>CM054122.1:74483814-75683814 GCA_028751855.1 Ambrosia trifida
GCAGCCTCTCTATTCTTTGGGGTAGAGGTAAGGCTGTCTACATCTTACCCTCCTCAGACCCTACCTTAGCTTTGCTATAGGTGGGATTAACTGAGTATGATGATGATGATGACGACTCATTTTTGTTTTACACATATGTAAATGCTGAAGGCTTTCTTTGCAAAGAAACACTATTAAAGCTGTCTGATTTACACATTTGTTGTTGACTACAGTGTGAACCTGTAAAGTTTGCTTCTTTTGTTCAAGAAATCAAGACTATAAAAAGCAAACTTTTAAAAGAGTTACCAAAGAATCCAAGTTCACAGAAACGGAAGGTCGCTCTGAAGTATTTATTCACATCTTAAAAATGTATCTATTGTTGTTGTTCGAGGTATTAGGAACCAAGGTTGTGGTACAGCTCGTCATTTGATTGGCCTGAAAGAGAAAACTCATGTTAAGTGCATGAAGAAAAAAAGGAAGTGCAAATTTTGTGACAAACTTGGTACCTATAGTTATCTGAGTTGTCCTAAAAAAACAAAATCGAAGCTATAAATGTAGTCATTGTGATGAAGAGAGACATAGTAGTGAAGATAGTGATGATGAATTAATTTGAACTTTTGTTTGGACGTTGGATTTTATAGTTTTATATTTTATTATCTCATGTTTTTCAATGTAATGATATTTATTTCGTGGCTGGGCTTGTTTTCTTAATTGTCATCAAACTGTATTTGCGTTAGTGTTTTACACATATGTAAATCTCATGCGTTCTTTTGCAATATGTCTTACACATGTGTAAATTGTCCATTATCACTTTTTTGTTTATATTTTCCATATATATATTAATAGTATTACACATGTATAATTGTTCACCTGCCACATAAATTATCTGTTTTTCATATTTGCTTTTGAATTACACATGTGTAACTATTCACTATTGCTATTTGTTTGTGTCTTTCATATGTTTAGTTGTATTACACATGTGTAAATTGTTCATTACCACTTATTTCCTTATGTAATAAGCATTTGAATTTAAATTTTTAATTGTCGCTTGGTTGCTTCTATTTTATATATGTTTACACATCTGAAAATTGTTCATTGTTACTTATTGTTTATGTTTTACACAGAGTAACTTATGTGTAAACTTTTTAAATCAATTGTTTGTTTTTTATTTTACATATTTTTAGTTCTATTACACATGTGTAGATCGTTCATTGACACTAATTTGTTTCGATTTATAAATTTGCATATGTATTACACACGTGTAAACTGTACATTGTCACTCATTTGGTTCTATTTAACATATTCACATGTGTAAATTTGTTCATTGTCACATATTTGTTTGTTTTACATGTTTACAGCTGAATTACACATGTGTAAACTGTGAATTAAACCAAGATAGTATCATGCAAATATCTTAAGTATTATATCGACACACAAGTAGATTTAAAGCAAAATTGTATTATCCAAAAATCAAAAGCAATAAATTTCCCAAAACGTCATAATCCTTGACATACGCTAACTATGATAACATAATAAGAAAGTTATAATCCTTGATATACGCCAACCACAGCAATATATATTAGTGCTAATCCATAATATCATCTAATCTGTTTTTTTCATTTTGGTGTGTCTAAAATTTTAGTGATTTCTCGATCACATCTTCTCAGTGAATATTCGCTTTTGAAGTTTAATCTTCGCAACATTTTGTGGGCTTCTTCAATTGACCTCTTGTAGTTCTCCTTGTCCTTTTTCAACCAACGGTAGAGTGTACCAGGTTTTCTGAAATGTGCCTGGTTAAATTGTAAAAAAAGAGCAAAACCATTAAGTCATATTGTTTTTGTTGTTAGTCTAAACAAATAAACCTGATGACTTACACATGTGTAAATAGCTTACTTGCACATGCGTAAACTGCTTGCTTACACATGTGTAAACTGCTTACTATAAATTAGCCAAACATATTACACAAGGTTACATGACTGCGCCTACTTCGCAATCACTATAACCAGATAAGCTGATAATACTAATTATTGACGAAAAAAAATAAATGATGCAGCTAAGGTCTAGTCAAGATATATAGGATATTTTTATAGTAGATATTAAAAGTTTTGATGTTAAATGCTGGTAAAATCAAGTTAGTGGTTAATAATATATTTATGAAGTTATAGACAAAAAATGATTCCATCTGCTCAAATCACTTGTATCAACTACATGTCACAAAGCTATTTATCGTACATATAATAAAATTAAACAATTCCTATTAATCTACAATAGCCAAAATATGGATTGGTTGAACATATCTCGTGTGTTCTTCTCCCTTGTCAACCAACTGCAATGTCTAATTTCATAAATCAAATTGTAAACAATTATCCAATAGCATCATATAGGAATTATCAACTTTCTTTATTTAGCTTTCTTTTTCAGTTGCTATATCAAGTTTCAATACCATACCGACACCGAATGAAACAAATCGATTCCGACCGAATTCACGTTATAACGCAGAGGAATTTCAACAAGTTTAGTGACAAGTGTGTGGTATCGTTCCTAGAAAAAAGAATGAAAACAAGATTACAAACATGACTAAAGGTTGTTGAGTGGCAATTTTTTTTTGGTTGTATACTGCACAAAGCTATTCACTCATAGTTATCAAGAAGAACAAAGAACCATAAAATTTAATCAAACTTGCAAGTCAACTGAACTTGATGATGGCGACCCTCTTCTATCGTTATCTTCACACCATTTTGTGTTCAGTTTCTCAATTACTATCATGTTTTTGCTTATCATTACACACCAACTCCCAATTTCATGAAAACCCAAACACCAAATTGTGTGTAGTTATAAGAGAGGAGTCCAGCGTTGACCTTGGGTTTTGAATCTCCGGCGATGGCCTTGTCTCCAGCAACGACCTTTTCTACAGTGTAGGCCTTAGGTCTGTGATTTTAGTGAGGAAGAAGGTGATTTGGTGGGTTAATGGTTTATGCATTGGGAATGATTTTGTAATGTCTTTTTACAATAATGCCCTTTTTAGTCTTTTATTTTGTGATCCCCTTCTCATTTAAACCCCTTTTAATCTGAGCCCTTAATTTAGGATGATCTATGGATGGAAATTGTTCTTAGTATATATATATATATATATATATATATATATATATATATATATATAGGAAAGTTAATTTGAGAACACCTATATTTCGTGCGAACCGTGAGAACGGCATCTAAAGCCATTCAAATTCAAAATTTCTTTTTACACTTGTCTTTATTACTAAAATACAATCTCAAAAACACAATTTACGCGTAAAAATTCAAACGTATACAAAAAATAATTTGTTTTTTACACATGTGTAAATTTACTGTTTATACATGTATAAACTGTTTCATTTACACATGTGTAAAAAGTTAATTTGAAAGTGTTTTTACAAGAAAAGATGAATTATTTGTAAATAAAATTCATTTATTAATGTTGTATTTTGATTATAATGAGATTTGTATTAAAAAAATTTGATTTTGATTATTTTTTTTACTTGTTCTCACGGTTCTCACAATATTTAGCGTTCTCAAGATAACCCTTCCCTATATATATATATATATATATATATATATATATATATATATATATATATATATATAGGGGAAAGTTAATTTGAGAACACCTATATTTCGTGCGAACTGTAAGAACGACATCTAAAACCATTCAAATTCAAAATTTCTTTTTACACTTGTCTTTATTACTAAAATACAATCTCAAAAACACAATTTACGCGTAAAAATTCAAAGGTATATGAAAATAATTTGTTTTTACACATGTGTAAATTTCCTTAGTTTATATGTGTAAACTACTTCATTTACACATGTGTAAAAAGTAAATTTGAAAGTGTTTTTGCAAGAAAAGATGAATTATTTGGAAAGAAAATTCATTTATTAATGTTATATTTTAAGTATAATTAGGTTTGTATTGAAAAAAATGATTTTGATTAGTTTTCTCACTTGTTCTCACGGTTCTCGCGATATTTAGCGTTCTCAAGATAACCCTCCCCTATATATATATATATATATATATATATATATATATATATATATATATATATATATATATATATATATATATATATATATGATTTTCTTAAATATGCCCTGAGATATATGGACTCTGGTCGGTTGGCCTCCTCGGCCCACCCTAATGCCTCCCATGTCTATAAGTAAAAGAATCTATATCTATATATACTAGATTATTGTCGTGTGGACACACGGTTCAATAAATACTAATACTTTGAATTTCAAACTTTATTTTATAAAAATAAATCTAAACATGCATTAACAAAAAGTTAATATTCATATAAGAATGTAAATTGTCGGGTATTAAATGTTTTATGATCATTATATAACTTGCCGATGTGTGGATACGTGAATTAATGCGTTAAATTAGCAAGTAATGTGTCGAAAAACCCAATCGCCGAAGTCGGGGCGACTGGTCATCAGGATCGGGGGTGAATGGCTAAGCCAGTCTCCTGGCACCGGTAACAACTATAAATGTCAGACCCCGATTTTCCAGTCGGTTGTGAACCCTTGGCACCTTTACCACGCAGCGCAATATATACACCTAAGACCCTTTGAACTTTGAACGCCATTTCTAATCCTCTTGGATCTCCAATCCCAAGATATTGCCTATTCCAATCGTGCCATTGGCAAAATCTAGACCTGAAAGACATGCTTAAAAATGTCAACATAAAGTCGGTGTGTTCATGGTTTTATGTTTATTCTTCATTAAACCCTTTTTGGTTAAACCACTAGGAAAATATTCATAAAAAATTTTAAGAAAGTTTATTATCATTTACACGAATCGTTTTGTGGGAAAAACCTTTTAAAAGTCCCCTTGGAATCCTCGCTAGGCATTCCCTTTCATTTACCCTTCGACTCGACTCATTTTACCGCATACTTACCTTCCCGTAATGATAAGTATAATAGGTTCTTATCGATCGAATAACCACATTAAAATATGAGACTTTATTCCAATGGAATCCTCGCCAGGCATTCCGTAATTACTTTTGAAAACATTCTTTTTTAAACTATTTTCCTCCTCGAATTCCTTACTGGACATCCGTAAATAACATTATTAAAACCATTTTTCCGGTAAATCCCATCAGCAAATTCGAACTTAAAAGTGGAAATGGTCAAACAAAACGTTTCAACACAAACGATGTTTAATAATATCAACAACAGTTGGTGAGTTCACTAGTTTTAAGGCAAATTCACATATTTCTTTAGCTAAAAACAACGTATGATCGAGTACCGACTAAACTGAGAACCAAGTTGACTCGCGAGGTCCTACAAGCATGATCGCAACTGAAGGCTCTTAAACAAACCACAACTTTTCTTTCCAAACCTGACCTCCCAGAGGAACTTTTAACAGAATATGCTCTCCCGTAGGACCCAGTCCCACTAGTCAAGGAGGGGGCGTCAATCCAATAGATCTACTAACATAATCCATGGCTCTAAACCAAGAGATAATGATTAAGAAATGCGGGGAAGTATCCTCCCCAAGGGATATACGGGCGTCCCACGCCTCACGTCGTGCACCTACCCAAGGCCATCAAATGTTCTACAAAGTTTTAGTTTACCTATCATAATAGCATGTTAATCCCCCGATTATTTCCCTTCTGTCCATGTACGACTTCATAAAAGCATTTGTAACTCTAATCGTTTTCTCAAAAGTTGTTACGCTTTATATTAAACATGTTTTCATAAAACAAGCATGTCTTCCCCTCGAAAACAGTTACAAAACAGTAAAAAGTGGGGTCATGAACTCACCTCAATTTCCTTGCTTAGCTAGCAACCAAAGCCCGAAGCTTTAACCGACTTCCTCGTGTCCTAAATACCAACAAAGGACACCTTAAAGTCTAATACAATAAGCCTAGCTTATTACCCAGTTATAAGATAGTCTATCCAACTATCTAGACTCGTGTATACAAATCTGAGTCTTAAAAGTGTTGTAACTCAACAAACCGACCATGACTTATCTTATTTTATGTGTTAACATACGACATAGTACCCAAGTTGCGCACTTGTAACTATTCGTGTGTAACCCACGTTGGACTAGTACTACGAAACGTATAACTCATCCCGAATCGTAGCTCATCTCGTAACTCGGATAAATATAGTTGTCTTGTTCGTTTATTTTTAGGAAAATATATTTTGCAAAAGACTAATCTTGTTATTAATCCCAATCAATAACCTTTGCTACATTATTTCCCAAATCCGAGCATTTTAGAGTATTCGAAACTTTGCTTTTATAAAAAGGTTCCCATGTAAAATCGAGCGTTTACATATTTTTGAATCCATACAACAAACATTATTTGGTTATCCAAAACCTTTCGAAAACTCGTCATACTTTATGTTTGGCAAAACTATAATTTTTTTCTTTTCAAAATATTGTCCGGGATTCACTTGTATAAAATACATTTGCCAAACACTTGGAAAGTTATAAAAACGCAAACCAACATCGCATTCGTTGTGCTCCATATTTTATAAGATTTTGGCAAAGTTTCATTTGTTTTTGTACAGACCAGATATCACACGTTGTCTACAATTGTCCCAAATCAATACCAAAATACAAGTCAAACCATCTATTTATCCGTATTTCCAATTCACGAGACTTATACGTTTTGACACTATATAAATTATACTTATATATATATATATATACATATATAACAATATATACATCATATAGTCCAAGATTAAGTCCGATATTCAATATTATTAGTCACACTTCATATACTTATTGATATTATATTGTCGATTAGTTCGCGAGTTACAACCATTTCGTATTTATAATTTATATACACACTTATATATATATATATAATAACAAAACGAAATATTATACCATAATACACGCGTGCGTCTCGATCGTTGACCAGATCTGACCTAAGCACTAAAAATGAACCCGAACCGAACCATCTCCAAAACCATCACACCCAGGACCCAAACCTGACTGAGACCCGAATTAGGCCCGAAAGAACTCAAGGCCCGGATCACGAAACATCACCAACTCACCAAAACCGTCATCTTCGAACATGCACAACAATCCTCGGCCTCCATGACCCGATTATCGGTCATCACGCACCTCGAGACCTCAACCACACCCGTGAACCACCACTCGAATCAGCACCATCGGCCACCACGAGACAAACCCAAACAACCCCTATGCCCAATCGGACCAGACCCCCACCAGAACAAACCACCGTTGCCACCGCCTTCCCCAGAATCATAACCGGCCGAATCTCCACCACCTTCGACCAACATTGTGACACCCCAGGAAAATCCCACATCGGCCATGGCTAGGAGAGATCCTTGGTTCAAAAGTAATGGCTTGCCTCTTAAATCACCAACGCGTTTTGGGGCTTAATGTTAGTGGATGAGAGGAGAACTCCACAGTTAAGCGTGCTCAGGTGGGAGCAGTATCAGGATGGGTGACCTCTTGGGAAGTCTCCACCGTGGAAACCAAACACAAATCCGTGAGCTCTGGATGTGCAACTCATCGGGGCAAAGCAGACAATATTGGTGGTGAGAGGGGCAGGGTGTTACAGTAGCCGAAAACCACCACCATAACCGAACGAGACCACCACCCTTGAACCAATCACTATCACCTCCGATCGTCACCACAAACCTACTGGAACTATCACCATCTCCTACCATACCAGCCAATTTTCGGGTTTAATAACCACGCGCCGCCACCACCTGCAGTCGTGGTGGTTGGCATGTGCTTAAAAGGAGGAGGAGAGAGGGAGAGACGAGAGAGATAGGGAGGGAGAGAGAAAGAGAGATGAGAGAGATCTAGGGTTTGTTTTTTTTGTTGTTAGCTGCCAAATGAGGAAGAAAGAGGAGTGGGTGACCCTTTTATAGCTAGGGTTAAAGTTAGGTAGGTAGACATCGTGTATCGAACCTGTTATAACGTAAAATGTCTCGGTTGATATTTAGGCTCGATTACTAATTATAAAACTTAATCGGTTTTGTTCGAAATCATAAAAATCACTAAACCAAGCAAAAATATAATTATTTTCATCGTCCAAAGCGTTCTTTCAGAACATGCGTTAAAATCGCGTTCTCTTGATCGGTCATTGCTTCATTCATTTTAACGATCCGTTAACTTTCGAAAGCTAATAAATAACACTATTTATAATAAATAATTATTCCAAAAGAAAAAATGCGGTTAAAACCACACATTTCGATGTTCGATTCCCATGTCGGTTACTTCCTGCGTTTTCCAAAACGTTGTGTTCTAGACCATTTTTAAGTCGATTCCACATCTGATCTCTTCAATAGCAAACACATGCCATATTTACAAGTAATAACTCTAGGTTAGTGTTAGGACAAAGAGGATTGGTGAAACCACTTTTGGAAACCTTAGTCTAATTCACTTCTGCAAATTTTGGCTAAGTATAGAAGTACTGAAGAGAAGACAAGAAACTGCTGAAGAGAAGATATGACAAGTGCTGAAGAAGAAACTTCATCAGAAGTTCTGAAGTCCAAACCAGACAAGTTCACTTCAGAAGTACTGAAGACAAACTACTCATCAGTAGTTTGTCATTCATCAGCACTTCTCATCAGATATTTTCCACCGCCTTTTGTATCAGTAGTTTATTGTTTATTATTACTTTTAGCTGTAATTGTTTGTTTCAATGTTGCAACTTGTGCAACTTGTTTCTGATATTTCTGTACTTGCTTTATTGGCAAGATACATGTATGTAAACGTCTATAAATAGGAGGCTTTAACCTTCTATTTTAGACATTGATTTTAAGAGAAAAATCCTTCAAACACTTTCACTGTTCTATTCCATTTCAGTATTTATTGTGAATCTGCCTAAGTATCTAATTCTCATTTACTGCTTAGATTCATAATAAATACTTGTCATTATTAGTTTCAATCATCAAGAGGGAGTAATAACTCCTCTTAAGTATAAAAAGTGTTGCTTTAACTTATACATTCCGCTGTGCTTACAATCTGATATACAAGAGCTTGCTAAACACTTAAGTGTCAAAGATAGCAAGTTCTTACTTAAACAAAGAGCATACTGATCCAACAATTGGTATCAGAGCATTGGTTTATCTGATCACATGTCAATCTAACAAATTGAGAATCAGACACAAAGCTCTTATTGATACTCAATAAAAGATCAAAAGTTCACTTTTTATCAACATCCATCACTTAAAAGAGTCATCTGACAAATCAATACTCTTTAAAATGGATCCACATAATACTGGTTCTGCGACAAAACCTGCTATGCTAGTAAGAAATGAATATAACATCTGGCAAAAAAGGATGACGCATACATTATCACAGACCAACACAGGTTGCTGGAAATCTGTGATATATGGACCACATAAACCAGTAAATATCAATCTTGAAACTAAAGTTGAGGTCCCTAAAGACCCAAAAGAATATACAGATGATGATTTCCTAAAACTTGAGCTAGATGCAAAAGCATTCTCTATGTTGGCAATGGCTCTCCCAAATGAGATATACTCTGGCCTTTTACATTGTGAAAGTGCCAAAGAACTCTGGGATTGTCTTAAAGAACAGTTTGGAGGAACTGAAGAGGTGATTGCCAACACCAGAGAGATTTTAGCTCAACAATATGAGACATTTTCTCACATTAATGGGGAAACTTTAACTCAACAATTTGAAAGATTCTCCTTATTAATATCTGAGCTAATGTTAAATGGTCAGACCTATACAACAATATCTATGCTACATAGATTTTTAAGGTCTTTACCAGACAAATGGGAAACATACTCCATTGTTTTAAGATCCTCACCAGATTTTGGCTCCCTCATTCTTACAAAACTCCATGGGAGATTACTTACTTTTGAGAGAGAAATTGATCAAAAGAAGAAATTACAATCATCTGGTAAAACTGCTGATGACTACCTACCAGGTAGTACAACACTTTTGGGACAAGACTCACCAACTTGTTCCTATGGATCTTATGACAACATTGACATAAGAACTGGGATCTCATCAGAAAGATCTTTCCCAGGTTATGACAATGATGACCAAAGTCAAACTGCTGATAATCTATGTTTTATCATGGATGATTTGAAAAACTTTAGCAGTGATGACTTAGAAGAAATGGACATTTTACACCAACTGGCCATGCTAAGCATTAAAACTAACAAGTTTTATAAAAGGTCAGGAAGGAAATTTCCAGGATTGACCAGTAATACAAAAATTGGTTTTGACAAATCTAAACTGAGATGTCACAAGTGTCAGAAGTTGGGACACTTTGCTAGAGAGTGTAGAAACTCTAGCTTTAACCAATCACAATCTGAAAATAACTTTAACCCCAATTATAATAGGAATAATGGAACTCAAGGGAGTGCTCATTTTGTACAGGCACAAGCTCCTCAACAGCAATACATGCCACAAGTACAATATGTTCAAATGCCTGCTCAACAGATGCAGAGCCAACAATCAATCCCTCCCTTTCCAGCTGCTCAACAACCTCCACAGCCTCAACAACCCTCTCAACAAAGTCTTTTCACCTCAGGGTATGTTGACTGGAGCAGTCTTCCTTTTGACACCACAGAGTGCAATCCTGATGCAGACAACAAGTTGTTTGACATCAACTGGGGAGAACCAGACAATGGCAGAAAGAACTTTGCCTTAATGGCATTTGAAGGCTGTACTTCAAAATCTGCATTGTCACAGGTATCAAAAGAGTCTTTGACAAAACTTTGCTCAAATTCTTGCAAAGAATCTTTTGCTCTCATAAGAGAGACTAATGTGCACTTACAAGGAAAAGCCAATGATTTAGAAAGAAAATACACTCAGATGAAATGTGATTTAGAGAGAAAACTTACTACTAAAACAAAAGAAGTCTCTAAATTAACTAACTCAGCTATTGAAACCCAAGCACAAATTAAAATGATGATAGAAGATCTTGGGAATGTCAGAAAAGAGCTTGCTGACACCAAGATCAGTTGTGAAAAATGGGTGGATTCTTGTAAGGGGTACCAGCTATTGCTAAACAAACAGAGTGCTTCAAATGTTAAGTTTGGCATAGGGTACAATCATGTTGAAACACCAACAGATTTCTCTCCCAAAACTACTGAAGATGGGAGAAAAATTGTTTCAAATGAAACTTCTGAAGGGAAAGACTGCACATCTTTCCATGAAAACTTTCTAAACAGAAATCCTGGTATTTTCAAAGAAAGTACTTCAGAAGTATTAACAAAATCTGACAACAAGCCATCAGTAGTTTCATCTACATCAGGAGTTGAGACCCTAAAAACTACTGATGAGCAAAATCTTTACACTAATGTCAGAAATTTGCCTTTAGATCAAAAACAAAAGGCAAAAGAGTGTGAAATTTGTGATCTGTTCAACCACAAAACAGAGTTTTGTAGATACAGAAAAGGAATTCAGTTCAATCAAAAAATTAAACAACAGGTTATGGGAAATCAAATCAGAAATGATTATGAAAGAATCTTTAATCCCAAGAAACAACAACCTGAAAACACCTTTCTCAGAAAAAGATAAAATCTCAACTAAAATCTTTTTCTCAAAATTCTTTGTCAGTAGTTAGACCTGAATCATCAGCAGTTTCACAAACTGCTGAGATTCAAAATCTAATGAACTTGGTACAACTACTGATGACCAAGGTTGATGGTGGTCCTGAAAAGGATACCACCATGGCTCTTAATGAAAAATCCATTGCCAAAAAGACATGGATTTCTCAACCTGGTCAAGAACAAACTGTAACTGTTCTCAAGAGCAAACCCAAAGCCAAACAGGCTTGGGTTCCTAAATCTAACTAATTTGCTATTGTGTGCAGAGAGTTTCCAGGGGCTTAAACAGCATATGGTACGTTGATAGTGGAGGCTCTATGCACATGACTGGATGCAGATACCTGATAAACAATTTTATCAGCCAAAGAGAAGGATCTGTATCCTTTGGGAACAATGCTAAGGGATATGTGCTAGGACATGGCAATGTCTCCTCTGGAAAAATACAGTTTGACAAGGTCAATCTAGTTGAAAACCTTGAATACAACTTGCTAAGTGTGTCACAAATGTGTGATAAAGGATATTCTTCCTTTTTCACAAAGACAGCATGCAAGATCATCTCACCAGAAGGCCAGAAGTTGATAGAGAAGATCATTGAAGATCATACTTTGCTGATTGCCAAAAGATGTGGCAATGTCTATGCAGTGGACATTGAGAAAGACAAGGTATTGAACAACACTGCCTATTTCTTCTCAAGGGCATCAACTTCAGAAACTGATCTCTGGCACAGGAGACTTGGCCATGTGAACTTTAAAACCATAAATAAATTCACAAAAATGGGCTTGGTCAGAGGTCTACCTTTGAAAGTATACCAGTGTCAAGAACACTGTGTATCCTGTTTAAAGGGAAAATAGCATAAGTCCTCCTATAAGTCTATTGAAGAATCAAAAACAACTGCATGTCTTCAACTACTCCATATGGACTTATTTGGACCTGCCAAGATTATGAGCCTTGGTAAGAAGAAGTACTGCTTAGTCATCATTGATGACTACTCAAGATTCACATGGGTATTCTTTTTATTCTCCAAGGATGAGGCTGCTGAAATCATCAAGTTCTTCATTCTACAAGTGGAGAAACAATATTCTCTACCTGTCAAAACCATTAGAAGTGATAATGGGACAGAGTTCAGGAACAAAACTCTGGATGAATTCTGTTTGTCTAAAGGGATTATTAGACAATACAGTGCTCCCAGAACTCCTGAACAAAATGGTGTAGTAGAAAGGAAGAACAGAACCTTAATAGAGGGAGCAAGAACAATGTTAGCTGATTCTGGGCTACCCTTGTACTTTTGGGCAGAAGCAGTTAACACATCATGTTATGTTCAAAATAGAGTTCTTGTGGTCAAGAGACATTCCAAGACTGCCTATGAAGTTCTTCATGGCATGAAGCCCCTTATCTCCTTTTTCAGGGCTTTTGGGTGTCAATGTTTCATCTTGAACATCAAGGAATCTATTTCAAAGTTTGCTGCCAAAGTTGACTCAGGTTACTTTCTTGGTTACTCTTCAACTAGAAAAGCCTACAAGGTTTTTAATTCTCACACCAGGATAGTAGAAGAAACATTGAATGTCAAGTTCAATGAGTCAAAACACACTCTTATTCCAGCACATCCTGCTGAACTTTTTGACCTTGACAACTTCCATTTTGGACCTGAGAAGGCTGTTACTTCATCAAAACCTACTTATTATGGTGACAAAAGGTTTGATGATGAGGATCCCACACCATGGACTCCTCAAACAGTTATCAAGTCAACTTCAAAATCATCAGAAGTTCCACAAACTTCTGATCAAACAAGTACTGAGGAACAAACTCAAACTTCTGGTTCAGTAGATCCAACTACTGAAGATCAAGGAACATCTGAACCAGATATTATAGACCTCAGTAGTTTGTTTGAAGAACATGAGCCACCTACACCTGTCAGTGGTTTACAACAACTGATTGAACACAGAGATCATCCACTTGATCAAATCATGGGTGATATAGCTTCAGGTGTTCTTACCAGAAACCAGCTCTCCAACTTTTGCCTATTTTCAGCCTTTATCTCACAGTTGGAACCAAAGAAGTACCAGGAAGCCCTCAAAGACAATAATTGGGTGCAAGCTATGCAAGATGAACTGTTTCAGTTCAACAAGCAACAGGTCTGGGAAATCTGTCCCTTACCTCCAAACAAGCAACCAATTGGCACAAGATGGGTTTTCAGGAACAAACAAGATGAAGCTGGTATGATAATCAAGAACAAGGCACGACTGGTAGTTCAAGGGTACTCTCAAGAAGAGGGAATTGACTATGATGAAACCTTTGCTCCAGTTGCAAGGCTTGAGGCCATCAGGTTATTTCTGGCCTATGCCATTTCCAACAAAATTAAAGTTTATCAAATGGATGTAAAGAGTGCATTTTTGTATGGAAAGATAAAAGAGGAGGTGTATGTCTGTCAGCCACCTGGGTTTGAGGATCCTTCTCATCCTGAGTGGGTGTACAGACTGGACAAAGCTCTTTATGGGCTCAAACAGGCTCCAAGAGCCTGGTATGATACACTCTCCACCTTTTTACTCAAAAATAACTTTACAAGAGGTGCCATTGATAAAACTCTTTTCATTAAACATGTTGGAAATCATGTCCTACTTGTTCAAATTTATGTTGATGATATCATTTTTGGTTCAACAAACACAAAACTGTGTGATGATTTTAAGAAACTCATGCAATCAAAATTTGAGATGAGTACCATGGGAGAACTGCAGTACTTTCTGGGACTGCAGATCAAGCAACAAACAAATGGAACTTTTATACATCAATCAAAATATGTTAAAGAATTATTAAACAAATTTTCTTTACAAGACTGTAAATCATGTTCCACTCCCTTGACACCAATCACACAAGTTGAACCTGATAATCAAAGAAAACAGGTTGATCAAACCATGTACAGATGCATGATAGGTTCCCTTTTATATCTAACTGCTTCTAGACCAGATATTATGTTTTCAACATGTGTCTGTGCTAGATATCAATCAGCACCAAGGGAATCACACCTTATAGCAGTCAAAAGAATTTTCAGATATCTGAAAGGAACTCCAACACTTGGAATTTGGTATCCTGCTTCAAGCAATACCAAGTTATCAGCTTTTTCAGATAGTGACTATGCAGGGTGTAAGATGACAAGAAAGTCAACATCTGGTGGTTGTCAATTCTTGGGTAACTGTCTAGTGTCATGGCAATCAAAGAAGCAAACATCTGTTGCAACTTCAACTGCTGAAGCTGAATACATTGCAGCTGCAAGTTGTACATCACAGATACAATGGCTCCAATATCAACTTCTTGATTATGGAATCAAAGAGACCAAGACACCATTGCTTGTAGACAGCAAATCTGCCATTAGCATCATTCAAAATCCTGTTCAGTTTTCAAAAACTAAACACATTGAGATCAGGTCATTTCATAAGAGATTGCTATGAAAAAGGCAAGATTGAAGTGAAACATGTAGCAACAGCTAATCAAATAGCTGACATTTTCACTAAACCCCTTGACACATCAACATTTCAGAAGTTAGTATCCATGCTAGGGATGCTAAATTTGTAAGTGTTTCTATTTATTTTTCTGCACATTTTTATTTTTCACTTACATCTATTTTTCAAAACACTTGAAAAACTTCTGAAAAGAGAGAAACTACTGATGAACAAAACATCAGTATGGGGATAATTTCTGAAAAGTGAATAACTTCTGATAAAATAACCTTTAGAAGTTATGAATAAAAGTATTTATAAAACATTTCTCAGCAGCTGTTAAAACTACTGAAGAGGAAATGGGAACTACTGATGAAGATAATCCTTCATCAGCAGTTTAGTCAAAAAGGGCAAATCTGACTTTTCCCATCATCAGAAGTTTGACCTAGTCGGTTTAAAACTTCTGATAAAGAGATTTTTAACTCAGGCGGTTTAAAAACTTCTAATAAAGAAGATCCAAGCGATTAAAAACTTCTGATAAATATCTTTTTTCAACACTTATCCTTTCAAACTCAAAAATTTCCCTCCTTCTCTCTCAAAAACTCTCTTAAAAACCTAAACCTGCAAATCAACTGTTCGATCAACAAAAACCCAAACCACATGGCTCTCGTTCTAAAACAGGGACACAATCTCAGAGCCTTTCTTGAAAAACAAGAAGGCTGGTCCCAATACGATGAGATCATTGATCTTGTCGTAAAATCCCAATATTTTACTGCTCTCACAATCGACCCACCAATTCATACTGAAACTCTAAATGAGTTCTGGGCTAATGCTGAGACGGTGACGGCTGATGGTGAAATTATCTCCCTCAACTCAAGAATAAAAGGGAAACCACTGACCATCACACCGGCCACACTGGCAACAAGACTGGGCCTGAATGATGTAGCTGCCCCTGATCATGTTGCTAACTCTGACATTCACTTAACCATGACAGAGTGTGGTTATCAAGGTACTCTCTCCCATGCTACTATCTTCAAAAAATATTTTGAACCAAAATACAAGCTTTTGTTTCATTATATTATTATGTGTTTGAGTCCAAAGACAGGGTCTTATGACCAGATGCCCTCTACTTTTCAACCAATATTTCATTCCATAGTGAATGAAACCAAATTCAGGGCATCAAAATTATTTTTCAATGAGTTGGTGTTACATCATAATAATACCAAGAAAAAGTTTTTGTTATACCCAAGGTTCATTATGCAATGCATAATAGGGGAACTGGGTAATGAGGTGCTTGTGGGAAAAGCTTCAACTTTAAATCCATTAACCTCACAAGCATACTCTAGGCATAACAAACCGGCTACCTGGCCAGAAGATGATCAGGGAGAACAACAAAAAGTCCCCCTGAAACCCACATCTTCCATACTCACACCATCAAAAGCCAAAAAGCCCAAGCCAACAAAGACAAAAACCCACCAACCCAAAAGAAAAGCTGTTCAGGAGGTTGAGATGCCTGAACATGCTCATGAGCAATCTGCTCTTCAAATAGGTGAGACTGAAACACCCTCTCAGTCTCATCCATCTCAAACCCCACCAAGAGCACCCATAACAATCTTATTCAAAAGAAAAAGACTTAGAAAAACTGTTGTAACTGACACTTCTTTTGAAACTGCTGACCAACCTATTCAACCTATTGCGCAAACTTCTGAACCAACCCCTCAAATTTCTGAACCAGAGGCAATAGAGATTGCCAAACTTCTCTCTGGGCTAAAAGAGATAGTCCCATCTGATAATGTTAGTCCCCTACAACCACAACAAACAGGGGACATAACCACAGAATCAGACATGGATGTGGACATCACTAGCCCTAACCCAAGAGATGAGGGTGGACCAGGGTCTTTAAGCCCAATCTTAGAGACTCTTGGGGCATCTGAGGCTGCTACTACTCAGTTACCACCCAGTGGTGGATCTGAGGATAGAAGTAAAACAGCTAAGACCTCAGATGTGGCAACTACTGATGAAGGCTTAATGCCTGAGGTAGGAAATCCTCAGAACCAAGAACAAGAGGTTCATGAGAGAACTGAGTTGGGCTCAGCTCATGATTTAACTGAGACAGTCCTCATTGAGGACAACATCAGGGATTCAGATGATTTCATTAATTTGGATGATGATTCAACAACCAAAACTACTGAATTGACGGCACTTTATGAAGGTCCTGCTTCAGGGGTATCCAAGCTCAAGAAGCTAGTCACCCCTGAACAGGTTAAAGTCCACTCAATCCCTAAAACCCCTAGAGTGGCATCCTCTGTACAACATGAGGATCTCCCAAAAACACACCCTTCACATCAAATGCCTACCCAATTCCTTGGGCCTTCAAGCATAGACATGAACCAACTATGCAGCCCAGGTGGTGACCTTTATCTTATGATGAATGCCCTCATCAAGAATCACCTCCAAACCTATACAGCTAACTTGGAGCTGTCCATCAAGAACCAATTTGGGGTGATTCAGACGAAGATGAATGATCTGCAGACCAAGATTGACTTCAACAGCAAACAAATTGCCAATCTGACAGATCAGATCAAACCTTTGAAGCCTATTGATGAATCCAAAAAGAGGGAGAAGATGAAGGAACCAATGGATACAGTTGAAGCCAGAAGAAAGGCAAGACTTGCTATCCTAGAGAGAGATCAGAAAAACCAGGCCAGAAAAGAAGCATTGGCCAAACAGTTTGGTGTCTCAGTGGAAGATATTGAAGCCACAGAAAAGGAAGATGAGACCCAAACTTCTGAAAAATCCCTAAGGCATAATAAAGAAACCTCTGATGGTCAAAGTCCTGATGACTCAAGAGATACTGAAGACAATCCTTCAGTAGTTGACAAACCATCAGCAGTTGTCAACCCATCAGAGGTTAACACTTCCAAATCTCAACAAACTAAACCTTCCAGATCCACTGAACAAATCAAACCAACTTCTGCTCCTCCAAGGCCTACAACAACCACTACTATGACTGTCCTAACCCCTGCTCCAATCTCTCAATCTACTGAACTTCTTGAGCAGAGGTTAAAGGCAGTTCAACAAAAAGCCAAGGAAGACCAGATTTGGAAAAATCTGGAACAAAGGGATGACTTAGAGTATGAAGAGAAGCTCCAGGCTTATCAAGCTGAACTGGAAAGATAGGCTGAAATTGATCATATTGCCGAAGAAGACAAAAGACAACAACTGGTGTCTTACATCACAAAGAACAGCAAGACTAAAGCCTACACACTCAAGGGACTCTCTATGCAAGAGCTGACAAGAAGGGCACAACTAATTGCAGAAAGACTGGCCACAAGTAAAGAAGGAAAGGCCAAGAGAGCCCAGATGATAGATGAATTAGTAGCAGATGGCTATGGTTCAAAAGCCTCAGTATCCAGATGGAAAGAAGAAAGACTGGTGGATACTTATCAAAAATATAAGGCTGCCAAGGCTGCAAATCCAGAGAAGTTTCAAACTGCTGAACCTTCAAGATCAGTAGTTAGAACTTCTGGTGTTTTAACAAGAAGGCCTGCTACTCAAAGGAAGAAATCAGAGGACAATGTCAAAACTGATTTCAAAATGGTACTACTTGAAGGAAGTTCAGTAGTTCACTCAGATTTTGACATTGATGAGAAACCTCTGATAACACAATTCAGGGATCCTTCCACCTTTGCCTACCAAATTCAAAAGACTATCAAAGAAAAGATGCATACCAAGGTAGTGACTGAACACCATCTCCCAACTATTCAGATGCCTGATATGCAACAACAACAACAACAACAAGGAAGAGACTCCCACCTGAGGCTTACTGAAATAGAAAGCATCCAACACACAGGATCATCAACCCAAGGGACAAGTCTGGTTCCCTATACCTCTGACTTTGACAAGTCAAAGGTACCTATCATCAGATGGTCACTTACTGCTAACAACTCAGTATTATTGACAAGAAGAGACCTTTCAAGCAGGGCTTACAAGAAGATCAGTGATCTAAAGAAACTGTCAACACAAGACCTGCTCACAATTCAACATCTGGAACCACAGAAAGGATCTCTATCTGATAGACAGTTAAACCAGCTAAAGAACACCATGTATAAAGAAATATGGAAGATTGTTCAAGACAGAAGAAGATCATAAGGAATTAGTAAGGTTTTGGGTTCATCAATCCAGGGGGAGATTGTTAGGACAAAGAGGATTGGTGAAACCACTTTTGGAAACCTTAGTGTAATTCACTTCTGCAAATTTTGGCTAAGTATAGAAGTACTGAAGAGAAGACAAGAAACTGCTGAAGAGAAGATATGACAAGTGCTGAAGAAGAAACTTCATCAGAAGTTCTGAAGTCCAAACCAGACAAGTTCACTTCAGAAGTACTGAAGACAAACTACTCATCAGTAGTTTGTCATTCATCAGCACTTCTCATCAGATATTTTCCACCGCCTTTTGTATCAGTAGTTTATTGTTTATTATTACTTTTAGCTGTAATTGTTTGTTTCAATGTTGCAACTTGTGCAACTTGTTTTTGATATTTCTGTACTTGCTTTATTGGCAAGATACATGTATGTAAACGTCTATAAATAGGAGGCTTCAACCTTCTATTTTAGACATTGATTTTAAGAGAAAAATCCTTCAAACACTTTCACTGTTCTATTCCATTTCAGTATTTATTGTGAATCTGCCTAAGTATCTAATTCTCATTTACTGCTTAGATTCATAATAAATACTTGTCATTATTAGTTTCAATCATCAAGAGGGAGTAATAACTCCTCTTAAGTATAAAAAGTGTTGCTTTAACTTATACATTCCGCTGTGCTTACAATCTGATATACAAGAGCTTGCTAAACACTTAAGTGTCAAAGATAGCAAGTTCTTACTTAAACAAAGAGCATACTGATCCAACAGTTAGTCTAGTTTACCCAATATTTACCGATGTCAGTTCGTTAGCATTAAAAACGCGCAACTCTTTCTTTAAAGCATCAAGGCTTCTACGAACATAAAGAAGGACATCGTAGGACTCGTAACAACTGAAGTTAATCAAAATTAAATTTAAACATGTTAATTATACAGGAAACGTGATTAAAGTCAAATGTTGACCGAGATTTGCCGGTTGTCACAATAAATACCATACTTGACTTGTTTTTCATCATTTGTGCAACTCTACCTCACCCCAAAGTACTATCTTACGATCCCTAACCTCTGTACTTCCTTTTTTGCCATAGACACACCTTTTTCAAGTTAAAACAACCTTTGAATCATTAAACAAGTGAAGATCTAAGGTGTGTGATTCATCCAAATCCATTTTTATAAAATTTTTATGTTTTTATTATGAACCCTAAGTGTCCAGACCTGATTTTTGTATGTTTCCATCAATATAAACCTTTGAAAAACATTTCCTAAACTAGATCTAAACATATGCTATGAATTTTCAATAAAAATACAAACTTTGAATCGAAAACATGGGGCTTATTGTGTGTATATCGCTAGGATGATTCTAGGAAGTTGCTATGATGATTACCTTGGTGTTAGAACCATGATAGAATGATATTTGAGGTTGTTGTGTAGTTTTATGAGTTTTGACTCGCTTGAGGATCTTAGTCGAATCTAGGATGTAATATGATGATTGTAACTTGTTAAGGTTTATGTTAGGATGATCATGTTAAAGCTTGATGATGTTTGGAATGTGGTTATGTGATTAAATCAGGTTATTTGCTATTTAGGGTAACTTTTGCATGCATTTGATGTGACTTACCCATAATATTATCGATTTTGGGAAAAACTAGCAATTTGTGCGTAAAATGAGGTGTTAATATGGGGCATAACGTAGGGCTGGGTTGGATATTGATGGTGGATTGAATTATGGTGTTCCAATACTTTTCAGTTCTAATTTGAAGGGTTTCGCGTGTCAAAACGGCTAACAGCCTGTAGTGCTGGGGACAACTGGTTTAGCCAGTTGTGTGTTTTGATTCCAGTCATGTGTTTTAAAGCCAGTCGTGTGTTTTAAAGCCAGTAGTGTGTTTTAGAACCCAGTAGCGTGTCTTGACACCCAGTAGCATATTTGAAACCCCGTCACGTGTTTGGAAAACCTAGTAACGTGTTTTGAAACTCATACGTGTATTACGTGACCTATATGCTGAATCTTGTGATCTATTGGTATATGTGGTACGTATCTACGTGTTATTGCTTATGAACTTGTATTTGACTAATAAATTGTGACACCCCGCATTCTCGGGTTAATAGTTTAACCTAACTCTAGTTAACCTACACGATAGTTCATGGCATTGCGCTTGACTAGGATTAGTTAAGTGAGTCGCGTGGTACATGGTTATATGTTAATAACTGCATAAATGGGAATTCGGGGAATTACCGGATCGTATACACAAGCATTGAACCCCAAACGTTGGTGAAATAACAAAACAAATAATTGTGGAATAGTTTGTTTGATATTATTTGCAATTTTGTGCTTTTGTGAATTTATTTGTGAATTATTATATAATTACGTTTATTTAAACGAAACGTGTTACCGAACATGTAACCGACACCCGACGAACCGATAAAGTACTTTGAGTCATAAAATAATGGTTTGATTATTTGTGGTGTTAGCCTAGATGTACAAAACCCAAATAATATGCAAATATATATGTATATATATATATATATATATATTATATAGGGTTGGGTTAAATTAAAACCCTTTTGAGTTGTGAAAACCCGTGAAAACCCTATGTTAAAACTTTTTTTTTCCTGATTTTTTCAGAATAGATTTTATATTCAATTTTATTAGTTTTGGCTAAAATAATCAATAAAGCGTCGAGTAGATTATTTTGTTACACAAACTCGGTTTTATCATACGTCAGCATTGTTACATATGTAACATTTATGTTACGTAATTTTTTTTAAAAAAATCTATTCTACGCTTTTTTTGATTTTTTTTGGGCCGAAACTCATAAAATTAAGTATACAAGCTATTCTAAAAAAATTAGAAAAAAACAATGTTGTTACATAGGGTTTTCACAACTCAAGAGGGTTTTCACAGGATACTTAGCCTATATATATATGATTTGGATCATTTCAGAAGAGGTTTTAATGCGAGAAGTGCAGGAAGAAGATAAATAATTATTTTTTTTTTTTTTTTTAAAATAAGAATGTAAGAACATTGTTGAAATGTGTTGTTTATTCATTTATCTTGAAAAAATATATATATAAAGAAATTTCATTTATTTATACAACCTACACATGTACAAATTTTGTGTAGGAACATTACCTACGCATAATATAACGCAAGTGTAGGAAAGAGTTTAAACATTAAAAAAAACATTTGATTACATTAATTTAATGATTTTTTGTATATGTAACATATAACAAAAAAACAACAACCAAACCCAGTAAATCCCACAGAATAGCTGTAAGGACAAAAAGGATTGAAGAAACCTCTTTTGCTAACCTTAGTCTAATTCCTATTTCTGCCAAAATATGCTAAGTATGAAACTACTGAAGAAAGAAGAAGAAACTGCTGAAGAAAGATTCAACAAGTACTGAAGAGTAAAGGTCAGAAGTTCTGAAGTCAAACCAGACAAGTCAACTAAAGAACTACTGATGACAAACTACTCATCAGTAGTTTGTCACTCATCAGCATTTGTAATAGAATCTTTCCACCGCCTTATGTTTCAGTAGTTTATTATTATAACATTACTTTATCTTTTGTACAAGTTCCAAGACTACAGCCTATTTCAGTCTTGCTCTTGTAACAAGGTTCATGTATTTGTTTGTCGATAAATAGATGGATTAATCCTACTATTTTAGAGATCGATTTTAATAAACTGAAAACCTTCAAAAGCTTTACTTGAAATACCATTTCATAATCTGAGAATCTCTTTGCATATTTATTATCATATACATTCAATTGCTTAGATTCTCATTTACTATCTTTAGTTGATTACATCAAGGGGGAGTAATAACTCCTGTTGAAAGTGAAACTTTACAACTTATTCCACTGTGAAACTACTTTGATTAAACTTGAAAAACACATAAGTGTTCATAAGCAAGCAACTGTTAAAGAGCTAACTGATCCAACAATTGGTATCAGAGCACTGGTTTACCTGATCAAATATCAATCTAACAAATTGAGATTCAGACACATGGATAAAAGTTCACTTTTTCAACATCCATCACTTTGAGAGAAACTTGACAAATCAATACTCTCAAAAATGGATCCTCATTATACTGGTTCTGAAGACGTTAATCTTGAATTAAGAGATAAAATCAAGACGGGTTATAGATAATTCTTGGTGAATTATTTATTGTGTCTTTTATATTTAATTAGGGATAATTATTTGTTTAACTGGATAGGTTTATCTAGTTAGTTTATTTTATTATTTAATTAGTGTTTGAGTTGGGTTAGGATTAGAATAAGTTTAGTATAAATAGATGGTTAAATCTATTGTATTTGGTGTGCTTTGGTTGATAATAAAAAGAGTCGAACAAGTTAGTTCAATCTCGTGTGTTTCGTGTTAGATCAAATGGCCTGATTTTCCAACAGGTTCTGCCAATAAGCCTCCTATGCTTGTTCGTTCAGAATATAACATATGGAAAAAGAGGTTGGCACATACTCTGTCTCAGACCAACACTGGTTGTTGAAGATCTGTGATGTATGGTCCTCACGAACCAGTAAATATAAACACAGATGAAGATTTCGTTAAACTTGAGCTTGATGCCAAGGCTTTCTCTATGTTGGCAATGGCACTCCCAAATGAAATCTACTCTGGACTTTTACATTGTGAAAGTGCCAAAGAGCTTTGGGACTGCCTAAAAGAGCAGTTTGGAGGAACTGAAGAGGTGATTGCCAACACTAGAGAAATCCTTGCTCAACAATATAAAACATTTACTCATATTAATGGGGAAACTTTGACACAACAGTTTGAAAGATTCTCCTCATTAATTTCTGTGTTGAAATTAAATGTTCAGACCTACACAAATGTATCTATGCTTCATAGATTTTTAAGGTGATTACCAGAAAAATGGGAAACTTACTCTATAGTCCTCAGATCTACACCAGATTTTAACTCCCTCACTCTTACAAAATTACATGGGAGATTGCTAACTAATTGATCAAAAGAAAAAGTTGCAAAACTCTGGAAAAACAGCTGATTACTATGTACCAGGTAGTACATCACTTTTAGGACAAGACTCACCTTCTTGTTCAAATAATTTTGGATCTTTGACCACATTGACATAACTGATGGGATCTCATCAGAAAGATCATATCCAGCTTATAACATTGATGAAAATAGTCAAACTGCTGATAACATGTGTTTTATCATGGATGACTTAAAAATTTTTAGCAGTTATGACTTGGAAGAAATGGACATTTTACACCAACTGGCCATGTTAAGTATAAAAACTAACAAATTTTACAAAAGGTCAGGAAGGAGATTTCCAGGACTGAACAGTTCAACAAAAGTTGGTTTTGACAAATCTAAACTTAGATGTCACAAGTGTCAGAAGTTGGACACTTTGCTAGAGAGTGTAGAAGCTCTAGCTATAACCAACCACAGTCTGGAAATCAGTTTAACCCTAGTTATAATAGGAATAATGGAAAATAGGGAAATGCACATTTTGTATAGGCACAAGCTCCAAAAATCCAATATGTGCCACAAATACAATATGTACAGATGCCTGCTCAACAAATGTAGAGCCAACAACCAATGCCTTCCATTCCAACTGCTCAACTGTCACACCCTCAAAATCCACTTGCGGAATTTTACCGCGAGGCGCATGACAAACCAGGATCCAAACCAACGATCACAATAAACAAGTCTAAATGAATATAATTCAATTTCAAAACATAGTTTAAAATCCCCGTTTACAGCGGAAGCTTATTCAAAACAGTATCTCAATAGTAACCAAATGTTCAACATATGAAAACCATGTGACTCTAACTAGACGCCGTGCAGACGCGTGCGCCCTAGTTCTATTGTGCTACCTTAGCGACCTGAGAAAACATGTAAAAGTTTACGTCAGCACAAAAATGCTGGTGAGTTTACAGGTTTTGTAATTCAAGTACCAAGTCCACCTGTCCATACTATAACAAATCGAAAACCAGTGTACGCTAGCTAGGCGTATGTTTTGTTACTACCACGATTGGGAAACCATTACTAACACGCATACCAGATGTTGTGCCCGAAAAGTAAACCAGTTGTTCCTGTTGTTCCTGTTTGAGACAATATGCACTCGCCTGGCCCTCCAAGCCAACGAGCGGGGTTGGTCATTCCCAATAGCGCTATTCACATTTCCCCGTTGTGCAAACCCGCACATTCATGGTTCCCCCCGGGACTTCCAAAGATCGTGTAGTACACAATAGAAACCCATAGTATGACAGTAGTTACCAAATAATCGTTTTAACACATGTTTTCTCCCCCGAAAGTATGAAACCAGTTTAAAAGAGGGGCCGTAAACTCACCTTAAGTTGCGTTACTCCTTAACCCGAGTAAACTCAGCTGCTATGCTAGTCTCGTAAAGCGGCGACCTAACATACGACAGTTACAAGCACTTAGACTAATAACCCGCAGGTTAATTAGTCCCTAGATGTCCAGACCATAACCAAGTTCGTTTGAAAACACCGTGACTGTTTAATTGACCCAAAGTACAAGACTCGACATCCCATTGGTGACCCGAGACTCCCCGTGTTATGTTTACGCTCTCAATCATGCAGTCATGCAATCACACTTAACATACGTTAACGCACAACAAGTTATAGCACATAGTTCACGTATCACCGAATTACATCCAAACATATGTTACTAAGTTATTAGATATGTTACGGGGTTCCTAGCATGTTCCTACATGTCAAATCGGGTCTCGGAATGCTAATTTACACTTACAGCAGCAGTACACGCGATTAGGGAAAGTCAACTAGCATTTAGGTTGGTCAACTAGCATTTAGGGAGGCTAATCGCATGTAACTACTAGCATTTAGGGCTGATTGCATGTAACTACTAGCATTTAGGGCTGATTGCATGTAACTACTAGCATTTAGGGCTGATTGCATGTAAATACTAGCGATTGGGGCCTAATCGCATGAAAGATGGGCGATTGGCCTCCTAATCGCCTCTAACATAGGCGATTAGGGTTGCTAATCGCCTGTAACCTTGCTGTTCCGGTTTTTCGCGCGTTTAACGCTCCAAATCAGATCCAGAATGTGTGTAACCATCCAATATCATCCCAACAACTATTCTAAACATGTTTAAACCAAAATCCTTTGTTTTGCCTCGTATTATCAGTCCTGCATGCAATCACGTATTCCAAACACCATTCACATAGCATGCAACATCACACTAACATGTGTAACTATCACCCTAATAATCAGTTACTCAGATTTTTATCATCATAATATCATTATTATTCTGATCTAACATAATAACTTGTCATTCATTCATCTAGAATCATAAAAACCCTAGCTTTCTAATCATAAACACACATAACACATGTATACTAATTAAAATCCGATTAACAACACTTATTAACGATTTTCAGAAAGCTTTTCCGTTTTAGAACAGGTCTGGACCATTAGGGATTGAATGAAAACGTTTATAAAGATTCATGGATGGAAACCAAACCTTAGATTTGTGAAAGAATGATGGATTAAGCTTGAAACCTTGTGTTTTGATCAAAAATCGCGTTCCAGAGGTTGTGTGTGTGTTGGGGCAGGTTATGGGACGACTAGGGTTTGTATAATGAAGTTTATGAGGTCAAGTATGGTATTTATAGTCGTTTTTAGTCGTCCAGCCCGTAACTAGCGATTATGCAGCCCTTACACGCGATTAGGAAGCCTAATCGCATGTAAGTTCATGCAATTGGGGCCTAATCGCATGAACAGTCATGCAATTGGTCCCTACTCGCCCCTAAGGTCCCCCACTCACCCCTCCTATAGGCGATTGGGCTATCCTAATCGCCTATAGGGGCCTGTTCCGTGTGTTTTGCGCGTTAAACCCCGTTTTAACATATGTTAACACATATTCACATATCGACAAGTCACATAATGATTGTAAACACATAACACTTGTAAATACACATATTCACACTCGTTCACCAATTCCCGGGACTCGAGACTTGTATGTTCCGTATGCCCTGACGATCCTACAAATCGTCACCGTTTGTACACTTGGTTAAGGACTGACATCTAATGAACCTCTAGACCAACATCCAATGATCTTCTAGACTAAACCGATAGTTCCCGAACCATAACCCGACTTAACTAACCCAGTTAGGTACAATATACGCGTGACTCGCTAAGGTAGACTTTCATCTAGACAACGTTGTTAATCAGAATTTGCCGGGTGTCACATCATCCCCACGTTAAAAGAATTTTCGTCCCGAAAATTGCACAAGTACCAAAAAGAATAATGAAGGAAACTTTTGTTCACTTCGGGTTGACGCCCCCACTAAAGCTTTGGCCCACATGGCCTACCCTGAAATCTCAGTCTTTGGCCATCTATCAACGCAAGATTTAAGACCATAAAATCATACGCCAATGATGTGTTACCCACAAGCTACACAGTCCTTTATCTTTAGCATGTATTTTGAACTGAGTTCGTTGTGGAGTTTGCCTGCCAGTACATCGCATAATGGTGCTGCAATCACACCAGATTTAATTTTCTTTTTGATTTTAAGGTGTGACATTTCAACAGCTGAGGTACCATCATTTCTTCTTTTTCGCACCATGAAATTCTCATTTTCTGAATTTTCCATTGTTTTTGTATTTTTCCAAGGATATATATCCCCCTAAATTTGTGCTTAAAATTGAAAATTTAAAGAACAAATTTACAACCTAAAACTAAGAAAAATATTTTTGTGTTTTTCTAAAACCATTCTCAAATTAAAGACCAATTACGTTCAGAATAAAAAAGCATCAGGTTTTGAGAGTACCTTTTTCGCTAATTTTACCTCCATTATCTCCTTCAAAGAGACATACTCACTGTTTAAAAAAATTAAAATAAATGTATAACAGAGAGATGTCACCTGTCATGTGCGTGGAACAACCATTATCAACATACCAGTGGTCGTCGACAATCCTCCCTGGATGTCCCTGCACTAAGAAAGGAGATTAGTTAAACATTGGTACCCAGGCCATCGCGGTCCTGGGCACTCCTGAAGCGTCAACGTAGGACACTTCCCTCAAGCACATATCCTTCTTCTCATTTAGGACTCGTGTTGCTGCCACCTTTGCTTTCCAGACTTGCTTAGGCTTAAGAACTGGTTTTGCTACTTTCGGAGTAGCAGCTTTTGATTTCCTAGGTTGTTTTGATTTCTGTGGAGGAACAACCTTTCGCTTGTTCTTGGCAACATTCCAGTCTTCATCAGACGGTTTAACTTTGGGATTCATGTTCTTCCTTGCCTTAGGTTTATCAACCTTCATTGGCTTGGAGTAGTAGTTATCCCTAGGCATAACCTTCTGATGTTGTCAATAATAGGGCACATAAGGACGACTTGTGCAGTTCCTTGCAATGTGACCGGGTCGTCCACACGTGTAGCATGTCTGCTTCTTTGCATAAGGAACAGATCCCGGTCTGTTCGATCCCACTGATGAATGTGAGTGATGGGATCTGTTGGATGATTTGTTTGTAGGCGTCTTAAAGTTTCTACTCTGCTTAGAACATCTTGAACACCCGTGTGAACAAGATTGTGCGTGTGATGATGACTGTCCTTGAGCTTTCTATTTAACTTCAGGAACGTGTACATGAGAGTTGCACAAGTTGTTTTTCTATGTGGTGGCACGTGTTTATTTGTTGTGCCATTAACAAATAGCTCAGAAACAATCTTTTTAATATAAGGAACAACATCTGCAGACAAATTAGACTGTTCCACACAAACACCTGCATTGTTAGTGCAAACAATATCATCCCCCTCAACCTTAACATCTACCTTAACTTCATCTGCACATGAGGTAGAAGCATTAGTAATATTCACACATTTAAAATTAGGGACTATTGATGGTGAAAAAATGAGTATGCAACAAAAGACAGGTATACCATCATAAACAAGCTATAAATAAACAAATGTACAAGAAGACAAAATATGTAAATTCTCTACGTAAAGTGAAGGCAAAAGTAGCACCCTACTACACACCTAACAAAGAGTTTGTCCCAAATCCTAACAATCCTTGACCTTAATTTTTTGTCTCCATATATTCCTATCATGGGCCATGTCCTCGGTGAGTTGCAGCCCTAGTAAATCTTTTCTAATCTGCTCGTCCCAAATCTATTTTGATGGCCTGGGTACCAATGTTTAACTAATCAATATTGTTATAGGTAGCTGTGTGTGAGTGGGATTGTGTAAATAAACAAATGTACAAGAAGACAAAATATGTAAATTCTCTACGTAAAGTGAAGGCAAAAGTAGCACCCTACTACACACCTAACAAAGAGTTTGTCCCAAATCCTAACAATCCTTGACCTTAATTTTATGTCTCCATATATTCCTATCATGGGCCATGTCCTCAGTGAGTTGCAGCCCTAGTAAATCTTTTCTAATCTGCTCGTCCCAAATCAATTTTGATCTGCCTCTACTCCTCCTACCTTCCATAGTGAGATTTTCTACCACTCTAACAGGCTCAGTCGACTGTCTCCTCTTCACATGCCCAAATCATCTTAATCTCGCCTCTTTTATCTTATCCGAGATACTAGCTACCACCAACCTACCACTAAAGACCTCATTTCTTATCCTGTGTAGTCGTGTGTGCCCACACATCCACCTAAACATCCTCATTTCGGTTACCTTCGTCTTTCGAGCTTGCGTTTTCTTGATTGCCCAATAGTCGGAGCCATATAACATCGCCGGTCTAATTGCTACCCTATAAAACTTCCCCTTTAGTTTAGTTGCAAACCTTCTATCACACAAAACCCCAGAAGCTGCTCTCCACCTACACCATCCATTCTGGATACGATGGGCGACGTCACTATCTAACTCTCCATCCCATTGTACAAACGAGCCTAAATACTTAAACTTAGTTACTTGTAGAACCACTTGACCCTCAATGGTATTCTGAGTGTCCTCATCATTGCCCATTCCACTGAAGTCACAGTATAAGTACTCAGTCTTAGATTGACTAATCCTTAAACCCTTACCCTCCAGTGCTATACGCCACTCCTCTAACCTCGCATTCAAGCCTTGTTTGGTCTCAGCACTAACACAATATTGTCTGCAAAAAGCAAGCACCATGGGACCTTCTCCTGGATTGACCTCGATCACTCGTCTAGGACATCGCAGACCCTTGGTGAAGCCGTACTACAGGGAAAAACTCAGTGTCCCATACAGGCGCCCGAACGCTAGTCTCAGACCAAACATACATATCCCTAATTAACATAAACAATGATATATAAATAGTTGTTAGTCCAGAATCCTTCCTACCGGGTATCAAACAAACAATCAAGTGCGGAAAACAAGATTGAATGTGAAGAACAAAAGATTAAAACGATGAAATCCCTTGTATTGCTGCTTCACCTTGCACACAATCTCTAGGATTGTCTGGTATAAGGTGGTGGCTCTTGTGTTACAAAATGAGATGATTATGAAAGTCTTGGAATGTCTAACTGTAAAATGAACTAGAACATAACAATATATAGGGTCCACTAAAGCTTTGGCCCACATGGCCTACCCCGAGCCCATTAACTAAACTAAGCCCAATTAACACAAACAGGCTTAATAAAGACAAGCGTAAACCTCTAAAATCTAGCCCAACAATATCCCCCCTAGGTTTATGCTGTCTTTATCATGGCTTAGTAGGAAGAATCTTCAGATCTTGATCTTCAAATCTTGGGTTCTTTCTTGTTCTCTTGGAGGTAGCTTTACAACTTTAATCATCATCAGCTTTTGCTTGAACATATTGCTAAAAGAGAACGTGAGAGGAGGATTCTCATAACTCTTTTCTTTGTCAGTCATCTCTTTCAAGTAACTTTTTAGGTACTTCTTCAGTTGTACTTTCATTGTCAAAAGATGATTCACTTCAGGTTCTTCTGACTCAGGTACATCTTCTCATTGAGGTGATTCATGCTTGTCAGCAACTGGAACTCTTTCATTCTTCATCAACCCCAGTTTCTTGATTTGTATACATTCTACAAATTCTTAGAATTTTGTAAGTAAATAATTGATATAACAGAGGGTCCAGTATACACATGAACACCAAGTACATCAGTGTACTTCCATTTTAAATTTTCAAAACCTGAATTTCCTTCGAGAATCGGTCAAAACTTCAAGAATGGTCAATTTTTCATAACACATAAACAAATTAAAATAAAAATTCAAACTAATTACAATGCATCTTTTTGGTGAGAATCATGTGCAAGAAGATCATATCAGCTTTGTCAAAATGCAACACACCGTTAGTATATTCGTTTTGGTATACTTATTAAAGTGCCAGAAAGCAATCCAAGACGATTACTAGCATCGTTTATCCACTTAAACAAACATACGCACACGTCTTCAAGTCCGATGTTTTCTTATTTTCTTAACGTGTGTTAGACCGAAATAACTGTGTGTCCCACATCATGACATACCCCCGCGATCAAGGTATGCACAAAGCTTCTTCATAGCAGGTGAGTAAATTGCTGACATCCGTATGTTTTACAAGGTCAAGATCATCGGTGATCAGGTCTGCATATATCTGGATGCAACAGAGAGACCAATGGATTCTCGACCAGGGTTAGGGCAAATACCAAATGTTTCGGTTTGATTATTGCTTTAGGATTTTGATTTATGCCTTTAGCTTGAATTCTCTTTGAGAATTTTGGGTTTTGGCATTTCAATATTGCTCTTTTAAGACGTCCTGACTGTGCCTAGATCAGCATATATCTGGATGCAGTAGAAGGGCAGCCAGGACATCCCCAGATGTATCAACAATTTAAAGACCTGAAATCTCAGTCTTTGGCCATCTATCAACGCAAGATTTAAGACCATAAAATCATACGCCAATGATGTGTTACCCACAAGCTACACAGTCCTTTATCTTTAGCATGTATTTTGAACTGAGTTCGTTGTGGAGTTTGCCTGCCAGTACATCGCATAATGGTGCTGCAATCACACCAGATTTAATTTTCTTTTTGATTTTAAGGTGTGACATTTCAACAGCTGAGGTACCATCATTTCTTCTTTTTCGCACCATGAAATTCTCATTTTCTGAATTTTCCATTGTTTTTGTATTTTTCCAAGGATATATATCCCCCTAAATTTGTGCTTAAAATTGAAAATTTAAAGAACAAATTTACAACCTAAAACTAAGAAAAATATTTTTGTGTTTTTCTAAAACCATTCTCAAATTAAAGACCAATTACGTTCAGAATAAAAAAGCATCAGGTTTTGAGAGTACCTTTTTCGCTAATTTTACCTCCATTATCTCCTTCAAAGAGACATACTCACTGTTTAAAAAAATTAAAATAAATGTATAACAGAGAGATGTCACCTGTCATGTGCGTGGAACAACCATTATCAACATACCAGTGGTCGTCGACAATCCTCCCTGGATGTCCCTGCACTAAGAAAGGAGATTAGTTAAACATTGGTACCCAGGCCATCGCGGTCCTGGGCACTCCTGAAGCGTCAACGTAGGACACTTCCCTCAAGCACATATCCTTCTTCTCATTTAGGACTCGTGTTGCTGCCACCTTTGCTTTCCAGACTTGCTTAGGCTTAAGAACTGGTTTTGCTACTTTCGGAGTAGCAGCTTTTGATTTCCTAGGTTGTTTTGATTTCTGTGGAGGAACAACCTTTCGCTTGTTCTTGGCAACATTCCAGTCTTCATCAGACGGTTTAACTTTGGGATTCATGTTCTTCCTTGCCTTAGGTTTATCAACCTTCATTGGCTTGGAGTAGTAGTTATCCCTAGGCATAACCTTCTGATGTTGTCAATAATAGGGCACATAAGGACGACTTGTGCAGTTCCTTGCAATGTGACCGGGTCGTCCACACGTGTAGCATGTCTGCTTCTTTGCATAAGGAACAGATCCCGGTCTGTTCGATCCCACTGATGAATGTGAGTGATGGGATCTGTTGGATGATTTGTTTGTAGGCGTCTTAAAGTTTCTACTCTGCTTAGAACATCTTGAACACCCGTGTGAACAAGATTGTGCGTGTGATGATGACTGTCCTTGAGCTTTCTATTTAACTTCAGGAACGTGTACATGAGAGTTGCACAAGTTGTTTTTCTATGTGGTGGCACGTGTTTATTTGTTGTGCCATTAACAAATAGCTCAGAAACAATCTTTTTAATATAAGGAACAACATCTGCAGACAAATTAGACTGTTCCACACAAACACCTGCATTGTTAGTGCAAACAATATCATCCCCCTCAACCTTAACATCTACCTTAACTTCATCTGCACATGAGGTAGAAGCATCAGTAATATTCACACATTTAAAATCAGGGACTATTGATGGTGAAAAAATATTGATGGTGAAAAAATGAGTATGCAACAAAAGACAGGTATACCATCATAAACAAGCTATAAATAAACAAATGTACAAGAAGACAAAATATGTAAATTCTCTACGTAAAGTGAAGGCAAAAGTAACACCCTACTACACACCTAACAAAGAGTTTGTCCCAAATCCTAACAATCCTTGACCTTAATTTTATGTCTCCATATATTCCTATCATGGGCCATGTCCTCAGTGAGTTGCACACTTCCTTTGGACTAGAACTTTAACTGGGTATTGATCATTTTTTCATTAAAGGGTTGTGGAATTTCCACAAACCCTAGACCTTTATTCCACACTTCCTTTGGTCTGAACTTTAACTGGGTATTGATCATTTTTTCAACTTTGGGACTAGAACAGTCGAGCTTTTTAAAATGAAAATCGGCATTTTCAAATTTAGATTTTAAGTCGATCAATTCCGCGGTTAAAATATCAGATAGACGTTTTAAGTGTAAGTATCGACACTTGTGATCACTCACCTCCTGATGCAAGCGCTTGATATCGAGTTTTTGTTGTTCGACCATTTCTTTATAAGAATTAAATTTCTTTTTCATATCCCAAGTGGCCATTTTCTCGTATTCAAGCTGCTTGAATGCAGAGAGAGTTTCTTCTCTAAAACCTTTTATTTTTAACCTGCATCGTTCAGTACAACATGATTCAGCTAAAATGTCAGCGTATACCTCAGATGCGGATGGGACATGGTCATTCAGTTGTGCCATGAAAGCTTGAGCTCATGAGCAGCAGAAACGGCAGGAGCATTAGGAGCGGAATAGCACATTTCACCATAGAAACCACTTTGAGAAGGCAATTTTGTTTTCAGAACTATGATTCCCCAAGACATCTTGAATTTTCTTTGAAATTGTGATCCCCCAAAAATCTAGACGTTTCCCAAAAAAAATGTTAGACCGAGCGCAGGAATTCCAACCGTGGTCAACCGTCAAAACGTATTCAATAGCGTTGATCCCCCCAAATTAAGTTTGTACACTCCAAATAATAATATTATTAAAATTATTATTATCAAAATTATTATTATTATTATTATTATTATTATTGTAGTGTTGGGTAGAGAGTCTTTCCACTCTTTTCCACACAAAATCTGCTCTCTCTCTTAGGGTATGTGTAGTGGTGGATAGTTATGTTGGGGTTATAGGATTAAAATATTAAAAAGTAATAGAAAAGGTGTTATGTTGGGGTTATGGAAAAAGAGGGTGTAGTGGGAAGGAAGGTTATGTTGGGGTTATAAATGATTGGTAATGATTGGTTAATTATTGTTTTTTATTTAAATAAGAATATTTAATACTTAATAATATTTCATTAAAAATAAAAATAATACAAATACTAAAACAAAAAAAAAATACAAATACTAAAAAAAAAATTACAAACCATAAATAAAAAGATAAAAATAGTAAAAAACAACAAATACTTAAATAAAGTTACAAATACTTAAAAAAACTAGTCGTCGTCGTCGTCTCCTTCTTGGTTTTCTCCTTCTTCTTCTTCTCCTTGTTCTTCATAAAATTCATCATCATCATCATCATCATCATCATCATCATCATCATCATCTTCTTCTTCTTCTTCCTGGCTCTGATGAATCGGGCGAATCGACCATGCTTCCTCCACCAAATCAGCCTTCAACGCGTTATGTAACTCCTTGGAACGCAACATGGCACTGTTTTGGAATCTCTCCTGCTGTGTCGCTTGCGTCCCTGGAACATCTTCTCCTGCTACATAATTTGGGCATATTGCCTTTCCTTCGTCTTCAAGTATCATATTATGCATTATGATACAAGCATACATCACCATTCTAATCCTTTCTTTTTCCCACATACGACAAGGATTTCTTACAAAATGCCATCGTGCTTGAAGACAGGCAAAACACCTCTCAACGTCCTTTCTTGCAGACTCATGAACTCTTTTAAAATATTGCCTTTTTTCATCTTGAGTCTGACTAAACGTTTTGACAAGCATTGAATACTCCGGATATATACCATCCGCCAAGTAGTATCCATGCTCGTAGTAATTATTATTTGCATAAAACCCACATTTCGGTATTGTTCCGCCAATGTAAGACTCTAGCAATGGCGAATGCTGGAAAGTATTTATGTCATTCATACACCCGGCTAGACCAAAGAAGGCTGACCAAATCCACATGTCTTGTGAGGCAACTGCTTGTAAAACCAACGTTGGTCCCTTTTGGTCACCGCGTGTATGTTGACCTCGCCATGCGGTTGGACAAGCATACCATCGCCACTGACGACAATCTATACTACCAATCATACCGGGTAATCCATGTTTTTGAACATGCGCTTCATATAGTTGTTGAAGGTCGCTCCATGTCGGGTTTCTCAAGTATCTTTTTCCATATAATTGGCATATACCTAAAAAAATCAAATGTATATATAAAAAATATGTACGTACTATATATATATATATATATAAAAAAATCAAATGTATATTTGTAAATACCGTAGCAGAAATACTCCAAAGTATCGCGTGTGGTTTTCTCCGCCATCTTCAAATACTCATCATTGATATCGTACGTGTTCCCGTAGGCGAGCACACGTATTGCGGAAGTCACCTTTTGAATTGCGGTGAATCCTAAACACCCTCTAGCGTCGGGTTTTTGCTTAAAGTAGTCATAGTTGTTCTCTAAGTCTCCGGTGATGCGCAAAAATAAGTTTTTACGCATCCGAAATCTTCGTCTAAACAAATCAGGGGGGTAAACCGGATCGGCATTGAAGTAGTCATTCATCAAACGCTCATTGGCGGCTACACGGTCTCGCTCTATATATTGCCTAGACAATATCGGCCGTGGGACGGAAGTACCTATAGCTTCAACCGCGCTACACGCTAGTTGAACCGCACTCGTAACGGCCGCCTCCTCTTCAGCGTCGTCTTCTTTAAAAAACCGATTATATAGATCCATAAACGAGTCATCGGAGTGAGGAGGGGACGACATTTTAATGATTTGTTTGTGTGTTGAATTTGTTTGAGGGTTACTGAAATGTATGTGTGTATTGTATGTGTGCTAGATATTGTATGTGTGCTACATATATGGATATATATATAGAGTGGATGATTTTTTTTTAAATTCTAAAATATGGCCGTTACACAACGGTCAAATCATCACAATCATCAAAATCAAATGAAAACGCTCGTTGTGTTCAAAACTCTCCCACCCATAACGCCACCATAGCGCCTGGGGGGGCGGTGTTCCCGGCGCTATGGTGGCCCAAAACGCCTCATAACGAGGCCACTACAGGTGCTCTTATAATTAACTTCTTCTCTTTTCTTTTGTCATACAACACCCACAACAACAACACTTAATTTCTCTGCTCTTTCTCTTTCACCTAACTCTCTCTCAAATCTTACAAACAATAAGTTCCACTTCTCACTTCAACCACAAATTAACGCTGCTGATTGTTTAAATGGTTTAAAGATGTCAGGATTTTATCGTCAAGGCAACGGTTTTGCTCCTCGATCGGAGTGGAAACCTAAGTCCAAGATTGATGATGGATCTTCAAATAACTCAAAAAGACCCGTTGTGTGCTTCTTGATTAGCGTGGAGCAGCAAGAACAACCTATCGGTGGAGGTTAGTCGTGGGTTGATGATGGTGATGTAGGTGGTTAAGTGTGTCAAGTGGTAGTGAGGGGCTGTGCGGGTGGAGGCAGGGTGGTGAGCAGCTCCGCCGCTGGCGGTGGTTAGTTTCCGGTGAGAAGGATAATGGGTGTCCGGATTGTGGGTTTGTGTATCCGGGTGGTGGTGGGTGCGTCCGGGTTGCAGGTAGGCGGGTACGGGTGGCCGGGTTGGATCCGGGCTATGGTAGAAGTGACAAGTGGTTGAGAGGTGTCCGGTTCAGAAAAGTAATGGGTGTCCGAGGAGGTGTTGAGTGTTCGAGTTGGTGGTGGGTGTTCGAGTAGGTGTGTTCGAGCTCGAGTGTTCGATGTCTCTGCTGTGTTCGAGTGATGTGGCGGGTGTTCGAGGTTAAAGGAGTGTTCGAGTTCACGGCTATGTGTGAGTTCAAAGGAGTGTTCGATGTCAATAGAGTGTTCGAATCAAGGCTGTGTTCGAGCTGACGTGGCGGGTGTTCGAGGTGCTAAGCTGTGTTCGAGTTCTTTGCTGTGTTCGAGTTGTGGTGGGTGTTCGAGTGACTAAAGTGTTCTCGAGGACTTGCTTTGTTTTTCGGATGGTTTTGAAGAGACCAATAAGATTTCAAACACTTTCCGAAAATACTGTTTCCAATTATATCACCAAATCAGCCTTCAAACCAGTTGTTGACTTTTGTGATAGATAGGTGAATAAGGTGTACACTTTAATTATTAAAAACAAACTCCCAAATAATAATGAAATATGATCCTATCCTTTTGAAAAGATATTCTGTGACGATATCTTTAAAAATAAACACCCTCGAAAAAGTTGAGAAACAACTTTGGAATCACTAAAAAATAGATCAAACACCCTCGTTGTGACTGTTCTTCGTGTTTTTCAAGTTCTTCAACCAAATTCAATTCTGCCAAAAAGTCTAAAACACCAAAAATGATTAGATAAATAAAATTAAAAAGATATGAAATATAAACCTGTAAAACCGAATAAACGCAGCAGCGAAATGTCTTCTTTTGATCTTCGAATGATACCGAAACCGAGCCTTCGAAAGACTTCTTAGGCTCTGATACCAATTGTTAGTCTAGAATCCTCTCTACCGGGTATCAAACACATACACAATCAAAGGCGGAAAACAATGAATGTGTAAAAATAACAAAGAAGAAACACCGAATACTTGATTGTATTGATAAGTGCACACGACTTTAATGAGTCGTCTGGTACACACACGGTTAATAGAACAAAATACTAGCAACCCCAAAACAAACTATGAGACCCCTATTTATACATAAAATAGACGGTCATTCCTACATGGGCCTATAGGCCGAACCCAGTATTAGAATAACTCAAGACAACGCAAACCTCTAAAATCTAGCCCAAAAAAACTTTAAAAATATATGAACCATAACTAATAAAAAGTAAGATTTATGTTTCTTCTCGCACTTCTCGCAATAAAACTCTCTTCTGAAAATAACCTAACACTAGGGGATGGTTCATTTCAGAAGAGGTTTTAGTGCGAGAAGAAGATAAACAATTCATTTTAATCATTTAAAAAAAAGTAAAAATATAAGAAAATTGTTGAAATGTGTTGTTTATTCATCTCTCTCGAAAATAAAACAAGTATATAATGTAAATTCATTAATTTATATAACCTACACATGTACAAATTTTGTGCAGGAACATTACCTACGCATAATATAACACATGTGTAGGAAATAGTTTAAACCTTAAAAAAACATTTGATTGCGTTATTTTTAGGGGTTTTTGTATATATAACATAAACAATGATTTATAAAAAGTAAAAACTTCAAAAATGTATGAACCATTACTAATAAAAATTAATATTTTGGTTTCTTCTCACACTACTCGCACTAAAACCCTCTTTTGAAAATAACCTAACACTATATATATATATATATATATATATATATATATATATATATATATATATATGATTTGGATCATTTGAAAACCACCATTTAGGGAGAGAACCAAGGAACCAATGTGAACATGTAACATTTTTGTAAATATGAAGTGTGTCTACAAAAACCCCTCCGTCAAAAACTTAAAAAATAATTAAAAAATTATATAACCTAAAAAAATAAAAAAAAGTAAAAACACCAAAATGATTAGTATTAATATTTCAAAAAAATAAAAAATAATAATAATAAAAATGGCTGATATGACGTCATATGGCGTCATTCTCGATGCACATGTGCATTTTGCTGTTATATATACCCAGATATATACCATATGCACATGTGTATTTTACTATTAGATCATACTTTTAAATAAATTATCATTTACCATAATTAAATGATCATTAAATGGACGCGATATGAGATATAAAGAGGCAAAAATTTTATTCAATGATCATTAATTGGACGCAAAGTGAGAGATAAAATACACTCGAACTTATCAATTGCGTAGTCATGAATATTATAACATAAATTGAAAATAAGACAAGTGTAGGACAACAAAAATTAATAAACTTAAAAGAACTCTATATAAGAACTATAAAATAACAAACGTGTACTGCATGCACATGTGCATTTCACTAATATAGTTAGGTTTTTCGAGTGGTTTAGCATCATGGTTTAGTTTTTAGGTATGGTGGCAGGGGGTTAGGTTTTTTTTGGGGGGATTGGGTGGTGGGTTTAGGTTTTTGGGTGGTGGGGTTTTAATTATAATTATACACATATGCATATGTCAATTTCCTTATCATAAAAATTTACATACGCCAACATAATAATCACAAACATAATTAACCTATCAACCACCATATAAGACCACCCACAATATACATATGTGCATGCATCATCCTTCAAACAACAAACTTTTTTGTACCCATCTGTTTTTATTATACAATTACATGTAGTTTCTACCAAAATATCACCACAATAAAACAAATGATAACATAAAAAAAATATCCATATTACAAACCAACCATGTTACCACTAACAACCTACCTACAAACTTCTAATTATATCACAACTTCACGTTCACCAACATTGTCCCCTTTGGGCCTACTCCAGCAACCAGAAATTCCCATGTGGAAATGAGATGGAATTTCTATGGATTTTATCACTAAACTCCATGAAACACCTAGTGGGCATAATATGATTTGGGTTATCGTCGATCGGTTAACCAAATCGTCACACTTCTTGGTAATTAAGGAAACAGACACGCTGGAGCGATTGGCCAACATCTATATCAAGGAAATTATCTCTAGGCAAGGGGTGCCTACTTCTATTATATCTTATCACGATTCGTGATTTACTTCTCGTTTTTGGACTACTCTCCAAGACGCATTGGCGAATCGCTTAGACATGAGCACGGCCTATCACCCTCAGACGGGTGGACAAATTGAATGTACCATCCAAACATTGAAAGATTTTCTACGGGCTTGCGTGGTGGATTTTGGCAACAGTTGGGATAAACACTTGCCTTTGATCGAATTCTCTTATAACAACAGTTACCACACTTTTATTCAGTATGCGCCTTTTGAGGCATTGTATGGACGCAAGTGTAGGTCACCCATATGCTAGACTTGAGTTGGGGATAGCCAACTGATAGGTCCTAAACTCGTGCATGAAACTTCTGAGAAGATTGTGCAAATCAGAAATTGTATGGCCGCTGCTCATGATCGACAGAAAAGCTACGCTAATACGCGTAAGAAACCTCTGGAGTTCCCGGTTGGGGACAAGGTATTATTAAAGGTGTCGCCATGGAAAGGCGTGATTCGATTTGGGAAACGGGGAAAGTAGAACAAGGGGGACTAAAGTTGCCAATAGCCGAAAGTTGCATTTTGAGCCACCTCCCAGCCGCCCAAACATTTTTTACCGGTCAGTAACTTGCTGGACCAGAGTTAATTCCGGCAATGTCGGTTATTCCTTTTAAATACATTTCAATGTTAATTTTTGAATGCCGTGCGTTACACCTCCTCTCATCAATGTTTCCCGATCGTTTCCTGGTCATAATCAATCGCTAAACAAGATTAAAATCGAGCTATAAATCATGTAACGGTCGGAAACTTTATAGTTCATTTTATGGTCCGATTACACCACCTTTATATATAATGTTCATTCGGTTCGTATTCTACACTCTATAGCAACATAAACCCACATAAAGATTAACAAAATCACATCCATAAGGGTATTAATTCTCATTCCATACGAGTCAGACCTGGCTCCTTCTTTTTCGATCGATATTATATTGTGAGTCTTCCTTTTACATGCTGTTTTGATCATCATATGTCGTTCTTTGAAAGCCCTATGGTTTTTGATGTTATCGTAGTCGAATTCGGCTTATTGAAAAATCTAGGGTTAAGGTTTTGGACTAGTAGAATTGGGGAAAAAGATGAACTTTAATTTATATATTAAATTAATTTCTATTACAACATTATCAACTAAGATGCCTTGTGGTGGACTGGTTGGTGTGTTGTTAGGCCAGTCAAGGGACCCAGGTTCGACCCTTGGGATCCACTGTTTTCTCTTTTTTTATATTATTATTTCTTTTATTCTATTTCATATTATGTGCAAAAGATAAATAATTCATAATAAATTTTTTTAACCCAGAATTTATCAACCATTAGGTGTAGCATATTGACACCTCATAGAAAATTATCATATTTTTAGTTTCTAGAAAATATCTTATTTTAATAATTTTATTAATTTATATTGTTTTAATCATATTTAATTGATTAAAAATTCATTTTAATGATTTTAATCTCAAAATTGTTAGGAAATTATTTATAACCATGATAAACTGATATTAAAATTATTGTACCAGAATATGATTGTTTTTATTGCTTGTCATATTTTTAATCATTTAAATATGATTTAAATGTATTAAATCTGTTTTAAATGCAAATAAATTGAGAAAAAATTATGGAAAAAATATTTTCACTATTTTATATCATAAAGTCATAATTTTTCACAAAAATATTATTTTAGACCATATCTTGTATTTTTGGTTTTATTTATGTTTAATTAGACATAATAAATCATTTATTTGTATATAAATTATAAAACTTGTTTTATAATTATTTTTCTTATAAAATAGAAATATTCTTGAGTTGGAAAACAAAAAGTGTTAACGTTGGATTCATTTGTGTATTTTATTTTCATTTACGTAATGTTGGATCAGTATTGCTCTTTGTATGAACTTGCTAGTGAACACTTAAGTATCTAGCAAGTTCTTTATCAGTAATAGCACAGCGGAATGATATGAGTTTAAAACTACACTTATCAACAGGAGTTATTACTCTCCCTGGATGTTTGATAAAACTAAAGACAAGTATTTAATGAGAATCTAAGCATAGAATGAGAATGAACACTTAAACAGATTCTCAGTAAATGAAATGGAAATAATAATAATAAGCTTTGAAGGATTTCTGTATTAAAAATCAATGTCTAAAACAGAGGGATGAACCCATCTATTTATAGACTTTACAAATACATGAACCTTGCCAAAAAGCAAGTTCAGAGGCAAGTTGCAACAAGTTGCAATCTTGGAACTTGTAAAAAGTTAAAGTAATACTAAACTAATAAACTACTGAAACATAAGGCGGTGGAAAGATTCTTGGACAAGTGCTGATGAATGACAAACTACTGATGAGTAGTTTGTCTTCAGTAGTTCTTCAGTGAACTGTCTGGTTTGGACTTTAGAACTTCTGATGTATTTCTTCTTCAGTACTTGTAGAATCCTTCTTCAGCAGTTTAGTCTTCTTTCTTCGGTAGTTCTATACTTAGAATAATTTGACAGAAGTGAATTAAACTAAGGTTTACAAAAGTGGTTTCACCAATCCTTTTTGTCCTAACAATCTCTCCCTGGATTGATGAAGCCAAAACCTTTCTAATTCCTTATTGTTTTCTTCTGTCATTCACAATCTTCCATATCCCTTAGAACATGGAATTCTTTAACTGGTTCAGCTGTTCATCAGTGAGAGATCCTTTTTGTGGTTCTAGATGCTGGATTGTAAGCAGGTCTTGAGTTGATTGCTTCTTTAGATCATTCATCGACTTATAGGCTCTGCTTGTGAGGTCTCTTCTTGTCACTTGTACTGAGTTGTTATCAGTAAAGGACCATTTGATGATAGGAACTTTAGACTTGTCAAAGTCTAAAGTATAGGGAACCATGCTGGTACCCTGGGATGCTCCTGAGTGTTGGATGTCTTCGATTTCAGTGACTCTCAGGTGGGATTCTCTTCCTTGTTCTTGTTGCATCACATTAGGTAGTTGAAAGGTTGGCAAGTGATGCTCAGTAACTACCTTAGTGTGTAGTTTGTCTTTAATGGTCTTTTGAATTTGATAGGCAAAGGTGGAAGAATCCCTGAATTGGGTTAGCAGAGGTTTCTCTTCTCTGTCGAAGTCAGAATGGACTACTGTACTTCCTTCTAGTAGTACCATCCTGAAATCAGTCTTCACATTCTCCTCTGTCTTTTTCTTTGTAGCAGGTTTTCTTGAAACACCAGAAGTTCTAACTACCGAAGTTGACACTTCAGCAGTTTCAAACTTCTCTGGATTTGCAGCACTTGCAGCCTTGTATTTTCCATAAGTGTCCACCATTCTTTCTTCTTTCCATTTGGACAAAGAGGCTTTTGAACCATAACCATTTGCTACTAATTCTTCAATCATCTGGGCTCTCTTGGCTTTTCCATCTTTACTTGTTGCAAGTTTGTCTGTAATAAGTTGAGCTCTTCTTGTTAGCTCTTCCATGGAGAGTCCCTTCAATGTATAGGCTTTGGTCTTGCTGTTCTTGGTGATGTAAGACATCAGTTGTTGTCTTTTGTCTTCCTCAGCAATTCTTTCCAGGTTAGCCTGCCTTTGAAGTTCTGCTTCATAAGCCTGTAGCTTTTCATTGAGGCTTAAGTCATCCCTTGTTTCCAAAGCATTCCAGATTTCATCTTCCTTAGCCTTTCTTTCAGCTGCAATTAAACTCTTCTCAAGTAATTCTTCGGACATTGATAGAGGAGAAGGGTTCAGCACAGTCATTGTTGTAGTTGTAGTAGGCTTTGGAATAGGAGTTGGTTGAGTAGGTTCAGTTGATCTGGAAGGCTGTTCAGCAGTTTTAGTATTGGAAGTGTTGACTTCTGATGGGTTGACAACTACTGAAGGATTGACTTCAGTATTTTCTGAGTCTTCATCAGAACTTTCACCATCCGAGGTTTCTTCATTGTGGCCTTGTGATTCATCAGGCTTTTCAGCATCTTCTATTTCTTGTACAGAGACGCCAAACTGTTGGGCCAGTTTTTCTTTTATGGCTTGGTTTCTCTGTTCTCTTTCTTGGATAGCCACTCTTGCCCTTATCCTGGCTTCGAGTGACTCCCTAGGTTCCTTAGTTTTCTCCCCCTTTTTGGATTCATCAAGCTTTTTCTTTGAGGGATCAGAGAAATGACCTGTAAGAGTAGCAATCTGTTTGGAGTTGAAGTCAATCTTGTTGGACCAATCGTTCATCTTAGTCTGTATCACTCCAAATTGGTTTTTGATGGACAGCTCCAAGTCAGCTGTGTAGGTTTGGAAGTGATTTTTGATGAGGGTGATCATCATGTGATATAAGGGACCATCTGGGCAGCATAGCTGGTTCATGTCTATGCTGGATGTCCCAGGGAATTGGGTAGGCATTTGTAGTGAGGGGTGTGTTTTGGGTTGATCTTCTTGTTGTACAGAAGATGCCACTATAGGGGAATCAGGGATTAAGTGGACTTTTTAACCTGATCTGGTGTGACTAGCTTCTTGAGCATAGATACACCAGGTGCAGGACCTTCACTTGTAGCCGTCAATTCAGTAGTTTCGTGTTGTGAATCATCATCCAAGTCAATGGAATCATCTGAATCCCTGATTACATCCTCAATGAGGACTGTATCAGTTACATCATGAGCTAAGCCTAACTCAGTTGTCTCATGTACCTCTTTTTCTTGGTTCAAAGGATTTCCTACCTCAGGCATTAAGCCTTCATCAGTAGTTGCCACAGTTGAGGTCTTAGCTATGTTGCTTCTTTCCTTAGATCCACCACTGGGTGGTAAATGAGTAGTAGCAGCCTCAAAAGTACCAAGAGTTTCTAAGTTTGGGCTTAGAGACCCTGGTTCATCCTCATCTCTTTGGTTAGGGCTTTGAGTGTCCACATCCATGTCAAATTCTGAGGCTATGTCCCCTGTTTGATGTGGTTGTTGGGGACTGACATGTTCAGATGGGACTCTCTCTTTTAGCTCAGAGAGAAGTTTGGCTATTTCTATATCAGGTTCAGAAATTTGGGGTGCTGGTTCAGTAGTTTGGTCAATGGGTTCAGCAGTTTCAAAAGAGGAGTCAATAGGAATAGTTTTCTTTAGTCTTTTTCTTTTGAAAAGGATGGTTATTGGTGCTCTTGGTGGGGTTTGAGATGGATGAGACTGAGAGGATGTTTCAGTCACATCTTTATCAAGTGCAGATTGCACATTAGCTAGTTCAGGCATCTCAACCTCCTGAACTGCTTTTCTTTTTGGGTTGGTGGGTTTTTGTTTTTGTTGCTTGGGTTTCTTGGCCTTTGGGGGTGTAAGTTTGGAAGATGAGGGTTCCATGGGGACTGTTTCTGGTTCCCCTTGGTCATCTTTTGGCCAGGCAGCCGGTTTATTGTGCCTTGAGTATGCTTGTGAGGATAAAGGGTTTAAAATTGTTGTTTTCTCCACAAGCACCTCTTCTCCAAGTTCTTTTATTATGCACTGCATAATAAATCTTGGGTACAACAAAAACTTCTTTTTAGTATTAAGATGATGTAACACCAACTCATTAAAGAAAAGTGATGATGCCCTGAATTTTGTTTCATTCACTATGGAATGAAAAATAGGTTGAAAAGTTGAGGGCATCTGATCATAAGATCCAGTTTTTGGACTCAAACACATAATAATATAATGAAAAAGCAGTTTATACTTTGGTTCAAAATATTTCTTAAAGATTGTAGCATGTGAGAGAGTACCTTGGTAACCACACTCTGTCATGGTTAAATGAATCTGAGAGTTTGGAAATTGGTCTGGGGCATTTACATCATCCAAACCCAGCCTAATTGCCAAAATAGCCGGTGTGATTGCTATTCTTCTCCCTTTGATGGTTGAGTTGAGGGAGATTACTTTGTTGTTCACCGTCACCGTCTCTGCGTTTGCCCAAAACTCATTTAGAGTTTCAGTGTGGATTGGAGGGTCGAAGGTGAGGGCGGTGAAGTATTGGGATTTAACGACCAAATCAATGATTTCGTCATATTGGGACCAGGCTTCTTGTTTTTCAAAGTAGCCTCTTTGATTGTGTCCCTGTTTCAGTACTAGAGCCATGTGGTTTGTGTGTGTGTGGATCGAACAGTGTTTTTGCAGGTTTAGGTCTTGAGAGTGTTTTGTGAGAGAGGAGGAGGGGATTTTTGCTTTTTGAAAGGATAAGTGTTGGAAAAGGTATTTATCAGAAGTTTTTAACCGCCTAGGTCAAACTTCTGATGTGGGAAAAGTCTGATTTACCCTTTTTGACCAAACTGCTGATGAAGAACAGTTATCATCAGTAGTTCCCACTTTCTCTTCAGTAGTTTTGAACAACTGATGAGAATGTTTTATAAATACTTTATTCATAACTTCTGAAGGTTATTTTATCAGAAGTTAATCATTTTTCAGAAAATATTCCCATACTGATGTTTTGTTCATCAGTAGTTTCTCTCTTGTTTGTTTTTCAGAAGTTTTCAGACTTAAAAACAAATGTAAGTGAAAAATGAAAATAAAAAGAAACACATACAAATTTAGCATCCCAAGCATGGATACTAACTTCTGAAATGTTGATGTGTCAAGGGGTTTAGTGAATATGTCAGCTATTTGATTAGCTGTTGCTACATGTTTCACTTCAATCTTGCCTTTTTCATAGCAATCTCTTATGAAATGATACCTGATTTCAATATGTTTGGTTTTTGAAAACTGAACAGGATTTTGAATGATGCTAATGGCAGATTTGCTGTCTACAAGCAATGGTGTCTTGGTCTCTTTGATTCCATAATCAAGAAGTTGATACTGGAGCCATTGTATCTGTGATGTACAACTTGCAGCTGCAATGTATTCAGCTTCAGCAGTTGAAGTTGCAACAGATGTTTGTTTCTTTGATTGCCAGGACACTAGACAGTTTCCCAAGAATTGACAACCACCAGATGTTGATTTTCTTGACATTTTACACCCTGCATAGTCACTATCTGAAAAAGCTGATAACTTGGTATTGCTTGAAGCCGGATACCAAATTCCAAGTGTTGGAGTTCCTTTCAGATATCTGAAGATTCTTTTTACTGCAATGAGGTGTGATTCCCTAGGAGCTGATTGATATCTAGCACAGACACATGTTGATAACATAATATCTGGTCTAGAAGTAGTTAGATATAAAAGGGAACCTATCATACATCTATACATGGTTTGATCAACCTGTTTTCCTTGATCATCTGGTTCAACTTGTGTGGTTAGTGTCATGGGAGTGGAACATGATTTACAGTCTTGTAAAGAAAATTTGTTTAATAATTCTTTAACATATTTTGATTGATGTATAAAAGTTCCATTTGTTTGTTGTTTAATCTGCAGTCCCAGAAAGTACTGCAGTTCTCCCATTGTACTCATCTCAAATTTTGATTGCATGAGTTTCTTAAATTCATCACACAGTTTTGTGTTTGTTGAACCAAATATGATATCATCAACATATATTTGAACAAGTAAGATATGATTTCCAACATGTTTTATGAAAAGAGTTTTATCAATGGAGCCTCTTGTGAAGTTATTTTTGAGTAGAAAGTTAGAAAGTGTTTCATACCAGGCTCTTGGAGCCTGTTTGAGCCCATAAAGAGCTTTGTCTAGTTTGTACACCCACTCAGGATGAGAAGGATCCTCAAACCCAGGTGGCTGACAGACATACACTTCCTCTTTTATTTTTCCATACAAAAATGCACTTTTAACATCCATTTGAAAATTTTTGATTATGTTGGAAATGGCATAGGCCAGAAATAACCTGATGGCTTCAAGCCTTGCAACTGGAGCAAAGGTTTCATCATAATCAATTCCTTCTTCTTGAGAGTAACCTTGTACTACCAGTCTTGCCTTGTTCTTTATAATCATACCAGCCTCATCTTGTTTGTTCCTAAAAACCCATCTTGTGCCAATTGGTTCTTGTTTGGTGGTAAGGGACAGGTTTCCCAAACCTGTTGTTTTTTGAATTGAAGCAACTCATCTTGCATGGTTTGTACCCAGTTGTTGTCTTTGAGGGCTTCTTGGTACCTTTTGGGTTCCAACTGAGAAATAAATGCTGAGAAGAAGCAAAAGTTGGAAAGCTGGTTTCTTGTAAGAACACCTGATGCAATATCACCCATGATTTGTTCAAGTGGATGATCTTTATGTTCAATCAGTTGTTGTAAACCACTGACAGGTGTAGGTAGCTCTTTTACTTCATCAAACAAACCACTGAGGTTAATAATGTCTGGTTCAGCAGTTTCAGTGTCTTTAGTAGTTTTAGGTGTTAAAGCAGATGTTTGAGTTTGTACATCAGCAGTTCTTGAATCAGAGGTTTGTGAAACTTCTGATGGTTTGGAAGTTGACTTAATAACTGTTTGAGGAGTCCATGGTGCTGGATCCTCATCATCAAACCTTTGATCACCATAATAAGTAGGTTTAGATGAAGTAACAGTCTTTTCAGGTCCAAAATGGAAGCTGTCAAGGTCAAAAAGTTCAGCAGGATGTGCTGGAATAAGAGTGTGTTTTGACTCATTGAACTTGACATTCAGTGTTTCTTCTACTATCCTGGTTCTTGAGTTAAAAACCTTGTAGGCTTTTCTAGTGGAAGAGTAACCAAGAAAGTAACCTGAATCAACTTTGGCAGCAAACTTTGAAATATAGTCTTTGATGTTTAGAATGAAACATTGACATCCAAAAGCCCTGAAAAAGGAGATAAGGGGCTTTATGCCATGAAGAACTTCATAGGCAGTCATGGAGTGTCTCTTGTTGACAATGACTCTATTTTGAACATAGCATGCAGTGTTAACTGCTTCAGCCCAGAAATACAATGGTAGGCCTGAATCAGCTAACATTGTTCTTGCTCCTTCAATTAAGGTTCTGTTCTTCCTTTCTACTACACCATTTTGTTTAGGAGTTCTGGGAACACTGTATTGTCTAATAATCCCTTTAGACAAGCAGAATTCATCCAGAGTTTTGTTCCAGAATTCTGTCCCATTGTCACTTCTAATGGCTTTGACAGATAGAGAATATTGTTTCTCTACTTGTAGAATGAAGAACTTGATGATTTCAGCAGCCTCATCCTTGGAAAATAAGAAGAATACCCATGTAAATCTTGAATAGTCATCAATGATGACCAAGCAGTACTTCTTCTTACCAAGGCTCATGATTTTTACAGGCCCAAATAAGTCCATATGGAGTAGTTGAAGACATGTAGTAGTTTTTGATTCTTCAATAGACTTATAGGAGGACTTATGCTGTTTTCCCTTCAAACAGGATACACGGTGTTCTTGACACTGGTATACCTTTAAAGGTAGACCTCTGACCAAGCCCATTTTTGTGACTTTATTTATGGTTTTAAAGTTCACATGGCCAAGTCTCCTGTGCCAGAGATCAGTCTCTGAAGTTGATGCCTTTGAGAAGAAACATGCAGTGTTGTTCAGTACTTTGTCCTTTTCAATGTCCACTGCATAGACATTGCCACATCTTTTTGCTATCAACAAAGTATGATCTTCTCTATCAACTTCTGGCCTTCTGGTGATATGATCTTGCACGCTGTCTTTGTGAAAAAGGAAGAATATCCTTTATCACACATTTGTGACACACTCAGCAAGTTGTACTCAAGGTTTTCAACCAGATTGACCTTGTCAAACTGTATTTTGCCAGAGGAGACATTGCCATGTCCTAGCACATATCCCTTAGCATTGTTCCCAAAGGATACAGATCCTTCTCTTTGACTGATAAAATTATTTATCAGGTATCTGCATCCTATCATGTGCATTGAGCCTCCACTGTCAACATACCAAATGCTATTTAAGCCTCTGGAAACTCTCTGCACAAGATAGCAAATTAGTTAGATTTGGGAACCCAAGCCAGTTTGGCTTTGGGTTTGCTCTTGAGAACATTACAGTATGTTCTTGACCAAGTTGAGGAATCCATGTCGTTTTGGCAATGAATTTTTCATTAAAAGCAATGGTGGTATCCTTTTGAGGACCACCATCAACTTTGGTCATCAGTAGTTGTACCATGTTCATGAGATCTTTAATCTCAGCAGTTTGTGAAACTGCTGATGATTTAGGTCTAACTACTGAAAGAGAATTTTGAGAAAAAGATTTTTGTTGAGATTTTGTCTTTTTCTGAGAAAAGGTGTTTACTGGTTGTTGTTTCCTGGGAGAAAAAGTTTCTACAAAATCATTTCTGATTTGTTTTCCCACAACCAGTTGTTGAGTTTTCTTGTTGTACTGAATACCTTTTCTGTATCTGCAAAATTATGTCTTGTGGTTGAACAGACCACATATTTCACATTCTTTTGTCTTTTCTTTCAAAGACAAGTTTCTGACTATATTGATTGGTTTTAGGTCATCAGTAGTTTTCAGGTTCTCAACTCCTGATGTAGTTGAAACTACTGATGGTTTAATGTCAGACTTAATCAGTACTTCTGAAGAACTTTCTTTGTGAGTTTTTAGAAAGTTTTCATGGAAAGATGTGCATTCTTTCTTTTCAGAAGTTTCACCTGAAACAATTTTTCTCCCATCTTCAGTTGTTTTGGGGGAAAAATATGTTGGTGTTTCAGTGTGATTGTACCCTATGCCAAACCTAACATTTGAAACACTTTGTTTGTTTAGCAATAGTTGGTACCCTTTACAAGATTCAACCCATTTTTCACATGTGACCTTGGTGTCAGCAAGCTCTTGTCTGACATTTCCTAGGTCATTTATCATGATTTTAATTTGTGCTTGGGTTTCAATAGCAGTGTTAGTTAATTTAGAAACTTCTTTTGTTTTTGCAGAAAGTTTTCTTTCTAAATCACATTTCATCTGAGTGAATTTTCTCTCAGAGTCATTTGCTTTACCTTGTAAGTGCACATTAGTCTCTCTTATGAGAGCAAAAGATTCTTTGCAAGAAGTTGAACAAAGTTTTGTCAAAGATTCTTTTGATACCTGTGACAAGGCAGATTTTGAGGTGCATCCCTCAAATGCCATTAAGGCAAAGTTCTTTCTGCCATTGTCAGGCTCTCCCCAGTTGATGTCAAACATCTTGTTGTCTGCATCAGGGTTACACTCAGTAGTTTCAAAAGGAAGACTGCTCCAGTCAACATACCCTGAAGTAAATAAACTTTGTTGTGAGGGTTGTTGAGTCTGTGGAGGTGTTTGAGCAGCTGGAAAGGGAGGGCTTGATTGTTGCCTCTGCATCTGTTGAGCAGGCATCTGTACGTATTGTACTTGTGGCACATATTGGTGTTGTGGAGCTTGTGCCTGTACAAAATGTGCACTCCCTTGTGTTCCATTATTCCTGTTATAACTGGGGTTAAAATTATTTCCAGACTGAGATTGGTTAAAGCTAGAGCTTCTACACTCTCTAGCAAAGTGTCCCAACTTTTGACACTTGTGACATCTAAGTTTAGATTTGTCAAAACCAATTTTTTGTTGAGTTGTTGAGTCCTGGAAACTTCCTTCCTGACCTTTTGTAAAATTTATTTGTTTTTAAACTTAACATGGCCAGTTGGTGTAGAATATCCATTTCTTCCAAGTCATCACTGCTGAAATTTTTTAAATCATCCATGATAAAGCACATGTTATCAGCAGTTTGACTAAAATCATTATTGTCATAACCTGGGAATGATCTTTCAGATGAGATCCCAGCAGTTATGTCAATATGGTCAAAAGATCCAAAACTATTTGAACAAGTTGGTGAGTCTTGTCCCAATAGTGCTGTACTACCTGGTAGATAGTCATCAGCAGTTTTACCAGAACTTTGTAACTTTTTCTTTTGATCAATTTCTCTTTCAAAAGTAAGTAATCTCCCATGAAGTTTTGTAAGAGTGAGGGACCTAAAGTTTGGTGAAGATCTTAAGACTATAGGGTATGTTTCCCATTTTTCAGGTAAATATGTTAAAAATCTATGAAGCATAGATACAGTTGTGTAGGCCTGACCATTTAATTTTAGCTCAGATATTAATGAGGAGAATCTTTCAAATTGTTGTGTTAAAGTTTCCCCATTAATGTGAGAAAAAGTTTCATATTGTTGAGCCAGGATTTCTCTGGTGTTGCAATCACCTCTTCAGTTCCTCCAAACTGTTCTTTGAAGCAGTCCCAAAGCTCTTTGGCACTATCACAATGTAATAGGCCAGAGTAGATTTCATTTGGGAGTGCCATTGCCAACATAGAGAAAGCTTTAGCATCAAGCTCAAGTTTTAGGAAATCATCATCTGTATAGTCTTTTGGATCTTTTGGAATTTCTTCTTTAGTTTCAAGATTGATATTTACTGGTTTATGAGGACCATGTATCACAGATTTCCAGCAACCTGTGTTGGTCTGTGATAAGGTATGTGCCATTCTTCTTTGGCAGATATTATATTCATTTCTTACCAGCATAGCAGGTTTATTGGCAGAACCAGTATTATGAGGATCCATTTTAAAGAGTATTGATTTGTCAAATATCTCTTAAAGTGATGGATGTTGATAAAAGTGAACTTTTAATCCTTTATTGAATATCAATAAGAGCCTGTGTCTGATTCTCAATGTGTTAGATTGATATGTGATCAGATAAACCAGTGCTCTGATACCAATTGTTGGATCAGTATTGCTCTTTGTATGAACTTGCTAGTGAACACTTAAGTGTCTAGCAAGTTCTTTATCAGTAATAGCATAGCGGATTGATATGAGTTTAAAGCTACACTTATCAACAGGAGTTATTACTCCCCCTGGATGTTTGATAAAACTAAAGACAAGTATTTAATGAGAATCTAAGCATAGAATGAGAATGAACACTTAAACAGATTCTCAGTAAATGAAATGGAAATAATAATAATAAGCTTTGAAGGATTTCTGTATTAAAAATCAATGTCTAAAACAGAGGGATGAACCCATCTATTTATAGACTTTACAAATACATGAACCTTGCCAAAAAGCAAGTTCAGAGGCAAGTTGCAACAAGTTGCAATCTTGGAACTTGTAAAAAGTTAAAGTAATACTAAACTAATAAACTACTGAAACATAAGGCGGTGGAAAGATTCTTGGACAAGTGCTGATGAATGACAAACTACTGATGAGTAGTTTGTCTTCAGTAGTTCTTCAGTGAACTGTCTGGTTTGGACTTTAGAACTTTTGATGTATTTTTCTTTAGTACTTGTAGAATCCTTCTTCAGCAGTTTAGTCTTCTTTCTTCAGTAGTTTTATACTTAGAATAATTTGACAGAAGTGAATTAAACTAAGGTTTACAAAAGTGGTTTCACCAATCCTTTTTGTCCTAACACGTAATAAACTTTAATTATTATTATTATATTTTAGTTAATAGAATTAACTAAAACCTTTGAATAAATTACTTGGAATATTTTTATTCAATTAGTAATAATTATCTTCTTAGTCGTACATTTGAACTTAAATCATGTTATACTTTATGAACACAAAATTATTATTTTTTAGTTATCGTAAAACTTCATTTTTCATAAATCGACCTAGCAAACCCTAATGCCTTAGAACCTTAGATAACTTAGACTTGTAAGACATCCCTCTTATTAGTATTCTTATACATTATAGGTTGAATTCCTTGGAATTTCCATTCTTTAACTCACAACAGCTTAAGTTGGAACTTGGACCACTTTCGCAAATAGTGAGTATACTTATCCCCTTTTTCGTTTTCTTGCACTTTTGGGGTGACACATGTACACCTATGAAACTTACACTTACACATATTCATAAATGTTTTACATACAATTCATACACGTGTTATGCTTTGAATTCTTGTGCTTTATGCTTTATGCTTAAACATAAACGTAGTATACTTGCAATCATTACAAAATCATCAACTTAGCTAGCCGACTTTAACAATGGATAGTGCTATTTGGATTGACAACCCGCTAAGTGGAAAGTACATATGGTGGTGGGAAGTCCTAGGTCATTGTTAATGTTTTAAACTTTGACACATAAGAGGTTTGATTTTTCCTCGCGTTGTGTACTTACATGTTTTCCATATTTGCCTTGAATGAATCATGACACTTGAATTGTAAACATTTTTAAACTTATACTATATGTACACAAAACTAAGTTTACTCACCAGCATTATTGTTGACGTTTTATTTTGTACATGTTTTAGGGAATGCTGATGATTGTCACTTAGGCTTGGACTTAGACTTAATAAACAAGCTTCATGTTTCATTTTGTTTTGAGACTTGATGTAATGAGTTGACTTTGATGTTGACTTTTAATCATGAATTTAATATTACTTACACTTTAGTACCATGAGATTATGAACAATCGTCACCACGTGACACCTCGATGTTTATGCCATCGGTTGGGGTGTTACAGATTGGTATCAGAGCCGTGGTTATAGGGAATTAGGTTATTAGTAAATGACCTAAACTATAACTAAGAACCTATACTTGACCATATATGTGTTTATTTGTTTATTTGCTCCACTAATATTTCTCCTTTGTCACCTCTCATTATTTCCCCTACCTTTCTCCATTTCTTCCTTTCTTCATCATGGGCTTTGAGGATAAGTCAACTCGGGGAAAAGGTCTAAATTTTGGAGCATGTCGGATATTCTTGGCTTAATTGCCTAACCTACTTTTTCATTGATTTTTCATCCCTTCAAAGTGTTGCACTCTACGTGAGAGAACACGTGCAATCCGGAAGGGTGGATGCCTGTACACCGGGTTTTCTGGCATAGGCAAAGCATAACGCATAAATCCGAATCAACTAACGGACCTGCTATGCTTACTTGGGGATTCCTAGAGTGAGTTTCCACTTATAGGCTAAAGCACGTCTTCATTAATCTCCAACTGAGTTCGATTCTTTGATCAGTCAAAGTTTTTGTTGGGTCTTATGACTAGATAGGAACAATCCAATGTTTTGTGTTCCATCATTGATCTCTAGTTTTCATAATGAATTGGTTTACACATTATACTCTATGAGTTTCATGTTTCAATTTATAATTATATTTAAGTTCCAGTTTTCATAATAATCGAATGCATAAATTTCATATTCCAAGTATTTTTGTAAACATATGATTCCTTTGCGTTGGATTCTTGAAAAAATATCCTACCGACGTTTCATAACTTTTGTCGTTATTACTCTTTGCTACATTTCCCCTCCCATGATTATTCATGGTTGTTTAGTGATCCTTGTCAATATACTTAGTCAAACCAATTGTGAATCCAAAACTCGTGATTCTTCATGATTGTTTTTTGTGATGTTTTTCCATGACGACATAAAAGTATACTCATTTGGTCTAGTGAATGTGCTAATACCCCACAAGTTTATAATCATTTGTGCTTTTCTTGTATTTCCCAATTCTTTTCATTGACTCTTTTGTGCGAGGCTAAGTTCATATGTTGAAGGAGTTAACCCATCACCACTACTATCCTAAACAGATTTCTACCAACATCCTTAACCTAGTGTCTGACACATAAAGCTTTGGGATGTCCTGATCAACTATTGCAAGAAAACTAATCTATTTAACCAAAACTTATATACAATTACTTCCCATACTCAGTACATTACACCACTACAACAACCCTTTATACAAACAACCCTCAATATCCCATTATTATACCTCAAGGGCACAAAACCTCACTATCCAATATTAGAAGGATTTTCTCGTTCATCCAGCACACATTTTATGCAACCATAGTACGCTATACTTGACCTAATACCTTGTGTGGGGACACAGTCTGATCTCAAAAAGGATGCCTTGACAATTTCCATATTAGTTTTATCAAATACTTTATCAACTCATGGTTTCTACAAACTACCTGTAACCTCACGTAATTTTCCCCAAATTAAAAAAAAACATAGTCCCAATTTTAATTCTTTTCTCATTTATATTGTACAGTTTTAATCAATGTCTAAATCTGCATTCGTTATTGTTTCAAAATATGAACGATTGTCAAGTTTGTAAAAATTAATAACATTTTCATGATTTATAAAACCTATTATGTTCAAAAACTAGTGTTTAATAATATTTTGTCATTTATATTTACTTTTGATGTAATATATATGAGTTTATAATATAAAAACCTATAAAAAAATAGTGCTAACCAGACTCGAACCCGGGTATAGAACCGGTTTGGCCTTATCACCCCTACACACAAACCACTAGGCCAAAGACCAACTTGTGACATTACTTGAATTGGATCTGATTTATAGATAATCTGTTTCCATCAAAGTCAAGTCAAAAACCTTGGTCAACATCGACAAATGATTCAAAATAGCGTGCCATCGATCCATTTTTGGAAACGATTGTGATCATAATGTAATTGACAACTGATTCCGCGTCCCTCTAACATATTTAATTGCCCGATTACAGCTCGTAACGAGTTGGAATAACTCGGTTTGACCAAGCCTTAGTCGAAATATTAAAAACTTTCCATCTGACGATTTCAATATATATTAAACCCTATTTTCTACTCTAAAACCACCAAAAAACAAAACTTCATCATTGAAATTCATTCTAAGTCGCTCATTTGTGCGTATTAAAGCTTGTTTAACCCTTGTTTGACTCGTTATTTGGATCGCTCTGTAGCTTGTAAGTCAAGTTTTAATCTTGCATTATGTTTGTCATTCGTTTCCAATCAATAGCCCCTATCTACACTAGTTATTAGTTTGTTATTGAGCTAATTAAAAACCTAAGGTTTCTAGGGTTATGTTTGGGGAAAATGACTTGAATGCGATTCTGGTTAAAAAAACATTTTCAAAACAAGTCTATACACAAACCAGATCTAGCCCAGTTGGTACCACGCTTGAATGATGAGGTTTGGGACGGGTATGGTCATAGGTTAGACCCCCACCCCAACCATCTTTATTTCTTTTTCAATATCCTTCATATTTTTATTGTTATTATATATATAGTTAGTTATTATTTATGTTTAAAATGCCATAATTAATCTAAAACTCTTATAAAAATTATTTCAAGGCTATTAAACTCAAAATTTATATAAAATAATTTTAATTTCTGAAAATTATTATTTATTTATTTTTTAATTTCTTGTTTTAACCATAAATAATTCATTATAAATCCGTTTTTAATCATTTTTATACCAAAATTTCAAAAAAAAAATATTTCTAATATTTTAGATTTGGAATATAAATTTTATTCTTAGAAAAATATTCTTTAAGTATTTTAAGCAATTAAACTTGTTTTAAACATAATTAATTCATAATAAATCGGTTTTACATCATTTTACCACCAAATTTTCACACAAATTATTTTATATAATTTAAATCAGAAGTATCATTTTTCTTTCCATAAATGATGAAATTTTATATTTTTGAGTATTATTTACTTATTTGAGTTAATATGGTTAATTGATTATTAAATCTTTAATTATGAAAACAAACCATTAAAAATTATTTTCGCACATTATTACCATTGTACCAAAACCTTGAACCAAAGTTTTACAAAAAAAAATTATTTGAATTATTTTATTAATTTCCCTTTTATTACTTAATTAACAATTATTCCATTTATATAATAAACACTTGTCAATCCCCAAATTAGAAACCCTAGAATACCTATAGACTAGAAAACTTAGACTCTTGAGCTTTCCAATACTTATTTTATTGCTTTGAACCTAGGGTAATACTTCGGGAACTTTTGTGCCACATTTAGACTATTTCAAAGATTCAACATTCCTGCTAAGTTGAGTTTACATAGCCCCTTTTACTGTTTTACATTTTTGGGGTGAAACATGTTTAAACATTTTTTATACAATAGAAATTACTCATTCTCATTATGTTGAAACTAGTGGATTCATTTTAACTTGTAACAAAAAGACACAGTACAATCATTAACATTGATCAAGCCGCCTATTTACATGATAACGCTATAGGTATGATAAACCCACCCCCTGCATAAATTCAGGGATTATCGAAAACAGTTACACTTTAACTAACTTGTGAGTTAGGTCTTAGTCGACACAAGGTTTGATGTTGGTGCATTTCTGTGTGACAACAGCTTACTAGATAGAATAGCTAGTAGATAGTCATTTTGTATAACGTGTAGTCGTCTTTAGTGTACACTAGCAAACAAAGAAGATAGGAAACAAGGAAGTTAGCAAACAAAGAAGATAGACATCTTCTTTGTTGAACAAAGAAGATAGTCATCTTCTTTGTTTTGATGTGGGCATCTTCTTTGTTTGTGGGTCAGGCTCATACTAGTATAAATACCCCTCAAGGGGTGTAGCCTAGGTAATGATGGTTTTAGAGATCGTTCAGTAAGTTCTTAGTGTGTCTGCAACCACTTGTTCATGTAGTTGTCTTGAATTGGTTGTAATCTGTGTATAATCAATAAAAGACGTTTTTATAATATTCTCGTGTTCGTTATCATTTGAGTCGATTCATAGTTTGCATAAACATCTATCAAGGGATTCCTCACCTTGATAGATCTGACCTGGCTTGTATCGATCCATTCCAAGGACCTACAATTGGTATCAGAGCTTATTACGCTCGATTGTACAATTCAAGCTTGATTATTGCAATATTGAATCGGTTGGAACGTGGGTTTACGTTTAAAATCTACTGTTTTAAAATCATTCTCGGTCACTCTTAGTATTTTTTCAGAACGTTTCGTGTGAGTTCAAAGTGTTTTCAATCGAAAAGTTATATTAATAGAACAGTAATAAAAAATAAGTTACGGATTAATTACTCTTCCTCGCCTAGGAATCAAAAGGTGCATCTTTGCCAAGGAATTAGAAACTCATCTTCGTTTTAATTTATTCTTCGCCTAAAAATCTTCGTGAAATGGTGTATTAACTATTTTCATTTATCATCTCCATCTTCATTGTTGGTGTTATCCAACTTCTTTTTGTCAAAAATAATAATGCATCTTCGTTTGATATAAATAACTTCGTTGTTTTGGTCTTAAAAAAGGGAGGTGCATCTTGTAGATCAACTTTGTTTCAAGTTCTTCATTATATCGTTGTTTTGGTCTTATTAGTGTATTTGTCTTTTTCAATTTTTAGTTATTAAAGAAATAAAATTAAATAACTTTGTTTAGGGGTCAACTTCAACTTCGTTAGTAAAAAAACGAAGATAAACAAATTTTTTTTGCCCATCTCCGTTAGTGAGCTTATTGGTTCTAAAAGTCAACTTCGCTAGAGGTCTTCTTCGCTTAGGTTCATATTCGCCTAGGTTCATCTTCGTTATCGTTCTTCTTCATTAAGGTTCATCTTCGTGGTTTGTCATATTCGTTATTATTCAAATTCATTGAACCGATCATCTTCGCTAAACAGTTCATCTTCGTTGAACTGGTGTATTAAATCAGAATTGAACCTGAACTATTCTTGTGGACGTTAACTTAAACTCGGACATTGAACCTTAAACGTTTTGAACTAGACCATTTGGACTGAACCATTGAAATCGCTTAATCTCTAGGACAAAAAAAAAAAAAAAAAACTCTGGAAGGAGTAAACATTTTCTTTCGTGAAAATTTCTCCGGGGTTAAGGATTCGAAAAATATACTCGAAAAAAAATTGGTGAAAATATTTTTTTGAATTTTTCGAACCGGAACGTTCATATTGAACGGACAGAGGGACTTTAGATTTTGACTCAGGTATACCAAAATCTATTTGAAACATTCTGTTGTGTGCTTTAAAGGAGTTATAATGGACATTAGACTTTCAATTAAAAATGCTCCCAAACTGGTAAAAATTGAGGATTTTGAGGACTGGTGTACCAAATTCGAATCATTCATCAAATTTGAGGATGAAAGAATGTGGGACTGTATCATCTACGGGTATGTCTAACCGTCCTATGAAGAAATTGACGGCATCAAGCGAGTACCAACGTACAGCTAAATGCAAGAGTCTGATAAACAAATGTATGATGCTGAAGGCAAGGCTTTTGCAACAATTAACATGTCTTTGTCAGATGCGATTCGTAGTGACTTTAGGCTTTATTATGATTCATATGACCTATGGAAGGCTTTGAAAATACGTTTTAAAGTGAATAGTCACACTCGTCTGAGGACAAAGCTCAAGTTGTCATTTCTCATAAAGTAGTGAAAACCAAAAGGTGTTAGTGCCAGATCAACAGGATAAATCAAGTGAGGGAGCAAGTGATCAGGCTTCAATGGTAGAAAGTGACGAGGACAAGAAAAAGGAAGCTTTGGAAGTTGTTGATGCTGAGGAGGTAAATGATGAGAGTGTAGTTGTGCCTAACGTCATTGATCTCGATGACACAGAAGGGATGTCTACCAAGGAGTTCATCGCATACATGTCTGAATTGGACTCCCTCGACACAAAGGTACATATTTCTCTCTTTTCTGTTGTTAATGCATGTAAGAAATGTGTGGATTATGCTAAGAGAATTGCCTTATTGGTTGCTGAAAATGATAAAGTAGCTAAACATAACATTGAGTTAGTCGTGCTACTAGATCAAGAAAAAGAGTTTAATTTGGGCAATAGGATTAGAGATGGCAATCTTAAGACTAAGCTTAAAGCTGTAAAAAAGGACCTTAAGGCATTAGACCTTGTAGTTAAGGATAAGATTTGTTATCTGGATCTAGCCCATCTAGTTATTGCTGAGAAAAACAAGGAGATAGATGAGCAAAAGATTAAGATAGCCGAACTTAGCAGGCAGGTTGAACAGTGTCATTGTACCAAGTACCTTCATAACATCATCATAGATTCCCAAAAGGATATGAATGAGTTAGCCGGGTTAGGATACAATGATGTTCCTCCTCCCTTTAATGGGAACTATTCATTCTTGCCTACTAACGAAGAGTTCATTGATGCGGTAAATGGTAAACAACCTGTAGTCGAATCTCGGGATACCGACTTTCCTAAGAGTCCTAGGTCTACAAAAAAGGAATCTGTTGGATCTAACAGCAGTAAAGAAAAGATGGATGAGGTTGTAGAAGTTAAGAAGAGTGCTATTAGGAAATCAAATCAGAAAAAAACTGTTAAGAAGTTGTATAAACTTAAGGGTAATGACAAGATATTTTCTGATAGTGAATTCCCAAAGTCGTCTATTGCTCAGGGTCAAACTGAAACTGTTTTTACCGAAGTAGTTTCCAATGTGGTTCATGACACAAGACCCTCTTCTTCACAGTCTACTCCTCAATCTAAGCTTAAGAAAAGATCCTCCTTTAACTGTCATATTAGAGGGCATGTTGCTAGTTGTTGCCCGTTTAAGATAATTGAAAAATATGGTGAGAGTAAGTTGAATAAGAAGTCTGTTCAAAAGTAACAACAAGGAGTTGCAAAAGATGGGAATCGGATAAAGGTAAAAAGAAAGTATCATGTCCTAAAATTCAATCTAAATCAAATTCTCAGACTTCATGTTTGGGACAATTTGATGGACCAAGAAATCAGCCACCACGATACAATAATTACAATGGTCAATCAAATAGGTACAACATCAAAATCGATACCAGAATGATGGTTATCGAAATTTTCACAAAAGAAATTACTAAAAACAACATGTAAACTCTCGAAGATATGATTATAGGAATTTCCATAACTGAAATAATCAACCAAGAATTTTTAGAAATTCAGGGTATGATAATCGGAATCAATACTTTTCAAGTAATCACTATCAAAATGTTTCCAATTATCAGTCTAAAAAATCGACAAGCAACAGGCCCAAGTCACCTGAAAGGTGTAATGGACATTTAAATAAGTTTACTTATGTGAATGAACGAGGTCAAACTAAGACTACTATAGTCTGGTTTGTCGTACTAACTTAATTGTTGAGTGAGTGCAGGACGACCGTGGAGGATTGTTGATTCGTTTGATAGTGGTTGTTCCTGTAAATTATCAAAGGTGAATTATAGGTTACCAATGGTAGCGAATGGCTTACTTTGGTGAAGATATAAATTCCGCGCTTTAAAGTTATACATATTATTCTTTTTTTTACATTGAAAACCTTTTGTCAGTTTTAAGAGGGAGACTGTTTTTTTTTTAATTTCTGTTTTTATTTTCAGAAAAAGAAAATTTAGGGGGAGAAATTTCCCTAAGCCAAAAAGATTTAGACGTGTGCGTGTGTTTAGGGGGAGTAATATAGTTTAATTCGAAAAATACAAAAACATCAAAAAAATTCAGTGTAGATGCAGTTGTGCGACTAGTGCTTCGGATTGTTCAATAAACTTATTTTGTGAGTTGTCGAAGGTGCGAAGGAAGAAATATGTTTGGTCGAAGGAGAATCAAAAGGTGCGAAGGAGTGGTTTTTGGACGAACGTAGAATAGTTTTTATGTATGGCTTGGTTCGACCGGTTGGTTTGGTCGAACCTGCACATTCGCACAAACTGTTTGGGCGAATGTGCAGTCTATAAATAGTCAAGCTGATTTTTTGAATGTAACTCGGAATCATTTTATTCCCTCCACTTTCTGATTCTCTCTCTAGGATATTATTTAGCTTAATTCACGTTTATACCCTGTTTGTTTCAATCTGTAAACGTGTAATTGAGTTCGTAATTAATGAAAAAGCTTTGAAATGATGATTTACGTGTTTTGATTTGTTTGATTATCATTTTGTGATTGTTTTAGGGATTCCGCACCTAAAACAAACTTGTTTGATCATTCTTTGTTGATTATACGATCCATATAGCACATACAAAGTGGTATCAGAGCCATTCTGGATCAAACAACCACAAATTGATAGTTTCTCAGTTGATTTGGACCCAATTTTGGTTAAAAAGTTTCTATTTTCATTGAACAAACTGATATGATGAGTTTTTGATTGATTACAACTTGTTTTCATGGTTAAAATGGATAATTCTCTTTGATAAACTTGTTCCAAATCAATTCCGATTCACAACCTGATTTAGATCATCAAAATCCATCAACATTTGATAAACATGATCAAAATTAACTGATTTTCAAAGAATAACCGTTTTTGAAATACCAGGGGTCGAACCTAGAGAGTTTGGTTGAAAGTGTGATTTCTTTGGTCGAAAGAGAGAGTTTGTGGTCGAAGGTGTTGTATTTGTGGTCGAACGTAGACTTTCATTGCTTATTTGTGTTCATTCGCCCGTCTGTGTTACATTCGACTGATCGAACGGTCGAAGGAGAGAGGAAACGGTCGAACGAGAGAAGCAAACGGTCGAAAGAGTTTGTGTGATATCAGTCCACATTCGTACCCTTCAAAACGGTCGAAGGAGAAGGATTTTTCTCATTCGCCCGTCCGTTAGTGCGAAAGAGTATTCTGTTTTTAAAACTTTTCTAATCTTTTCGTGTTTGAACATTTACAGGTTAAGATGTGGAACTTCCCAACAACGCCAAGACCCAATCAAGCACCACAGCAGCAGACAACAAGAGATCCATGGTCAGTTGCAGCCCAGTGGACTAGTCCACCATCCCAGCCAATCAATTACATGGCTATGACTAGTTCTGCTCCTCAGCAAGTTGTGCAACCGTTACAACAACCAACTGACAACTATTGGTGAGTAGCAGCAGCTGCCGTTCATTCGCAGACAACCAATGCCATATCTACACTCATTCATGATCTATCATCAGGTAGTGGCAATCGTCCACCAAAGCTCATGGATATGATGGAGTACAACACATGGAAGACAAAGTTCAAGATACATGTGGAGGGACAAGGCTTAGAGGGAGCCGAGGCATGGCAGATGATAGTGAAGAGATATGTTGCTCCTATTCTGGAGAACACTGGAGAACCAATACCGTTGGAGAATTTGGCTGATGATGAGAAAAAGAAGTTTGCAATCGAGAAGAAGGCGTTTTCTCAGTTATCTCAGGCGATCAACACTGACTTGCTGCATCAGTTTGGATCGTGTACAACATCAACAATTGTGGGATATGCTGAGAAACAGACATGATGGTAATGAGAAGACTAGGAAGCTGAGAATGGAAGAGCTTCGAAAAGAGTTCGAGAACTTTAGTTACATGGGCAATGAGACTCTAAAAGAATTGGTTCCATGGTATTGTCATTTGCTCACAGAGCTTTCGAGCTATGAGATCAGCATACCGATGTCAGAACTGGTGGATAAATTTGCTGATGCTTTACCACCATACTGGAACCAACACATTGAAGTGTTGAAAGAAAAGGATGCATACCAGTATTGGACTATCAACGAGTTCATACAAAAACTGGAAAACAAAGAAATGGAGGAGAAGAGGAAAGCCAAGAGAGCACAGATTCCACAAAACCCAGATCTGTATGTGAGTGGTACATCTACCTCTCTTTCTACTTCAAGCTCTACTTCAAATGTTGCACCTCACATTGCATGTGTATCCAATGTTGTTGAACCCATAAAAGCACCAATAAACTATCTTGCCCAAACTTCATCATACACACCACAATCTTATCAAACACCAAATTTCATTCCATCTTTTTCACCTTTACAACAAGCTGCCTGTTACACTGCAAGTCAACCTCAACAACAACCATATAATCCTTACATGAACCAAATGCAGATCACTCAAACACAATCAAATCAAAGCCCGATTGTGTTAGAGACTTCTAATCTTAACAATGTGACTGTTGAGATTGCTCAACAACATGTTGCATTAGTATCTGCTATGGTTGCATCATACAACGGTTTAGTTGCTAGTCAGATTGGAAACAACAATCTCACCAATGACGACTACGCACAAATCGATAAAGAGGAGATGGAGCTTATGGATATACAGTGGGCATTTGCGAGCATAATGAGAAGAGCCACTGATTTTATCCAGAAAACTGGGAGAACTGACCTTTCGACTTCTCCAAACACCACTTACGGCTTCAACAAAGCCAAGGTTACATGCTTCAATTGTGGTGAGAAGGGTCATTTCAAGAGAGAATGTACACAGCCGGCTCAGCAAGGTAATCGAAACCCATTCAACTCAACCAACCAAAACAGACAAAACCAAAACCAGAATCAGGTATCATACAACAGTCCTAACATCTCTAGCTTTCAACCTTAAAACAACTACCAGAACCGTCAAAACACACAACAAAACACCAATATTAGACAACCCACATCTCAAAACCAACCACAACAGAATCCAAACCGAACCATTGTTTCCATCTCTACACCTAACACTCAAACCCAAACTGAAAATCAAAACCAAGCACTTGTGATTAAAAAAGATGAAGGTTTTGATTGGACGGGTATGCAATTGGGAGTGGAGGAGATTACTGCTGGAAATGTGGCTTGTGTGGCACAAAAGATGCGTTTGGATGAGCATGTGGAGATTGAAGAGGAGGTTATGATAGAGAAAGTGTCGGAGTTGAAAATAGAGGAGTTGAATGAGGATGTGAATGCTGAGAGTGAAGACAAGAAGTCAGGAATGATTCTTGATTCTGTCACAGATGTTGGAGAGCACTATGATTCAGCTTATTCGGATATGGAGAGTGATTCTGACTCGGAAGCTAGTGTGAATTCACTAGACGATGACATTGATCAATTGCTAGCTGAAGCAGATTTCCTAATGACCCGCAAGTCGTGCATGGTGGATGATGCCTGCACCAAGATTGACTACTCAAAATTCTTTGCAGGGAAGGAAGCTCACTTCGCGCTGATGGCAATGACAGAACCACCTAAACCGGTAAGTTCTGAATCTCAATCTAAAGTGTGTGTTAAATGTTCTGATTTTGATAAATTGACAGAAGAAAATAAGCTTCTCAAGGTACAACTTGAGAGTGCCAAAATAAACTGTCAAATTTATCAAAAAGAATCAAAAGATTTCAACAAAGTACTTGATGGTTACAAAAATAAACTGAAAAAGACTTTGTCAATAAAACAACTTGCTATTAATAACTATATTAATGAAATGGAAAATACCAAGTTAGAAATGGCAACCATCAAGTGTTTCGCTGAAAAAGTGAATAAAAAATTAGAGAGTTATAAGCACATTGCATATATAGTTGACCACATCATCGAAGAACCTTCACAGTCGAGTAGTGCAAACTACAAAGCTGTCCCATCTCCTGTGTTATTCGAAAATCATAATCTACATGCGATAGCACCGGAGAGTATAGTCAAATCTGACTCCACATCAGATAACGAGTCCAACACTTCCAGTGTCGGAGACCCGTATTCTGATGTGAGACCTGTATTGGGAAACAATGAGGGTGTGGTCGCTGCAGATGATTCTGATGAAGAAGATGAACAGTCTAAGACGGTTTTTGAGAATGAAAGTGATATCCCTGATGAAAATCATATAATCACTACTGAACCAGTCTCACCATCTCAGATCGTTCATCCCATGGCAAATGCTCATAGAAAGAATGTTGTTAAGAAAGCTGAACAGTTTGTTGGTAAAAATGTTGAAAAGAAAGAGGTAAAGAAAATTGAGAAAATTGTGGTTAAAACTGTTGAAAAGAAAACTGAAACTAAAACTGAGAAACCAAATGAAATGAGCAACGAATCATGTGACAAACCTGTAAAGTTTTCTATCGGATGGCGAGTACCAAAGAGCAACGAATTTTCGTTCACTTTTCAATCAGATTCCGACCCAGTCAAATCATGAAAATGGGGGCGTCAACCCAATAGTACTACAACATAAACAACGACGTTTTCTGAAGGCTAATGATTAAGATGTGAGGGGAGAGTGAGTGGCAACCTGCCGGTTGACACTAGTGTTACGCTATGAAAACGTACCACCGATACACAAACCTAAGGGCATCAAATATTCTATATTTATAGTCTATCGTATCATATAAGCATGTTAATCCCTCGCTTTGTAAATCGTACAAAAAAATTTAAAAAGAAATGGGGCCGTGAACTCACCTTAGTGCAATAATCCTGTTAAATTTCCAATCCCGGTCACAATCCTTCACCTAAATCACCTCCTATATCGTAGGTTGATTTAGTAACCATTCTAAGTCCAATTAAGTTATTCACCAAATTATCCCGACTTAGTAAACCAATAATTTCCGGATTTTAGTTATCCCTTACCCTATTAACCCCATTGGTGACATGTGACGAGATGCTAAGTCTAACCATCATATAGTTTATCTAACATTTCAAGCTTCACATATTGTTGTTAACAACTAATCCTCAACATGGCAATTCAATCTTAAGCACTGATTTACATACTAGAGCTTACTTACACAAGTTCTGTATCACTTGCCTACGCATATTCCATATCACGTTATGATTCCTATATAGCTTCTATTTAAGTCATAAAAAAAATATCCAATCCATTTTACAACCTTATATTTGCTACTCAAGTCTTGCTACCTTACGTTTACATTTTATGCCTTATGACTATGTTTCGGGCCACTTTCAGGGCATAGTTTCGCACTGTAGGCGTCCTTTATCAAGGTAAACACCTAATATACCTTGATTATTGCTTAACATACTACATTTTCACCTATTTAATCAGTTTACATCAGATCTACATGCATGCATTTCTAGTGCACAAATTCATCGATATTATGCGTTTTTACGCGTCCTTAGTCATTATTCTTAAGTTTTAACCTTAAGTCTTTCATGTTAACCTTATATGTCACACCCTTGATGTGTCGTAAAACACATATATTCTCTTATGTATTTTTTGTTATAATTGAGTCTTTTGTATATAGTTTTTAGTAGTTTTAGGCGTGTATTCGTTTGTTGGCCTATTTTTATCATTGTATAGATTTTTATTAATTTTTAGCACTTATTTATTTATTTTATATTTTGGTAGGTGTTCGTGTGGACGTTGGAGCGTAAACGAGCTACTTTGGTCGAGCCAAGAACATCCGAGTCCAAAGCACGGAATTATAATACAATATAATAATAATAATAATAATGGGAAATAATTCAAGTTCAAGGTCTCGTGACCTTGTTTGCCTATGGGCCCAAGAGTGTCAACAAGAAATAAAAGAAAGCAAAGAAACAATTGGCCCAAGAAAAGTCTAGAGGCGGCGCATTATTTTATCAAAGGAGAAGAATATAGATATTATTGATTGATGCGAAAAAAGAAAACGGCCGCTACAAGAAAATATTCATTCTAGAATTATAATTTCTTTCACACAGCAAAAGACAAATTGCACCGGCCAAATACGGTGACGAGCGAAAGGGTCCGGAAGGAGAAAAGGCCACGGGCACGTTAAAGATCAAGAGCCAACGAGCCTTGGGTTAGGTTTAGTTTTCGTTTATTATTTTTATAGACATGGTTAAAACTATTTTTATTTATTTTGTGATGTTTATAAAGATTATGAGCTAGACTTTTATGGTTGCTTAGGTTTATGAACTAGACACGTAATTTGCAGTATTTAATGATTTTTGGTTTTTAGTTTTGATGTGTAGGATTACATGATTTTAATTTTATTGTTGGATTTGATATATGTGTGTTGGTGTTATTTTTATTTGAAGTTTGTTTATTGGTTTTGTGGAGCTAGGCATGTAGAGATACCCCCTAGGTCTTGAAATCAATCTAGTTCGTCAACTTAGGTTAGCGTGCTAGTATTTGGAGTTGGAGTACGACACAAGTATAACAAACTAATATAATAAATTAACTAAGGCGTGCCGTCCATTCTTGAGGGTGAGAAATCTAACTCGAGTTTGCTAGGTAACTAACTAGGCATTGTTCGGTAGTTGGCAAGCGCTAGGGCGGGAGTCGCTACTTGTCCGTGTTTAGAGTTTTCCTAGGTTTTCATCAGTAGAGTTTAAGTCTGCTTCATAGTTTGAGGGTTTTGATCCAGGAGAGGTTTTAATCTGATTTCTGTGGGATTTTGGTACGCTAGGGCGATCCGGATCCATCTTAGCATTTCTACACTTGTCCCGCCTTGAGTCTAGTGAGCTATCTTTGACAGGAGGTTTATTAGATAAGAATAGGGTCTCAAGTTAATTACCAGATTCATGATTTATTGCTAGTGTCTAGGGATTTTACCTAAGTAACCAGCCTTCTTCCTATCCGATTTCTCCAAGTTCCTAGTTCCCATAAGCAGCTGAGGTTACTTTATTTATATTTAGTTTCTTTTAAGTTTTTTAATCATTAGTTTAACCCCCCACATAAGTATATATTTATTTAGGCTAGTATTCGGTATAGGTTGTGATCTGGAGTTGCATTCGCGTCTTTGGGTTCGATACTCGGTCTTATCTGTTTACTGCTTTGCGACCGGTACACTTGCCGTGCGTGTGTAGTTTTTAGGTGAGTCGTTTTAATTAGAACTTGTGTTATTTATATTTATACATTTACACACATCAACCCTCAAATTTCCACTTGCGGAGTTTTACCGCGAGGCGCATGACAAACCAAGATCCAAGTCAACGGTCACAATAAACAACACTATATGAAATACGAAAAGTCAAAACATAGTTCTCATAAGATATAAAACCGTAGCGGAAGCATTTAATAAGTACAAAACCATTTACCAACGTGTTCAAAACATTTATTTCAAAATATGATACTAAGCCTAGATGCCAATGCAGACTCGTGCGCCTAGTTCCGGTTGTGCTACCTTAGCGACCTGAGAAAAACATGCCAAAACGACGTCAACATATAATGCTGGTGAGTTCACAGGTTTGTTCAAAATGTTACCAATGTGTTACAAAATGTTACCAAGTTCCAACTTCTCCATACTATATCAATGTTACCAAAGTACTCTAGCTAGGCGTATGTTTTGTTACTCCTACGATTGGAAAATCATTACTAGACTGTTACGAGTGGTCAGCCCGAGTGTTCAGCAATGTTTAGCAAGTTCGAGACAATATGCACCTGCCCGACCCTCCAAGCCGTCGAGTGGGGACTGTCAAACCCAATAGATATATCCACATTTCCCCCGTTGTGCATCCCCGCACATTCATGGTTGTCCCCTGGACTTTCAAGATCGTATAGCAATGCAAAGTTAAATCATAGTATGACATATGCTACCAAAATAAGTTTATCGCATGTTTTCTCCCCCAAAAGTAAAAGCAGAAAAAGTGGGGCCATGAACTCACCTTAGGTTGTGTTCTTCAATAATATAAGAAAGCCAAGCCTTTGATACTCCCAACTACCGGAGATCTATCAAAATGTTCACATAAGTGTTCAAACTAATAACCATAAGGTTATCTAGTCCCCGATTGTCCAGATCGTGACCAGGTATGTTTTAAAACGTGTTTGAATGTTCCACCGACACACTAACCCGACCCGAGATCCCGTTGGTGACCCATTACCTAAACTAATCAGGTATACATAGATTACACACAAGGATCAAGCATAAAACACTTAGTTTGCATCAAAAATCTCATTTTTGATTGTATAGGGTCCAACCGGAGTTTACAGTTCCACATTCGCCCCTTTCTTTGCCACGTTCGACCCTTTTGAGCTACATTCGACCAACAGATGTCCAGGTTCAACCCTGGTTTCCACCTTCGACCCCACGACTGGTTGAAGGTGCCCAGGTTCGACCCTGGTAGAATGTTTTCCTACCAAACGCTTCAAAAACATCCGAAAACATCACGAAACATCACCAATCACAGCAGTCAAGTATGAATAACACATCCCCACAAAACCCCACCAGTTTTGCCCAAAAACCTGTTCGTTTTAACTCTTTCCCAAAATGGCAAAAATTATGGAAATGTCACATCATGCATGAAATCTTTACCCAATTTGGAAACTTTTCGAAATCCTTTCACAATCATCTTATCATGCTCAGTTTAATGTGTATATGAAAACCCCCAATAGTTTTATTGATAATACTATCATGCAACAAGCCCTAGATTTATCAAAATCCCCAAATTCGACATAATCATCATTCATCTAGTTGTAACCTTAACAATCATATACCCACAATAATAGCAGCCCTAGATTATGTTTCTATCATTAGTTCAGCAGCAAATCATTAAACAACACATAATATCACATAACACATAATTAACATACGTTTATTGATATGAAAACCTATGTTTAATGATAAGGTTTAGGTTTAGGAAGATGTCTAAAGGTTTTTAATCATAAAAACATCCTTAAACAGATCTAGACATTTAGGGTTAGATAAAAATGATTCAAAATGCTTTAAAAAGGGTATAGGATTAAGAACACACCTTGGATTCTTGGTTAGATGTGGTTTGTAGGTTAGATTATGAAAAACGAGAGCAAAAACTCCTTCCTCAGTGATTAAAATTGTTTAAGAGTGTTTAGAGGCGTTTAGGGTTTGTGAAATGGTGAAAAATGACAAAGTGTGGTATTTATACTAGTTCCACATTCGCCCCTTGTATAGGGTCGAAGGTGCCACCTTCGCCCCTTCTACAACGTCGATTGAGTTAATGTTGTTCTTTCTTCCAGGTTCGCCCCCTTGCCACGGGTCGAACCAAGACCCATTTCCAGGTTCGCCCCCACACTATGGGTCGAACCAGGACTTATGTTTTCTAGGTTTTCCAGTTTTGTCATTTTAACGCATTTAAACACATCTTAACGTATGAACATGTAATTCTAACACATGTTAAGCATATATAGGCACGTATAATCATGTTCACACCTTGTAGCACGTATTATCATGTTATGTTACACGTATGCTAAAAATCTCCATATCATACTTGATTCAGTTCATGTAATTTCACAAACAACGGGACCCGGTACCAGTGTATTCCCAAAACGACTCCCAATGATCCTCCAGATCATTGAACTCTGGACAATCCTATCATAACCCGAGTCAACTAACCTAGTTAAGTCCGTTTATAAATGTTTTTCGCTAAGGTAGACTTATGTTTTACCAAAATGCTAAAGCTGAACATGCCGGGTGTCACATTATAATACCTTATTTATCACCAAAATAAGTTATAAAAATTTGTTCTAAATCAGTTTTAGAAAATCATCTTTTAAAGCTTAGTTTTTGGCATTTTAAGCCGAAAAATGGGTTCCGATCATACATGCAAGGTTTCCCAATCATGTAGATCCTATCAAAGCTTATTTTGCACTAGTTTAAGTTCATAAAATTCATTAAAACTTTAATGTAATCAGATCTGAATTTATGCTTAAAATCATCCCAAACTTATGTCTTATCAAAGTCCATTTTAAGTCCATAAGGGTCCATAAGTCATCTTTCATCTAGATCATCTAATAACTCATTTATCTAAGTTAGTAATTTCTCTAATGTTTGGTTATTATTAAGATTTCTTAATATCCTTAAACCCTCTTGCATGTGCTCAAATATGAAGGATCTTAGCATAATAACCATCAAAACATCAATATAATTACTCTATACACACACATGCACACTAACACACACACACACACACACACACATGGCTACACAGACACACATACAAACTCACGCATACATACATTACATACATAGACATCCTCTTTTCATTTCCCCATTAGTTTTAGATTTAAAACCTTTGTTTATTTTGTTGAATACTTATGCAAAATTAAAATAATAAGATAGTTTTAGTTTTTGTACTCACCTTTGTTTTTAACTTGGGGTTTTCCTTTACACTTCTATTCTTTAAACCTTTTTAATCTCTAAATCACCAAGAATGCTTAACACTTCATATGAACATGCTTCTCAAGATAAATACATGATTGAAACTAGGAAAAATGGTGGTGATGAGGGTGTTTCGATTGAGGGAAGAAGAGAGAGAGAAGTTGGATGGTTTTTGTAGAGAGAGAGAGAGAGAGACTGTGTGTGTGTAAAATGAAGAGTGTGGTAATGGTGTTGTGTCTTGGGATGGCATACACCCTTAAATAGGCCAATGATTAATAATAATAATAATAATAATAATAATAATAATAATAATAATAATAATAATAATAATAAAACTTAATATTATTATATAGAGAGGGGGGAGGGGTCGGCCGTAGGTGGGGGGGGGGGAGGAGGTTGGGTATATTATTTTTTTTTATAAAAAACTATACATAATATACACACTCCTACCTTTTATAAAACCTACAAACCTTAAATATTCTAAGGTTTTCACCCCTTAGCCCAATAATAATAATCACATCCATCCATAAAATAACTTGACATGTCGGACCATGTATTATGTTTTAACTAGACTTTCTACCATTAGTCGGGTCATCACCAAGGCTTAATACGGTAATTTATCACTACGTGATACAGAATCACTAAACTCCCCATAATATTTCCAATAATATTAATTCCCAATAACATCCCTTCAGTTATTGCCTAACACATAACATGCAATCATATTTACAATTATTATATTCGTACGTATAGTACCTAGATTTTTACCAGTTGTCACAGTCTCCCCAGGTTTCAGAAATTTCATCCTCGAAATTTTCGCTTAGTCACTACTGATCTCGATTTCGACGGAAACAAGTGAGTGTACTTAAGTTTCATCTGATCTTCTCTTTCCCATGTTGACTCGGGTCCACGCTTAGAGTTCCATCTAACTTTAACCAACTAGATGTTACTCCTTCTTAACTTTTGGATTTTGCAATCCGTGACTTCAACAGGTTCTTCTACAAAAAGCAACCTATTATCAACCTTCACTTCCTTCGAAGGAATAACTAACATTTCATCTGGCAGACATTTCTTCAAGTTGCAAATGTGAAAAATGTAACACCCCAACCGATGGCGGAAACATCGAGGTGTCACGTAAGAATGAGTATACAGTAGCACATGGTAACCAAATTTTAATTGAAATAAATTTAAAGTGCAAATATTCAAAAATAGAAATACATAATGAGTTTTAATGTAGAAATCTAATACATCACAAAGATCAAGCAAGCATAGACTTCATATTGTCTTCATGAAAATACTCTAGTCTTCATGCATCATTATTTCCTGTTGAGTTGTAAAAATGGGGGGGTCAACTAGAAGTTGGTGAGAATACATAATCCATGTTAAGCAAATAGTTTAAGTATAAAAGTTTAGCAATTCATATGTCTATCGTAAGTTTAAATCTACATGAATAAGCATAATATGTTGTATCGACATAATCAAACCTCCGACTAGTTTAGGTCCATCCCGTCATCTACGGTTCACCTTAGTAATATGTTGGAACGATAACAATCACCCACGCTACCTATGTAGGAGGTACACGTATCCGGGTGGGGTTGTCAATCCAATAGATCTATTATTGAGTATCGCCGGCTTGGCCATAGCTAATGATTATGTAATGTTGAAACTCGTTGAAACTCATTGAAACTGTTGTTGACTAATTCATGAGGCAATAAAGTTTACAACTAGACATGCATGTTGAATTGCTTAAATAAAATGTTGCAAGTATAAAGCATCGCATAAACATGGTTACGTAAACTCACCTTGGTATAGTATTAGGTATTGAGGAATAGTATGAGTGTAGCCCAATAGATTGCCAAGTATTACCCTATGTATAAGGCAACAAATAAGTCTAAGTCTATCTAGTCTACAAGTATATTCTAGGGTTTCGATTTGGGGATATCCATTTGTTGAATTATAATAAAATGTTTTAATAAATAAAGGGAAATTTGATAATTAAATAAACGAAAGTCTTTTTATAAAGTTTGAATTTAGGATGTTCAATAATTATCCATGATATATCCATATATACATATAATATATGTAATATTAGGGTTTCCAAAATGCAACAAAAATAATTAAATACACACATAAATACTGAAACTTGACGTTTTATTAATAATGATCGTGTAACGTACAAGTATAAATGCGTAATGTTACAGTCTCCCCTACTTTTAGGAACTTCGTCCCAAAGTTGGAGTTGGAGAGTCTGGTGGAAAAAGATGTGGATACTTAGACTTCATCTGGTCTTTACGTTCCCAAGTAAACTCTGGGCCTCGTTTAGATTCCCAACGAACCTTAACGATCGGAATGCGACTGCGCTTGAGTTTCTTGACTCCAGTATCAACAATCTCAATGGGTTTCTCGATAATGTGCATGCTTTCATCAATTTGCACATCCTCAAGAGGAACATGAAGGTTCTCATCTGCTAAGCATTTCTTGAGATTCGAAACATGGAAGGTCGGGTGAACATTGCTCAGCTCAGGTGGAAGATCAAGTTTGTAAGCCACTTTTCCAACTCTGTCAAGAATTTTGAATGGGCCTACGTATCGAGGAGCTAGTTTTCCCTTTCTACCGAAACGAATTACTCCTTTCCAAGGGGATACCTTAAGTAGTACAAGGTCCCCAACTTGAAATTCCAAGGGTTTACGACGTTTATCAGCATAACTCTTTTGACGACTTCTAGCCTTGAGAAGATTATCCTGAATACGTTGAATTTTGTCTGTGGTTTCCTGGATTAGTTCGGGTCCAGTGATACGAGCTTCACCAACCTCAGTCCAACAGACAGGTGAACGACATTTACGACCATAGAGTGCCTCGAAAGGAGCCATGTTAATGCTGGCGTGATAACTGTTGTTGTATGAAAACTCAACCAAAGGAAGATGAGAATCCCATGCGCCACCAAAATCGATGATACATGCCCTGAGCATATCCTCAAGTGTCTGGATGGTCCGTTCAGTCTGACCATCTGTTTGAGGGTGATAAGCAGTACTCAGGTTCAACTTGGTACCCAAAGCATCTTGCAGAGAATCCCAAAAGTGAGAGGTGAAATGACCATCACGATCAGAGATAATGTCCAAAGGTATACCATGACGACATACGATTTCACTTACGTACATCTTTGCCAACCTTTCTACAGAATACTTCTCACGAATAGGTAAGAAGTGGGCTGACTTGGTCAAACGATCGACAATTACCCAAATACTGTCAAAACCTTTGGGTGTACGAGGGAGTTTGGTGATGAAGTCCATAGCTATGCTCTCCCATTTCCATACAGGAATCTCTGGTTGTTCAAGCATACCAGATGGTCGTTGATGTTCAGCCTTGACCTTTGAACAAGTGAGGCATTTTGCAACGAAAAGAGCAATGTCTTTCTTCATACCAGGCCACCAATAAGAATAACGAAGATCTTGGTACATCTTGTCAGCTCCAGGATGAATAGAATAACGAGACTTATGAGCCTCGTTCATGAGGAAAGTACGAAGATCATCACGGTCAGGAATCCACAGTCTATTAAGAAAATAGAGAAGACCATCAGGTTTGGTTTCAAGTTTAGTTTCAGCACCACAAGACATTTCATCATACATGTTACCTTGGGTGACTGATGTATGTTGAGCCTGAAGAATGCGATCCTGAAGATCAGTACGAACTCTCGCACATTGAGGCTTGATACGCTCTTTACGACTAAGTGCGTCAGCCACGACATTCGCCTTACCAGGATGGTAGCGAATTTCGCAATCATAGTCGTTAAGTAACTTAACCCAACGTCGTTGCCTCATGTTAAGATTTTTCTGGTCGAAGACATGTTGTAGACTTTTGTGGTCCGTGAACACCACACATTTAGTCCCATAAAGATAATGTCTCCAAATCTTGAGAGCAAAGACAACAGCGCCCAATTCAAGATCATGGGTGGTATAATTCTTTTCGTGAGTCTTGAGTTGTCTAGACGCATAAGCAATAACCTTTCCTCGTTGCATGAGAACACAACCAAGACCTTGGTTTGATGCATCACAATAGACCACAAAATCATCATTACCATCAGGTAGAGACAAGATAGGAGCTTCACAGAGTTTCAGCTTAAGAGTTTCAAATGCTTCCTCTTGCTTTGGTCCCCACTCATAGGGTTTACCCTTGTGAGTTAGGGTAGTGAGAGGAACAGCGATCTTGGAGAAGTTGGCGATGAATCGACGATAATAACCAGCCAAACCAAGGAAAGAACGGACTTCGGTTGGAGTTTTAGGAACACTCCAATTTTTCACAGCTTCGATCTTTGCGGGATCAACATGAATTCCGTTCATATCAATGACATGTCCCAAAAATTGAACTTCCTTAAGCCAAAATTCACATTTCGAGAACTTAGCATACAGTTGTTCTTTCTTTAGGAGACCCAAGATGGAGTGAAGGTGTTGCTCGTGATCGGATTTTGATTTAGAGTAAATCAAAATATCATTGATGAAAACGATCACGAATTTGTCGAGGTAGGGTCTACAAACCCGATTCATCAAATCCATAAACACTGCGGGAGTGTTGGTCAATCCAAAAGGCATAACCATGAATTTGTAGTGACCATAACGTGTGCGAAAAGCTGTCTTGGGAATATCTTCATCGTGGACTCTAAGCTGATGATAGCCAGAACGAAGATCAATCTTCGAGAAGTGGGTTGCTCCTTGAAGTTGATCGAAGAGATCGTCAATCCTAGACAGTGGATAACGATTCTTGATGGTGAGTTTGTTGAGTTCACGATAGTCAATACACATTCTAAGAGAACCATCCTTCTTTTTAACGAACAAGACAGGGGCTCCCCATGGAGAAGAACTAGGGCGTACGAACCCTTTATCAGAAAGTTCCTGTAATTGACTGGCAAGTTCTTGCATCTCAGAGGGTGCAAGACGATAAGGAGCTTTAGCGACAGGATTAGCACCAGGAACAAGATCAATTCTAAATTCCACTTGTCGAGCAGGAGGCAAACCAGGTAAATCCTCTGGGAAGACTTCAGGATAGTCTCGAATAATTGGAATGTCTTGGATACTTTTGCCTTTGTCCTTCTTCTCTATCACGTTAGCTAAGAAGGCTGTATACCCCTTTCGTAAGTACTTTTGGGCAGTAGTACAAGACATAAGCTTAAGCTCGCCACAGGGTTTCTCACCATAGATCTTCAAAATCTCACCAGATTCGAGAGGAATGTGTATGACTTTCTCAAAGCACAGAATTTTGGCACGATGGGTTGACAACCAGTCCATGCCTACTATAACATCAAAACTTCCAAGATGCATGGGGATGAGATCGATAGAGAAGATATGATCATCGAGTTTCAACAAGCAGTTACGAATAATAGAGTCGATCGAAATAGACTTCCCATTAGCTACCTCTACCACTAAAGGTTTCTCTAGATTAGTACGGGGTAAGTTAAGTAAAGGTTCGAACTTCAGTGATACAAATGACTTATCAGCTCCCGAATCAAACAATATGGATGCATAGTGGTTATTAATGAGGAACGTACCATTCACCACTTCGTTGTTGTCACGAGCCTGGTTAGCATTGAGATTGTAGGCGCGACCTCGAGCACCTTGGTTCTGGTTGCGGTTCTGGTTTTGGTTTTGGTTGCAGTTTTGGTTCTGGTTTTGGTTACGATTGGGGCAATTGTTGATATAGTGATCAGGGCTGCCACACTCGTAGCATTGACCACGAGCAGGCCTGTTGTTTTGTTGGTTGGGAGTTAGGGCATTTCTGGCTGGGTTGTTTTGATTGTTTTGGGCAGCAGGGGCTTGACAGGCGTTGGTGTAGTGTCCATACCGCTTACAGTTATTACATTGGCGGCACGGTCTACCAGGAAGATGATGGTATTGACAAGTGTTGCAGAGAGGGTGAGTCCCGCCATATGGCTTCTTGGCTGGGTTTTGGGCAGCAGGTGGAGTGGTAGCAACCATGTAGTTCCTAGCCTTGCGCTTTTTGTTGCTTGAGGTCTCAGGCTTGACTTCAATTGCGGGCTGGGGAGTGTCTTTGGCAACCGTCTTCTTAGTGCCCTTGCGGAAGAGAGTACCGTTCTTCACGTGATTATCAGTAAGAGTGGCCGCTAGACGTTTGGCCTCTTCCAAAGTTGCAGGATTCCTTCCCCAAACGGTGTCCTGGATTTGCATGGGCAGACCACCGATGTACTTCTCGATGGCTACCGGCAGGGGAGTAACTTTGTGAGGCAACAATAAGCTAAGCTCGTGAAAGCGGGTGTTGTAGGCAAGGTTTTCCCCACTATCTTGATCTAGGGTGTGGAACTCATCTTCAAGCTTCTTAACCTCGTTGCAAGGACAAAACTCTTCCTTCATAACCTCTTTGACTTGGTCCCATGTCATAGCAAGAGCAACTTCGGCCCCACGAGTGCGCTTCTCCTCATTCCACCAAGTGAGTGCTCGTTTGTGGAGAACACTCATGGCGTAACGAACCTTGAAGTTGTCGGGGCATTCACTGTTGATGATGGTATTCTCAATACCCTCAAACCATTGGAGGAGTCCTGTAGCTCCTTCTTCACCACTAAACTTTGGAGGGTTACAAGAATTGAAATGCTTAAGGGTACAGGCTGGGAGACCATTTCCATTCCCGTTGTGGTTTCCATTTCCATTACCATTGCCGTTCCCGTTCCCGTTACCGTTACCGTTCCCGTTGCCATTCATTTGGATGACTTGTGCTAGCAAATTGGGAACCAGAGTTGCGATTTGCTGCGCCATTTGTTGAGAAATGATCGCAGCCAGTTGGGCATCGACACCATTGTTGTTGTGGTTAGGACCGTGGTTATGGTTATGGTTGTCACCACCTTCATCGTGGTTCTCACCATTGCTGTTGCGAGTGCTGCGACGTGGAGGCATGATCTGTAATAGACACAATGAAATGAATGAGATTATATAAGGAATGTAATCATTTATTCATTAATTAAAACGAATAAACGAAAACGTTGACCAAAGATTCTAAATTCTAATAACATATGAAGACATGCTTTAGCCTATAAGTGAACACTCATCCCGAGAATTCCCAGGTAGGCATCCGAGTCCCTCGTCTGATTGGGATATATGCGCAATGCCAGCCTAGACAGAAGACTCAGAATACAGGCGTTCACCCTTCCAGATTGCACATGTTCGTTATTAAAATCTAGAACTTCGACGAGATCTCAAGGGGGTTCAGGTTAAACCTGAGGATTTTGTCCTATTAATCTAATTGTGGATCAGGATTGTAGCAGACGATTAAGAGTAGTCACATGTAGGCTTAGGGTTATATAAGGTATAGGATAACGATAGGATTAGGGAAGCAATTAGGGTTACAAGTAAGAGGAGCAAGTACTGTTTAAGTCCCTAAGGTTATAGTCTAGATTATTTTCTAATAACCTTATTCCCTATAACCAAGGCTCTGATACCAATCTGTAACACCCCAACCGATGGCGGAAACATCGAGGTGTCACGTAAGAATGAGTATACAGTAGCACATGGTAACCAAATTTTAATTGAAATAAATTTAAAGTGCAAATATTCAAAAATAGAAATACATAATGAGTTTTAATGTGGAAATCTAATACATCACAAAGATCAAGCAAGCATAGACTTCATATTGTCTTCATGAAATACTCTAGTCTTCATGCATCATTATTTCCTGTTGAGTTGTAAAAATGGGGGGTCAACTAGAAGTTGGTGAGAATACATAATCCATGTTAAGCAAATAGTTTAAGTATAAAAGTTTAGCAATTCATATGTCTATCGTAAGTTTAAGTCTACATGAATAAGCATAATATGTTGTATCGACATAATCAAACCTCCGACTAGTTTAGGTCCATCCCGTCATCTACGGTTCACCTTAGTAATATGTTGGAACGATAACAATCACCCACGCTACCTATGTAGGAGGTACACGTATCCGGGTGGGGTTGTCAATCCAATAGATCTATTATTGAGTATCGCCGGCTTGGCCATAGCTAATGATTATGTAATGTTGAAACTCGTTGAAACTCGTTGAAACTGTTGTTGACTAATTCATGAGGCAATAAAGTTTACAACTAGACATGCATGTTGAATTGCTTAAATAAAATGTTGCAAGTATAAAGCATCGCATAAACATGGTTACATAAACTCACTTTGGTATAGTATTAGGTATTGAGGAATAGTATGAGTGTAGCCCAATAGATTGCCAAGTATTACCCTATGTATAAGGCAACAAATAAGTCTAAGTCTATCTAGTCTACAAGTATATTCTAGGGTTTCGATTTAGGGATATCCATTTGTTGAATTATAATAAAATGTTTTAATAAATAAAGGGAAATTTGATAATTAAATAAATGAAAGTCTTTTTATAAAGTTTGAATTTAGGATGTTCACAATAATGTGTTTGAAGTATAAAAATAATTTTTATAAAATTATTTTCTTTAAAATAGAATATTAAATCTATTTATTACAAATTGTCAGAATTTAACTTTAATATTTAAAAATACTAAAATTAAAGAATTATTAGTTTAAAATTTATATTTCTGTTCTAAATATTCAGAAATAAATTGTATAAAATTTTGGTGCAAAAATATTAAAAATTGGATTTATTATGATTTAATTATGATTAAAACTAACAAAAATTGATTAAAAATATTAAATAAATGATTTTTCAAAATTAAAAATCATTTCAGAAAAGTTTATCATTATACAAACTCAGAATAATTTTTGTGGAAATTTATAAAATTGTTTTGATATTTTAATGGAATTTTATAAATATAATATAATAAAATTGATTTATTTATTATATATATTAAATAAATTAATTTTCGAAAACTAAAAATTGTGGGTAAAACTTTTACATCAGATTAGTTAAAAATAAATTTTTTAGAATTTATAAAAGAGTTTTAATAATTAAAAACGAATTTATAAAAGTATATATTTTATATATAATTATTTGATTTTTTAAAAAGAATTAATGAAAAAGGGACAAAAAAGGATGCCACTACCGGGACTCGAACCCGGGTGGCTTAGGATGAAAGCACCAGTCACAACCACTTGGTCCAGACCAGTGGTTGTGATTAGTTCCGTTTGATTTAAAATAAATATATTATGCAAAATCAAGTTTATCCCCAAATTCAATCCCACGAGCCCTAATTCTGCAACCGTTTGATTCACACATCAATAACCCAATTAACCTTAGGGCTATTGATGTGTGAATGCCGAAGGTTAAATCCCACACAAAAAATTACACTTAGAATGTTGTTACGAGCACAATTGGCCGGTCAACCTTGAAAGTCAAAAACGCGATCGTATATCAAGATCAGAGGATAATTAAGAAGAATTGGAGGTTAAGAGAGATGTATTGGCGAGTTGTGATTGCTCGTGAATGATCAATTTATAGTGTTAAGGCTTCGGTATTCGAATTGGCAAGAGTTGACTCGGAATTGATTGTGGAACGCGTATAAGGTAAAATTGGTAATAATTGACTGTCAATCAACGTGTTGCTGAGTGATAGATGGCCGATAATTGTGTAGTGATACTAAGAATAGGTAAATCACGAGTTAATGTTGGTGTTTATGGCAATTCGTGTTTCATAGTTGACTTTTCAAGTCAACTGTGAAGGTTTTCAACTAAAAATATAATTATAATGTAACGGCTTTGAAACAGATATGAAGGCTAGCCCAGCTGGTTGATGGGTGTTGTGTTGTTGGGCCGGTCTTGGGCACGGGTTCGATTCCCGGCCCAAGCACCTATTTTTTTGATAATTATCCATGATATATCCATATATACATATAATATATATAGTATTAGGGTTTCCAAAATGCAACAAAAATAATTAAATACACACATAAATACTGAAAGTTGACGTTTTATTAATAATGATTGTGTAACGTACAAGTATAAATGCGTAATGTTACAAAAACATTATGAACGCCTGATAGTTTCTGCGGTAGATGTAACACCCGTAGTTCCCGTGCTTGTGTCTCGCCTTGTAGAGTATGTACACTTGTATTTTCTTTTTACCTTGTTTTTCCATTTTTGGCCTTATTAAGAGGGGGGCTCTTTGCACTTTTCCTAAACTCATTCGAGTAGCTTTGGGACCAAGTAATATGGAAATCAAAATGGGGGGACCTAATTGTGAAATGATACAAGATGAAAAACCCTAATGCCCTCTCCCCTTTGTCTATTTACGGCTCTTTTGACTGCTCCTAATCATCATCATCGTCGTTCAATCATCACCACCGTAATAGAAGGTATTATTTCTTTTCAACTCCCATGATAATACTATGGTGCTTTGGGTTCCTTGACAAACAACATCACCTAACTTTACATTTTCTTTTCTTTGTTTCGGACTCCCAGAAAGGAAAACAAGAAGCACTCCTATTTCTTTTTGGTCTTCGGCAATAGTAAGGCAAGAAGCATTCCTTTGTTTTTTTTTTTGTTGTTGTTTATGACCAGAAGCTTCTCACGGATTGATTATGTATCATCTCACGGATCGGGTTTTTGTTCATGTCTTGATACGGGATCTTTCGGTGGTTCATGGTGGGTGCAAATAGCCGATCTTTGTGAGTCCGGGTGTAGCGAAATCATTTCGGATCGGCCCGTGTAGAATTCCGATTTGTAGTTGTTCAGATCTTTCCGTCCTCACGATCTCAGGTACCTTCCCATACTCGTGTCTTGTTATAGTCGCAATCGCTAGGCCGATGGTTATGCGAACCATGTGTTCTTGCATTAACCCTCGCTATGGTGCACGTACAAATTAAGGGAGGTGTCTTGGGTATGGATCGAAACTTCTATGATGGACATAAGATTTTTGGCGGCAAGTATTTTGTTGTGTAAGCCTTTAAATAACAACATAAGAATGTGAAAATTGATGAGGGGATAATAACGATTTGTTATTATCTCTATTTCTTTTTTTTTTTTGGGTTAATATAATTAAATAAAATTGGCGGTCACGATATGATATCACAGAAGCCGTTAAGATAGATTAAATTAACTAAATGGTTATGTGATGAACACGGGGATCCAGAAGTGCGTAGCACAACATTCCTAAGTGAAATACAACTACGCAGGAGGAAAATATTAATACCAAGTAGTTTGATAAAATATTAGTTGGGACTTCTGTTATATATTTTCTTTCCTTCGCAAACCTTAGGGAGTTGGTGACGTTGCGTCCTCATTAACAGGTTATTGACCACTTGTCCGCTTGTGCTCCATTGCTGTTGAGAGACGAACTATACCCGCACTAAGGTGAATTCATGTGCCCTTCTTTTATTGTTTTTAAAACATTTGGGCTAGTATGCATGTCTTGAAATTGTATGTGAAACCTTGCTTGTTAGATCGGGATTTGCCTTGATTTATACTCGATTAGGTTTAATGCTTTACTATATATATATATATATATATATATATATATATATATATATATATATATATATACTGTGTATGACGGTTACTGTATGCGTGTAGGATCGTCAAATCTACAAAGATTATGATCAAACAAGTTTGATTCAGGTGCGGAATCCCTGAATCAATCACAAAATGATAACAATACTAACAAAACACAGAAATCATCTTTAAAAGCTTCATTTCATTGATAAACAAACTCAATTACACGTTATAATAAGCTTTACAATCAAAATAAGACATGATTTAAGTTTACACAAAACCCTAGGGAGAGAATCAAACAGGAGGGAAACAAAAATGACCAAAAAACTTACTTTCAAAATGAACTTGACCTATTTATAGACCTGCACATTCGCCCACTTTGCTTGGTCGAATGTGCAGGTTCGCCCAAACACTATGGTCGAACCAAGCAATACATTATCATCTAAATCTACATTCGACCTCCTTCTCTCCTTCGCACCTTTAGTTCTCCTTCGCCCAAACAGAAACTCCCATTCGCCCATATAAAATTCCTTCGCCCATTCGACCAAGAACAAAAACATATGTTAATAGTAATCCAAAGCATTAGTCGAACAAAATGCATCTACAAACTCCCCCTCGACTATTGCTTGGATTGTTTACGCTCTTGGTCCATCCTTTTGTTCATAAGCTTTATGTGCAGTTGTTCCTTCTGTTCTAAAGTCATCACCGGTTCAAAAACTTGTTTCGGCTTTTTCTTCTTGACATCAGGAACATCTTGAATCTTCACGAACTTACCAAGCTTCTTATCAAAATCACATCCAGCATTTATATCATAAGCAAAGCACAATAATTCCACACCTTGGTATTTACTTGCTTGTTCAGCATCCTTCACCTCACTGTATATCGGATTGTAATACAACATAATGATATCCTCATGTGAACAATTAACCAACCACATAGGATCAAATATGTGTATCTTCTTGAAATTCTTTTCTCCATCCTTCAAAACAATCACAGCCTCTGCAATCTTCCAATTATAATACCACCAGATAAAATCTTTCGCAAAGTGTTGTGGAATTTGCAATAATGGAATGTGTTTCAACACTTTCGGTGGTTTGTACTTCAAAGTCACCTTGGGCAAACCTGTAATAGTATCAATATCTTTCTTGTGAACAGTTCGCTTCGGATACTGAGGTTCAAATAAGTTCCATCTCGTCCTGCTTTCCCTTGCCATTCGATTAGCAAAATAAGCAATGTGATCATTCGACGATCCAGGTTGGGAAGACGTTGGAAGAACTATTGGTTGATAACTAGATCCTCATCTTTCTCCTCCTCATCATCTGACGGTTCAAAATCAACCTGCTCCTCATCTTGTTCTTTGTCCTCTTCACCTTCTTTTAACTGATGAGCTCGAGAGTACAAGTCTTTTATCAAGTTGTCCATGTTCTTGTTACTCTCTTTTAGTTTCTTGTTCTCTTCTTTCAAAGCTATGTATCGTCTGGTGTTTCTTTGTTCGTGTTTCAACAACTTCTTGTTTTCTTTACTGAGTCGTTTAATTTCAGCTTCAAGTGTTTCCTGATTGTCATGAGATGTCTCAACAACGTCTAGTATCTTCTGATCGTTGTTTTTCAATTTTTCAATCTCTGCTTGCTGCTGATTGATTATCTTCATCATGTCAGCTAGCTTCCGGTTCACAACGTTCATCACATCACTATCAACTGTGACCTTTGGTGTAGAAGCTTCAGCAACTGCAGGCAACATTCCTTTCTTAATCTTCTTTAGCACTCTATCCAGTGCATCATTGAATTTATCAACAGGTAACTCAGTCTCTTTCTCGGTACCTGATGTCGTCTTCTGCTTCTTTGCAACTGGACTAGCAACCGGTGATTTCGAGATAGATGCTGGTGGACGTTTCTTTCCAGCAATCAGTGATTCAATCTCTCTAGCTCTCTTTTCCATGGGCTTCAATACCTTCTCCTTCTTCTTAAACTGGGGTTTCTTCTGTTTCTCCCCTTGCATTGGCGATCCAGGAAAATCTCCTGATCCTAAGCCCAATCCCTCATCAGTTTCATCTAAACGAATAGGGCCCTTAGTTCTCTGTTCCTCCAACGATCTGTTAAGACTAGCAGACTCACCAGCCACAGTGGCATTGGGCGCGGTGCTCTTAACAGTCTCTGCATCAGAATCCCATCTTTCATCTTCTTGCGTCTCCTCAAAATCAACAGACGCTTCGTCCACCAAATGCAATCCCTTCTTCGCCATACTCTTGTGTCTTCTTGAAACTTTCTTCTTTGCTGGTTCAGCTTCTGTTTCAGTCTCTTTTCCTTTACCTTTTCCACTCTTTGCTCCTACATTCACTACCTGACGCTTTCTTTTTGCCTCAGGGTCAACTGGAAATAAAGGATTGTCTTCGTCAGATGCATTGTCAGTATGCCTCACCTTATCTTTACCAGGATCTACATAGTCTATCTTGACCAGGTGACCAAATAGTCGTCTCACTGGTGGTCGTTCGTTCACAGGCACACCTTTATACGCCTTCATTCTAGCAAGAGTATTAATGTTCATATGCTCCTGAACAATAATCTGCTTTGGATCTCTCTTCAATTTCTTATACTTTAAATCAAAAATCATCTGAAGGAATCTAGGATATAACAAGAATTTCCTAGTCCTTGTACCTCTCACTGGTTCCAATAAGTGCTCCATTAGCATTCCAGACACATTGAACGGTTTGTTCAATATGAGTGCCACCATCAATGAGCTAATGCTTTTCCTCATCAAATCATAACCACCAGTTGTTGACCCGAAGACATGTATCATCACGTGAGCTAAATACTTGAACTTGGAACTGAGCTTTCCCTTATGTAACGAACCATCAGTAATCGGTCTGTTATACTTCATTCTAAGAAAGCACTTTCGTTGTTTAGTCCAGCTGAGTTCTCTGGGATCCGTCTTGTCATCATCAAGCTTCAACACTTCTCTAATATCATTCTCTGAAACGATTATTGTAACACCCCAACCGATGGCGGAAACATCGGGATGTCACGTATTGATGATTGTTCAGTAGCTCATGGTAAATAATAATTCTCATTATATGATTTAGATAAATTACATACAATTGTTCTACAATAATTCATACATCAAATTGAATAAAACTATGCACACATCTTCAAGCATTAATTCAAATCCTCAAGCAAGTAGAACCTGAAACATGTTAAGTTGAAAATATTTTGGGTCAACAAAAGTTGGTGAGAATTACATAGGTTTTGATAATCGAATAAAATTGTTGTGCAATTCATGTGTCATGGCAATCTAGTCCATATGTGAAAACATACTAGAAGTAAATCGAGTGCATAATCAACCATTGTGACTGTTGTATTGTGGTACATCCAATACGCTCATGGTTCACTCGTTTATATTGAAGTAACAAACACCCACGCAACCTTTGTAGGAGGCACGTATCCGGGTGGGATTGTCAGTCCAATAGATCTATCAATGTATACCGTTTGGCTGATGAATTTTTATGCTAGAATTGTGCTTACCCTAGTCATGTTCAAGACATAATGCAACATAGAAAAACACATAGACACATTGATGATTGAATTGCATAAATGATGTTGTAACATGTTTCACCCCAAAAATGGTGATAAATAGAAAAGGGGCTATGTAAAACTCACCTTAGCAAAATGTTATGTCACGTAAAAAAAATAGAATAATGTGTTGTGAATGTATGCGAGGCGAATCCCAAAGACTCAACAACGTAGCTAGTCCAAATTGAAGAAAACGAAAAAGAAAGAATATCAAGCTTCCAATTCGCCAATTACAAGAGCTTATAATCAAAGCTTCAATTGTAGAAGTAATAGACTATAGAAGAAAGGTATGAGGGAAAGTTTAATCGGATTGAAACAATCGATTTAGAGGTGCAAAGTATAATGGGTCATAGGTGGGTTTTTATACTAGTTTTGGAGTCAATTAGCCATTAAAACTGGTCAACACCATAAAGTAAGGTTTTATGATGAATTGACTATTTGACTAAGACTTTGACTCTTTGACTAAGACTTTGACTATTTGACTCAAGGCTTTATTTAAAAAAAAAATCTTGTATGTGAAAAAAAAAGAATTTAGAATCATATTATTATTATTATTATTATTTATATACATTTATGTATGTATATAAGTTGTGAGTTAGGATAAATAAAGACTTAGGCACATTTGTATAATATTAATGATAAAGGTGTAATAAAAAAATATATACATATATATAAGGGCTTTTTATGTATTAAAATTTTGGGGAAAATTTTGCGATGTTACAGTCTCCCCTACTTTTGGAAACTTCGTCCCGAAGTTTATTGAAAACACAGGGTTGAAGGTGATTGGGTAGAAATTAGGACAAGGGTGGTTCGGGAAGTTTCGAGTTAAGGCATGACATAAATTTATAGGTAACAGAATAAACTGTTTCGAATAATTTGGGTAAGAGTTTTGATATGTGTGAGTTTTAAGGGTTGGATTAGGTTCATCTGAAATAGCAAGGAGAATAAGAATCTTAAGTTTTAGGACTCCTAAAAGAATGCATGAGTTGATTGACTATAGAAAGACTAAATGAACTACCAGGTAACTAGAGTTTATAATTGGTTATTTACTGAAAACCTTGATAGAATTTCACACTACCTTAACGTACCTGTAAATTCATGATTACGTTCCGGACCGCAATCACCAATTTACTTTACGTTAAAGTTTTGCGTCCTTCTATATCTCCACCGATTGTTGAGCAGGCCCGATAGCCTCCACCAGTCGTGGAGTAGGTTGTAAGGCCTCTCCCGACTGTTGAAAAGGCATAATGACCTCTACCAATCGTTGAGTAGGTTCGATAGCCTCCACCAGTCGTGGAGCAGGTTGTAGGGCCTCTCCCGATTGTTGAAAAGGCATGATGACCTCTATTAAGTGCAGCATTTATTATACACATAGGTTGCAAATTGATAACATGTTTATGCAAGCAAGTATAACAAGCACAGTATATGAGTTGTAGTTGTATAGATTTATATAATTAGTTCACATTCAAACAATCATGCACCATGTAACAACTCTCAGACAAATATTTTATTACTTGAATCAAATAGCGCCAATACATAGAATAAAAGCAACCAATAGTCAAATGGTGAGACTTGCGGTTAGGTAGCTGGAGGATCTTGATCTCTGTTTAGTTTAGGGCATTGGTTACGGAAGTGATTTGGGTAATGAATGTTCAATAAGATATGGGTTAAATGAAGGACAATGAGGTAATATAAGGAATGTAATCATTTATTCGTTTAATTAAAACGAATAAACGAAAACGTTGACTTATCAAAGATTCTAAATTCTAATAACATATGAAGACATGCTTTAGCCTATAAGTGAACACTCATCCCAAGAATTCCCAGGTAGGCATCCGGGTCCCTCGTCTAATTGGGATATATGCGCAATGCCAGCCTAGACAGAAGACTCGGAATACAGGCGTTCACCCTTCCAGATTGCACGTGTTCGTTATTAACATCTAGAACTTCGACGAGATCTCAAGGTGGTTCAGGCTAAACCTGAGGATTTTGTCCTATTAGTCTAAGAGTAGATCCAATGGTGGAGAGCAACCTTCTTGTAAGAATGAAAGTAGGGATAAGAAGTAGGAGGGAGATAGAGAATGGCAAGTAAAAGAAGCAAATACTGGTTATAATCCTATGGTTATAAACTAGATTATTTTTCTAATAACCTAATTCCCTATAACCATGGCTCTGATACCAATCTGTAACACCCCAACCAATGGCGGAAACATCGGAATGTCACGTATTGATAATTGTTCAGTAGCTCATGGTAAATAATAATTCTCATTATATGATTTAGATAAATTACATACAATTGTTCTACAATAATTCATACATCAAATTGAATAAAACTATGCACACATCTTCAAGCATTAATTCAAATCCTCAAGCAAGTAGAACCTGAAACATGTTAAGTTGAAAATATTTTGGGTCAACAAAAGTTGGTGAGAATTACATAGGTTTTGATAATCGAATAAAATTGTTGTGCAATTCATGTGTCATGGCAATCTAGTCCATATGTGAGAACATACTAGAAGTAAATCGAGTGCATAATCAACCATTGTGATTGTTGTATTGTGGTACATCCCATACGCTCATGGTTCACTCGTTTATATTGCAGTAACAAACACCCACGCAACCTTTGTAGGAGGCACATATCCGGCTGGGATTGTCAGTCCAATAGATCTATCAATGTATACCGTTTGGCTGATGAATGTGTATGTTAGAATTGTGCTTACCCTAGTCATGTTCAAGACATAATGCAACATAGAAAAACACATAGACACATTGATGATTGAATTGCATAAATGATGTTGTAACATGTTTCACCCCAAAAATGGTGATAAATAGAAAAGGGGCTATGTAAAACTCACCTTAGCAAAATGTTATGTCTCGTAAAAAAAATAGAATAATGTGTTGTGAATGTATGCGAGGCGAATCCCAAAGACTCAACAACGTAGCTAGTCCAAATTGAAGAAAACGAAAAAGAAAGAATATCAAGCTTCCAATTCGCCAATTACAAGAGCTTATAATCAAAGCTTCAATTGTAGAAGTAATAGACTATAGAAGAAAGGTATGAGGGAAAGTTTAATCGGATTGAAACAATCGATTTAGAGGTGCAAAGTATAATGGGTCATAGGTGGGTTTTTATACTAGTTTTGGAGTCAATTAGCCATTAAAATTGGTCAACACCATAAAGTAAGGTTTTATGATGAATTGACTATTTGACTAAAACTTTGACTCTTTGACTAAGACTTTGACTAGGACTTTGACTATTTGACTCAAGGCTTTATTTAAAAAAAAAAAATCTTGTATGTGAAAAAAAAAAAGAATTTAGAATCATATTATTATTATTATTATTTATATACATTTATGTATGTATATAAGTTGTGAGTTAGGATAAATAAAGACTTAGGCACATTTGTATAATATTAATGATAAAGGTGTAATAATATATATATATATATATATATATATATATATATATATATAAGGGCATTTTATGTATTAAAATTTTGGGGAAAATTTTGCGATGTTACAATTATACGCTCCCCCTGAATCTTACTAACCAATGAAGATTCGCCATCCTAGATGTCCATCTTCGCATTTGTGCAGAACTCCTGTAACAGATCTCGGTAAATGATAGCGGGTGTAGCAATTATGTCAATCACCCGACTTCTTTTCAAAAACTCTATAATCCCTGTAAAGTTCGTGTGTTTCTTCACGTCGCCTAAGTATGCACAACAGTTGTGTGCATTCTCAAATGGTAGAATATCAGTCTTCTCTGTCTCGGCAGCTTGTGAGGATGATCCAGCAGGAACACTCGCATCTTCCTGTTCAGAGATGGTTAATACTGCAAAACAAATCAAGTAAACACATTAGAAACAAACAAAATAAACAAAATCTGAAAATTTGGTTTTTAATTTCTACATTCGCCCAATTAAAGGTTCGAATGAGAAAATTTGAGTGCGAATGTAAAGTTTCAAAGGTTCGAATGTGAAATGTTTTTGAAAAATTGTTTCATTCGACCATTAATCTTTATTCGCCGAAATAAACTTTCTCCTTCGCCCAAATTTGCACGTTCGACCGTTCGTCAATGGGCGAAGGTGTCAGTTCATCAGTTCAAATTTCAATTTTGAAATCTAGGATGTTTCAACTTGTCATTTTGATTCATTAAGCAACTACAACCTCCGATTAAGCTTTCCTAATCATTAATTTTAACAAACAACCATTGATTCAGTGTTTTCTTATAAAAACTAGGGTTTGAAAATGTTTAAGAATCAATTAATCAAACTGGTGAATTAAAAACCCTAAGTTTTTGGTTAATCTCCCCCTAAAACACTGAAACAATGATTCCCTATCAAAATCAAATCCAATTATCATGTATAAATCCCTGTTCGAAATGAGTTAGGGCTCGGTCTGAAAAATGACGATTAAACAATCAATATTGGATAAAAATCTGTAAATGTAGAAGCAAAATGATCAGTAACAGTACACGAACACAATAATATAGTCTAAAATCAAAGAGCAATAAGTGGACTTAAGGTCAGAAATTTTGAAAAAATTTGGAATGGGTTCGAATGAGCATAAAATTTCATATATAGAGTGCTCCTTCGCCCGTTCATACCGGTCGAATGTGAAGCTTTTGTCTCCTTCGACCCTAATTAAAGGTTCAAATGAGACATAAGCGTTTGAAAGTGAACTTGTCTCAAGAACTCTCACATTCGCCCAAATCTAAACGTACGAATGAACAAAAAATTCCTCCTTCGACCTAACGAAAGGGCGAAAGAGATATGGAATTTTTTGAAAATTTTTCCAAATCTCAAAATCGAAACCCGTTCAAAATATTTTCCAACTTTTAAGCATCCGACAGTCATATTTTCTCATTTTAAAGATTACAAAGCTCAAATGGTCCATCAAGTTTTAGAAAATCATAATCAACCACCATCAGCTATCAAAAATAAGATAGAAATATAAAATCTTTTTGGATTTTCTAAAGTTTATGTTAAAACACACCTAAAATCTTTTTGAGTTTTGTAATTTTGACGAGAAATATAAAATGCAGAAAAGTAAAGATAAAGCAGTAAATGTTTTGGGATTTCCGGTAAAGGGATCATATCAGTTATTGAGAGATCTGATCACACCGTTAATCTTTTTGATTTATTATCATTAAAGACAATGTGTGATCTGGCAACTGCTGATATTGTGATCCACATAAACTCACATGCAGACTTTTGTGCAGTGCTTTAAACTGATACTATTATGTATAGTATAAACGTAATTGTCTGTGGTTCCCACGCACACGACATTCTCCCGTATCAAGAAGTAAATGCACAAAGACTCATTAGCGTGATTATGCTTTCGTCATTTGTAATTTACAAGGTATGAGGCACAGAGGTATACAGGTCAGCAAATTAATGCAGCAAAGTAACATATGCACTCTACCAGGTTGAGGACTGATATCAATCATGATTTGCATCAGTGATTGATACGATGTAATAGATAATCTTTGATTATCATAAAACATGGAAAGTTCCTCAATTCGGTAACTTTAGGATTTGGCTTAAAGCTCTTTTATAAAGACACCCTATCTGATCTAGGTCCGTAATGACTTACAGCAGAAGATCAGAGAGGCTATCCCCAGACAACTAATAACATAACGACCCAAAACCTCAGAGTTTTGTACAAATACCCTATCAAACGAAATTACGGTACTAAGACCATATGCCCATGAAGAGTTCATCCACACAACAATTCGTTTGATATGTATGTATCAGACACGCAGTAATAGGTCTACGAAGCCTATCAGCACATTACTCAGACTCAGACACACGCCCTATATTGCATTACATTTCTTTAGAATGTGTCAGATCCCCACTGATGTACTATCATTTCCCCTTTTTCTCCAGGAAATCATTTTGGTTTTTTCTGATTTTTATAAATTTTTGAGTTTACTGTTCCCAAGGATAAGATGGAGCATTTCAAATATATGACTGCCCAGATATCGTTTGTTCACAGAAATCTGACAGCATTAATCTAAGGGAAGAAGATATAGCAGTCAGCAAAAGTTTTCTAATTTTTATGGATTTTGAAATTTTTCAATGTTTTTGGATTTTCGAATTTTTCTGAAAAGCAATAAAACTAAACTAAAAATCGATAAACTAAGGTGGTGACCAGTCTTGTTTTTCTTTATTACCATTAGCTTTCAAAAGATATTCAAATCTCGATTTATCAAAAGCTTTGGTAAAAAGGTTTGCACGTTGATAGTCAGTGTGGATTTTGACCATATCGATCAACTCTTTAGCATAACAATCACTGATAAAATGGTATTTAATCCGGATATGTTTAGCCTTTGAGTGATTTACTAAGTCTTTTGTTAATGCGATTGCGGCTTCATTATCACGGTAAATAGGGGTTTTAAGAAATTGCAAACCGTAGTCCACCATCTGTTGTTGTATCCAAAGAACCTGTGAGCAGCAGCTCGATGTTAAAACGTATTCTGCTTCACATGTGGATAATGCAACTGTGGTCTGTTTCTTGTACTGCCAGATCACGAGCCTGCTCCCCATAAACTGGCATCCAGCCGTTGTGGATTTGTTGTCTTTGTCACAGCCGCCCCAATCTGCATCACTAAAAGCGATTAGGTCAAAATTATCATCATTAGGGTACCATAGTCCTCTCGACGGACAACCCTTCAGATATCTAAGGATACGTTTGACAGCTGCAAGATGACTCTGTTTCGACTTCGATTGATAACGTGCACAGAGACATGTGGCAAACATTATATCTGGTCTGGAGGCGGTGAGATACATCAGAGATCTGACGATTGCTCTGTATGTAAATGGATCAGTTAGCTCCCCCTTAGCGTCAACTCCAATCCCGTGATTAGGTTATATTGGGGTATCCATCGGCTTCGAATCATCCATCTGGAATCGGCTCAAGACTTCAGAAACGTATTTCGTTTGGTGAATAAAGATCCCCGTTGGTCTTTGTTCCACCTGCAATCCTAGGAAAAACCGCATCTCTTCCATTGCGCTCATCTCGAACTTTTCCTGCATAACATGTTCAAATTATCTGCAAAGAAGTTCGTTAGTAGACCCAAATATAATGTCATCAACATAAATCTTCACTAGAAGCAAGTCATCGCCTGTTCGTTTAGTGAACAGTGTGCAATCTACCAAACCTCGCTTGAATCCATTTGAAAGAAGATACGTGCTCAGCTCCTCATACCATTTCCTTGGAGCCTGGTGCAACCTGTAGAGAGCTTTGTTTAAAACGTAGACCTTATCCCGGTGAATAGGATCTTCAAAGCCTGGTGGTTGACCTACGTATACTTCCTCCTTGACCACACCATAGAGAAACGCGCTCTTGACATCCATTTGATACATCTTAAATTTCTTGTATGATGCAAACGCCAGAAACATTCGTATTGCCTCTAAGCGTGCAACTGGTGCATAGATCACGTTGTAATCGATTCCCTCAACTTGATGAAATCCTTGTACAACCAAACGAGCTTTGTTCCTTATGATCACTCCTCTATCATTCCCTTTGCATTTGAAAACCCATTCCGTTCCAATCTTCTTTCTTCTTGGGGGCAAATCTGTCAGTGTCCAAACGCCAAGTTTCTGAACTGCAACAACTCCTCTTGCATTGCTTCCACCCAAGCGTCATCCAAAAGAGCATCCTTGTAAGTTCGCGGCTCAACCTGCGAAACATAACAAGCAAAAGACCAGTCATTCTGAAAACCTGATTTTTGTATTTTGGCATATAAAGCAAGATTGCCAAGGTTTTCCGGTGAGTTAGCATTCCTCAATTGACCTCTCATCATCACACTGCTACCAGGATCACCAATAACCTGCTCGATCGGGTGAATTCGATGTATTCGAGATTCCGGATAATCTGGTACTTGGACTCCCGTCTGAGTAGTTAAATTCTCTGCAGAAACCAGATCATTACCCACATTCGATGATGAAGCACCATTTGTATTTGGGTTCACTGGTGGTGTCACTATACCATGATCTAAGATAGCTTCACTTGTAACTTCATCGTCGTCATCTTCTGATTCTGATGAATTCAAAGTTGTGGAAGCTTCTTGGAATACCTCTTCTTCAACGACAGGAACATTGGTATCATTAGAAGCTGCTTGGGGGTTCACGGTGATCGGACGCACCAACGGTGATGTCACTGCGTTTTCGACCTCGTAATATAAACGTAATACAGCCTCTTCAACCAAGCTATCTAGGTTGAATGATTCAAAGAAATCTTTGTAATCAAACATCCAGTCTGGACTGCTTCCTAGTAAATTCTGAGTATACCGTTGCACTTCAACGTTAGCCCACTCCTCGACTTGACGAGTCCTTTTGTTGAATACCCGTTTGAGCGGGGTTGCATATCCAACAAAGTATCCTTCCTCAGCCTTTGGTGCGAACTTCTCAGATGGATTAAGCATAGTACAAGGAGCTCCAAACGGTTCTAGATACTCTAAATTCGGCTTTCGACGATTCAACAGCTCATAAGAAGTTTTGCCAAACTTCTTCACCGATAAAACAAGATTAAGAGTATAACAAGCTGCGTAAATTGCTTCATTCCAGATCATTACCGGAAGATTTGAGTCCGCAAGCATTGTTCTCGCCGTTTCTATTAGAGTCCTGTTTTTGCGTTCGGCGACACCGTTCTGTTGTGGGGTATACGGAGCACTGTATTCATGATGAATACCTTTGTTTTCATAAATATCGTCCATCTGTGCATTTTTAAACTCCGTCCCATTATCATTCCTAATCCTCTTGATCTTGAGACCATAGATATTTTCCAGCCGAGTGAACAGAACTTTCAAATTATCAAACGTGTCGCTCTTTCGGTGTAAGCACATAACCCATGAGAATCTTGAAAAATCATCAGTCACCACAAGACAGTATAATTCCCCAGCATGACTCTTACTCTTGATCGGTCCGAACAGATCCATGTGCAAACGTTCAAGTGGCAGTTCAACGGAATTAACTTTCTTTGGCCTATGGGATTGTTTGTGCTGCTTACCCTTTTTACAACTCACACACTTGTCATTTAAGTGAAAATGTTTAACGTTCACGCCTGTGACAAGTTCATTCTTCACCAATTGATTCATCTTTCTTAGGTGAATGTGTCCCATTCTCCTATGCCACATAATTGATTCTTTTTCTGTAGCCTTGGAGAGAAAACACGTGACTTGGCCTTGGGTGGTCATTGCTTTTGACATATCGAGAATGTACAAGTTGTTCACTCTCGGCGCCTTTAACATCACCCACTCTTTCGGTAATTCAAAACCCGGCTTGAGTATATAGCAAGATTTGTCGTCAAAGTACACAGAAAATTGTTTGTCACATATCTGACTGACACTGAGCAGATTGTAATCTATTTTCTTCACATAAGAAATTCTCTTGAAACTCACTATTCCATTGCTCATACTACCCTCCATGGTAATATAACCTCCCTTGTTTCCTGCAAACGCTACATAACCTCCATTGATGTTTCTAATATCGAATAATAGCGAAAGATCCCTTGTCATGTGACCAGAAGCTCCACTGTCAGCAATCCAAAGACTGCTCACAGGGCCAGCTGAAGCTCCCTGCACATATCAAGTAAAGAAGTTAGATTTTTCAGGGGACCCAATCCTGTTTGGTCTTGGGTCTTTGAACAATTTGTTTCAAAGATTCAGATTTCTCACAAACATCTTGATTTTTATCAACCTTTTTCTGATCACACAAACCTTTTTCATTCTCTTGTTTCACATTTTGTTGTGAAGTTGAAGCACCATCAGAACCCTTTGGTGACCAAGATTGTTCAGACCGTTTCAAGATCCGGATCTGAGATTTTGGAGTCTCAGCCAGTTTCTTTACTTCATCCTTGAACGATACTTTCTTGGTTACCTTCTCTGATTTAACAGAGACAGGTCCAACTGTTGGTTTGACATTAGGTTTAGCAGGAAGCTTTTTTTTGTCAACAGTTGCGTTCACCATTGGTTTCTTCAACGGTTTCTCAGTGGCTATCCGGTTACGGCGTGTCACACCCTCAAATTTCCACTGCGGGGTTTATACCGCGAGGCGCATGACAAACCAGGATCCCATAGCCATAAGTCACAGGAACGAACTCTAAATGCCCAAACCATTTAGTTCGTTTTCAAAAACCAAGTTTAGTTAAGCTGCGGAAGCGTAAACCAAATTTAAGCCTTTTTAAAAACTATGCGCAAAACAATGCGCCCAAATTAAAACCATACGAAAGCATAATATATAATTTATGTGTATGCCCGAGAGCCCAAATGCAGTGAAGTGTATAGTGCTTTCTAATCCTGGCACCGGAAGCTAACTACCTGCAAAAGCATGTAAATCGTGTGTCAACATAAAGCTGGTGAGTTCACAAAGTAAAGTAATTTAATATGCAAATGCGCTGGTTTCCAAAACCACGTAAGTAAGTAAGTTGTGTTGGTGCCCCGCACCGTGTAACCACTAGTTCATCGCATGTCAAGGGTAGCTAACCCATTCATGATAACTAACCGAATATACCGAACTGCTATGTACGTGTAGCCACATAAGTGTGCCGCATGCTTGACATCATTGTCTATCCACAATGATAAAGTTTCGTTAAGTTATAGTTCACGCCCGCGCTCCCCGAGCCGGTGTGAGGTTTGTAAGACCTAATAGCGCTATCAACTAATAACCCGCTTGCCAACCCTGGCAACTCATTCGGTACGTGAGGACTTACAGATGATAGATATGGTTTAGTTTATCAAGGACACAATTGCGAACTAGCAAAGTAATCCGACCCTCACAAGGATCTATGGCATCCCAACCCGGGATGTGTAAGTAGTCCCAAACCGGACTAGAAAATGTTAAGTAAAGTGTCTCATACCTGAGACGCATGCTTTTGAGAAAAAGAGTAGTGAAACTCACCTTAGGTTGCACGTGAATGATCCAAATCCCTCAAAAAGTAACGAGCTACCGACTCCCTATTACAAGTGTCACTAGGTGAGTATATGTGCATAACCAACACACCATATAACTCGTTTATCCGAGACCTTTAAATGTTCAAAACCGTGTAGTGACACCTAATGACTCTACATGCTCAAGTATGTCCTACGTATCCCGTTGGTGATCATAGTGATTATTATCAGTTTAATACATCAATTACATCTCATACAAGTTTTCACACAAGTACATGTCAATTACATACCACATAAAACTCCAAATAGTCACATAAAGACCCCGTACACAATTTGTGTTTTTAGGACAGATTGTGCGCTGTGAAAAACAATTTATTTAAAATACTTAACGAATGAATTAGAGTCCCAATTTTTTACTGAATTTTATTTGGGATTCTCTTGACAATACCTATTTTTGGTTTTGTCTTAATTCCAAACACAAAAATTATGAAAATTCGTACAACACAGCTATGTCCAGAAAATTTCCTCAACAGGTCAGTTTAGTAGAAAAATTCTCAAAAATTGTTTTCATTATTACATAACGTATTAATCATGTTGCGCACGTAATTTACATAATCTACGTATTATCTTTCAGTTAGGCGATCATTCACAAAAACATGTAATTCACATAAGCACGTACTTCATGTTCACCATAATTCAATTGTACGTATTACTGCTATGTATGCCACATAATTCACCAACGTTTGGGATACAGGACTCATGTGTGTGTTTAACAAGGATTTTCCTACTTATAACATATGTTAGCATCTTCTAACACATGTTAACCTACTTAACTAACCCTAGTTAAGTATCTAGCCATGTATGAACATGTAAGTTTACTAGAGTTTAGTAAAAGTATTTAACCTGAAAATGCGGGGTGTCACATCATCCCCAAGTTGAAAAGAATTTCGTCCCGAAATTCAACAAGTAAACAATAAAGCTAGCTATAAAAATGTGTGCTTGGTTCCCGGATGTCACATCATCCCCAAGTTGAAAGGAATTTCGCCCCGAAATTCACTTTGAAAGAGCTGCTTTATGTTCCGCGTTTGATCTATGTACGATTTCAGGTTCAGTAAAGTGGTGTGGGTATTTGAGCCGCATCTGATCTCTGCGCTCCCACGTGTATTCCGGTCCTAGACGGGAATTCCACCGTACCTTAACAATAGGTATAGTGCTTTGTCTGAGTTTCTTGACGCCCTGCTCAAGAATCTCCACTGGTTCTTCCACGAACCGTAGCTGATCGTCCACCTGGATCTCCTCCAGTGGCACTACCAGTGTGGTATCGGATAAGCATTTCTTCAAGTTTGAGACGTGGAATACATTATGCACTCCACTGAGTTCATCTGGTAAATTCAGCTGGTAAACTACCGGACCAATCCTTTTAACAATCTCGAAAGGTCCGACGTATCGGGGATTTAACTTCCCTCGTTTCCCAAAGCGTATCACTCCTTTCCAAGGTGACACCTTTAACAAAACCTTGTCCCCAACCTGGAACTCCAAAGGTTTTCTACGTTTGTCAGCATAACTTTTCTGTCGATCCCGAGCAGCAGCCATCCGATTTCTAATTTGCACTATCTTCTCAGAAGTTTCGTGCACTAGTTCGGGACCTGTTAGTTGGCTATCCCCAACCTCAGTCCAACAGATAGGAGACCTACACTTGCGCCCGTAAAGTGCCTCGAAAGGCGCACACTGTATCGAAGTGTGGTAACTGTTGTTGTAAGAGAATTCGATTAAGGGCAAGTGCTTATCCCAGTTATTACCAAAGTCCACTACGCACGCTCGTAGCAGATCCTCTAATGTTTGGATGGTACATAAACTTTGTCCATCCGTCTGTGGGTGATAGGCTGTGCTCATATCAAGACGAGTTCCTAGAGCATCTTGGAGAGTAGTCCAGAAACGAGAAGTGAATCGTCCATCGCGATCAGATATAATGGAAGTAGGCACCCCATGCCTAGAGACTATCTCCTTGATGTATAGGTTTGCCAGCTTCTCTAACGAATCCGTTTCTTTTATTGCCAGGAAGTGGGCTGATTTGGTTAAACGGTCCACGATAACCCAAATCATGTTATGGCCCGTTGGCGTTCTAGGAAGCTTTGTAATGAAGTCCATGGAAATTCCATCCCATTTCCACATCGGAATCTCTGGTTGTTGGAGTAGGCCTGAAGGTTTTTGATATTCAATCTTAACCTTCGCACAAGTCAAGCACTTACTAACATAAGTGGCTATCTCGGCTTTCATGTTTGGCCACCAGTATAGAGTCTTAAGATCTTGGTACATCTTGTCCGAACCAGGATGTACCGAATAGCGAGAGGTATGTGCTTCATCGAGCACCAGTTGTCTGAGATCCCCAAATCGTGGTATCCAGACTCGATCCATGAAGTACTGCAGACCGTCTGTTCTCAGTTCCAAGTGCTTATCAGCACCATGTAGGGTCTCAAGCCCGATGTTTTCTTCCTTCAATGCCTCACCCTGTGCTTCACGTATCTTATCAGGAAGGTTAGAGTGAATGGTGAGTTGTAAGGCTCGCACTCTTTTGGGTTTCGTTTCCTTTCGACTGAGGGCATCAGCTACTACGTTAGCTTTCCCTGGATGATACTTGATGGCACAGTCATAATCGTTCAAAAGTTCAACCCAACGACGTTGCCGTATGTTTAGTACCTTTTGGTCAAATATATGCTGAAGGCTCTTGTGGTCAGTGAAAATTGTGCACTTGGTTCCATAGAGGTAGTGCCTCCAGATTTTGAGAGCGAAAACCACCGCTCCCAGTTTCAAATCATGAGTGGGGTAATTCTTCTCATGGATCTTCAGTTGCCGCGATGCATATGCAATTACCTTATCACGTTGCATCAGTACGCACCCTAAACCTTGGATAGACGCATCACATTATACTACAAAGTCCTCTGTACCCTCAGGCAACGATAATATCGGTGCGCTGCAAAGTTTGGACTTTAGTAGCTGAAAGGCGGATTCTTGGGCATCTCCCCACTTATACGTAATACCTTTCTGCATTAGGGCGGTGAGAGGTTGAGCGATCTTAGAAAATCCCTCAATAAATCTGCGATAATAACCAGCGAGACCAAGAAATTGGCGCACTTCAGTAGGGGTCCTAGGAGCCTCCCACTTTTGATAGCGTCAACCTTGGCTGGGTCCACATGTATTCCTGCCTCGTTGACCACATGCCCAAGGAATTGGACCTCTCGAATCCAAAAATCACATTTAGAAAACTTTGCATACAGCTGCTCATTCCTCAGTAGTTCCAAAATTAACCGCAGGTGCTGCTCGTGCTCCTCCCTGCTCTAGGAATAGATCAATATATCATCTATGAACACTATGACGAATTTGTCCAAGTAAGGCTTGCACACACGGTTCATTAGATCCATGAACACCGCAGGTGCATTAGTTAGCCCAAATGGCATAACCAAAAACTCATAATGTCCGTAACGGGTTCGAAACGCCGTTTTCGCCACATCCTCATCTCGGACTCTCAGCTGATGGTACCCCGACCTCAAATCAATCTTAGAGTAGAAGCTCGACCCTTGCAGTTGGTCGAACAAATCATCAATACGAGGCAAAGGATATCGGTTCTTAATCGTCACATTGTTCAACTCCCGATAATCTATGCACATGCGAAAGCTCCCGTCTTTCTTCTTAACAAACAGAACTGGAGCTCCCCATGGCGAAGAACTAGGTCTAATGAAACCCCTATCCAATAGCTCTTGGAGTTGGGTAGATAGTTCTTGAAGTTCACCTGGTGCTAAACGGTATGGTGCGCATGCAACTGGCGCTGCTCCAGGTGCAAGGTCAATCTGGAACTCCACTTGACGAACGGGTGGAAGTCCAGGTAATTCCTCTGGGAAGACATCTGGGAAGTCTCGGACCACTGGGATGTCCTCAATATTGATTTCAGTTCCAGCTCGAGTACTTGATATGTTACCCAAAATGGCTGGACAACCCTTACGAATACACCTCCGGGCCTTCAGATAGGAGATGATGCCTACCATGGCACCACCACGATCACCCTGTATAGATAAAAGTTCTCCACTTGGGAGGGGGAATACGAACAATCTTCTCCTGACAGAGAATTTCAGCGTGTTGCTTGGACAACCAGTCCATGCCAACCACGAGATCAAAGCTACCTAGGGTGATAGGTAAGAGGTTGATGGCAAATAATTACCCATTCAACTCGAGCTTACAGTCACGATGTATATGGGTTACCTCGACAGGCTTCCTATCAGCCAGTTCAATCGAGTATGGGGTATCTCGAAGAGTAGGAACCATCCCTAATTATTTACTAAGTTTTGATGAAACAAAACTATAGTCCGCACCAGTATCATATAAAATAGAAGCAAGAGTGTCGTTCAAGGAGCACATACCCATCACGACATTGTTATCAGTCCTAGCTTTCCCCAGGCCAATCACAAATGCTCTTCCCCGAGCCCCGTTGTTGTTGCTACCGTTACGGTTGTTGTTGTTGCAGGACTTATACCTCACACTATCCCACGTTCTCTAGCTATCACAAATAGTAGAAAATGAAGCACCATGCTTCAGAAAAGTACCATGATCGGCAGTCTCATCTGTGAGTTTGCGAGTCAAGTGAAAGATTTGTAGGTGAGCTGCAGTGGCCAAGCCACGAATCTGAGGGGCCCACCCTTTCGGTATAAAGTTCGATCCATTTGTAAGGTAGGTTAAATAGATTTGAGCCTATAGTGGCTATCTCCTATAGCCTGGTAGTGTAGGCGTCGATCTCAGACCCATCCGTCTTTATATAAAAAAATTTATGGATTTCACCACAGGGTGTTACGTTCTCCTTCCAGGTATCTGTAACTCATCGAGTGTGCATGTAGCGTACATTACTCCATCCTGCCTGGGACAAATGCACATGGCAAAGACTTATACTATCGAAGCAATCAGACGGTCTCCTTCAGTTCCGTTGGAGTTATCGAGGTTTACAACCAATAAAAGGCTTGAAAATACGTTGTGCGTTCAAGGTATAAGAAAGTTCAAATGTGGAAGTCAGGGGAAAAGAATGATTTAGCAAAATAGATCTTTACTAGCTTGGAAAGATGTGAGGGCCTCAACCACCCTATCGTTGATCATAAGAACTCAGTCTTATCTAAGTTAGCAAAGGAAATGAAAGAAAAGATAGGTAAGAAAAGGTAAGAGCCAATCGTCGCCATGCTCTGTCTAGATAGTAGAGCCTTCATCCTCACTTTCCATGTACTCGTCCTGCTCAGGTTCCCCTTCCATCTCTTATCCTTCCTCTTTTGCGATGTCAGTGTTATGGTTCTCATCACGTACAATCTCCTTCTCTAGTCCTATGTGAACCAGTTTAGTGGTAAGCTGTACCACTCGTTCCTCCAATCGTGGCCATCAGCCATTAGTAGGTTTCATCCTCCCTTGTGATGTTGCATTACATCGCAGGCTTTACGTAACTCCCCAAGAGTGTGTGTAACAAGTCCCGATCTAATGTGTTCCCATGAATCTACCATATACTTATGAGTAACAGGGATATGCAGTCATACGTCCGCCCGCTCATACTAGGCGTAAGGTACTAAAGTAGGAAATAAGTTCTATATGCGTAACCTAGTCCCGTTTGAGTTTCGAATGGGAGTAAGAAAGATCAAGTAACAAGGAACGGAATCTAATTGTCTCCTTGCTCAGTGAAATAGGATAAGTCTCAGTATTCGAATTCCTTCATAGTTAATTTAATGGTACCACGTCATGCGCATCGTGCAGCTTCCTGTGTACGTGCGCCACAACGCTCGCAAGGGCTCCCTCCCTTGTACTATAGTTGTCTCCTCGTCCATGAGGTTAATTAGGATATTACTCCCAGTATTGCGCCACCTGGTGTAACCCTAGGTTCCCACCATTGACGTGTTAAGAATTAAGTCTAGAACTAGAAGATAACATATCTCCTGAAATGATATGTTGTAGATATATGTAGCTAATAGCTAGTTGTGCACTTAAGTTGTGAGTGTACTTATGCTATGATGATTATAGACTAGACTCAACATGCAGTCCTAGTTCACTATAACCAATGGCTCTGATACCAATCTATCACACCCTCAAATTTCCACTGCGGGGTTTATACCGCGAGGCGCATGACAAACCAGGATCCCATAGCCATAAGTCACAGGGACGAACTCTAAATGCCCAAACCATTTAGTTCGTTTTCAAAAACCAAGTTTAGTTAAGCTGCGGAAGCGTAAACCAAATTTAAACCTTTTTAAAAACTATGCGCAAAACAATGCGCCCAAATTAAAACCATACGAAAGCATAATATATAATTTATGTGTATGCCCGAGAGCCCAAATGCAGTGAAGTGTACAGTGCTTTCTAATCCTGGCACCGGAAGCTAACTACCTGCAAAAGCATGTAAATCGTGTGTCAACATAAAGCTGGTGAGTTCACAAAGTAAAGTAATTTAATATGCAAATACGCTGGTTTCCAAAACCACGTAAGTAAGTAAGTTGTGTTGGTGCCCCGCACCGTGTAACCACTAGTTCATCGCATGTCAAGGGTAGCTAACCCATTCATGATAACTAACCGAATATACCGAACTGCTATGTACGTGTAGCCACATAAGTGTGCCGCATGCTTGACATCATTGTCTATCCACAATGATAAAGTTTCATTAAGTTATAGTTCACGCCCGCGCTCCCCGAGCCGGTGTGAGGTTTGTAAGACCTAATAGCGCTATCAACTAATAACCCGCTTGCCAACCCTGGCAACTCATTAGGTACGTGAGGACTTACAGATGATAGAGATGGTTTAGTTTATCAAGGACACAATTGCGAACTAGCAAAGTAATCCGACCCTCACAAGGATCTATGGCATCCCAACCCGGGATGTGTAAGTAGTCCCAAACCGGACTAGAAAATGTTAAGTAAAGTGTCTCATACCTGAGACGCATGCTTTTGAGAAAAAGAGTAGTGAAACTCACCTTAGATTGCACGTTAATGATCCAAATCCCTCAAACAGTAACGAGCTACCGACTCCCTATTACAAGTGTCACTAGGTGAGTATATGTGCATAACCAACACACCATATAACTCGTTTATCCGAGACCTTTAAATGTTCAAAACCGTGTAGTGACACCTAATGACTCTACATGCTCAAGTATGTCCTACGTATCCCGTTGGTGATCATAATGATTATTATCAGTTTAATACATCAATTACATCTCATACAAGTTTTCACACAAGTACATGTCAATTACATACCACATAAAACTCCAAATAGTCACATAAAGACCCCGTACACAATTTGCGTTTTTAGGACAGATTGTGCGCTGTGAAAAACAATTTATTTAAAATACTTAAAGAATGAATTAGAGTCCCAAATTTTTAATGAATTTTATTTTGGATTCACTTGACAATACCTATTTTTGGTTTTTTCTTAATTCCAAACACAAAAATTATTAAAATTCGTACAACACAGCTATGTCCAGAAAATTTCCTCAACAGGTCAGTTTAGTAGAAAAATTCTCAAAAATTGTGTATTTATCCAAACGGGATGAATCCACTTGAAAAAGCTCTATTTTTCCAATATTGACCTTCTGTAAAAACTTCATAACCTAACTCCTTGTAAATCTCAAGTTATGACCATTTAAAGTTAACCCAATTTACAAATCCGAAAATCTGATATGACCTCTAATCAATTAAAATTCCAAAAACGACTCAAACGATGTCCAAATCGGATGGTTTTGCCCATTATGAAAAGCTAAGACCTTGTAAATTACAATCATGCAAAGAAATCATCAAAAAAAATCAATTTACCAACCCATTACAGCCCCTACAAAACGTTCAACCGAATCTGCCAGAATCTTAAACTTGCATCCCAAGTAATCTACAAACCCTAATTTTTCATGAACATCCGTAATACATGTATAACACCTATAGTACTGATTAAACACCATATTAATCATAGCAAAACACATATGTTATCATGTGAAAACCCTAATCATGGCTACTAATAACAATCATCATCAAATCATCAAGAACATCCAAGAACTCCTACACATACATACATGCGATTCTACATATATTATTTTTAGAGTTTTTAAGGTTTTTCAAGTATTATAATTCATTAGAAATCATAAGGATGTATACCTTGCAATGCTAAAACTCCCTAGAGCCTTGAGATTAAACCCGAACTAGCTTGATTAGTGAAAGATTACTTGATTGCTTGAAAGCCAAGAGAGAAGGGGGGTGGGGGTTTCGCACGGCACAAACAAGAAGAAGAAGTAGGGTTTTATCTTTTTCTTGCCTCCTAATTATAAGAGGGCCTTACTTGTTCCCCAAGTAATTGGGTTTTAGGACCCTTCTAGTCCATTAACTTGACCTTTTAATCATGTTATAGCCCAATACCGGACCCAATAATATTAGTCACCCTAAATTGCATAGAAACCATTGTTTTCATTATTACATAACGTATTAATCATGTTGCGCACGTAATTTACATAATCTACGTATTATCTTTCAGTTAGGCGATCATTCACAAAAACATGTAATTCACATAAGCACGTACTTCATGTTCACCATAATTCAATTGTACGTATTACTGCTATGTATGCCACATAATTCACCAACGTTTGGGATACAGGACTCATGTGTGTGTTTAACAAGGATTTTCCTACTTATAACATATGTTAGCATCTTCTAACACATGTTAACCTACTTAACTAACCCTAGTTAAGTATCTAGCCATGTATGAACATGTAAGTTTACTAGAGTTCAGTAAAAGTATTTAACCTGAAAATGCGGGGTGTCACACGGCGATCATATGTCATCAGACGATTTTCCCTCCTTTTGAAATAATTGCTTTGGTTATATAAAGGTGCTGGTTGAGGGACAAATCGTCTCTGTGGATAACAATGATTATCGACCGGACATTCTTACTTTTGCTTCATCTCCACCTCGTGCCTCTTGTGTCTTACGTACGGGCAGTCGGCAAGTAAATGCCCTCTCTCCCCGCACTTAAAACATGCACGGTACTCTTCAAAATTGTTCTTGGCATTCGACTTTGAATAACTAGTGATAGGTTATTGATCATCCATACACCTTCTTAAACTCTCAGGAGCGGGGTCCTTTGAGTAAGTCGGCTCAAGAAAACCATTTGACTTATCTTTTGGTTTAATAAATTGTGTGACATTGACCTTTGGCTCTTTAGGAATATCCGAATGAATTTTCTTTAAAATTGCTGGAGGTATAACATTTGTTCGCTCATGTTTCGGGAACCAAATGGTACTCTCCTGCCAGATCTTTTCAATTTTTGAATAATTTGCAAATTGGATTGGATATTCTTCATCAGAAATGATCTTATCGGATCCTTGCATCCGATAGAAAACTTTAACAGGTTTATCACACGATTCATTTTGTTTTTCATCTACATTTTCAATTCTCTTTTCATTTTTCTTTTCAATTTTCTTTTCAACTTTCTTTTCAACAGGCTTCACTGATTGATTCTTTCTATGAGCATTAGCCATGGGATGGACAATCTGAGATGGTAAAACAGGTTCAGTAGTGATTATATGATTTTCATCAGGAATATCACACACCTTTTCAGAAACCTTCTCAAACTGTTCATCCTCTTCATCAGAATCATCAGCAGCAACTACACCCTCATTATTTCCCAGAACAGGTCTAATATCAGAATAAGGGTCTCCCACACTAGATGTGTTTGACTCGTCATCCGATGTAGAGTCAGATTTAACTGAGCTCTCTGGTGCTATTGAGTGCAAATTATGGTTTTCAAACAACACCGGAGCTGGGACAGCTTTATAGTTTGCACTACTAGGCTGTGAAGGCTCTTCTATTATATGGTCAACAACATAAGCAATGTGCTTATAACTCTCAAGCTTTTTGTTTACATTCTCTGCAAAGCACTTGATGGTGGCCATTTCAAGTTTTGTGTTTTCTAAATCATTGATATAGTTATTTATGACCATTTGTTTTAAAGACAAAGTCTTTTTCAATTCTGACACGTCTTTCTTATAACCATCAAGTACTCTATTAAACTCTTTTGCTTCTTTTTGATATGATTGACAGTTGATTTTTGCACTCTCAAGTTGAACCTTGAGTTGCTTATTCTCATCTGTCAATTTATCACAAGCTTTGCAATGTTTAACACAATTTGAATTTGAATTAACAGCAGATTCAGGACTTACCTGTTTTGGAGGTTCTATCATGGCCATCAGTGCAAAGTGTGCTTTCTTCCCAGCGAAAAACTTGGAATAATCAATTCTGGTGCAAGCATCATCCACTATGCATGATTTCCGGGTCATCAACAAGTCAGCTTCAGCAAGCAACTGATCAATGTCATCATCCAGTGAGTTAACACTAGATTCAGAATCAGACTCAGTCTCCTCATCAGAATAAGTAGAATCAAACTGCTCTGGAATATCAACAATTGAATCAAGAATCATTCCAGACTTCTTCTCTTTACAATCAGCATTCATCTCTTCATTCAACTCCTCAATCTTCAACTCAGTCATCTTCTCAGTCACAATTTCTTCTTCAACCTCCACCGGCTCATCCAAATTCATTTGTTGTGCCACACAAGCCACATTACCAGTTGTGATTTCTTCAACACCTAACTGCATACCGGTCCAATCAAAACCCTCATCCTTTTGTATCACCAAAGCTTGATTTGGATTCTCGGTTTGGGTTTGTATGTTTGGTGTAGAAATGGGAATGATTGTTCGGTTTGAATTTTGTTGTGTTTGGTTTTGTGTAGTGGATTGTCTAGCATTGTTATTTTGTTGGGTATTTTGACGGTTTTGATAATTGTTTTGAGGTTGAAAACTTGAAATGTTGGGACTTTGGTATGATACTTGATTTTGGTTTTGTCGGTTTTGGTAGTTAGAGTTGAATGGATTTCTATTACCTTGTTGTGTTGGCTGTGTGCACTCTCTTTTGAAATGACCTTTCTCACCATAGTTGAAACAAGTGACTTTGGCTTTGTTGAAGCCATAAGTGGTGTTTGGAGAAGTAGAAAGATCAGTTCTCCTAGTCTTTTGAATAAAATCAGTGGCTCTTCTCATGATACTTGTAACACCCCAACCGATGGCGGAAACATCGGGATGTAACATATTGATGATTGTTTCAGTAGCACATGGTATATATTGAAATTTTAAATACTTTATTGATAACATAAATATCCGAAAGAAACGATGTCTAAGAACCCTAAAATATCTAATACATAACATCAAATAAACAAATAACTTCAAATAACTTCATAGAATCCATCATGCATACTCTAAGCCTCAGCTTCATTGTTACCTGAAACATGTTAATTTTGAAAATATTTTTGGGTCAACAAAAGTTGGTGAGAATTACATAGGTTTTGATAATTGAATAAAACTCGTACAATTCAAGTGTCATGGCAAGTCTAGTCCATATGTGAAAACATACTATCAGGTAAATCGAGTGCATAATCAAACCTTGTGACTAGAATATTGAGGTCCATCCCATACGCTCATGGTTCACTCGATTATGTTATTAATTCGATAACAATCACCCACGCTACCTATGTAGGAGGTACACGTATCCGGGTGGGATTGTCAGTCCAATAGATCTATCATTGTATACCGTCGGCTGATCAATGTTAATGATTATGCTAGAATAATGTGCTTACCCTAGTCATGTTTAAGACATAATGCAACATAGAATAACACATAGACACTTATGATTGAATTGTAGATAGAATGCTGTAACATGTTTCACCCCAAAATAGTGAAATAGAAAAGGGGCTATGTAAAACTCACCTTAGTGTTAGAATGAAGACCTTTGTTATATAAGTAAATGTGGCTCGTGTGTATCCAAATATCACCATATTTCAAGGTAATAAATAAGTGTTGGGGAAAACTTAATAAGTCTAAATTTTCTAGTCTAAAATGTGCTAGGGTTCCTAATTTGGGGATTAATAATTGATTTATGATTAAATTTGAATAATTTAAATAAATAAAGAAATAATTAGTGAAAATGTTTTCTGACCAATATTATATAAAAGTAGTTGAATTATAATGTAATAAATGTAAAAATAATTTTTATAAAAAATATTTCCTTAATTAATGAATATTTATATATTAATACTTATTTGACAAAATATAAACTTAATGTTTAAAAATAATAAATTTTTAAATTTCAAACCAAAAAGTTATATTTCTGATCTAACTGATTAATAATAATTTATGTGAAATTTTGATGCACAAATAATGAAAAATGAATTTATTATGATTTATTTATGATTAAAAAACAAAAATCGATTAAAAATATAAAACAAATGATTTTTCTGAAATAAAATTTATTTCTGAAATCTTTATTGATTTATAAGTTTAAAATAATTTTTGTGGGATTTTATAAAGTCGCTTTGATATTTTTTATAGAATTTTTTAATTATAATTGAATAAACCTGTAATATTCATTATATATATTAAATAATTAAATTTTCTGAAAATAAAAGTTGTATAATAAAGTTTGTTAGGTATATATCACAAAATAAATTTGTTAGAATTTATAAGTCATTTTTGATATTTTAAAACCATTTTTAAAAGTTAATATATATAAAAAAATACAAAAAGGAAAAGGTTTAAAAAAATAATTGTTGTTGATGATGGGACTCGAACCCAGGACCAAAACCGGTCCAAGCCTTACATACGACCACTAATACCATCTGCTCTGCAGATTCTTTTTGGTTTGATTTGATTGAAAAACGTTCTTAACCAAGGACTACATGTGTCATCTTCCCCAAATTATAAACATAAACCCTAGAATACTAATCAGTTTATAAACACTGTTCTAGTTTAATTAACCATAGGGTTAATGTTTCAAATTGGCCGATTAATCCATAGCAACAAATAATTAAATTCATACCTATAATCATAAGGGTGAAATCGCACATCAAGGTGTTGGGTCTGCTGACCTGGAGAAGAACAGATGATTGAAAAGCCAAAATATGCTAACAGTTGATTCACACAAATAAACAGTCTTTACAACATACACTTCCCAAAAGACTGCTGACCCTAACAACTGTTCCATCCAAACAACTGCTGTGACAACTGCTGATACAAAGGACTGATAGAGAACAACTGATAGAGAACAACTGCTGACCAAAGGTCTGATGAAGAAACAACTGCTGATCAAGTACTGAATACTAAAGTTCTGTTGGAGTCAACAGCACTTAGACTCCAACAGATGTTGCAAGACCATCAGAGTTTTCCCTTAGCAGTAGTTTACTTTACAGTGTTTTTTTATATAACAGTAGTTTGTATAGGGCAGATGTTTTATGTTGTTATTCTGTTAGAGGTCACTATCTTAGGTGACGTCAGCACAGGTCACCAGTGGTTTAGGTTTGTCTATAAATAGAACAGTGCTTGTACTGTTTTATTGCATCACACACAAACATTCTCTCAGACAAACAATCACTGTGTGATCAGGCTGAGGGGGAGTATTTGTACTGATTGTAATCTTTCAATTAATGAAAGCATTTTGTAACACCCCAACTGATGGCGGAAACATCGGGATGTCACGTATTGATGATTGTTCAGTAGCTCATGGTGAATAATAAATTTCATTAATTGATTTAAATAAATTACATACAATTGTTCTACAAAATTTCGTACATCAAAATGAATAATACTATGTACACATCTTCAAGCAATAACTCAATTCTTCAAGCAAGTAGAACCTGAAACATGTTAAGTTGAAAATATTTTTGGGTCAACAAAAGTTGGTGAGAATACATAGGTTTTTGGATATAATTGATAACAATAGTTTGTACAACATTCATAGTTGTATGATGATAGAGTATGATTCCGACATGTAACAATGCCTCTTTGTACAACCAAACGTTGTGTCGACTGAGGCCTAACTCGCAAGTTAGTCTAATGTTGTTACTGTTTTTGATCATCCCTGAATTTATGCGGGGGGGTGGGTTTGTCAGACCTATAGCGCTATAATCTAAACAGGCGGCTTGATCATTGTTAATGATTGTACTGTGTCTTTTTGTTACAGTCAAATGATAGAATGATGCTGTAATTGAATAACAAGTAAATATGAGTAAATGATAATATAAAATATTTGAACATGTTTCACCCCAAAAATAGTGAAAATAGAGTAAAGGGGCTATGTAAACTCACCTTAGTGTTAGAATGATGACCCTTGTTATATTGGGGAAAACTTAATAATTCTAAGTTTTCTAGTCTAAATATGCTATGGTTCCTAATTTGGGGATGAATACTTGATTTATGATTTCAATTCGAATAATTTAAATAAAAAAAGAAATGATTAATGAAAATGTTTTCTGACCAATATTATCTAAAAGTAGTTGAATTATAATATAATAAATGTGAAAATAATTTTTATAAAATTATTTTCTTAATTAATGAATATTTATATAAATACTTATTTGGCAAAAATATAGACCTAATATTTAAAAAAAATATTAAGAATTATAAATTTCGAATCAAAAATTTTATATTTCTGATCTAAATGATTAATTATAATTTATGTGAAATTTTTATGCAAAAATAATAAAAAATGAATTTATTATGATTTATTTATGATTAAAATAACAAAAATCAAATAAAAAAATATTAAATAAATGATTTTTCAGAAATAAAAATCATTTCTGGAATGTTTATTGTTTTATAAGTTTGGGATAATTTTTGTGGAATTTAATAAAATCGTTTTGATATTTTTATAGAATTTTATAATTATAATTGAATAAACTTTTATTATTTATTATATATATAAAATAAATATATTTTCGGAAATAAAAATCTGAATAATGATATTTAAGGTATGAACATCATTATGTAAAATTTTGGGAATTTTTGAAGGCTTAGAAGTATTTTAAATAATTAAAGTGAATAATTATAAAATTTAAACTTATAAATCGAAAATAATAAAAAATGCATAGGATGGGGCTCGAACCCTGGCCCAGGGCCGGTTCAACCCCTGACCAACTCCCATAGCACCAACTGGGCTGTAGGTCCTTGTTGTGTTTGTTTTGTTTAACTAAACCTTTTAAACAGGAACCAAAGAGTGTCATCTTCCCCAAATTATCAACATAAACCCTAGAATACTAATCCAATCAATTCGACTATAATAGCCTAATTGATTATGGGGGTTTTGATGGTCACAGACCGACTAATATAAGGAAGGGAATAATCGTTTCATACCCGATTGCAAAGTCGTCAAATCGCGAGTCAAAGAAATCGATCAAATACGTCCAATATCACGAACAATAATGAAAGGAAAAGGAAAATTGAGTGTATGTGTGTGATTATCGGCGCTGTTACATTGTCTAGAGAGGATCAATTTATACAGAAAACATTTAGAGGAAAGTTTTTAATGTTTGACCAAAGAATGGTCAAACCGAGTAATTCAACCTTCAGATTAGCTGTTTACGCGTTGATTGTTCAATATAATTAAATTGTTGATTCCTTTCCATAATTGGTTAATTAAAAGTCAATCAAAGTGTTTTCTTGGGTCTGTGTAGCGAAACAGGAGGAGCAGACCAAAATCTAAGTTGTGTTAAATACTTAGTGCTTCTGGATTCTATCACAAAGGGTCACATGGACCAGTGGTTGGTGCTGATAGTGTTAAGTGTTGGGCCTATCTGGACTCGGGTTCGAGTCCCGGCTCCAACAAAGTTTTATTTTATTTTATTTTTTAAACAGAGATGAGGGGAAGAGGTGTGGGCTCAGCTTCTTGGGCCTGGTCAGTGTTGGGCCGCATCTTATGGGCTCAGGTAGGGTTTAAGGGGGGTTGGGCTTTGAGTTAGGTTTGGGTTTGTTTAAAAGGTGTAGCTTAAATGTGGGTATTATTATTATTATGATTATTATGATTATTATTATTATAATATTATTATACCATTATATATATATATATATATATATATATATATAAGTTGGGTGGTAGAAAAAAATATATAAAATTATTGATAAGGTAGGGGCTTTTACGTTTTAGAATTTGGGAAAAAATTTTGCGATGTTACACATTTGATCATAGAAAACATTTATTCCTGTTGTTTTGATTATAGTTTATCATTCCGCTGCACTTTCCATATATGCTTACATCATTCATTTCTCATCTTATTCTAAATATATCAAAACAATCAAACTCAGATCCTAACAATTGGTATCAGAGCTTGGTCAATTAAATTCGATCTAATAAATCAATTTAATATAAACAGATCAGCTCACAATTATTGATATCGTTTGTCTGTCGGATTGAAAACAGAGTAATAGTTTATTTTCGATTCAACCATTTTTAAACAGACTTTGTTTTTGAAAAATCAGAGAATGGCTTCAATCAATCACGATCCACATAACACTGGCACGAACAACAAGCCACCGATGCTTGTCAGATCTGAATACAATATCTGGCAACGTTGGATGAGCCATGTTCTGGCTCAACAAAACACTGGGTGTTGGAAGTCGGTTATGTTCGGACCACATGTTCCGATGGTGCCGAGTACTGAAGATCCCAAGGTTCAGGAGCCAAAGAAACTTGAAAACTACTTCGACCAGGATTTTCAGAAAATTGAGTTAGATGCTAAGGCCTTCAGTATTGTAGCCATGGCTCTACCCAATGATATATATGCTGGGCTGTTACACTGTAACAGTGCAAAGGAGTTGTGGGATGCACTAAAAGAACAATTTGGTGGGACTGAAGAGGTTATTGAAAACAATCATGAAATACTTAACCAACAATATGAAACATTCAGTCATGTCAAGGGAGAGTCATTAACTCAACAATTTGAGAGGTTAAACTGTCTCATTAGTGAACTAAAACTGGTTGGTCTAACTTACCCTCATTCAACTTTGAACGATAGGTTTTTAAGATCATTACCAGACAAATGGGACACTATTGCTATTGTTATGAGAAACTCAATTGGATTTAAGGACCTATCACTGACCCAGCTTCATGGTAAGCTCTTGACCTATGAGAGAGAGCTTAACCAGAAAAAGAAGCTCCAGGACTTTGGAAAAGTGTCTGATGATTATGTATTTGGGAATACAACACTTTTGGGTCATGATGAGGTGCCTGGAAATACTAAGGATCAGAGTTATGATCACTTCATTGACATAACTTTAGGTTTTAACTCAGTTTTAACTCTGATTCTTATTCACCAAACTATGCTTTCACAGCAAGTGGTGGTGATATCCAGGTATCCGATAACATATCCTTTGAGTATGATGATCTGAAATACTTTGACCCTAATGATTTGGAAGAAATGGACATTATGCACCAATTGGCCTTTCTCAGTGTAAGAACTAACAATTTTTACAAGAAAACTGGGAGAAGGTTTCTAGGGTTGTCTGGCAGATCAAAGATTGGGTTGGATAAATCAAAGATAAAGTGTTATAAATGTCATAGACTTGGTCATTTTGCTAGGGAATGTAGGAGTCAACATGGTACACCTATAATTACCTATCCAAATCAAAGACCTCAGACCAACACTTATCAAAATTCCTATAATACCCCCGGACCAAATGTGCAAAACACTGCCCATTTTGCACAATCCTCAAACATTGTTCCTGTCCAGTATGTCCAAACCACTGTTCCTCAGATCCACTATGTGCAAACACCTGTTGCTCAGGCACCTGTGCAAACGACTGTTGCTCCATCCTCTGCTCCTGCAGAGACCCGTCAACAGAGCTTCTTCACACAAGGCTTTGTTGATTGGAACAGTCTACTAGATGAGTTAACAGATGAAAATTTTGCACTAGTTGCCAAAGCTGAAAATGAACCAGAGAATTTTTGTTTCATGGCTATGGTAGAAGAAGTTGAATCTGAGGAGGTGGTGACTGAATCTAATGTTGTGACTGATGATGTTGTTGATGAAGTAGTTGCAGGTGAAAAATCTGAAGAAGAGGTTGTGAATCTCTCAGATCCCTGGGGTGCATCTGATGATTGTGAGTGCAAGTGTGATTGTGCATTGATGGATGCTGCTAAGGTATCTCCTCAAATTCTTAAGGATTTATGTTCTGACAGATGTGTGATAGCATTTGCTAACATCAAAGAGGTGAATGAAAACCTTAGAAAGAAAATTTTAGATGATGAAGTTAAATTTGAGAAACTTTCAAAAGAATTAAAAACAAGTTTAACTGAAAAAGAATCTGAAATAAGGAGCTTAAAACATGAAGCAACCATAACCAAAGACCAGCTCCAAACTATGATAACAAAATATTAGAGTTGTAAAAGTGAGCTTGAGTCCACCCAAGTTGAATGTCAGAAATGGGTGAAATCATGTAGAGGATTTGAAATGCTACTCAACAAACAAACCAAAAGTCATGTGAAGTTTGGTTTTGGTTTTGAAACCACTTCTCCAGCTTTTGAAAACACTGACAAAAGGGATCAAAAGTCTATTGAGATAGTACCAACAAATATGAAGGGTCAAGAGATTAAAATCACTGAACCAAATGGTAAGAAAATTGTTCTAGAAAAACCAGAAGGTTCCTCATCATTCACTGAACTTGAAAAGTATGAATTTAAACCTACTTGGTCTGATGAGTGTGGTACTCTTGAGAATTTTAAACCTATTGATTTTAATACTCCTGAAGGAAAGACAGCACCTCAGGCAAAAAACATTCCCTTGAAAACCTTCCAGCAGAAGCTCAAACATCTGCTGAAAAGAAGGCTGAAAAAGGGAAGAAGAAAGTAAAGACTGTCCACTTGTTCTGTGATTTCTGTGAAAAGAAGAATCATGTCACTAAAAAATGTTTTCTTCTAAAAGCATATGATACTAACAAAGGAACAAGTGTGTGTGATTCCAAAGCCACATGTTCAATATGTGGGAAAAAGAATCACAAAATCAAAGAGTGCTTGTACCTCAAAAATTTTGATGTAAAAATACAAGAGTACAAAGCTAAAACTCTTGCAAATCAGGTGGTGAGTACTTCAAAAGGAAAGCCCAAACAGACCTTCACTCCTGTCCAAACATCTGTTACTAAAAGTCTTGAAACATCTGCTCCTAGGGATGTCCAAGTAACAGATGCTCCACCCACAAGCAAGTACCCAAGAGGATATGGACAACCACCATGTCACAATCTGTCACATGTTTATGAGGAGCCAAAAAGACCCTCTAAACCAAGAGTGAACAGAAATCCCTATGGGTATTATCATCTGTCTGGAAGTGATCAAACAACTGTTGCCCCAAGTGTTGACATTCAAGCACTGGAAAATGGTCAGCAACAGTTGTTGAACTTGATTCAAAATATAGTTCAAACCACTGACCATCTTCCAAAGCTTGAGTCTGAAAAGTCTGAGGACCCATCCAAAGCCAACTTGGCTTTTGACACTCACCAAAACTAATCCATTACTGCTGTGCAGGGAGCTTCTGCTTGTTTAGATAGTCTTTGGTATGTAGATAGTGGAGGCTCCAGGCACATGACAGGATGTAGAGCCCTTCTTCTGGACTTCTTAGCTCATGGAGGGGGTGATATATCCTTTGGTAATGATTCAGAAGGTAAGGTGTTGGGTTCAGGGACTGTACAAGCTGGGAAACTCAAGTTCGAAAATGTCAATCTTATTGATAATCTCAAGTTTAATCTTCTGAGTGTTTCACAAATGAGTGACAAAGGTTATGGCTCATTCTTCACAAAGAAAACTTGTAAGATTATTGGGCCAGAAGTGGTGAAAAAGATTGATACCATCATTGCTGAGAGCAAAGCACAACTTGTTGCTCATAGAAGTGGCAATGTGTATGTTGTTGACATGTTAAAGGACAATCCTATGGTAAATGTCTGTTTGTTTTCTGCTGCCTCCACAAAGGAGACAGAATTGTGGCATAGGAGACTGGGTCATACCAACCTTCAAACTATCAACACACTCTCCAAACAAAGTCTTGTCAGAGGATTACCATCAAAAGAATTCAAATGTGATGAGCATTGTGTTTCCTGTTTAAAAGGAAAACAACATAAAAGCTCTTACAAATCCATTGATGAGTCCAAAACAAGTCAATGTCTACAATTGTTGCATATGGATTTGTTTGGCCCTGTTAAAATCGTGAGTCTAAGAAGAAAAATATTTTGTCTTGTCATAGTTGATGATTTTTCTAGGTTTACATGGACTTACTTTTTACATTCTAAGGATGAGACTGCAGGTATTTTGAAGGACTTTGTCACCAAAGTTGAAAAACAATATGACTTGCCAATAAAAGTCTTCAGGAGTGACAATGGAACAAAGTTTAAAAATAAGGAGTTGAATGACTTCTGTGTGTCAAAAGGGATTGTGAAGCAGTACAGCATCCCAAGAACACCAGAACAGAATGGGGTGGTTGAGAGGAAAAATAGAACTCTTATAGAAGCTGCAAGAACTATGCTAGCAGACTCTGGTTTGCCACTGTCCTTCTGGGCAGAAGCTGTAAACACTGCTTGCTATGTTCAAAACAGAGTTGTGATCAACCCAAGACATCAAAAACCTGCTTAGGAAATTCTGTTCAAAATCAAACCATTAATTTCATTTTTCAAAATCTTTGGCTGCCCATGTTTCATCTTAAATCTCAAAGATTCCATTTCAAAAGTTGCAACCAAAGTAGATTGTGGTTATTTTCTGGGATATTCTTCTACTGCCAAGGCTTATAAAGTGTTTAACACAAAGACCAAGACAATAGAAGTAACTCTGAATGTAAAGTTCAATGAACTTTCATCCCTAAAAATCCCAGCAAATCCTGCTGAATTGTTTGATTTAGATAAATTCAAATTTGAAGATGTCACTGTTAAAACTAACAATGCAAGTATTCCACAGTCTCCACAACAAGATTACAAAACAGATGTTGTGATCCCCAGTCACTATAAAATCTATTCTGCATCAGAGGAAGCAGCTGTTCAAAACAACTGTCAAAACTCTGTCACAGCTGAGTCAACCACTGTTGGCCAGTCTTACCCTCAAACCACTGCTTCACCTCTCACAACCACTGTACAATCATCTGTTGACAAAAGTCAAACATCTGTTGACAAAAGTCAGTTCAGTTTTACACCACTTGGACCCATTCCCCCACTTCCATTTAAACATCTGATGGCACTATAGAAGTGCAAACAGATGTTACAACAACAGTGTCACCAAACCTCTGTCCTTCACCTCAAAATGCCATCATACCATATCAAGGAGATCTAATCTACCTAAGAGCTCATCCACCAGACCAGTCATTGGCAACATCAGAGAGGGTGTGCTAACAGGAAGTCAATCCTCCAATATCTGTCTTTTTGCAGGGTTCCTATCTCTCACACAACCTGTCAAGTACCAAGAGGCACTAAAAGACAACAGTTGGATAGAAGCTATGCAAGAAGAGCTCCTTCAGTTCAAAAGACAACAAGTATGGGAACTTGTACCACTGCCTAAGGATGTTTGTCCAATAGGCACAAAGTGGGTCTTCAAAAACAAAACTGATGAAAGGGGTATTGTTGTCAAGAATAAAGCCAGGCTTGTGGTTCAAGGCTTCAGACAAGAAGAAGGAATAGACTATGATGAAACCTTTGCTCCTGTAGCAAGGTTAGAAGCCATCAGACTCTTTCTAGCCTTTGCTGTCAACCACAACATCAAGGTGTATCAGATGGATATCAAATGTGCCTTCCTATATGGCAAAATTCAGGAGGAAGTCTATGTATGTCAACCACCTGGTTTTGAAGACACATTCCATCCTGATCATGTCTACAAGCTTAATAAAGCTTTGTATGGACTCAAACAAGCACCAAGGGCCTGGTATGAAACTCTTTCCACTTTTCTCTTATCCATTGGTTTCACAAGAGGTAAAATTGATAAAACCTTATTTCTGAAATGGAGAGGGAAAGACTTAATGATTGTTCAAATATATGTGGATGACATCATTTTGGATCCACATGTAACAAAATGTGTGAAGAGTTTAGGAAACTCATGACAGCAGAGTTTGAAATGAGTGCTTTGGGTGAACTTCAGTGTTTCCTTGGTCTCCAAGTGAAGCAACTGCAAAATGGCACATTCATTCACCAAAACAAATATGTAAAGAATTTGTTAACTAGATTTGAGATGAATGACTGTAAGCCATGTAGTACACCCATGAGTACAGTCAAGCTACTCACTATTGACGACAAGGATGAACTGGTTGATCAAACACATTACAGATGCATGATTGGGTCTTTATTGTACTTAACTGCATCTAGGCCAGACATTATGTTTGCCACTTGTGTCTGTGCAAGATCCCAGGCTTCACCTAGAAAGTCAAACCTTATTGCTGTGAAAAGGATATTCAGATACCTAAAAGGTGCTCCGACACTTGGTATCCGGTACCCTGCTAATGGAAACATTGAGCTTTCAGGTTATTCAGATAGTGATTTTGCTGGCTGTCACACCACAAGAAAATCTACATCAGGAGGGTGCCAGTTTCTTGGGAATGCCTTAGTCTCTTGACAAAGCAAAAAGCAGGCAGCTGTTTCCACCTCAACAGCTGAGGCTGAATACATTGCTGCTGCAAGCTGTACAGCCCAACTCATGTGGCTTCAAAATCAATTGCTGGACTTTGGGATAACTGCATTACAAACTCCACTCATGTTGGATAGTCCAGCTGCTGAAAATATCATCAAAAATCCAGTCTCTCACTCCACTACCAAACACATTGACATCAGACATCATTTTGTCAGAGATAGCTATGAAAAAGGTTTGATTTCTCTGCACCATGTTCCAACAGAGGATCAGTTGGTAGATGTGTTAACAAAAGCTATAGACACATCTACCTTTACAAATCTGATTTCTAGAATTGGTATGCTAAACATGGATTAAACAACACAAATCTTTTTAATAAAAGCATTAAAATATTTCTGAAAATCAAAATTCATCCTTAAAAATAGCTTTTTGGTTGAAAAATCTGTTAAAGATAAAACAACCACTGTTTCATTCATTTTATCCACTGTTGGTTGAAAAATCTGTTTCAAACCTCTGATCAGATAAAACAACTGTTTTATCATATATATATATATATATATATTTACAGATATCTAAAATAATGATAAAAAAACAGTTGTTTACATCAGCCGTTTGCCAAAACAGCTGTCCTCCACCAGATGTTTAACCATCAGATGTTTGCCACGTCTGCTCTTACAAGCAGAGTTTTGGTCACATCAGCGGTTTCACCAGAGCCTATAAAACCCCTGTTTTATCACAACAGTCGTTACACTGTCTCATTGTATTCAAAATACTGAAACCGCCTTCTTCATTCTCAAACCCTTAATCAAATTCCACTCACTCTCACCTTCGGAATCCATTACAATGGATCTTCAAGCTAAAGCCATCCACAATTATCTCCCATATCTGGTAAAAACAGATGAAAATACTCCATTCCATTCCACCATCGACATCATCCTAAAATCCAAATACCTGACAATCCTAACCGCTGACGCCCCTATCTATCTTGATACTCTCCAAGAATTCTGGTTGAATGCTGAGTTTCTACTCCAAGACAAAAAGTCTACTTCCATTATCTCAAAAATTGGTGAGACAAGTATCGTCATTACCCCTCAACTGATATCCACAACCTTCTCACTTAATGACCTGTCAGGTAAAGACTTTTCCCTAAAACAGAGCTTCACACAGAGTTTCAGGAAAGGGGGTATGATGCTCAGATGACTGGGTCAACACTTTTCAAAAAAAATTTCCCACCAGTCATGAAATTTTTCTTCCATACCCTCCTTCTCTGTGTCTCCGCTAAGTCCACTTCCTTTAATGAAATCCAATTGGGGATTCAGTACTTGGGCTATGCTATGTTGTCAGATTCTGACTTCAATCTATCCCAGGGACTGTTTATGGACTTAGTGTCAAATGTGAAAGCCATAAAGTCTGGGTCTAATAATTCTTTTCTAATTTACCCAAGAATCTTAAGTGTAATCCTTCAAAAGTTTTTACCAAAAAAAAGTTTTCAAAAAGCCCCTCTCCCAGGGCCAATTCTCTTTTTACTCCTCCACCCTCACCATCACATATTCAACAGACCATGCAACCTCTGTTTGAGGCTATTGACAAAACTCAGGAAAATCCCAGTTCCTCTCTTTCACCTGTCAATGAGAGTATACCTCCACAAGTGACTGGGACTGAGGAAATTCAATCAGCCATCCCACAAACAGATGAGGAGGTTACACCCCTAGAGTTTAATGCAACTCTAGGTGAGTTTTCAAGTGGAGCAGCCACTACTGATGTAGAGACCATTGTCTCACACCAAGACAGTGGTTACATAACTAAGACTCCCTTGAAGGCTACAACTGATGAGGCCACTATAGTGTCCCCAAAATCAGTTGGAAGTCCCCAGAACCAAGAAAAAGGGGCATCTGGTTCTCATCCTTTGGATTCACCTCCTAGGACTGAATCAGTTAAAACTACCACTGGTAGGAATTCAGATGATCCTATTAACTTAGGTAATGGGTTAAAATACCAAGAATTGACGGCCAGAGTCCAAACCATTGAAACCTCTATTGCTGATATCAAAACTGATGTCAAGTTAATATTGGAATCCTTGGCTACTCTTTCCAAGAGTCAACCATCCACAGCTGATATTGCTAGTAAGCTATGGAAATCTGTTTCCCCCATCATCATAGCTCACAGACAACTAGCAGATTAGACTCATGAAACCTACATGGCAGAAATCAGAAACATGGTAGATGCTAGGTACAAAGATACCCATGAAGATATTCAAGCCATTAAGGACCATTTGCTGAAGACCACTGGCTCTGCCCCTACCACCATTCTCAAGGATGAAGATGATGATGCATTCACAGCTGATGATGCCAAAAAGGGGGAGAGTGGCAAAGATAGATTACCAAAGTTAGATCCCTTTGGTTGTCCACCTTCACAAAAAGGTAAATCAAAGTCTGCCAACAAACCAGGGTCTACTCAAACAGCACCACAACAACAACAACAAACTCAAACAGCACCACAACAACAACAACAAACCAGCAAAGCTAAAGAAGTGGACAACTCTACTAATGAAGAAGCTGAAAAAGTTGCTGAAGATAAGCAAAAGAGGGCTGACACTTTGGAAGTCAAAGTAGAGCTTTTGGTAAAACAGAAAAGGGAACAACAGCATGAAGTTGATGATGCGGGTTCCTCTAAAAGGAAGAAAATGCCTGCCAAACATGTCAGACAACCACCATCCAAACTGGCTGCCAAAACCACTGTTGTTAAAACCACTGCTGATAAAACCACTGCTGACAAAACCTTTGCTGCTACCCAAACCACCGATAAAACCACAACATCTGAGCTTGACATCACTATCACCAAACCTACATCTGAACCTACAACCACATCACCAACTAAATCCCAAACATCTGCTGGTCTAACTAAGGTGCCAACAGATGTTAACACAACCACTGCTTCCACACCACCATCACCAAAAATCTTGTACAAAAGGAAGAGGAATTCAACCTTTGTTGTACAGGATGAAAACATACATACATCACCACTCACCACTTCAACTACACAATCCACACCTATATCAGCCATTCCACTTTCATCATTTTCACCACACACATCACAATTCAAATCCCATAGACCACCACCAACCATTACGCCATTGGTTGTTCAGTATCCCCTTGAACTTGATCTACTCAAGGGGGAAATGCAATCCTTCTATAATACTGAACAACCATCTGAAAGATCTTTCCCTTCTCTTCCACATTTCCCTGTTCCCCTAAATATTGACACATATCTAAAATACAAGGCTGAACAGGCAGATGCCATCATTAAAGAGAAATGCAAAGGGAAGGATGACACGACTGCTCAGGGCATCCATTCAGCAGAGCTTAGCAAATTGAGAAGGATTGAAGATTTTGCTAAGACCCTGAGCAACTCCATGTCTGTCATGCCTCTCAGCAGTGACATGGAAAGGGAGGTTAGGGAATCCCTTCTTGAACAGATCTTGGCAACCATGCCTTATAAAGCAAACAAGAAACAGTTTGCAGGCTGGACCACTCATGCACTCAGAGAAGAACTCTTAAGGATTGAAGAGTTGGCCAAAAATCCACAAGCTAAAGTCTCTGCCCCTGATTTTGGTAAAGGCAGAGATCCAGCCAGAGCCTTGAAGTTTTAAAGGATGAGACAAGAAATTGTGGCTGCTGATTATGGGGAGATGAGGTCAGTTGCAAGATGGTCTGAGCTGAGGCTGGTTGAAACATACAAGAGACTAGAAGAAAACAGGAAGAAAGATCCTAGGCTACCCAGAAAACCAGTCTACTCTGATGAACCACTGATAAAGAGACCTCAACAGGCTTTTACTTTAGACAGCTTACTAGACACTTCTGATCTATCAGCTGCTACTAGAAGACAATTCAAGAAACAAAAAGAAATGTCTGAAGAAGATCAGAAGAAGTTTGTTGATACTTACATAAAAGCGGGCCTCATCAATCAAGTGCACTTTTTCTTAGATCCCACTACTGATAAGCTCAGAGAACTCATTGGGAGACCTCCATCACCAAACTCATCAAGAATAAAAGTGCACCTTAGCAAATCCACTGACTCAAAAGTTCTAAAATGGAAGGTCAATAAAGACAACCATGAATTGACTTTGCTCAGGTCAGATGGAAAAGTTCAAAAGCTAAGCATGGATGATGCATATAGCTTGTGTGCAAATGATCTCCAAACGCTGCTGAACCTTGAGCTTGAAAGAGATGTAGAAGACCTATTTACCTTGGACTTTGAACTTCAATTCAAAGGACAAATAAGAGAAAGTCTGATGAGAAATAAAGATCAATAATAAAGCTTAGTTTTGGCATCATCTGTTCTAGGGGGAGATTGTTGGGTCTGCTGACCTGGAGAAGAACAGATGATTGAAAAGCCAAAATATGCTAACAGTTGATTCACACAAATAAACAGTCTTTACAACATACTCTTCCCAAAAGACTGCTGACCCTAACAACTGTTCCATCCAAACAACTGCTATGACAACTGCTGATACAAAGGACTGCTAGAGAACAACTGATAGAGAACAACTACTAACCAAAGGTCTGATGAAGAAACAACTGCTGATCAAGTACTGAAGACTAAAGGTCTGTTTGAGTCAACAGCACTTAGACTCCAACAGATGTTGCAAGACCATCAGAGTTTTCCCTTAGCAGTAGTTTACTTTACAGTGTTTTGTAATATAACAGTAGTTTGTATAGGGCAGATGTTTTATGTTGTTATTCTGTTAGAGGTCACTATCTTAGGTGACGTCAGCACAGGTCACTAGTGGTTTAGGTTTGTCTATAAATAGAACAGTGCTTGTACTGTTCTATTGCATCACACACAAACATTCTCTCAGACAAACAATCACTGTGTGATCAGGCTGAGGGGGAGTATTTGTACTGATTGTAATCTTTCAATTAATGAAAGCATTTGATCATAGAAAACATTTATTCCTGTTGTTTTGATTATAGTTTATCATTCCGCTGCACTTTCCATATATACTTACATCACTCATTTCTCATCTTATTCTGAATATATCAAAACAACCAAACTCAGATCCTAACACAAGGGCAGAGACAAAACACCTCCAATGCGACCAACAGAGGAAACGAAAACGAATTCATATGTGGGGTTTATCTTAGTCGCACGTATGTATGTGTGTATGCAGATTTAATTGAGTTAAAACCTTCCTATATACACGAATTGGAAGGAAATTTGGAATGTTTGACCCATCAAAATTAAAACGCGAAATACCATGTAATTGGAAAGGTTTAATTGATAATTTTTGTGTGTTGAATACGCTGCATACCTATTAATACATTCCATACATACTAGTGATTCAAGAAAACGCGATTTGATCTTGATTTGGATCACCAGTGATTCAAGAAAACGCGATTTGATCTTGATTTGGAAGGTGATCGCAGGTTTGACTTTTCCATGTCTGACCAAGGAAAGTAGAGATTTGTTTATGTATTGTTTGTGTCCAAAGATATCACTAAACACCAAAGTGGTGTAGGGGTAATGTTGTTTGGGCTGAAAACATGAACCACATTGGACTCGGGTTCGACCCTTGTCCAAAGCAAATTTTTTTTTTTTAAACTAAAACTGATTTGGGCTCAAGGGGATTGGGTCAGAAGGGCTAGGTCTGTTATATGGGCTTTGGTGTGTGGGTTCCGAAAAATATATGAAAGGGTTAAGGTTTGGTTTAAAAAAAATAATTGACAATACATAAGTAAACTCTAAAAAAATCTGATTTTTTTTATATTTATTGTTATTATTATTATTATTATTTAAACCAAGTGATATATATATATATATATATATACATAAAAATTGTGAGTTAAAGATATAGGCATATTTGTATAAAATTAATGATAATCGGGATAAAGATGTATAAAAAAAATAAGGGCTTTTATTTATTAAGAATTTGGGGAAAATGCACAATGTTACAGTCTCCCCTACTTTTGAAAACTTCGTCCCGAAGTTATTAAAAACACAGGGTTGAGGGTGATTGGATAGGAATTAGGGCAATGGCATGAATTTATAGGTAATAGGATAATCTGTTTCGAATAATTTGGATAAGAGATTTGATATATGTGGGTTTTAAGGATTGGATTAGGTTCATTTGAAATAGCAAGGAGAATAAGAATCTAGCAAAACACTAAACTTTAAGTTTTAGGAATTCTAAAAGAAATGTGTGAGTTGATTGACTATGGAAAGACTAAATGAATTACTAGGTAACTAGCGATTATAATTGATTAGCTACCGAAAAACCTTGATAGAATTTCACACCACCTTAACGTACCTGTAAATTCATGATTACGTTCCGGACCGCAATCACCAATTTACCTTACATTAGAGTTTTGTGTCCTTCTATGACTCTAACACACATGTAAGTAATGCAAAAATAATCCTGTGGTTGAACCTTTGTATTAATGAGTCCAACTATTGAGCAGGAAAAAGACTCCTACCAGTTAGTGAGTAGGAACCTCTACCGATTGTTGAGCAGGTTCGATACCCTCCACCAGTCGTTGAGCAGGTTGTAGGGCCTCTCCCGACTGTTGAAAAGGCATGATGACCTCTATCAATCGTTGAGTAGGTTATTTGGTACTCAACTAACTGTTGAACAAGTACTTCATCCTCTATCAGTTGTTTGATTAAGTGTACCAATTATTACACACATAAATTGCAAATTGATAATATGTACATGTAAGCAATCAAGTATCAAGTATAGCAAGCGAGTTGTAATAGTGTTGCCCTAGACAAGGTTAATGACTCTAGGTGTGTCTATAACAAATAGTTCTAGTATCAAATTTTCAAATATGGTGGATAATTGAATCCTCATGTATAACTAAGGACTAAGTTTGATGCAACACACAATCAAGTTTCAATAGTCCGGTTATCATGGTTAACTAGCTCATGTGTGAGAAGGTGAAGGATATGAATTTAGTTCTTAAGAGGATGATGAAAAATCTTGAAGCAGAATCAAGGTTGTGAGATATAGTGAATGTGAAGATAGTTGATAAAGAGTTTATTTTATAGTAAGGAGATTATGTAGCAGTGTAAATTTTGGGGTTTGGATCAAAGGTTATAATCAAGTGTATAAGAAAACATGATTGTGGTATATGCCAAATATTGTAAAAATTTGAACAAGTTGAAAATGAGTGAGTGTCGATGGAGAATTTAGAGACTAAATATTATTCCTATGGATAAAAAAAATCTTATTTTCAAAATTGGTTTTGTACATAAAGCAAAAGTTGTTAAATAGTACAAGCTAAGTGGGCTTTGATTAAAATATTCCCGTTAGTTGGAGATTTCAAACATGATATTAGGTTTTTAAGATCAAGGTTCTATTAAGTGATTTTTTTTAGTTTAAAGCATTAAATAGAAAATAGTTTGTTACGTCAATAAATTAACAATTGAATTTAAGTTCGAGGACATCTTTTGACAAAAATATGTACTTTGTAAAGTTACTAGGTAATCAAAATGCAACAAGATTTAGAAATCTTTAGTTTGTGCTAAGGTATGAGGTTATAGTTTTTAAAAATAAGTAACATGTGGAGAAATGAAATAATATGATTTGGGTAGGGTGTTGAATATTTTAAAAGTGGCTAAGATGGTAACGTGAAGTGTGATTGTGAAATCCATAGATGGTTATGAAATGAGATTGATTTAAGCTGTAAAATTTTGAGATCTTAAAGCTTAGTTTAAGGAAAGTGAGTGTAATCATTTATTCATTAATTAAAACGAATAAACGAAAACGTTGACTTATCAAAACTTCTAGATTCCACTACGTGAAAAAAGGGCTACGGCCACATCTAAAAACTGTGACCGTATGCCTTTTGCCACACAATTTTTTTTCAAGTCAAGTGTGACCAAAGGTCGAGTCATCGTAGGTATCATACGGCCACACTCACGTTTAGTGACCATAGCTACTAAAAAGTGTGGCTAAAGAGTACCAATATTTTTCATGGAATCAAGCATTCCATCTGCATTCCCTTCCTTAAGTGCGGCTAAAGGGTAGCAATGGTCACATGAAATTACTTTAAGTGTGACTGTTTCCATTATATAGTGACATAAGTTTAATAAAAAGTTTGCTTTAGCCACATAAATTATAAAAAAGCATGGCAGAAAGGGTCCTAATCAAACTCTCTTTTCTGTTAAGTGTGGTTAAAGAATCGTAATGACCACATGAATTTCTTTTAAGTGTGGCAAGTTGTACTATATAGTCACATAAACTAATAATAAGTGTGGCTAAAAACAATTTCAAGACACACAAAAAAAAAATTGTAATCTTAAATGTGGCTAAAGATTAGCAACAGACACATAAATTTACTGTAAGTGTGACCGTTTCTATTATATAGTCACATAAACTTGCTATAAATGTGGCTAAAAGGTAGCCATGGACACATGAATTTATTGTACGTGTAGTCAATTCTATTATACAGTCACACAAATTTATTGTAAGTGTGGCTAAAAGCTATTTGGAGACACATAAAAAAGTTGTAATTTTAAATGTGGCTATTATCTAACTTTTGTCACACATATATTATTTTCCAATGACATTTTCTATCATCTCGTCACATAAAAAAGTAACGATGGTGTGGCTAACGATTTTTGTAAAGCAACACGATTGTGATTTCAATGCGACTATTGTTTAGCCTTTGGTCACACATATTTATTGTAGTTCTATGTGGCTATTTTTGTGTAATTAGCCATTTTATTTTAATGCTTTGTAAAATAACTACATTAATCATGACAAAAGCTAAGAAAATTATATTAACAATAAGAAACTAAAATCCATACCTATGTTTACAATCTAAATAATAAAGACAAACACATAATCAAAAGCATCTAATGAATTCAAATCTGATTATGCCCCTTTTCCAAGTATGATAAGACTAAGAACTCTCCATTGAAGGAATCTGCCTTAATGCTTTACTTTCATGTTCGATCCAAATCATCATCAAGCCACCTGTAGATTGCATTGCAACAAGAACATGCCCTTAATGCAGATAATTGCTGCTTTGCATGTAGTCAACATAATCATCTCCCACTTTTCTACTTTGCTACTAATTGTCTATGGAGATGATTTTTATCAGATGTATCACTTGACGATGTCCAGGTGTTGTTGCTTTTAAACCACTATTTCCAAAGTAATGACCTGCAGTTAGTCCTTTTGTCAGATTTTAAACCACTTTTGAACCACCATTTCCTAAGTGGGGTTGTTTTTTTTCTAGAAATAGCGTACCTTTCACATCGTTCTTCAAACCATAAAAGCACACCACAATACTCACTACAAGTTCCTGAATCCACACAATCAGGATACTGTAACACTGTATTAGGAGGCGAAGGTAAACTCTGTATTATGCAATCTGTGTTAGCGCCAAGTCGCCAACATAAGTATATAAGAAAAGAGAAACATAGTCGCAAACGCGTGCATTGTTTGGAGGGGCTGGTATAAACTTTATCTCAAAAAAACGCAGGAAAAAAATATTAATCATGTGTGTCGATTTGTTATTCTTAATAGCTCGTTGTATATAAAAAATAAACCTATTAAAAGAACAAAATAGACTTACATGATGTGGATCAAACAGGCCATAACTCTCCAGCCTCCTCTCTGTTAACTTGTCTGCTTTCATTTCCATATCAACTTGTGTGCTTCCATATCCATGAAACTAAAACTGGACACGTACCAGCAGCTTCCAATGCATTAACAAGGGTATTCTTGCTTGGAACTCTGTTGATATCAATATTAATATCAGTGAGTGTCAGTCTTTTGAAGTTCATTTGACCCATTACCATGTCAGGAGCATCATAGAAAATGCATAACTGTTAGCTTTTGTAACTAACCATGATTCAGAAACTATCACTAAAGCTGAATAAATGTAATCTACAGTGAACATCTTAATGATACAATCAATTAGCATTTGATAAACGTAGGCGTGCAAACGAGTCGAGCCGGCTCGACCCCGAGTTTAACTAGGCTCGAGCTCGGCTTGTTTAACTTATGTAAGTTGACACTATTTAATCCATCATGTTAACCAACTGCATACGTAGGACATTTTGAGTTAGTAGAAGATGATACCTCATATGGCCAACCATCAACAACAAAGACGTCTAATGAGTAGTGATCTACAGTCGAAAATACATGCTCTTCTTGTATGTTCAGTCCTACTTCAGCCAATAAGCATGTCAACTGCAAAATTTGCACCAATGGAAAACAGTAAAGATAGAGGTTTTCCAATGAATTTATGCCAAAATATGTGGATTTGGTTGTTGTAAAGACTAAAGAGAACAACCAAAATAAGTATCTGATTCATAAGCTTGGGTTTGTCAGTTGATGAAAAGATAATTTCATGCAATGGCCTGTAAATATTAATCAACATAGTAAAACGTCCAAAACTTTGTATAACTAGGGGTCTTAAATTGGTCATGTTCGTAGGTTGGCGGTCGAACCTGACACAACACACAATTTTGAGGCTAACATGAACACAACCCCTTTGATTAAATAGTTTAGATTTTACATATTACTATTCTAATATCACAAATTTACAAACAAAAATATAAATGTATATAAAAAAATTAAGTTTAAACTATAAGACTCCATGTCCATCTCTCTTTGATGTTTTAAATTTGGCGTAAAGTACCAATACGTTATAATTATGACATAAAATTTCTTTTAATTATAAAAAAGGCTTATACGGGTCCATCCGCGACCCTGTTGGTTGACCCAATCACGAACCGTGTATCTAAACGTATTTGCAGGTTCAATCCAAAACTAATCCTAATGCGTTTAGAATAAACCCAAAACCGCAAAGTTCGTGCTAGGTCAACGTCAACTTTTCAAGCGATGTCAATATATTGACACCCCTAATTGAAACCATCGATGATTGCAACAAAATGTCTAGTTGGAAACAGATTGTTACTTTGACTGGGGTATATTATTATTGGTCTATTACTTTTTCTTGGAATAAAACCGTTGCACATTTTAATAGAATAAAAACAACACTGAAGATCCCAAAATCATTAAAGACATAAGTGGACAAGAAGACAAACAATATATTTAAAATGGACCATATGATTTCAAGATGCAATAAAAGAATGGAGAGTTTAACTCAACTATTTTCGACGGCATCATTACCTTACCTCGACTTAGTTCAGATCTGGAATCAAACCCAACATAATCTCCATGTCAACTATTTTCAATCACGATTCAAATATGAGTGAAAGGATCTTAACTCAGATCTGGAATTAGTTAGATATTTGTGGCATGGTTTGGTTTGTGGAGATCGACGAAGAGGATTTGTAACGTGGAAGACTGTTTGAAAGGGAGCTGTACTCTAGAAGAGGGTTTGTGGGGGAAGTGAGAAGGAATGAAAATATATGGGAGGGAGAGTGAAATTTTTGGAAATTATATTATGAGACCAAAAGATGACACGTAATTTTTATACCGTTACATTTTTTTATTTTTTAATGTTAAGTTCTTGACACATAAAAATGTCTGTGATTAATTAACCAGATTTTACAAACTGTGACAATTTTTTTATGATACGCTTTTGAGTGTCATAAATAAGTGCATGTCATAAAATGCGCGTCAAGAAAAGCTTTTTTTTTTCTAGTAGTGCTAGCAAATTAATTGGTCTTGAGTACTGATTTTTATAATAAATCTGAAGCATAGATGACTGCTACGCCATCACTCCCCATTAACAAAGATGCAATTAGACGATTTGTCTGACCATCATCGAAGCGCACTTCATATACCACCTAGAAACGTTCACCTTTCATCGTCGAGTGTCACCTAAAATTGGCGTCGGCCCAATATGACGATTTGTCCGACCATCATCGAAACGCACTTCATATACCACCTAGAAATGCTCCTTTAAGATATGTATTATTTACTATTGTCTATTGTGGTTCTTTAAGGCCCAATACGGTCCATCAAGACATACATTGTCTATTGTTGTCCCTTGTGATCCATTAAGACCCAATATTGCCTACTAAGACATACGATCTACTATTTTCCATTCTGATCCATTAAGGCCCAATATGGTCCATTAAGACATGTATTGTCTAATATTGTCCATTGTGATAAATTAAGGACCAATGTGGTCCACTAAAGCATGTATTGTCTAATATTGTCCATTGTGATACATTAAGGACCAAGATGCTCCATTAAGATATGATTATCTACTATTGTCTATTGTGATCCATAAGCCCAATATGGTCTATTACCGTCTACGTTTGTCCATTGAGATCCATTATGACACAATATGACCCATTAAGACATAAATGATCTACTATTGTCCATTCTGGTTCATAAAAAACTAATATGGCCAGTTAATACATATAAAAGCAACTTAGAAAATATATTCACAATTGCTCTTCCTCACCTAACTGGACGACCTAACTGGACGACGCTCTTTCACTCGCGTAACAAGCGGCCTTTTTTTATTTTTATTTTTTTTAACATTCAAATGGAACTTTTATTCATACGATAACCACCATTCATACGACATTTAGATAAACGATTTCAGGCTTTAATTCGTATTTACAGATGATTTATATATTCGATTTTCGATTTCTAAGCCTTCGATTCAGTTTGGTTGGATCTTGTTTTTTTCTCTTTCAGTCCACATAGATTTCAGTCGATATGAACCTTGCCTTATATTTGATTAATTTGATTTGAAGTCAATTATGGGGGTTATTTTGTGTCCAAAATTTGTTAATGTACTGTTGAAAACTTGAAAACCATATGTTTGTGTTTCTATGAGCTTTTTGAACATTATTGGCTCCGGCCTCCAACCAAGCAGAGAAACAATAAATTTTGTTCCTGAATTTTGTTATGGATAATATTTTTGGGTTGATTGATTTATGATTTATATAAAAAAAAATTCAATTCACTTCCTTGAAATATGTTGTTTATATTTGTCTATCATCGCTAAGTTGTTAAGAATAATAAGCATTCAGGATGGATACGGTTTAATAGTGATGTCTCATATTGCTATTGTAAACAGTGATAATTTGAAGATGAACCTGTAGGTGAGATTATAAAGGAAACTATTTTGATTCATTTTGTGGTTGGGATTATTAGAAATGTATGGTTTCTTAACGAAATTTGCAGATTTTTTTATTTTTATTTTTTGCTAAATTATTGCAGAATTTCCGCATAATGTTTTGCATATTTTTTTTTTTAGTTTTTGCATAATTGTTTATAGATTATTTGTAGAATTTTTGCAGAAACTTTACGAAAATGACTTAAACAATATTTTTATTGATCTTGTGGTTTCTAATTTTGTTTCTTATTGTAAAACATAAAAGCAAAGTATAGATTAGATAAAAATAAAGGGGACAAAAAAAAAGTACTAATTAATTTCAAAGTACAAAAAAATGTAAATACTTTTTCTAACTACACTAGTTTGGGAAAAAACTCTACATATTTTTTCATGACATTTGCTATTATTACTTTACAAAAAACAAGGTGAAGATGGTGTGGCTAATAGTTATATAAAGCCACATGAAATTCTACAATTCAACTGTGGTTATTGTCCAAGTTTTGGTTACACATATTTTTTCCCATGACATTTGCTATCATTTTGTCACACAAAATAAACAACGACAATAGTGTGGCTAATTGCTATATAAAGACACATGATTTTTTTTTTTTTTTTTTGTAAATTTAAGTGTGACTATTGTCTAACTTTGGTTACATATATTTTTCCATGACATTTGCTATTATTCCGCCATACAAAATAAATATAGTGTCGATGGTGTGACGAATGTTTATGTAAAGTCACGTAAAATTTTGTAATTTTAAGTGTGACTATTGTTTAGTCTTTGGTCGCACAATAATATATGTGGCCATATGTATTAGCTTTTAGCCATACATCAAACAAAAATTGTGGCTGTAAATCACATCTAGCCACACTTTTCTAGTGTGGCTACTAAATGTCACAGTTTTTTCTTAAAGTGTGACTAAGGATTCAAGAAGTTGTCATTTTTCGTCACATGAAATAAATGATGTTGCCATAGATCACATTTGGCCATGCTTTTTTAGTGTGACAAGTAAATATCACATTTTTTTTAATGAAGTGTGGCCAAAAGTTTTCAGCTGTTATACAATGGTCACATGAATACATAAAATATGTGGCGAAAAGTGGGCTTGAAGTTTTCCAAATGTTAGAGATACCCTTTAGCCACATATTCAATGTAAAGTGTGGCATGACGATTTTAGGAAATGTGTGGCTAAAGCCATATTTTGGTGTAGTGTTCTAATAACATAGTGAAGACATGCTTTAGCCTATAAGTGAACACTCATCCTGAGAATTCCCAGGTAGGCATCCAGGTCCCTCGTCTGATTGGGATTTATGCGCAATGCCAGTCCTAGACAGAAAACTCATAATACAGGCGTTCACCCTTCCAGATTGCATGTGTTCGTTATTAAAATCTAGAATTTTGACGAGATCTTCAAGGTGGTTCAGGCTAAACCTGAGGATTTGTCCTATTAGTCTAAGAGTAGATCTTATGATGGAGGGCACTCTTCTTGTAGAGACTAAAGTAGAGATAAGAAGTAGGAGGGAGATAGAGAATAGAGAATAGTAGAGAAGTAAGTAAGAGAAGCAAGTACTGGTTAAATCCTATGGTTATAGACTAGATTATTTTTCTAATAACCTAATTCCCTATAACCATGGCTCTGATACCAATCTGTAACACCCCAACCGATGGCGGAAACATCGGGATGTCACATATTGATGATTGTTTCAGTAGCACATGGTATATATTGAAATTTTAAATACTTTATTGATAACATAAATATCCAAAAGAAACGATGTCTAAAAACCCCAAAATATCTAATACATAACATCAAATAAACAAATAACTTCAAATAACTTCATAGAATCCATCATGCATACTCTAAGCCTCAGCTTCATTGTTACCTGAAACACGTTAATTTTGAAAATATTTTTGGGTCAACAAAAGTTGGTGAGAATTACATAGGTTTTGATAATTGAATAAAACTTGTACAATTCAAGTGTCATGGCAAGTCTAGTCCATATGTGAAAACATACTATCAGGTAAATCGAGTGCATAATCAAACCTTGTGACTAGAATATTGTGGTCCATCCCATACGCTCATGGTTCACTCGATTATGTTATAAATTCGATAACAATCACCCATGCTACCTATGTAGGAGGTACACGTATCCGGGTGGGATTGTCAGTCCAATAGATCTATCATTGTATACCGTCGGCTGATCAATGTTAATGATTATGCTAGAATAATGTGCTTACCCTAGTCATGTTTAAGACATAATGCAACATAGAATAACACATAGACTCTTATGATTGAATTGTAGATAGAATGTTGTAACATGTTTCACCCCAAAATAGTGAAATAGAAAAGGGGCTATGTAAAACTCACCTTAGTGTTAGAATGAAGACCCTTGTTATATAAGTAAATGTTGCTCGTGTGTATCCAAATATCACCCTATTTCAAGGTAATAAATAAGTGTTGGGGAAACTTAATAAGTCTAAGTTTTCTAGTCTAAAATGTGCTAGGGTTCCTAATTTGGGGATTAATAATTGATTTATGATTAAATTTGAATAATTTAAATAAATAAAGAAATAATTAGTGAAAATGTTTTCTGATCAATATTATCTAAAAGTATTTGAATTATAATGTAATAAATGTAAAAATAATTTTTATAAAAATTATTTCCTTAATTAATGAATATTTATATATTAATACTTATTTGACAAAATATAAACTTAATATTTTAAAAATATTAAAATTTATAAATTTCAAACCAAAAATTTATATTTCTGATCTAACTGATGAATAATAATTTATGTGAAATTTTGATGCACAAATAATGAAAAATGAATTTATTATGATTTATTTATGATTAAAATAACAAAAATCGATTAAAAATATTAAATAAATGATTTTTCTGAAATAAAATTTATTTCTGAAATATTTATTGATTTATAAGTTTAAAATAATTTTTGTGGGATTTTATAAAGTCGTTTTGATATTTTTATAGAATTTTTTAGTTATAATTGAATAAACTTGTAATATTCATTATATATATTAAATACTTAAATTTTCTGAAAATAAAAGTTGTATAATAAAGTTTGTTAGTTATATATCATAAAATAAATTTGTTAGAATTTATAAGTCATTTTTGATATTTTAAAACCATTTTTAAAAGTTAATATATATAAAAAAATACAAAAAGGAAAAGGTTTAAAAAAATAATTGTTGTTGATGATGGGACTCGAACCCAGGACCAAAACCAGTCCAAGCCTTACATACGACCACCAATACCATCTGCTCTGCAGATTTTTTTTGGTTTGATTTGATTGAAAAACGTTTTTAACCAAGGACTACATGTGTCATCTTCCCCAAATTATAAACATAAACCCTAGAATACTAATCAGTTTATAAACACTGTTCTAGTTTAATTAACCATAGGGTTAATGTTTCAAATTGGCCGATTAATCCATAGCAACAAATAATTAAATTCATACCTACAATCATAAGGGTGAAATCGCACATCAAGGACCGAGACAAAACACCTCCAATGCGACTAATAGAGGAAACGAAAACGAATTCATATGTGGGGTTTATCTTAGTCGCACGTATGTATGTGTGTATGCAGATTTAATTGAGTTAAAACCTTCCTATATACACGAATTGGAAGGAAATTTGGAATGTTTGACCCATCAAAATTAAAACGTGAAATACCATGTAATTGGAAAGGTTTAATTGATAATTTTTGCGTGTTGAATACGCTGCATACCTATTAATACATTCCATACATACTAGTGATTCAAGAAAACGCGATTTGATCTTGATTTGGAAGGTGATCGCAGGTTTGACTTTTCCATGTCTAAGGAAAGTAGAGATTTGTTTATGTATTGTTTGTGTCCAAAGATATCACTAAACACCAAAGTGGTGTAGGGGTAATGTTGTTTGGGCTGAAAACATGAACCGCTTTGGACTCGGGTTCGACCCTTGTCCAAAGCAATTTTTTTTTAAACTAAAACTGATTTGGGCTCAAGGGGATTGGGTCGGAAGGGCTGGGCCTATTATATGGGCTTTGGTGTGTGGGTTCCGAAAAATATATGAAAGGGTTAAGGTTTGGTTTAAAAAAAAAAATACTTGACAATACATAAGTAAACTCTAAAAAATCTGATTTTTTTTATATTTATAGTTATTATTATTATTAATATTATTTAAACCAAGTGAAATATATATATATATATATATATATATATACATAAAAATTGTGAGTTAAAGATATAGGCATATTTGTATAAAATTAATGATAATCGGGATAAAGATGTATAAAAAAATAAGGGCTTTTATTTATTAAGAATTTGGGGAAAATGCACAATGTTACAATACTTGCAAAAGCCCTGAATGTCCATGAGTTCCATTTCTTCCTTGTCAATCTGTGCATAGTCCTCATTGGTCAAGTTGTTGTTCCCAATTTGACTAGCAACCAATCCATTGTACGATGCTACCATTGCTGAAACTAATGCTACATGTTGTTAAGCAATCTCAACAGTAACATTGTTTAGATTTGATGTTTCCAACACAATCGGTCTTTGGTTAGTTTGACTTTGGTTAAGTTGCATCTGGTTCATTTGAGGATTGTAGGGTTGTTGTTGGGGTTGGCTAGCAGAATAACATGCTGCTTGTTGCATGGGTGAAAATGGTGGAATGTAAGTAGTTGTTGGATATGATGGTGAGGTATATGAAGATGTTTGAGCAAGGTAATTGATTGGTGTTTTGGGTGGTTCAACAATGTTAGATACTCACGCGATGTGTGGAGCAACATTAGAAGTAGAACTGGAAGTAGAATGGGAAGAAGATGTACCACCAAGATACAATTCCGGATTCTGAGGAATTTGAGCTCTTTTAGCTTTCCTCTTTTCCTCCATCTCCTTGTTTTCCAGTTTCTGAATGAACTCGTTAATAGTCCAATACTGGTACGCATCCTTTTCTTTTAACACCTCAATATGTTGGTTCCAATATGGTGGCAATGCATCTGCAAACTTGTCCACCAATTCGGACATAGGTATGCTTATCTCATAGCTTGAAAGCTCTGTGAGTAAGTGACAATACCTTGGGAACAACTCTTTCAACGTCTCGTTACCCATGTAACTAAAATTCTCAAACTCTTTCCGAAGCTCTTCCATCCTTAGCTTCCTAGTCTTCTCATTTCCATCATGCCTGTTCTTTTACATATCCCACAACTGTTTAGAAGTTGTACAAGACCCAAACTGATGAAGCAAGTCAGTATTGATGGCCTGGGATAGTTGAGAAAACACTTTCTTCTCAATAGCAAATTTCTTCTTTTCATCATCTGCAATATTTTCCAATGGAATAGGCTCTCCCGTGTTCTCCAAGATCGGAGCAACATAGCCTTTCGCAATCATTTGCCACGCCTCAGTTCCCTCTAAACCCATTCCCTCCAGATGGATCTTGAACTTGGTCTTCCAAGTGTTATAATCGACCATTTCCATGAGCTTAGGTGGGCGGTTTCCACTCCCCGAGGACAAGTCTTGGATAAGAGTTGATATGGCATTAGTCGTCTGTGAGTGAACTGCTGCTGCTACTCCCCAATAGTCACCAATTGGTTGCAGTTGTGGTTGCGCAACATGTTGAGGAACAGTACTAGTCATGGCCATATAATTGATTGGTTGTGATGGTTGACTAGACATTTGGGCAGCAACCGACCAAGGATCCCTGGTTGTCTGCTGTTGTGGTGTTGGATTAGGTCGTGGTGTAGTAGGAAAGTTCCACATCTTGATCTGAAAATGATTAAACACGAAATGATTAGAATAGTTTATAAACAGACTCTACCTTCGTATGTATCGAGAGGTCGAATGAGCCAAAATGATCTCCTTCGACCGTTTGAAAAGATACGAATGAGAAGTACAACAAACATAAATCACTTTCGACCCTTTACACCCTCTTTCGACCGTTTGATTTCACCTTCGACCGTCCGAATGGTCGAATGAGACAACTCTGGTCGAATGAACAACAATACTCTAACAAGCTCTAAATTCGACCAGCTAAAACACCACCTTCGACCAAAAATCCTTTGGTTTGACCAAATTAACACACACGTTCGACCATTCTCCCTAGGTTCGACCCTGCACGTTCAAAAACGGTTATTCTTTGAAAATCAGTTAATTTTGATCAAGTTTTTCGAAAGTTGAAAGAATTTGATGATTCTAATCAGGTTTTGCTTCGGATTTGATTTGGAACAAGTTTATCAAAGAGAATTATGCATTTTATCCATGAAAACAATCTCTAATCAATCAAGTTATCATCAATTCAGTTTTATCAATGAAAACAGAAAGTTTTTTGATCAAAATAGGGTCCAAATCAGCTGTAAAATTATCAGTTTGTGGTTGTTTGATTCATATGGCTCTGATACCACTTTGTATGCGCGTAGGATCGTAAAATCTACAAAGATTATGATCAAACAAGTTTGATTCAGGTGCGGAATCCCTGAATTAATCACAAAATGATAACAATACTAATAAAACACAGAAATCATCTTTAAAAGCTTCATTTCATTGATAAACAAACTCAATTACACGTTATAATAAGCTTTACAATCAAAATAAGACGTGAATTAAGTTTACACAAAACCCTAGGGAGAGACTCAAACAGGAGGGAAACAAAAATGACCAAAAAACTTACTTTCAAAATGAACTTGACCTATTTATAGGCCTGCACATTCGCCCACTTTGCTTGGTCGAATTTGCAGGTTCACCCAAACACTATGGTCGAACCAAGCAATACATTATCATCTAAATCTACATTCGACCTCCTTCTCTCCTTCTCACCTTTATTTCTCCTTCACCCAAACAGAAACTCTCATTCGCCAAAATGTATCTACAGTTACTTAATATTATAAATCGAGCTATGATCGTATATAATATCTGCTCTAATTTATAGTTACGGTTTGAGTCTTAGTAGGCGATATGCGCTTATGTAGACTGAATGTAGTTTTGTGACAAATAGGCGGTATGCGCTTATTGTAGATTTAAAATAAAATCTTATATTGAGTAGGCGGATTGCGCTCATTCTGGACTTTGCATTTTGCTTAGGGAACATATAGGCGGATTGCGCTTAATGTAACTCTAAGGTTGAGTATTTTGTTAATTTTTACTTAACAATGTACTATTATTTAAGAACTTCATAAATCTTGAATTCACTCAGCTCGTCTAACTTTGTGTGCATATTAGCTTGATTTCAGGTAGTTGAAGAATAAAGTGGGATGCCTTGGCTTGCTGCAGGACTACTCAGAGGCGGTTGACATTTCGAAATAAAGAGTCTACTCTATTTATTTAAAAACAATTTTCTAAACTTTTGTTTTGTTCTACAAATATGCTTTGACCCGTCATGGGAAATTTCATGTTTGGTTGACTTAACTATTTACTTTTCCGCTGCGTGTTTTCTGATAATAAATAAGACCTTTTGAGTATTAAATTCATATTTTAATCTTTGTATGCCAACTGTTTGACCCGTTGGTTTTGAGGGTCTTACAGTAGCTTTAGTCGGTATGCAACGGGACCTACCCTTGCTACGATCCTAAAGGGTCCAATGTAACGAGGGCTAAGCTTACCTTGCTTGCCAAACCTTATAACCCCCTTCCAAGGCAAGACTTTCAACATGACCTTGTCTCCCACTTGGAATTCCAATGGCTTCTTTCTGTTATTCGCATAACTCTTCTGTCTATCCCTTGCAGCTTTTAATCTATCTCTTATCTGGAAGATTTTGCCTGTTGTCTCCTAGATTATCTTTGGGTCTGTCAAACATTTGTCTCCCACTTCTGCCCAACAGAGAGGTGAACGACACTTTCTACCATATAGGGCTTCGAAGGGTGCGACGTTGATACTGGAGTGATAACTGTTATTGTAGGAAAAATCAACTAAAGGAAGGTGAGCGTCCCAGTTCCCTCCAAAATCAATCGCACATGCTCTTAACAAATGTTCAAGTGTTTGAATCGTCCTCTCACTTTGACCATCAGTCTGGGGATTGTAAGCCGTACTCATATCCAGTCGGGTTCCTAGTGTGTCATGCAATGTCTGCCAAAACCTTGACACAAATCGACCATCTCAATCGGAAATAATCGATATTGGAACGCCATGTCTAGAGACTACCTCCTTGATGTAAATCCGAGTTAACTTCTCAATAGAATAGGTTCCCCTAATTGGTAAGAAATGTGTGGACTTAATTAGTCGATCAACAATTACCCAAATGGCATCATGACCACTTGATGTCCGGGGTAATTTCATGATTAAGTCCATTGAAATACATTCCCACTTCCATTGAAGAATCTCCGGTTGTTGAAGCAATCCTGAGGGCTTCTGATATTCAGCTATAACCTTTGCACTTGTTAAACACCTGCTCACGTAAGCTGTTATCTCTCGTTTCATGCTCGGCCACCAGTAAAGTTCTTTCAAGTCTTTATACATCTTGTCGGAACTAGGGTGTATTGAGTACTTAGACTTATGGGCTTCATCCATAACTAACTCAAACATACCGCCCTTAACTGGTACCCAAACACGATCCATGAAATACATTACTACGTTGGCCTTCGGATTTACATCCTTTATCATCTTGAAAAGAAATTCTTTCTTCAAATTCTCTTCCCTCAACGCTTCTTGTTGTGCTTCTTTAATTTGGGCCATAAGACTCGTATGGATTGTCAAACCCAGCGCGCGAACACGAAATGGTTTAACTCTCTCTTTTGTGCTTAAGGCATCTGCCACAATGTTGGCTTTTCCGGGAGGATAACGAATCTCACAGTCGTAATCATTAAGTAGCTCGACCCATCTACGCTGCCTCATATTGAGCTCCTTTTGGTCAAGGATATGTTGAAGACTTTTATGGTCAGTGAAGACTGTGCATTTGGTACCATAAAGATAGTGTCTCCATATCTTGAGCGCAAAAACTACTGCTCCTAACCCCAAATCGTGTGTTGTATAGTTCTTCTCATGCACATTGAGTTGTCTTGATGCATATGCTATGACTTTATCATTCTGCATTAGTACACATCCCAACCCTTGATGCGAAGCATCACAATATACAACGAACCCATCGTTTCCATCCGGAAGAGATAATATTGGCGCGCTACACAACTTCTGCTTGGGGATCTGGAAGGCTTCCTCTTGCTTCTCTGTCCATTCAAACTTGTGGTCTTTTTGGGTTAATAGCGTCAAAGGCTGCGCTATCTTGGAGAAATTACCAATGAATCGCCGGTAATATCCCACCAAACCCACGAATTGACGAATCTCTGTAGGAGATTTTGGTGTACTCCAATCCTTAATCGTCTCGATTTTCGCTGGATCCACCTGAACGCCTTTCTCGTTAATAATGTGACCTAAGAAATGAATCTCTCTAATCCAAAACTCACATTTGGAAAACTTCGCGAACACCTTCTCACTCTTCAACAACTCCAAAATGAGCCTCAAATGCTTTTCATGTTCCTCTTTTGTTTCTGAATAGATAAGTATGTCGTCAATGAACACAATAACAAATTTATCTAGGTAAGGCTTACAAACTCTACTCATTAGATCCATAAACACTGCTGGAGCGTTAGTTAAACCAAATGGCATGACAAGAAACTCATAATGACCGTATGGTGTTCTGAAAGCGGTCTTTGGAATATCTTCTTCTACAATTCTCAGCTGATGATAACCAGATCTAAGGTCGATCTTCGAGTAAATACTCGATCCTTTTAACTGATCAAACAAATCATCGATTCTGGGTAATGGGTATCGATTCTTTATAGTGAGCTTGTTCAACTCCCTATAATTAATGCACATTCTAAAGGTTCCGTCCTTCTTCTTGACGAGCAACACCGGTGCTCCCCAAGGAGAATAACTTGGTCTGATGAAACCTTTATCCAGCAATTCCTGCAATTGGTTTGAAAGCTCTTGCATTTCGGAAGGTGCTAGTCGATAAGGGGACTTAGCGACTGGCGCAGCACTTGGCACAAGATCTATTCTGAACTCTAATTGCCTCCTAGGTGGTAATCCGGGCAAATCCTCTGGAAAAACTTCAGGGTATTCCCTAACCACCGGAATGTCTTCATGTTTCTTTTCCTCAACTTTGGTGTTAACCACACTAGCTAAAAATGTCGGGTAACCCTTCTGTAGAAACTTCTGTGCCTTCATCACATTAATCAATCTTAGAGACTTCTTCTCGGTCTCTCCTCGTATGATTAAAATCTCATTATCCAAAACCGGAATGCGGACTAACTTCTTGTGGCAAATCACTCCCGCTCGAGTCTTGGATAGCCAATCCATTCCTTTGAAGATGTCGAAGCTTCCTAACTCTACTGGCAAGAGGTCTATGCTAAACGTATGACTTTCGAGTCGTAAGGTACAACCTTTAATCATCTTACGGGCTTCAATTAACTTACCATTTTCCAGATCTATAGAATAAATCTTATCTTATTCATGTGATTCAGAACCTAGTAACGGTTCAAATTTCTTTGAAACAAAACTCATATCGGCTCCAGTATCAAATAAAATAGATGCAAGTTGATTATTGACAAGGAACGTACCGGTAACCACTGTAGGATCTTGGCGTGCTGCTTCTGTGTTCATTTCAAAGGCCATGCCCCTTGCATTTGTTCCTTGAAGTTTTAGGCACTCTTTCTTGAAATGTCCCACCACGCCACATTCAAAACATCCCTGGTTGCCCTTGCCTCTGTCTGATGGATTCGAGCAGTCTGTGCTTGAACTCGAATATGTTATGGGACCAAACTGATACAAGAAATGTCAACTGCTGAGTAGCTACACGCCAAGAGGTAACCTTTGAAATTAATAATTAAATACTATATGTATTTTCATTTATGAAAAGTTATAGTGTAGGTATAACTCTTAATGTGACCATAGCTTGTTGTGTTTAGCGTGACTAAAGTAAAGTAAACAGCTAATCGCACTTGATCAACGTTATTAGAAGTTTACCCTTACTTTATACATACTAAATATACTTGTGACTGATCATGTGATGGTTTTGTCTTGAAGGATAGTATGGCAAAAATACGGTCATCTAGGGGCGGTCATGGTGAAGGTCGTGGTAATCGTGGTGGTGGTCATGGGGGTGGTCGCGGGGGTGGCCGTATTCCAGACTCCACTTCGGAACGAGAACCTACTCCTGAGTCAAACACTATTAACCATGACGTGTTGGGGCCGGATGTCTGAGAAGCAATTGCGGATGAAGTGTATCAGGTTCTTCACAGTAGCATGCCTGAGATCATTGCTGAGGCGGTTAAGGCCGTGAATCTTAAGATCATCAAAATCAAATCCGATTCAAAAACCTGATTAAGATCATCAAAATCCATCAACATTTGAAAAACATGATCAAAATTAACTGATTTTCAAAGAATAACCGTTTTTGAAATCACAGGAGTCGAACGAGAGAGTTTGGTCGAAAGAGGAATTCATTTGGGTCGAAAGAGTGTTTTTCTGTACGAAGGAGGTGTTTTAGTGGTCGAAGGAAGACTTTGATTGCTTATTTTTCACATTCGCACCCTTTGTTTCACCTTCGCCTGATCGAACGGTCGAAGGAGCTGTAAAACGGTCGAAAGAGAGTCTTAAGTGGTCGAAGGAGTTTTTGTTGTTTAGTTTACATTCGTATCAATCATAAACGGGCGAAAGAGAACTTTATTTCTCCTTCGCACGTCCGTATATACGAAGGAGCATTCTGTTTTGAAACATTTTTAATCTTTTCGTGTTTAATTGTTTGCAGGACAAGATGTGGAACTTTCCAACAACGCCTAGACCTACTCAAGCACCACAACAGCAGACAACACAAGATCCGTGGTCCATTGCAGCTCAGAAGACTAGTCAACCATCACAGTCAATCAATTATATGGCAATGACTAGTTCGGCACCACAACAAGTTGTTCAACCATTACCACAACCGATTGACAACTATTGGGGAGTCGCAGCAGCAGCAGTCCATTCACAGACGACCAACGCTATATCCACTCTTATTCATGATCTATCTTCTGGAAGCGGCAATCGTCCACCGAAGCTAATGGACATGAAGGAGTATAATACTTGGAAGACGAAGTTTAAGATTCACGTTGAGGGACAAGGACTTGAAGGAGCCGAAGCATGGCAAATGATTGTGAAGGGTTACATTGCTCCTATTCTGGAGAATACTGGAGAACCAATCCCTTTGGAGAATTTGGCGGATGACGAAAAGAAAAGGTTTGCGATAGAGAAGAAAGCATTCTCTCAGCTATCCCAGGCGATCAACACTGATCTACTACATCAGTTTGGATCGTGCACTACATCCAAACAACTATGGGATATGCTGAGAAATCGACATGATGGAAATGAAAAGACAAGGAAGCTTAGGATGGAAGAGCTTCGGAAGGAGTTTGAAAACTTCAGTTATATGGGTAATGAGACCCTAAAAGAGTTGGTTCCAAGGTACTGCCATTTGCTCACTGAATTGTCGAGCTATGAGATCAGCATTCCAATGTCAGAATTAGTAGATAAATTTGCTGATGCTTTACCACCCTACTGGAACCAACACATCGAAGTGTTAAAGGAGAAGGATGCTTACCAGTATTGGACTATTAACGAATTCATCCAAAAGCTGGAAAACAAAGAGATAGAGGAAAAGAGAAAAGCTAAGAGAGCTCAGATTCCACAGAATCCTGATTTATATGTGAGTGGTACATCTAACTCTCTTTCTGCTTCAAGCACCACATCTACTGTTGCACCTCACATAGCATGTGTGTCTAACATTGTTGAACCAACAAAAGCACCCATTAACTACCTTGCTCAAACTTCATCCTACACACCATCATACACACAACAACCTTATCAAACACAAAACTTTATTCCACCATTTTCACCATTACAACAAGCCGCATGCTATACATCAAGTCAACCTCAACAACAACAATTTCCTCCTCAAGTGAATCAGATGCAGATTACTCAAGCACAATCAAGTCAAAACCCGATTGTGTTAGAGACCTCAAATCTTAACAATGTGACTGTTGAAATTGCTCAACAGCATGTTGCTCTTGTATCTGCCATGGTTGCTTCTTACAACGGTTTGGTAGCAAGGCAAATTAGTAACAATAATCTCACCAATGAGGACTATGCTCAAATCGACAAAGAGGAAATGGAGTTGATGGACATTCAGTGGGCTTTTGCAAGCATTATGAGGAGAGCCACTGATTTTATTCAGAAGACTGGCAGGACTGATCTCTCAACCTCTCCCAACACCACATATGGATTCAACAAAGCAAAGGTTACTTGCTTTAACTGTGGAGAAAAGGGACATTTTAAAAGAGAGTGCACACAGCAAGCACAACAAGGTAACCGAAATCCTTTCAATTCTACATACCAAAACCGACAAAACCAAAACCAAAACCAAAATCAAGTGTCTTACAACAATCCCAACATCTCAAGCTTTCAACCACAAAACACTTATCAGAACCGTCAACAAAACAACAACACCAGACAATCCACAACCCAAAACCAACCTCAACAAAATCCAAACCGAACTATTGTTCCTATCTCTACACCTAACACACAAAACCAAAATCAAACTGATACTCAAAACCAAGCACTTGTGATCCAAAAGGATGAAGGTTTTGACTGGACTGGTATGCAATTGGGGGTGGAGGAGATCACGGCTGGGAATGTTGCTTGTGTGGCACAGCAGATGAGTTTGGATGAGAATGAGGAAATTGAAGAAGAGGTTGTGATTGAAAAGGTGTCGGAGTTGAAGATTGAAGAAGTGAATGAAGATGTGATTGCTGAAAGTGAAGACAAGAGATCGGGGATGATTCTTGATTCTATCACTGATGTTGGAGATCAATACGATTCAGCTTACTCGGATATGGAGAGCGAATCTGATTCAGAGACTAGTGTGAATTCACTAGATGATGATATTGACCAACTGCTAGCTAAAGCTGACTTCCTGATGACCCGCAAGTCATGTATGGTGGATGATGCATGCACCAAGATTGACTACTCCAAATTCTTCGCAGGAAAGGAAGCTCACTTTGCTTTAATGGCCATGACAGAACCTCCTAAGCCGGTAAGTTCTGAAACTCAATCTTGTGTTAAATGTGATAAATGTGCTGATTTTGAAAAACTGACTGATGAAAACAAGCTTCTCAAGGTTCAACTTGAGAGTGCAAAACTCAACTGTCAGATTTATCAAAAGGACTTAAAAGATTTCAACAAAGTTCTTGATGGTTATAAAAAGGATGTGTCTGAACTGAAAAAGACATTATCTATTAAACAACTTGCCATTAATAATTACATCAATGAAATGGAAAACACTAAATTAGAAATGGCAACCATCAAGTGCTTTGCGGAAAAAGTTAACAAGAAATTAGAAAGTTACAAGCACATAGCATATGTAGTCGATCATATCATTGAAGAACCCTCCCAGACGAATAGTGCAAACTATAAATCAGTCCCTTCTCCGGTATTGTTTGAGAATCACACTTTACACGCAATACCACCGGAGACTTTAATCAATCCTGATTCCACATCAGAAAATGAGCCTAACACTTCCAGTGTCGGGGATCCATATTCTGATGTGAGACCAGTACTGAGAAATAGTGAGGGTGTGATCGCTACTGATGATTCAGATGAAGAAGATGAGTCATCTGAGACGGTTGAAAGTGATAGTGATATCCCTGATGAAAATCATATAATCACTACTGAGCCAGTCTCACCGTCTCAGATCATTCATTCAATGGCAAATGCTCATCGTAAAAATGAGGTTAAGAAAAATGAAAAGTTTGTTGGTAAGAGTTTTGAAAAGAAAGAGGTAAAGAAGGTTGAGAAAAACGTAAGAAAACCGGTTGAAAAGAAAGCTGAAACCAAAACTGAGAAAAATGTGGTTAAACCGGTAGAAAAGAAAAATGAGTTTAAATCTGAAAAATCCAATGATGTGAGCAATGAATTGTGTGATAAACCTGTCAAAATCTTCTATCGGATGCAAGGCTCCGATAAGATTTTATCTGATGATGAGTTTCCGATTAAGTTTGTCAATTCTACAAAAATTGAAAAGATCTGGCAGGAAAGTACGATTTGGTTCCCGAAATTTGAAAGGACCAACGACATTCCTCAAGAGATTTTAGACAAAATTTATTCGGAAAAAGAAGCAAAGGTCAATGTCACACAGTTTGTTTTGCCTGTTCATAAAGAAAATAGTTTTATTGAACCGACTTACTCGAAGGACCCAGCTCCTGAGAGTTTAAGGAAACAATGCATGGTCGATCGATATCCCATTGCTAGTTTTTCCAAGTCGCCGATCAAGGAAAACTATGAGGAATACCGTGCGTGTTATAAGTGCGGGGAACGGGGACATTTACTTGCCGCCTGCCCGTACGTACGACACAAAAGGCACGAGGTGGAGATGAGGCAATATCATGAGTATCCGGTTGACAATTATGGCTATCAACAGAGACGGCATTTTCCCCAACAATAATTTTATCATAATCAAAACAATTTTTATAACAAGGGGGAAAATCGTCCGATGACGTATGATAAGCGCAACCGGATGACCACTGATAAATCTGGTAAGAAATCTATGATGAACTCAACTGCTGATACCAAAAAGGTAGTTCCTAAACCTAATGGTAAACAAGCAGTTGGACCTGTTTCTGTTAAATCAGAGAAGGTAACCAAGAAAGTTGCTTTTAAAGAAGAAGTAAAGAAACCGACTGAGACTTCAAAATCTCAGATTCGGATCTTGAAACGATCTGAGCAATCTTGGTCATCTAAGGAATCTGAAGGAGCCTCTACTTCACAGAGTGAGAAGAATGAGAAAAAGAAAGTTGTTAGTGAGAAGAAAGGGGTTGAAGTAACCCAAGATGTTTGTGATTCAAAAGACTCTTTGAAACAACCTGTTCAAAGACCTAAGACCAAACAGGCTTGGGTCCCCCGAAAGAACTAATTGATCTACTTTAAATGTGCAGGGAGCTCCAGCTGGCCCTGTTAGCAGTCTATGGATTGTTGATAGTGGAGCTTCTGGTCAAATGATAGGGGACCTCACGTTACTCTTTTACATCAAAAACATTAACGGAGGTTATGTGGCATTTGCTGGTAATTAGGGAGGCTACATTACTATGGAGGGTAGTGTAAGCAATGGGGTCGTAACATTTGAGCGGATTTCTTATGTGAAACAGATAGACTATAATTTGCTCAGTGTTAGTCAGATTTGTGATAAACAATTTTCTGTGTATTTTGATGACAAATCCTGTTACATTTTGAAACCTGGGTTTGAGCTACCAAAAGAGTGGGTGATGCTGAAGGCACCGAGAGTTAACAACTTGTATATTCTCGACATGTCCAAAGCAATGACCACCGATGGCCAAGTCACGTGTTTCCTCTCCAAGGCTACAGAAAAAGAATCCATTATGTGGCACAGGAGAATGGGACACATCCATTTGCGAAAGATGAATCAGCTTGTGAAGAATGAACTTGTCACGGGAGTTAATGTCAAACACTTCCATCTGAATGACAAGTGTATCAGTTGCAAGAAGGGAAAGCAGCACAAACAATCCCATAGACCAAAGAAAGTTAATTCTGTTGAGCTGCCACTTGAACGTTTGCATATGGATTTATTCGGTCCAGTCAGACGTAAAAGTCATGCCGGGGAGTTATACTGTCTTGTGGTGACTGATGATTATTCAAGATTTTCATGGGTAATGTGTTTGCATCAGAAAAGCGACACTTTTGACAATTTGAAGGTTCTGTTTACACGTCTGGAGAATTTATATGGTCTGAAGATCAAAAGAATCCGGAGTGACAATGGGACGGAGTTTAAAAATGCTCAGATGGAGGATCTTTGTGCAAACAAAGGAATTCATCATGAATATAGTGCTCCGTATACACCCCAGCAGAACGGTGTCACAGAGAGAAAGAACAGGACTCTTATAGAGACGGCGAGAACTATGCTTGCGGATTCAAATCTTCCAGTCATGTTCTGGAATGAAGCTATTTACGCGGCATGTTATACTCTTAACCGTGTGTTGACAGTGAAGAAGTTTGGCAAGACTTGTTATGAGCTGTTGAACCGACGCAAGCCGAATCTGGAGTATCTAGAACCATTTGGTGCCCCATGTACAATGCTGAATCCTTCGGAAAAGTTTGCACCAAAGGCTGAAGAAGGTTATTTTGTTGGATATGCAACCCCATTAAAAAGGGTATTCAACAAAAGAACTAGAAAAGTCGAGGAGTGGAACAATGTCGAAGTTCAAAGATATACACAAAATGTACAGGGTGGAGGACCAGATTGGATGTTTGATTACAAAGATTTCTTTGAATCATTCAATCTAGATAGCATGGTTGAAGAAGCTGTACTTCGCTTATACTACGAGGTCGAAAACGCCGTAACTTCACCGTTAGTGCGTCCGATCACGGTAAACCCCCAAACAGCTTCTAATGATACCACTGCTCCTGTATTGGAAGAAGAGGTGTTCCAAGAGGCTTCTACATCGCTTAATTCATCAGAATCAGAATATGAAGACGATGATGTAACAAGTGAAGCTATTCTGGACACCGCTACAGTGACACTACCAGTGAACCCATCTAATACTGATGCTTCAACATCGAATGTGGGTAATGATCTGGCTTCTACAGAGAATTTGACAACTCAGACGGGAGTACAAGTACCTGATTATCCGGAATCTCGGATACATCGGATACACCCGCTTGAACAAGTTATTGGTGATCCTGGAAGCAGTTTGATGACAAGAGGGCAGCTGAAAAATGCTCAAGCACCAGAAAACATTGGCAACCTTGCTTTATATGCCAAAATTCAGAAATCTGGTTTTCAGAATGATTGGTCATTTGCTTGCTATGTTTCGCAGGTCGAACCGCGGACATACAAGGATGCTCTTTTGGATGACGCCTGGGTGGAAGCAATGCAGGAGGAGTTACTACAATTCCAGAAACTTGGTGTATGGACCCTGACAGATTTACCCCTGGAAGAAAGAAAATTGGTACCAAATGGGTGTTTAAATGCAAGAAGGATGACAGAGGAGTCATAGTGCGAAACAAAGCTCGTTTGGTTGTTCAAGGTTTTCATCAGGTTGAAGGAATCGACTACAATGAAATCTATGCACCGGTTGCACGCTTGGAAGCTATCAGAATGTTCCTCGCGTTTGCATCATGGAAGAAATTTAAGGTGTATCAGATGGATGTAAAGAGCGCATTTCTTTACGGTGTGGTCAAAGAGGAAGTTTACGTAGGTCAACCGCCGGGCTTTGAGGACCCTATTCACCGGGATAAGGTTTATGTGTTAAACAAAGCTCTCTACGGGTTGCACCAGGCTCCGAGACAATGGTATGAGGAGCTGAGCACGTATCTTCTCTCAAAAGGATTCAAACGCGGACTGGTAGACTGCACACTGTTCACGAAACGAGCAGGAGATGATTTGCTTCTAGTACAAATTTATGTTGATGATATTATTTTCGGGTCTACTAACGAACTTCTGTGTAGGGAATTTGAACAAGTTATGCAGGAAAAGTTCGAAATGAGCGCTATGGGAGAAATGCAGTTTTTCCTCGGCTTGAAGGTGGAACAAAGACCAACGGGGATCTTTATTCACCAGACAAAATACGTTTCTGAAGTCTTGAGCCGATTCCAGATGGATGATTCGAAGCCGATGGATACCCCGATACAGCCCAATCACGGGATTGGAGTTGACCTTAAGGGGGAGCTGACTGATCCATTTACATACAAAGCAATCGTCGGATCTCTGATGTATCTCACAGCGTCAAGACCTGATATAATGTTTGCGACATGTCTTTGTGCGCGATATCAATCGAAGCCGAAACAGAGTCATCTTGCAGCTGTCAAGCGTATCCTTAGATATCTGAAGGGTTGTCCATCGAAAGGACTGTGGTACCCTCATGATGATAATTTTGACCTAATCGCTTTTAGTGATGCAGATTGGGGCGGCTATGACAAAGACAGCAAATCCACAACGGCTGGATGTCAGTTTATGGGGAGCAGGCTCGTGACCTGGCAATGCAAGAAACAAACCGCAGTTGCACTATCCACATGTGAAGCAGAATACGTTTCAGCATCGAGCTGCTGCTCACAGGTTCTTTGGATCCAACAGCAGATGGTGGATTACTGTTTGCAATTTCTTAAAACCCCTATTTACTGTGATAATGAGGCCGCAATCGCATTAACAAAAGACTTAGTAAATCACTCAAAGGCTAAACATATCCGAATTAAATATCATTTTATCCGTGATTGTTATGCTAAAGAGTTGATCAATATGGTCAAAATCCACACTGATTATCAATGCGCAGATCTTTTTACCAAAGCTTTTGATAAATCCAGATTTGATTATCTTTTGAAAGCAAATGGTATTAAAGAAAAACAGGACTGATCACTACCTCAGTCTATCATTTTTTAGAAAAAATTCAAAAACCATAAAAAAAATTGAAAAATTTCTTTGCTGACTGCTATATCTTCTTCCCTTAGATTAATGCCGTCAGATTTCTGTGAACAAACGATATCTGGGCTGTCACATATTTGAAATGCTCCAGCTTATCCTTGGGAACAGTAAATTCGAAAATCTATAAAAATCAGAAAATTCTAAAATGATTTCCTGGAGTATAAAGGGAAATGATAGTACATCAGTGGGGATCTGACACATTCTAAATAATGTAATGCTATATAGGGCGTGTGTCTGAGTCTGTGCGATGTGCTGATAGGCTTCGTAGACCCAATACTGCGTGCCTGATACATACATATCAAACGATTTGATGTGTGGATGAACTCCTCATGGGCATATGGTCTTAGTACCGTAATTTCGTCTGATAGGGTATTTGTACAAAACTCAGAGGTTTAGGGTCGTTATGTTATTCGTTGTCTGGGGATAGCCTCTCTGATCTTCTGCTGTAAGTCATTACGGACCTAGATCAGACAGGGTGTCTTTATAAAAGAGCTATATGCCAAATCCTAAAGTTACCGAATTGAGGAACTTTCTATGTTATATGATGATCAAAGATTATCTATTACATCGTATTGATCATTGATGCAAATCATGATTAATATCAGTCCTCAACCTAGTATAGTGCATATGTTATTTTGCTGCATTAATTTGCTGACCTGTATACCTCTATGCATTATATCTTGTACAATTACAGACGACGAAAGCATAATCACGCTTTACAATGAGTCTTTGTGCATTTACTTCTTGATACGGGAGTATGTCGTGTGCGTGGGAACCACAGACAATTGCCTTTATACATTAAGTATCAGTATCAGTATAAAGCACTGCACAAAAGTCTGCATGTGAGTTTATGTGGATCACAATATCAGCAGTTGCCAGATCACACATTGTCTTTAATGATAATAATTTCAAAAAGATCAACGGTGTGATCAGATTTCTCAATAACTGATATGATCCCTTTACCGGAAATCACAAAAATATTTACAGTTTTTCATTTACATTTCTGCATTTTATTTTCTCGTCAAAAATTACAAAACTCAAAACGATTTTAGGTGTGTTTTAGCATAAACTTTAGAAAATCCAAAAAGATTTTTCATTTTCATCTTATTTTTTGATAACTGATGGTGGTTGATGTCGATTTTCTAAACCTTGATACACCAATTGAGCTTTGTAACTTTTAAAATGTGAAAATATGAATGTTGGATGTTTAAAAGTTGGAAAATAATTGAACCGGGACTCGTTTTTGAGATTTGGAAAATTTTCAAAAATCCCAATTCTCATTCGCCCATTCGTTTGGTCGAATGTGGGATTTTCTTTGTTCATTCGTATGCTTTGTTGGGCGAAGGAGAGTGTTCCTGATAATTATTTCATTCGAACCCTTTTATCTCATTCGAACCCTTTCAATAGGGTCGAAGGAGAGAAAAGTTTCTCCTTCGTATGAACAAAACGGGCGAAGGAACAGGCCTATATATATCCAGTCTCTCATTCGAACCTCATTCATATTTTTCCAGATTTTTACTTGTAACCTCACCTTGTTGCTTTTTCGTTTAAAATCATACTATTGTGTTCGTGCATTAACACTGATCAGTTTGATATCATTTTTACAGGTAAACAACAAGGAATCAGCTTATAATCTCTCTTCTTCAAATCCGAGCCCTAACTGTCTAAAATCGTTTTAAAACAACATAAAACTACCAATTGATGTTCAGGATTCATTGTGTGTGTGTTTTAGGGGGAGAAGTAATCAAAATTAGAGTTTAAAACAGTTCAGATTGTTCAGTTGATGTTTAAACCCTAATTTTTGGGTGAAAACACAAACACAATGCAAAATTGTTAAAACTGTTAGTCTAGGAATGTTTATCGGCATGATTAGGCCTCAATACAATCAAATGGACATGTACAGGATGACTAGAATTCAAAATTGAATTTTCAAAATTATGAACTGCTTCCTTCGACCAGTTCGAATGGGCGAAGGAAGAAGATGAAATGGGCGAAAGAGGATAAAATGGGCGAATGAAACTTTTTATCAAAATTAACACATTCGTACCATTTATATCTCATTCGTACCTTTACAAAGACACCTTCGTACCCCCGTTTAGGCGAAGGAGGAAGTTTTTGACCAAAAATTTTCAATTTTGATATTTTGTCGATTTTTAACTTGTGTTTTTGATTGTTTTGCAGATCTAACCATGTCTGAACAGCAGAAGACTACGGAACAAGCAGGATCCTCATCACAGCCCGCAAAGCAGCTTGATTTTGAGAATGCGCACAACTGTTGCGCATATCTTGGCGATGTGAAGAAGCACACAGAATTTGTCGGCATTATTGAGTTTTTGAAGCGAAGCAGAGTAATAGATGCCATTGCTATGCCGACAGTGATCTACCGAGATATGATACAGGAATTCTGGTCTAATGCTAAACTAGATTTCTGGAAGTGCGAATCTTGCTTGACGAGCAAAATTCAGGGACAACGAGTGATTGTGTGCGAAGAAGATTTGAGAGAAGCACTGAATCTGAATGATGATCCGAAAGATCCAAAGGAGTTCACATTCATGGATCAAAGGAAGTGCTTTCTCAGGATGAAGTACAACGGACCTATCACTGACGGTTCGTTGCATAAAGGAAAACTGTGCCCACAGTTCAAATATCTGGCACATGTTTTAATTCACTTTTTCGGATCTGCTGCGGGAGGTTATGACTTGATGAGGAAGAGCATCAGTTCGATGATGGTTGCTTTGGTATTGAACAAACCGTTCAATGTTTCTGGCATGCTGATGTCTCACTTACTGGAGCCCGTGAATGGAACGAGGAACCTGAAGTTTCTGTTATATCCTCGTTTTCTTCAAATGATATTCGATCACAAGTACAAAGAGCTGAAGAGAGATGCTAAACACATTGTTGTTCAGGAACACATGTCTCTGAATACACTAGCTAGGATGAAAGCTTATAAAGGTTTGTCTGTTGAAGAACGTCCTCCTGTTAGACGTTTGTTTGGACATCTAGCTAGGGTGGATTATAAAGATCCGGGTGAGGGGCTTGTAAGGAATGAGAACAGTGATTCTGATGCTGATAATCCTTTACATCATGTTGATCCTGACGCTAAGCGCAAGAGACAAGTTGTGAATGTAGGCGCTAAGAGTGGTAAGACAAAGAAACCAGAGATAAGGATTGAGGTTTCTGAACCAGCGAAGAAGAAAAGTACTCAAGGTAGAAATAAGAGGATGGCGAAAAAGGGTTTACACCTTGTTGATGAAGCTTCCATTGATTCAGAAGAGACAATAGAGGAAGAACAATGGAATTCTGATGCTGAGACAGTAGTGACGACCATGCCCAAGGCCACTGAGGCTGGTGCGTCTGCTAGCCAAAGAGAAGATCATCAAGGGAACAAAAGCCCTATTCCCGTTGATGTAGAAGACTTGAGTTTTAATGCTGAAGAGACGTTGGTTGGTTCTCCTGTGCAAGCTGTTAGAAAAGAGAAGAAGAAACAGGAGAAGCCGAGTATAAAGAGGAAGAAAGAGATAGAATCGTTGATTGCTGGTAAGAAACTGCCGCCAGCTACAAGTTCAAAATCACCGGTTATTGCACCTGCTCATAAGAAACAGAAGACTGCAACAACTTCTAGCACACCACAAACTGAAGAAATTCCAATGGATGATGTGAATGAAGCATTGGATAATGTGCTAAAGAAAATCAGAAAAGGTAAACTGCATGAAGCTGTTGAACCACCAAAGAAGACAAAAGTATCGGTGGACAGTGACATCATGACTGCTGTGAATCAGAGATTTTCTGAGTTGATGAATTTGATTACTAAACAACAGACGGAGATTGAGCAGTTAAAGTCAAATGACAAGAAAATGTTAGAAGTCGTAGTCACATCGGCAGATGATAATGAGACCTTGAAGAAGACAATCAAGAAATTAAAGAGAGAAAACAAGAAGTTGCTGAAACATGAGCAACGTAACACCAGAAGGATTATAGTCTTGAAGAAGGAGAACAAACAGCTGAAAAAGAGTAACAAGCATATGGATGATCTGATAAAGAACTTGTACTCTCAAGCTCCTCAACTTCAAGCTGGTGAAGTGGATAAAGAAAGAGAAGAAGAGCTAGTTGATTACGAACTGTCCGATGAAGAGGAAGATGATGAACTAGATGAAGATGCTGGTAACGATACAAAGACGAAGAAAAAGGATGATAAGGATGATGGTGGATCGGATGATGGATCAAGTGATGGAGACGGCTCTGCATTTGATGATAGTAGTGATGACGATGATGATGATGTTGATAAGTTTTCTTACGAGAAACGTGACTCAGATAAGGGCGGTGAATCGAGCTCTAAAGCTCCTGGTGAGAATGTTGACGATGAAGATATTTTCTAGAACGAGAGATTGCGGTCATTGTCTGAAGAAGATAAGAACAAGTATCGTCAGATGTTAACCGATCGAGTCTGGACGATAGACATGACTAGCAGGTTCCCTGAAATATTTGAATCAAACAATAAACTATTCGAGTTGGAGTATGATGACCCTGATCTTGAGGATGGGGAAGTTTCTGCGGCTATTTCGAAAGAAATTCTTGAAGGTTTAGCAAAGCAAGTGGGCAAGACATTGGAAGAATTACTTGCTGATAACTTTATTCCTAAGATTCCTGAGAAAGAAGCTGGAAATCATTCGGATGATCGTGATGTTCCTGCATTCGAGGAAGTCGAAATGGAAGATATTACGAGCGAAGAATATCCACAATATTTCAGAACAAATCAAGATTGTGGATTTTCTTTCTCAGACGAACTGCTAAACCATGCCGAGAAGCTTGCAAAAGATAAGAGCAAAGTCTTTGAAGATGAAATCTTTAAAGGACATAACAAGCCACGGTTCGAGCAATCAGAAAGCTTAAAAGAGTTGTTGAAGAAGTTGAAAGAAAAGGAGAATAATCGTCCGAAACCTGATATTCAAGGCAGCTTTTACAAACTTCACAATAAGATTTTCAAAGGTCGTGCGTTGGCCTGGAAGTTTGTTAAAGAGTTGAAGTGTTTCGCAGTAAAGTGGGAGAAGGGGATCTTGTATTTTGAGAAGTTTCATCACTTGAAGACCCTTCCATATTGGGCAATCAGAGATATTTGTCGTCACCGTTTAACGGGAGCGTCAAATAGTCAGATTACGTACTTTGCTGAAAAGATGACTAGGGAAAGCCGAACCCAGTGGGACTTTTTTACACCACAATATCCAAAGCGAATTGTTCATAAGAAGGATATTGATGTGATAACTGGTACGCCCAAAGTGACGTTGAAATATAAACCACCGCAAGTGTTGAAAAAGATTCCTTTGATGCCTATTCCGCAACACTTTGCCAAAGACTTCATCTGGTGGTATTATGATTTGAAGATTGCAGAGGCCGTGATTGTGTTAAAGGATGGAGAGTCGAATTATAAGAAAGTGCATATCTTTGATCCCATGTGGTTGATAAACTGTTCACATGAGGATATCATCATGCTATTCTATAATCCGATCTATTCAGATGCTAAAGATGCCGAGCAAGCAGGAAAGTACCAACGTGTGGCATTACTGTGCTTTGCGTTTAATATCAATGCTGGATGTGATTATGATGAGAAGTTGGGAAAGTATGTGGAGAAGCAAAAGGTGCCAGAACTGAAAACGAAGAAACAAAAACAATTTCAGGAACCGGTGTTGACAAGAGAACAAATGATTCAAAGACATATTAGACTGTGGAACAAAAGGTTGGATGAAGAACGACAAACACAATCCAAGCAATAGTCGAGGGGGAGTTTGTAGATGCAAAAGTGCGACTAAAGCTTTGGATTGTAAATCACATTTTGTTTTGTAGATATCGAAGGTGCGAAGGAGTGGATTAGATGGTGCGAAGGAGAACAGAAAGGTGCGAAGGAAGAATGTTTTGGGCGAATGAAGATTAGATTATAGAAACTTGGTTCGACCAGTTGATATGGGCGAACCTGCACATTCGCATGAACAGTTTGGGCGAATGTGCAGGCGTATAAATAGGTCAAGTTCATTTTTGAATGTAACTTTGATGATTATTATTCCCTCCTCTTTCTGAAAACCCTCTCTAGATTTTGTTAAACTTGTTTTACGTTTAAACCTTGATTGTATTGATAATTCAACGTGTAAACAAGTGTTTTATTAATGAAATTGATTGAAAATGATGATCTGTGTGTTTGAATCTGTTTGATTATTATTTTGTGATAGTTTTAGGGTTTCCGCACCTGAAACTAACTTGTTTGATCAATCTTTGTTTGTTATCGATCCTTTCACGAACATACAGACAGGGATGCCAGACGGGGATCCGGTAGGGGACACCGGGAACCCGAACCTATTTATTCCAGTGATGAGGATCGGGCTCGAGTTAGTCGGGTTGCTAATCGAGGTTGCACTTATGGGGATTTCAAAAAGTGTGACCCACCTTCTTTTGATGGCAATAAGGATGTTTCTGCAGCCCACCAGTGGATTCGTGAAATGGAGGCTGTGTTGCGGATAAGTAAGTGTCGGAATGAGGACAAGGTGACTTTTGCGGCGCATTCTTTTGTATCTGAGACTCTATGTTGGTGGGATAACTTGACGCAAGCCATGGGAGATAGGGCACTTAAGAGAATGAAATGGGATGAGTTGAAAACTTTGGTTATTGAGCATTTCTGTCCGACTCATGAGTTGGATAAGTTGGAGAGGAAGTTTATTAATCTTGAAGCTGGGAATCTGTCCCACAAGGAGTACACGTCCAAGTTTAATGAGTTGGCTCACTTGTTCCCAGATATGGTTACACCAGAAGCAAGAAGAATCAAAAGGTACATTCAGGGGTTGCCATTGGACATACGTCGGGGTGTTGTGACTACTAGCATGGATACATTTCGAGAGGTGGTGGCTATGAGTGATACTTTGTATGAGCAGAGGGATGTTGAGCGTGTCACAGATCATAAGAAGAATTGGAACTCTAACCGCGGCTTCGAAGGAAAGCGGAGTGGGGCGGATACTTCGGGACCCGTTCTCAAGAAAGTGAAGACTGAAGTCACTGACATTGTGGGTAGTAGTGGGGATAGTAAACAATGTGGTAAATTTGGAAAGATGCATTCGAGGGAGTGTAAGCAGGGCACAGGTATTTGTTTCCGCTGTAAGAAGACGGGTCACCCTCACTATCAGTGCCCGACTTTGGTGTGTTATAAATGTAAGGGCACGGGGCATTTCTCTAACAAATGCAAAGCGGCCCATGCTAGTAGCTCTGGTGCTGGGGATGCTGGGAAAACTACCGGGACAGAGGTACCAAGGACCAAAGCCCGGGCTTTCAGTCTCTCTCAGAAAGAATGCTAAGGCGACGGTGGACGTTGTGACAGGTATCTTGTGTGTTCATTCCACCCACTCGATTGTTTTTGTATCAATTCCTTTACCTTTGTATGTGATACTGTGTCAGGTACATTTGTGGTTAATGGCCTTCTGGCCTCCGTTTTGTTTGATTCGGGTGCTAGTATGAGCTTTGTGTCTACCGCATTCTGTAGTAGATTAGGCGCGATCCCCAAGGATATTAGACATCTATTTGAGGTCGAGGTAGCAGTAGGAAATTCATTCTTTGTTACTAAAGCCGTAGAGGATTGTTGGATCGAGTTATCGGGTCATAGTTTTCCTATCCGCTTGTATTTGATGTCATTGGGTTGCTTTGATGTTATTGTTGGGATGGATTCGCTAGCTACTGTAGATGCTCACATTGTGTGCGGGCAAAAACTCGTGCAACTTACAGCTCCTGACGGGGGTCGTATTACTGTTCACGGGGATGGTAGTTGCTCATTACCTCAAATTGTTTCTATGCTTAAGGCTGGGAAAATGTTGCAGCGCGGGTGTAAGGCATTTTTGGCGCAAGTCGTGGATATGGGGACTGATGTCCCTAAGCTGGGGGGTGTTCCTGTGGTGCGGGGTACCCAGATGTATTTCCTGATGATTTGACGGAGTTGTGTATGCGCGTGGGATCGGCTAATCAACAAAGATAATGATCAAACAAGTTCAATTCAGGTGCGGAATCCCTGAATTGATCACAAAATGATAATAAAACTAGCAAAACATAGAAATCATCATTAACATAATCATTTCATTCATTTACATAATCAATTACACATCAAAACGTTGTTAATAATGATTAAACACGGTTACAGACTCAAAAGATAACCCTAGGGAGAAACACACATAGGGAGGGAAAACAAATGACCAAAAGTTACATTCAAAAAGTTGATTCTGCCTTATATAGATCTGCACATTCGCCCAAATGACTTGGTCGAATGTGCAGGTTCGACCGTTTAAGATGGGCGAACCAAGACACATCTATCTACAAAACTTCCTTCGACCTTCGACCATCCATATTTCCACGTTCGACCATTCGACCAGAAACAAAACATTTTCTAACTCGCAATCCAATAGCATTAGTCGCAATATGTGCATCTACAAACTCCCCCTCGACTATTGCTTGGATTGCTTGAGTCTTCGCTCTTGGTCCATCGCTTTGTTCATAAGCTTGATACGCAATAACGTCTTTTGTTCTTTTGTCAGTACTGGTCCATAAGTTTGTTTCGGCCTTTTCTTTTCAACATTCTGAACCTTTACAAACTTACCCAGTTTCTTGTCGAAGTCACACCCAGCATTCACATTCCATGCAAAGCATAAGAATACCATACGTTGGTATTTGCTTGCCTGTTCACTATCTTTTGTTTCGCAATAGATTGGATTATAATAAAGCATAATAATGTCTTCATGCGAGCAGTTGATTAACCACATTGGGTCAAAAATATGAATCTTCTTGAAATCCTTTGCACCATCCTTCAAAACGATAATAGCTTCAGCAGTCTTCCAATCATAATATCACCACATGAAATCTTTTGAAAAGTGTTGTGGTATTTGCATCAAAGGAATATGTTTCAACACTTTTGGTGGTTTATACTTCAAAGTCACATTGGGAATCCCCGTAATATCATCCTTCTCCTTCTTATGGACTATCCTCTTAGGATATTGTGGGGTAAACACATCCCATTTCGTCCTGCTCTCTCTGGCCATCCTATCTGCAAAGTAACCAACCAGATGATTGTTCACTGAAGCACCTGACATTTCATGTCTACAGATATCTCTAACAGCCCAGTATGGTAGTGTCTTGATATCATGGAATATGTCAAAGTACAGGATTCCTTTTTCCCATTTCACCACGACACATTTCAGCTGTCTTAAGTACTTCCAGCCGAGAGCTTTCCTATTAAACAAATCATTATGAAATTTGTAAAAGCTACCTTGAACTTCAATTTTTGGACGGTTAGCTTCTTTTTCTTTAAGCTTCCTCAGTAATTCTTTCAAAGCGTCAGATTGTTCAGTGTTTCGCTTTTGACAATCTGGAAACACTTCTTCAACAAACTTCTTACTCTTTTCATGAGCAAGTTTCTCAGCCTGGCTTAATAGTTCATCAGTGAATTCAGGAAATCCAGAATCTTTGTTATTCTTAAAGTATTCGGGATATTCCTCGCTAGTAATATCCTCAATCTCCACTTCTTCAAATACTGGAACGTCTTTGTCATCGGAGTGATTACCTGCTTCTTTCTCAGGTATGTTTGGTATCTGGTTATCACTCATCAACTCCTCCAGAGATTTACCAACCTGTTTTGCCAGTCCCTCCAATATCTCTTTTGACATGGCTACAGAAACTTCTCCGTCTTCTAAAACATGATCATTGTACTCCAACTCAAAACGCATGTCGTTTGATTCAAATATCTCTGGAAATCTACCAGTCATCTCGATCATCAAGACTCTGTCAGTCAGCATCTGGCGATACAAGTTCTTGTCATCATCAGATAAAGATCTGATCTTCTCATTCCAGAAGATATTATCATCGTCAACAGTACCACCAGGAGATTTAGAATTGGATTCTCTTGTGTCTTTTCCCGATCCTGTCTTTTCACACTTATACTTGTTAGTGTCATCATCATCATCCTCACTGTTAGAACTAGCAGAGCTATTATCTTCACCTGAATCATCTCCTGAACCATCATCATCACCATCATCTTTCTTCTTCTTTTTAGGAGCATCACCGGCATCCTCATTCAACTCATCATCCTCTTCTTCTTCATCAGATGGTTCAAAATCAACTGATTCTTCATCACGTTCTTTATCTTCTATACCAGCTTGTAATTGAGGAGCTTTAGAGTACAAGTCTTTTATCAGAATATTCATACTCTTGTTATCTGCTTTCAGCTTCTTGTTCTCCTCTTTTATAGCAATGTACCTTCTGGTGTTTCTTTGCTCATGTTTCAACAACTTCTTGTTTTCTTTCTGAAGTTGTTTAATCTTAGATTCCAGAGCTTCATGATTCTCATGTGACGATTCAACAACATCTAACATCTTTCTGTCATTGCTTCTCAACTGTTCAATCTCTGCTTATTTCTGATTTATAATCTTCATCATGTCAGCAAGCTTCTGGTTAACTGCAGTCATCACATCACTGTCTACAGTAACCTTAGGTTTTGAAGCTTTAGCAACAGGAATCTTTCCTTTCTTCAACTTCTTCAACACTCTATCCAAATCATCATTGAATGCATCAGTTGGCAATTCAGTATGTTCAGCAGCAGATGATGTCTTTTGTTTCTTTGCTGCTGGGGATGTGATGGGTGATTTAGAACTAGATGCTGCAGGCAGTGTCTTTCCAGCAATTAGATGCTCAATATCTCTAGCTCTTTTCTCCATCGGCTTCACAACTTTCTCTTTCTTCTTGTATAGTGGTTTCTTCTATTTCTCTCCTGTCTTTGGTGATCCTACAAAATTTTCGAATCCCAATCCCAAACCTTCATCTGTCTCATCCAATGCAATAGGACTCTTTGTCCTTTTCTCTTCCACAGACTTGTTAAGACTTTCAGACTCACCAACCACAGTGGCCTCGGGCGTGGTGCTCTTAACAGTCTCATTCTCTGAATCCCATCTCTCGTCTTCCTGTGTCTCTCAAAATCAACAGACACTTCATCAACTAAATGTAAACCCGTTTTGGCTATATTCTTCTTTCTTCTAGAAACTTTCTTCTGTGCGGGTTCAATATCATCTTGTTTCTCTTTCCCTTTTCCAGTCTTGGCACCGACGTTCACTACTTGTCGCTTTCGCTTTGCAATAGGATCAACTGGACATAAAGGATTATCTTCATCAGAATCACTGTTATCATGCCTAGCTTTGTCCTTTCCTGGATCTACATAACCTGGGTTAATCAAATGACCAAACAGATTCTTGTGTGGTGGTCTTTCATTCAACGGCACACCCTTATAACCTTTCATTCTGACAAGCGTGTTCATGTTCATGTGATCCTGTACAACAATCTGGGTAGGATTTCTTCGCAATTTCTTGTGCTTCTTATCTAATATCATCTGCAAGAATCTTGGATATAGCAGAAATTTCTTGTTCTTCAAACCTCTAAGTGGTTCCAGCATGTGTTCAAGATAAGTGCAACCATCAAAGAGCTAATACTCTTTCTCATAACATCATACCCTCCACTCACTGATCCAAATACATGCAGCATGACGTGAGCTAAGTACTTGAGCTGAGGGCATAGCTTCCCTTTGTGTAATGAACCATCAATAATCGGTCCATTGTACTTCATTCGTAAGAAGCACTTTCTCTGTTCAATCCATGATAGTTCTCTTGGATCTGTTTGCTTATCTTGTAGCTGTAGTGCTTCACTAATATCATCTTCATAAACAATCACAAGCTCCCCCTAAATCGTACTTACAACAGCAGATTCACTGTTCCAGTAATCCATCTTGGCATTCTTCCAAAACTCTTGTTGATGATCTTTATAAATGATGGCGGGGGTAGCTAGGGCAACTATCACACGGCTTCTCTTTAAGAAATCTACAATGCCGGTGAATTCTTGGTGTTTCTTCAAGTCTCCCATAAACGCACAGCAATTGTGTGCTGGTTCAAACGGTAATTCTTCTATCTGTTCCTTTCCAGCTGCCTGTTCTGAAGATCCAGCGGGAACATCAATACTTTCCTGTTCTGACATGATTAGACTGCAAAACAAAACAATGAAAACACGTTAAAAACGGACAAAATAATCAAAACTTGAAATTTTTAAATTTTTTGAAATTTTTGATTTTGAAATTCTACATTCGACCATTCGAGGGTACGAATGTGAAAATAAAAGTTCGAATGTGGAATCAAAGGTTCAAATGTGAAAATCAGTGAATAAAATTGTACATTCGACCGTTTATATCCATTTTCGACTGTTTAAACATCTTCATTCGCCCAAAAAGTCACATTCGACCGTTTGAATTTGGGCGAAAGAAGACTGTTCATCTTCTTCAATATCAGATTTTGATTTGGATCGTTTTAACATGCCATTTTGATTTGAATGCCCTCTAATATGACTGATTAATCATTCCAAACATCAATTTTGATTATAATCCATTGTTTATGTGTTTTTTTTAAAAAAAAAAAACTAGCTAGGGTTCGAAGGTTTTGAAACATCAATTGAGCAATCTGTGTAATTTTAAACCTTGTTTTTTGTTTATTCTCCCCCTAAAACACTTAAACAATGAAACCTTAACAAAAATTTTAAAAATTATCAGTGAATGATCAATGTTTGATCTCAGTTAGGGTTCAGTCACAATTTCATTGACTATGATCTGTTTAATGGATGATAACCTGCAAATGAGGAATCAAAATGATCAGCACAACAATACGAACACAATGATATGATTTTTAATCCTCGAGCAACAAGATCACTTTATCACAGAAATTTGAAATTTTTTTAATATGGGGGTCGAATGTGCAGATCAGGTATATATAGGCTCCACATTCGACCAAACGACTAGGGCGAATGAGAAACTTTTTCCACGTTCGACCCTATTTAAAGGTTCGAATGTAGAAAAAGGGTTCGAAAGTGAAATTAACACAGGAACACTCACATTCGACCATTTGAAAGGTTCGAATGAGCAAGAAAATTCCACCTTTCGACCCAACGAAGGGGCAAATGAAAAATGGAATTTTTGAAATTTTTACCAAATCTCAAAATCGAGTCCCGTTCAAAATATCTTTCAACTTTTAAGCATCCGACATTCATTATTTCCCAATTAAAGATGACAAAAACTCAAATGGTCCATCAAGTTTTAGAAAATCACCATCAACCACCATCAGCTATCAAAAATAAGATAGAAATGTAAAATCTTTTGGATTTTCTAAAAATTTTTGTTAAAACACACCGAAAATCTTTTGAGTTTTGTATTTTTGACAAGAAATGTAAAATGCATAAATGTAAAGATAAAGCTGTAAATGATTTGTGATTTCTGGTTAGGGGATCATATCAGTTATTGAGAAATCTGATCACACCGTTGATCTTTTGAATTATTATCATTAAAGACAATGTGTGATCTGGCAACTGCTGATATTGTGATCCACATAAACTCACATGCAGACTGTTGTGCAGTGCTTTAGACTAATACTAGTATTTATAGTATAAACTCAATTGTCCGTGGTTCCCACACATACGACATACTCCCGTATCAAGAAGTAAATGCACAAAGATTCATTGTAACGCGTGATTATGCTTTTGTCATCTGTATTTTACAAGGTATAAGGCACAGAGGTGTATAGGTCAGCAAATCAATGCAACAAAGTAACTTGTGCACTTTACCAGGTTGAGGGCTGATATCAATCATGATTTTCATCAATGATTGGATACGATGCATTAGATAATCTTTGATTATCTTCCTCAATTCGGTAACTTTAGGATTTGGCTTTTCAGCTCTTTTATAAAGACACCCTATCTGATCTAGGTCCGTAATGACTTACAGCAGAAGATCAGAAAGACTATCCCCAGATAACTAATAACATAACGACCCGAAACCTCCAAATTTTGTACAAATACTCTATCAAACGAAATTATGGTACTAAGACCATATGCCCATGAGGAGTTCATCCACACAACAATTCGTTTGATATGTATGTATCAGGCACGCAGTAATAGGTCTACGAAGCCTATCAACACATCACACAGACTCAAACACACGCCTTATACTGCATTAAACTTCTTTTGCATGTGTCAGATCCCCACTGATGTACTATCATTTCCCCTTTTTCTCCTGGAAATCATTTTGGGTTTTCTAATTTTTTATGGGTTTTTGAATTTTTCAATGTTTTTGGTTTTTCGGAAAATAAAATTTACCTAGAAATGTAAAACATATTTTTGGATTTTGGTGTTTTTCTGAAAAGCAATAAAAACTAAAAACTAAAAAACAATAAACTGAGGTGATGATTAGTCTTGTTTTTCTTTTATACAGTTAGCTTTTAAAAGATATTCAAATCTTGATTTATCAAAAGCTTTGGTAAATAGATCTGCACGTTGATACTCAGTGTGGATTTTAACCATATCAATCAACTCTTTTGCGTAACAATCACGGATAAAATGATATTTGATCCGGATATGTTTAGCTTGAGAGTGATTTACTAAGTCTTTTGTTAATGCAATTGCGGCTTCATTATCACAGTAAATAGGGGTTTTAAGAAATTGCAAACCGTAGACCACCATCTGTTGTTGTATCCAGAGGGCTTGTGAGCAGCAGCTTGATGCTGTGACGTATTCTGCTTCACATGTGGATAAGGCAACTGCGGTTTGTTTCTTGCATTGCCAGGTCACGAGCCTGCTCCCCATAAACTGGGATCCAGCCATTGTGGATTTGATGTCTTTGTCAAAGCCACCCCAATCTGCATCACTAAAAGCGATTAGGTCAAAATTATCATCATTAGGGTACCATAGTCCTCTCGATGGACAACCCTTCAGATATCTAAGGATAGGTTTGACAGCTGCAAGATGACTCTGTTTTGGCTTCGATTGATAACGTGCACAGAGACATGTGGCAAACATTATATCTGGTTCGGAGGCGGTGAGGTACATCAGAGATCCGATGATTGCTCTGTATGTAAAAGGATCAGTGAGCTCCCCCTTAGCGTCAACACCAATCCCGTGATTAGGTTGTATCAGGGTATCCATCGGCTTTGAATCATCCATCTGGAATCGGCTCAAGACTTTAGAAACATATTTCTTCTAGTGAATAAAGATCCCCGTTGGTCTTTGGTCCACCTTCAAGCCTAAGAAAAACTGCATCTCTCCCATCGCACTCATTTCGAACTTTTCCTGCATAACACGTTCAAAATCTCTGCACAGAAGTTCGTTAGTAGAACAAAAAATAATGTCATCAACATAAATGTGCACTAGAAGCAAGTCATCCCCTGTTCGTTTTGTGAACAGTGTGCAATCTACCAAACCTCATTTAAATCCTTTGGACAGAAGATACGTGCTCAGCTCTTCATACCATTGCCTTGGAGCCTGGTGCAACCCGTAGAGAGCTTTGTTTAGAACATAGACCTTATCTCGGTGAATAGGATCCTCAAAGCCTGGTGGTTGACCTACGTAAACTTCCTCCTTGAGCACACCATAAAGAAATGTGCTTTTAACGTCCATTTGATACACCTTGAATTTCTTATACGATGCGAACGCCAGAAACATGCGAATAGCTTCTAAGCGTGCAACCAATGCATAAATCTCGTTGTAATCGATTCCTTCAACTTGATGAAAGCCTTATACGACCAATCGAGCTTTGTTCCTAACAATCACTCCTCTGTCATCTTTCTTACACTTAAACACCCATTTTGTTCCTATCTTGTTCCGTCCTGGAGGTAAATCTGTCAGTGTCCACACTCCAAGTTTTTGAAACTGTAATAACTCCTCCTGCATAGCCTCTACCCAAGCGTCATCCAAAAGACCGTCCTTGTAAGTCCGCGGCTCGACCTGCGAAACATAACAAGCAAAAGACCAGTCATTTTGAAAACCTGATTTTTGAATTTTGGCATATAAAGCTAGAGCGCCAAGGTTTTCTGGTGAGTTTGCATTCCTCAGTTGACCGTCATGACACTGCTACCAGGATCACCAATAACCTGCTCGAGCGGGTGATTCCGATGTATCCGAGATTCTGGATAATCAGGTACTTGCATTCCCGTCTGAGTAGTTAAATTCTCTGTCGAATCCAGATCATTACCCAAGTTTGATGATGAAGCACCATTTGGATTTGGGTTCACTGGAGGTGTCTCTGTAGCAATATGGGGGACATCTTCACTTGTAACATCATCGTCGTCTTCAGATTCCGATGAATTAAGAGTTGTGGACGCTTCCAGAAATACCTCTTCTTCAACTACAGGAGCATTGGTATCCTTAGAAGCTGTTTGAGGGTTTACAGTGATCGGACGCACCAACGGTGATGTCACTGCGTTTTCACACTAGTAATATAATCGTAATACAACCTCTTCAACAAAACTATCTATATTGAATGATTCAAAGAAATCTTTGTAATCAAACATCCAGTCTGGATCACTACCCTATACATTTTGAGTATACCTCTGCACTTCAACGTTAGCCCACTCCTCGACCTGACGAGTTTGTTTGTTGAAAAGCCGTTTAAGCGGGGTTGCATATCCAACAAAGAATCCTTCTTCAGCCTTTGGTGCGAATGTGACACCCCGCATTTTCAGGTTCCTACTTTAACTGAACTCTAGTTAACTTGCATGTCGTATGTGGCTAAACACTTAACTAGGGTTAGTTAATAGGGCATTTGAATGTGTTATGGAACAATAACATATGCTAGATGGTATTAACGTACGTTATAATTAGGAAAGTCTTTGTCTTGACACACACACGACTCATATATCCCGAACGTTGGTGATTTGTCAAGCATGCATGATTATATGAGCAATTGATTGATGATGAATGTGAACTAAGATGTGTATGTGAATTACATGTTTATGTGAATTACTAAGTAATAGATAATCAGCACGTAAACCCTGCGAAATATGTGCACCCCATGATTAATATGATATGAGATGATAAAAACAATAGTTTTCATACAAGTTAGTATGATTAATATTATCGGGACCATTCTCGGGATTAAAACCTTGTAAGGGGTCCGTTTATCAAGAAAAGGCCCATAAACCCGTAACCTAGGCCCATGATCCAATTCCTATTATATTATTGTTCAAAAAAAAAATAAGAAACCCTAGACCCTTCCTTGCGCCGTGAACCATCACGACCACAATCCTCTCAATTTTCAATCTTCCAACAACTTTCCTCCCTAATTCAAGTTAGTTTGGGTGTAATCTTTGAGCTTTAAGGATCATTGCATTGAAAGGTATAATCTTACATGCTTTATGATAGTACTAATGTGCTGTGAAAATATGGATTTAATTCTGATAACATCGATTTCATTGTGAAAATATGGGTTTACTATATTATTATAGGCTATTGTGGATGATTAGGGTTCATGAGTATCATGTTATGAAAGTTATGATTTCTGACAGATTCGTTAGGGTGTTTTGTAGGGTCTATATCGTGATGTTAAAGTGATTGTTTTGATGATTTCTTTGCATGATTGTATTGTACGTGGTCTTAGATTTTCATAATGGGCAAAACCATCAGATTTGGACATCTTTTGAGTGGCTTTTGGAATTTTGTTTGATTAAAGGTCATATCAGATTTTCGGAATTATAAATTGGGTCAACTTTAAACGGTCATAACTCGAGATTTACAAAGGGTTAAGTTATGAAATTTGGACAGTAGGTCAACATTGGAAAAACTTGGCTGTTCCAATTGGATTCACCTTGTTTGGGTGAATACACAATGTTTGGGAATTTTTCTACTAAACTGACCTGCTATGGAAATTTTCTGGACATAGCTGTGTTGTACGAATTTTAATAATTTTTGTGTTTGGTTGTGAGACAAAACAAAAATATGGGTTATCAAATTAATCCCAATTAATATTCATTAAAATTTGGGAGTTTAATTCGTTCGTTAAGTATTTTAAATAATTCATTTTTCGCAGCGTACAATCTGCCCTGAAAACGCAGATTGTGTAAGGGATGTTTACGTGACTATTTGGAGTCTTATATGGTATGTATTTGACATGAACTTGCATGAATACTTATATTAGATGTGTGTGAGGTATAAAACTGATAATAATCAATATGATCACCAACGGGATACATAGGACTTAGTTGTGCATGTAGAGTCATTAGGTGCCACTACACGGTTTGAACTTTAAAAGTCTTGGACAAACGAGTTGTATGGTGTGTTGGTTATGCACATATACTCACCTAGTGACATTTGTAATAGGAAGTCGGTAGCTCATTTCTGTTTGAGGAATTTGGATTATTCACGTGCAACCTAAGGTGAGTTTCACTACTCTTTTCTCAAAAGCATGCGTATCGGGTTGAGACAACGTACTTAACTTTTTCTAATCCGGGTTGGGACTACTATTTTCAAGTCCGGTTTGGGACTACTTACACATCCCGGGTTGGGATACTATGGATACTTGTGTGGGTCGGGTTTTGCTAGTTCGCAAACTGTGTCCTTGATGAACTAAACCAACTCTATCATCTGTAAGTCCTTCACATACCGAATGAGTTGCCGGGTTATGGCAAGCGGGTTATTAGTTGATAGCGCTATTAGGTCTTACAAACCTCACACCAGCTCGGGGAGTGCGGGAGTGAACTATAACTTAACAGATTTTATCATTGTTGATAGGCAATGATGTAAGGCATGCGGCTCACATTTGTGGCTACACGTACATCAGCAGTTCGGTATATCGGTGTTAGTTATCATGAATGGGTTAGCTACACTTGACATGCGATGAACTAGTGTTTACACGGTTCTTGGAACCAACTCAATTACTTGTTTACATGGTTTTGGAAACCAGCGCAGTTACATACTCATTTACTTTACTTAGTGAACTCACCAACATTGTTTGTTGACCCACGATTTACATGCTTTTGCAGGTAGTTAGCTTCCGGTGCCAGGATTAGATAGCACTGCACACTTCACTACATTTGGGGTCTTGGGCATACACCTAAATTACATATTATGCTTTTACATTTTCTTTCATATGGTTTTAATTTGGGCGCGTTGTTTTGCGCATGGTTTTTAAAAGGTTTAAATTTGGTTTACGCTTCCGCAACTTAACTAAACTTGGTTTTTGAAAACGAACTAAATGGTTTTGGGCATTTAGAGTTCGTTCATATGACTTATCGCTATGGGATCCTGGTATGTCATGCGCCTCGCGGTATAAACCCCGCAGTGGAAATTTGAGGGTGTGACAGATTGGTATCAGAGCCATTGGTTATAGTGAACTAGGACTGCATGTTGAGTCTAGTCTATAATCATCATAGCATAAGTACACTCACAACTTAAGTGCACAACTAGCTTTTAGCTACATATATCTACAACACATGATTTTGGGAGATATGTTATCTTCTAGTTCTAGACCTAATTCTGAACACGTCAATGGTGGGAACCCAGTGTTACACCAGGTGGCGCATTACTGGGAGTAGTATCCTATCAAACCTCGTGGATGAGGAAACAACAATTGTACAGGGGAGAAAGCCCTTGCGAGCGTTGTAGCGCACGTACACAGGAAAGCTGCACTATGCGCATGACGTGATACCATCAAACCGAATCAACTATGAAGAAATTCAAATACCGAGACTTATCCTTTTTCACTGAGCAAGGAGACAATTAGTTTCTATTCCTTGTTACTTGATCTTTCTTACTTCCATTTGAAATTCAGACGGGACTGGGTTACACATATAGAACTTATTTCATACTTTAGTACCTTTCACCTAGTATGAGTGGGCGGACGTATGACTGCATATCCCTGTTACTCATAAGTATATGGTAGATTCATGGGAACACATTAGATTGGGGCTTGTTACACACACTCTTGGGGAGTTACGAAGGTCTGCGATGCAGTGCAACATCTCAAAGGAAGACGAAATCTACTAGTGACTGACAGTCATGATTGGAGGAACGAATGGTGTTGTTGACCATTGAGCTGACTTACACAGGACTGGAGAATGAGACTGTACGTGATGAGAACCATATAACATTGACATCGCGAAAGAGGAAGGATAAGGGATGGAAGGGGAACCTGAGTAGGACGAGCACATGGGAAGTGAGGATGAATGATCTACTATCTAAGACAGAGCGTGGCGACGATTAGCTCTTACCTTTTCTTACCTATCTTTTCTTTCTTTTTTTCCCTTTACTATCTTAGATAAGACTGAGTTCTTATGATCAACGATAGGGTGGTTGAGGCCCTCGCATCTTTCCAAGCTAGTAAAGATCCATCTTGCTAAATCATTCGTTTCCCCTGACTTCCACATTTGAACTTTCTTATTCCTTGAACGCACATTCCACAACAATAACCTACCATCATATTTTCAAGCCTTTTATTGGTCGTAAACCTCGATAACACTAACGGAACTGAAGGAGACCGTCTGATTGCTTCAATAGTATAAGTCATTTCCATGCGCATTTGCCCCGGGCAAGATGGGGTAATGTATGTTACATGCACACTCGATGAGTTACAGATACTTGGATGGAGAACATTGCCCCCTATGATGAAATCTAGAAATTTGACAGATGGGTCTGAGATCAGCGCCTACACTACCAAGCTACGGGAGTTAGATACTTTGTGCTCAAATCTATTTAACCTACTTTACCAGCGGATCAAATTTCATACCAAAAGGGTGGGTCCCAAAGATTCGTGGCTTGGCCACTACAGCTCACCTACCCAGAATCTAACAAATCTTTCACCTGGCTCGCAAAACTCATTGATGAGGCTGTTGAGCATGGTACTTTTCCGAAGCATAGAGCTTCATCTTCTACTTTTGGTGATAGCAAGAGAACGTGGGATAGTGTGAGGTACAAGTCCTTCAACAAACAATAACCACAACGGTAACAACAACAATGGGGCTCGTGGAATAGCAATTGTGATTTGGCTCGGGGAAGCTAGGACTGATAACAATGTCGTGACAGGTACGACACTCTTGCTTCTATTTTATATGATACTGGTGCGAACTATAGTTTTGTGTCATCAAAACTTAGCAAACAACTAGGGATGGTTCCCACTCTTCTTGATACCCCGTACACCGTAGAGCTAGCTGATGGGAAGCTTGTTGAGGTAACCCACACCCATTGTGACTGTAAGCTCGAGTTGGATGGGCAATCGTTTGCCATCAACATTTTACCTATCACCCTTGGAAGCTTTGATCTCGTGGTTGGCATGGACTGGTTGTCCAAGCATCCCGCTGAAATTCTCTATCGGGAGAAGATTGTTCGTGTCCCCCTCCCAGGTGGAGAACTTTTATCTATACAGGGTAATCATGGTGGTGCCATGGTGGGCATCATCTCTTCTTGAAAGCCCAGAAGTGTATTCGTAAGGGCTATCCAGCCATTTTGGCTAACATATCTGACACTCGAGCTGAAACTAAAACTGAAACTGAAACTAAGATTGAGGACATCCCAGTAGTCCGAGATTTCCCAGATATTTTTTCCCTAGAGGAACTACCTGGACTTCCACCTGTTTGTCAAGTGGAGTTTCAAATTGACCTTGTACCTGGAGCAGCTCCAGTTACACGCGCACCATACCGCCTAGCACTAGGCGAACTTCAAGTACTGTCTACCCAACTCCAAGAGCTATTGGATAGGGGCTTTATTAGACCTAGTTCTTTGCCATGAGGAGCTCCAGTTTTGTTTGATAAGAACAAGGGTGGGAGTTTCCGCAGGTGTATCGGAAGTTGAACAAAGTAACGATTGAGAACCGCTACCCTCTACCTCGTATTGATGACTTGTTCGACCAGTTTCAAGGGTCGAGTTTCTATTCTAAGATTGACTTGAGGTCAGGATACCATCAACTGAGAGTCCGAGAGAAGGATGTGGCGAAGACAGCCTTTCGAACTCGTTATGGACATTATGAGTTTTTGGTGATGCCATTTGGGCTAACCAATGCACCGGCTGTGTTCATGGATCTAATGAACCGCGTGTGCAAGCCTTATTTGGACAAATTCGTCATAGTGTTCATAGATGACATACTGATTTATTCCAAGACCAGGGAAGAGCACGAGCAACACCTGCAGCTGATCTTGGAACTCTTGAGAAATGAGCAGTTGTATGCAAAATTTTCTAAATATGACTTTTGGATTCGAGAAGTTCAATTTCTTGGACATGTGGTTAACAAGGCAGGAATACATGTCGATCCCGCCAACATTGATGCTATTAAAAACTGGGAGGCTCCAAAACTCCCACAGAGGTGCGCCAGTTTCTTGGTCTTGTGGGATATTATCGTAGATTCATTGAGGGATTCTCTAAGATCACTCAACCCCTCACTGCTTTGACACAGAAGGGTATTACCTACAAGTGGGGAGATGCCCAAGAATCTACTTTTCAATTATTAAAGTCGAAACTTTGCAGTGCACCTATACTATCACTACCTGAGGGTATAGAGGACTTCGTGGTGTACTGTGATGCGTCTATCCAAGGGTTAGGGTGTGTGCTAATGCAGTGTGATAAGGTGATTGCATATGCTTCACGTCAATTGAAGGTTCATGAGAAGAATTACACCACCCATGACTTGGAACTAGGAGCAGTGGCTTTTGCTCTAAAGATCTGGAGGCATTATCTCTATAAGACGAAGTATACGATCTACACTGACCACAACACATATTCGATCAGAAGGAGCTGAACATGCGACAGCATCGATGGGTCGAACTTCTGAATGATTATGACTGTGCCATAAAATATCATCCAGGGAAAGCTAGTGTAGTAACTGATGCTCTCAGTCGTAAGGAAACGAAACTCAAACGAGTGCGAGCTTTACAACTCACCATACATTTTAATCTTCCTGATAAGATACGTGAAGCCCAGGGCGAGGCTTTTGAAGAAGCAAACATCGGGCTTGAAACTTTACATGGTGCTGATAAGCACTTGGAACTAAAGACAGATGGTCTTCAATATTTCATGAATTGAGTCTGGATACCACGTTTTGGGGATCTCAGACAACTGGTGCTCGATGAAGCCCACACCTCTCGACATTCGGTACATCCTGGTTCGGACAAAATGTACCAAGATCTCAAAACTCCTTACTGGTGGCCAAACATGAAAGTTGAGATAGCCACTTATGTTACTAAGTGCTTGACTTGTGCGAAGGTTAAGATTGAATATCAGAAACCTTTAGGCCTACTTCAGCAACCAGAAATCCCTATGTGGAAATAACATGATTTGGGTTATCATGGATCGTCTAACCAAATCGGCACATTTTTTGGCAATAAAGGAAACTGACTCGCTGGAGAAACTAGCCAATCTATACATCAAGGAAGTAGTCTCTAGGAATGGGGTGCCTACTTCTATTATATCTGATCGCGATGCACGATTCACTTCTCATTTTTGGACTACTCTCCAAAACGCTTTGGGAACTCACTTAGATATGAGCACATCCTATCACCCACAGACGGATGGACAGAGTGAATGAACCATCCAAACATTGGAAGATCTGCTACGAGCGTGCGTGGTGGATTTTGGCAACAGTTGGGATAAGCACTTGCCTTTGATTGAATTCTCGTATAACAACAGTTACCACACTTCGATACAGTGTGCACCTTTAGAGGAACTTTATGGACACAAGTGTAGGTCTCCCATCTGCTGGACTGAAGTTGGGGATAGCCAGCTAACAGGTCTCGAACTCACGCATTAAACTTCTGAGAAGATAGTGCAAATCAGAAACCGGATGGCTGCTGCTCATGATCGACAGAAAAGCTACGTTGATAAGCGTAGGAAACCTTTGTAGGTCCAGGTTGGGGACAATATTCTATTAAAGGTGTCACCATGGAAGGGTGTGATACGCTTTGGAAAATGGGGAAAGTTGAACCCGCAATACGTTGGACCATTCGAGATTGTCGAAAGGATTGGTCCAGTAACTTATAGGTTGAACCTGCCTAATGAACTTAATGGGGTACACGATGTACTCCACGTATCGAATATAAAGAAATGCTTATCGGATACAACACTGGTGGTGCCACTGGAGGAGATCCAGGTGGACGATCAGCTACGGTTCGTGGAAGAACCGGTGGAGATTCTTGAGTGGGGCGTCAAGAAACTCACACAAAACACTATACCTATTGCTAAGGTATGATGGAATTCCCGTCTAGGACCGGAATATACGTGGGAGCGCAGGGATAAATTGCGGCTTAAATACCCACACCTCTTTTCGGAACCTGAACCTGAACATAGATCGAACACTAAACATAAAGCAGCTCGCTCAAAGTGAATTTCAGGGCAAAATTCCTTTCAACTTGGGGATGATGTGACATCCGGGAACCAAGCACACACCATTCTAGCTGGCTTTATTGTTTACTTGCTGAATTTTGGGACGAAATTCTTTTCAACTTGGGGATGATGTGACACCCCGCATTTTCAGGTTCCTACTTTAACTGAACTCTAGTTAACTTCCATGTCGTATGTGGCTAAACACTTAACTAGGGTTAGTTAATAGGGCATTTGAATGTGTTATGGAACAATAACATATGCTAGATGGTATTAACGTACGTTATAATTAGGAAAGTCTTTGTCTTGACACACACACACGAGTCATGTATCCCAAACGTTGGTGATTTGTCAAGCATGCATGATTATATGAGCAATTGATTGATGATGAATGTGAACATGTGTATGTGAATTACATGTTTATGTGAATTACAGAGTAATAGATAATCAGCACGTAAACCCTGCGAAATATGTGCATCCCATGATTAATATGATATGAGATGATAAAAACAATAGTTTTCATACAAGTTAGTATGATTAATATTATCGGGACCATTCTCGGGATTAAAACCTTGTAAGGGGTCCGTTTATCAAGAAAAGGCCCACAAACCCGTAACCTAGGCCCATGATCCAATTCCTATTATATTATTGTTCAAAAAAAAAATAAGAAACCCTAGACCCTTCCTTGCGCCGTGAACCATCACGACCACAATCCTCTCAATTTTCAATCTTCCAACAACTTTCCTCCCTAATTCAAGTTAGTTTGGGTGTAATCTTTGAGCTTTAAGGATCATTGCATTGAAAGGTATAATCTTACATGCTTTATGATAGTAGTAATGTGCTGTGAAAATATGGATTTAATTCTGATAACATCGATTTGATTGTGAAAATATGGGTTTACTATATGATTATAGGCTATTGTGGATGATTAGGGTTCATGAGTATCATGTTATGAAAGTTCTGATTTCTGACAGATTCGTTAGGGTGTTTTGTAGGGTCTATATCGTGATGTTAAAGTGATTGTTTTGATGATTTCTTTGCATGATTGTATTGTACGTGGTCTTAGGTTTTCATAATGGGCAAAACCATCAGATTTGGACATCTTTTGAGTAGCTTTTGGAATTTTGTTTGATTAAAGGTCATATCAGATTTTTGGAATTATAAATTGGGTCAAATTTAAACGGTCATAACTCGAGATTTACAATGGGCTAAGTTATGAAATTTGGACAGTAGGTCAACACTGGAAAAACTTGGCTTTTCCAATTGGAATCACCTCGTTTGGGTGAATACACAATTTTTGGGAATTTTTCTACTAAACTGACCTGCTGTGGAAATTTTCTGGACATAGCTGTGTTGTACGAATTTTAATAGTTTTTGTGTTTGGTTGTGAGACAAATCAAAAATATGGGTTATCAAATGAATCCCAATGAATATTCAGTAAAAATTCGGGAATTTAATTCGTTCGTTAAATATTTTAAATAATTCATTTTTCCCCGCGTACAATCTGCCATGAAAACGCAGATTGTGTAAGGGATGTTTACGTGACTATTTGGAATCTTATATGGTATGTATTTGACATGAACTTGCATGAATACTTATATGAGATTTGTATGAGGTATAAAACTGATAATAATCAATATGATCACCAACGGGATACGTAGGACTTACTTGTGCATGTAGAGTCATTAGGTGTCACTACACAGTTTGAACTTTAAAAGTCTCAGACAAACGAGTTGTATGGTGTGTTGGTTATGCACATATACTCACCTAGTGACATTTGTAATAGGGAGTCGGTAGCTCATTTCTGTTTGAGGAATTTGGATTATTCACGTGCAACCTATGGTGAGTTTCACTACTCTTTTCTCAAAAGCATGCGTCTCGGGTTGAGACAACATACTTAACTTTTTCTAGTCCGGGTTGGGACTACTATTTTCTAGTCCGGTTTGGGACTACTTACACATCCCGGGTTGGGATGCTATGGATCCTTGTGTGGGTCGGTTTTTGCTAGTTCGCAAACTGTGTCCTTGATGAACTAAACCAACTCTATCATCTGTAAGTCCTTCACATACCGAATGAGTTGTCGGGTTATGGCAAGCGGGTTATTAGTTGATAGCGCTATTAGGTCTTACAAACCTCACACCGGCTCGGGGAGTGCAGGAGTGAACTATAACTTAACAGATTTTATCATTGTTGATAGGCAATGATGTAAGGCATGCGGCTCACATTTGTGGCTATACGTACATCAGCAGTTCAGTATATCGGTGTTAGTTATCATGAATGGGTTAGCTACCCTTGACATGCGATGAACTAGTGTTTACACGGTTCTTGGAACCAACTCAATTACTTGTTTACGTGGTTTTGGAAACCAGCGCAGTTACATACTCATTTACTTTACTTAGTGAACTCACCAACATTGTTTGTTGACCCACGATTTACATGCTTTTGCAGGTAGTTAGCTTCCGGTGCCAGGATTAGAAAGAACTACACACTTCACTGCATTTGGGGTCTTGGGCATACACCTTAATTACATATTATGCTTTTACATTTTCTTTCATATGGTTTTAATTTGGTTTAAATTTGGTTTACGCTTCCGCAGCTTAACTAAACTTGGTTTTTGAAAACGAACTAAATGGTTTGGGCATTTAGAGTTCGTTCATATGACTTATGGCTATGGGATCCTGGTATGTCATGCGCCTCGCGGTATAAACACCGCAGTGGAAATTTGAGGGTGTGATAGCAAACTTCTCAGATGGATTAAGCATTCTACACGGAGCTCCAAACGGTTCTAGATACTCTAAGTTCGGCTTTCGTCGATTCAACAGCTCATAAGAAGTTTTGCCAAACTTCTTCACCGTTAAAACATGATTAAGAGTATAAAAAGCTGCGTAAATTGCTTCGTTCCAGAATAATACTGGAAGATTAGAATCCGCAATCATTGTTCTTGTCGCTTCAATTAGATTCCTGTTTTTACGTTATGCGACACTGTTCTGTTGACGGGTATACGGAGCACTGTATTCATGATGAATTCCTTTGTTTTCACAAAGAGCTTCCATCTGTGCATTCTTAAAATCCGTCCCATTATCACTCCTAATTCTCTTGATCTTGAGACCATAGACATTTTCCAATCGAGTGAACAGAACATTCAAATTATCAAACATGTCGCTCTTATGATGCAAGCACATAAGCCATGAAAATATGGAATAGTCATCTGTAACCACAAGACAGTACAATTCACCAGCATGACTTTTACGCTTGACTGGTCCGAACAGATCCATGTGCAAACGCTCAAGTGGTAATTCAACTGAATTGACTTTCTTTGGCTTATGGGATTGTTTGTGCTGCTTTCCTTTCTTGTAACTCACACACTTGTCATTCAAATGAAAATGTTTAACCTTCACGCCTGTGACAAGTTCATTCTTCACCAAATGATTCATCTTTCGAAGGTGAATGTGTCCCATCCTCCTATGCCACATGATTGATTCTTTTTCAGTAGCCTTGGAGAGGAAACACGTGTAACATTACGCATTAATACTTGTACGTTACGCATTGACATTAATAAAACGTCAAGTTTTCATAATTATCTTCGCATTTATTATTTTTGTCGCTATTATGGAACCCTAATACTATATATAATATTATATATATGTGTGTTTTGTATATTATATCAAAAAAAATAAAACCTGCCTTGGCCGGGGATCGAACCCGCGCCAAAGGCCGGGTTAAACAAACACACGAGCACAACCAGCTGGGCTGGCCACTTCCTTGTTATAAACCCGGTTACATATTAATCTTATACACACATTAAAACTCCCACAGTTGACAAGGAAAGTCAACTGTGGGTTGTCTTGGTGATCAATCCATCTAATTAACGCGTAATTGATATATTTTTGGCAAATTTGTGCAATAACCGGCCCAATACAACACAATCACGCGTCAATAACACGGCAATCGTTGACCCATTTGATTATTGGACGCGTATGTATTAAATTGAAAGTCAAACCTTCCAATTAACCCTAACCCTAATTCACAGTATAAATTGAGGCATTCCGTAGCTTAACAACTCGCTCATAACACTCTCTCCACCTCCAATTCTTTCAATTATACTCTGATTGTTGCAATTTTGTTCGTGGTTTGACTTTATCTTTGACCCGAAGATAATCATCAATCCTACACTGTGAGTATGATTTCTTTTGTGGGTTTATTTCATCGGCATTCCAGCAACATAAGCCCTAACATTAATCGGGCTATGTTTGCCTTAATCATCTGATTGTAAATCTAGGGTTCATCGCGTTATTAATTGGGGATAAAACTGAAATTCGCTATTGTATTTATTTATTTTGAAACCAGAATCATCACAACCACCGGCCTAGGCCAAGTGGTTGTGACTCTGGCCCTCCACAATGGTCACCCGGGTTCGAGTCCCGGCTCTGACCGGTTTTTGATCTTTTCTTTTCTTTTCTTTTTTAAAACAAACAATAATTATATATATATGTATTAATCCTTTTAATCATTTAAATTCTTTTTAAAATACCAAAACAATTTTATAAATTCTAAAAAAATTATAATTGTTTAATCTGATATAAAAGTTTTATTTGTAATTTTTATTTTCCAGAAAATCATTTATTTAATATTTATAATAATTAAATCATTTTTATACTATTATATTTATAAAAATCCATTTATATATCAAAACAGTATTATTAAATTTCCCAAAATTTATCTTGACTTTTTATAAAGTCAACCTTTACTGAAATAATTTTTAAATCAGTAAAATCATTTATTTTATATTTTTAAACAATTTTTGTTAGATTTAATCATAAATAATTCATAATAAATCCAATTTTCATCATTTTTGCACCAAAATTTTATACAAATTATTTTTAATCATTTAGAACAGAAATATGATTTTTAAAATAAGATTTCTTTAATTTTAGTATTTTTGATTATTAAAGTTAATAATTGGCCATTTATAAATAAATAGATTTAAAAATCTATTTTAAATGAAATAATTTTATAAAAATTATTTTATTGCTTCAAACACTTTATTGTGCACATTCAAAAATTCAAACTTTATAAAAAGACCTTCTTTCATTAATTATCAAATTTTCTTTATTTAATTAACATTTTTAAATTAAATTTAACAATTGATTATCCCCAAATCGAAACCCTAGGATACACATATTAGTTATATAGACTTAGACTTATTATATATTACCTCATTATAGGGTAATATTTGGAATCACTTTGGGCAACACAATTATCATATCTTTTCAACAAGTTAACATTTGCTAAGGTGAGTTTACATAGCCCCTTTTATCACCATTTTTGGGGTGAAACATGTTATAACATTTTCATTGCAATTCAATCATAAATGTGTCTATGTGTTTTCTATGTTGCATATTGTCTTGAGCATGATTAGAGTAAGCACCATTCTAGCATAATCATTAACATTGATCAGCCGACGGTATACATTGATAGATCTATTGGACTGACAATCCCACCCGGATACGTGCCTCCTACCAAGGTTACGTGGGTGTTTGTTATCGCATAACATATTCATTGGGACCATAAGTGTATGGTATGTATCATTTTATAACAGTCAACAGGGTTGATTATGCACTCGATTTATTTCTAATATGTTCTCACATATGGGCTAGATTAACATGGCACATGAATTGCATAACATTTTATTCATTTATCATCAAAAACCTATGTAATTCTCACCAACTTATGTTGACCCAAAATACTTTCAAAATTAACATGTTTCAGGTAACAATGAAGCTGAGGCTTGAGTTAGCATGAGGATTTATCTTGAAGTTTATTCGAAGTTTTTGAAGTTATTATTTGATGTTATGTATTTGAATTTTTAGACATTATGTCACATTTTGGATATTTATGTTTGAATAAATTATTTAAAATTTATGTTATACCATGTGCTACTGAAAACAATCATCAATACGTGGCACCCCGATGTTTCCGCCATCGGTTGGGGTGTTACAGATTGGTATCAGAGCCTTGGTTATAGGGAATTAGGTTATTAGAAATAATCTAGACTATAACCTTAGGGACTAAAACAGTACTTGCTTCTCCTACTTGTAACCCTAATTGCTTCCCTAATCCTATCCTTATCCTATGCCTTAAACCTACATGTGACTACTCTTAATTGTCTGCTGCAATCCTAATCCACCATTAGATTTATAGGACAAAATCCTCAGGTTTAACCTGAACCCCCTTGAGATCTCGTCGAAGTTCTAGATTTTAATAACGAACACGTGCAATCTGGAAGGGTGAACGCCTGTATTCTGAGTCTTCTGTCTAGGCTGGCATTGCGCATATATCCCAATCAGACGAGGGACCCGGATGCCTACCTGGGAATTCTCGGGATGAGTGTTCACTTATAGGCTAAAGCATGTCTTCATATGTTATTAGGATTTAGAATCTTTGATAAGTCAACGTTTTCGTTTATTCGTTTTAATTAATGAATAAATGATTACATTCCTTATATAAACTCTCATTCATTTCATTGTGTCTATTACAGATCATGCCTCCTCGTCGCAGCACTCGCAACAACAATGGTGAGAACCACGAAGAAGGTGGTGATAACCATAACCACAACCATGACCAAGCTCCTAACCACAACAACAATGGGGTCGATGCTCAACTGGCGGCGATCATTTCTCAACAAATGGCGCAGCAAATCGCAACTCTGGTTCCCAATTTACTTGCTCAGGTCATCCAATTGAACGGCAACGGGAATGGTCACAACAATGGGAATGGGAATGGCAATGGCAATGGTAATGGACCCCAAGCTTGCACCCTTAAACATTTCAACTCTTGTAACCCTCCAAAGTTCAGCGGTGAAGAAGGAGCTACTGGACTTCTCCAATGGTTTGAGGGTATTGAAAATACCTTCATCAACAGTGAGTGCCCCAACAACTTCAAGGTTCGTTACGCCATGAGTGTTCTCCATAAACGAGCACTCACATGGTGGAATGAAGAAAAGCGTACTCGTGGGGCCGAGGTTGCTCTTGCTATGACATGGGACCAGGTCAAAGAGATCATGAAGGAGGAATTCTGTCCTCGCAATGAAGTTAAAAAGCTTGAGGATGAGTTCCACACCTTGGCTCAAGATAGTGGGGAAAACCTCGCCTACAACACCCGCTTTCATGAGCTTAGCTTATTGTTGCCACACAAGGTTACCCCTCTGCCGGTAGCCATCGAGAAGTACATCGGTGGTCTGCCCATGCAAATCCAGGACACTGTTTGGGGTAGAAATCCTGCAACTCTGGAAGAGGCCAAACGTCTAGCGGCCACTCTTACTGATAATCACGTGAAGAACGGTACTCTAGTTCGCAAGGGCACCAAGAAGACTACTGCCAAAGATACTCCACAGCCTGCAATTGAAGTCAAGCCTGAGACCTCAATCAACAAGAAGCGCAAGGCTAGAAACTATATGGTTACTGCTACTCCACCTGCTGCCCAAAACCCAGCCAAGAAACCATACACCGGACCTCACCCTTTGTGCAACACTTGCAAGTACCACCATCCCACACAGGTGCCATGTCGATTTTGTACTAAGTGTCAAAGATATGGTCACCTGGTGAACGTCTGCCGATCTCCTGCTGCCCAAGACAACAACAACCCAGCTCCCAACCCACAAAACAACAGGCCTACTCGTGGTCAATGCTACGAGTGTGGTAACCCTAATCACTACATCAACAACTGCCCTAACCGTAACCGTAACCAAAACCAAAATCAGAACCAAAACCAGAACCAAAACCAAAACCAGAACCGCAACCAGAACCAAGGTGCTCGAGGTCGCGCCTACAATCTCAACGCTAATCAGGCCCGTGACAACAACGAAGTGGTGAATGGTACGTTTCTCATTAATAACCACTATGCATCCATATTATTTGATTCAGGAGCTGATAAGTCATTCGTGTCACTGAAGTTTGAACCTTTACTTAACTTACCCCACACTAATCTAGAAGATCCTTTCGTGGTAGAGGTAGCTAACGGGAAGTCTATTTCGATCGGTTCTATTATTCGTAACTGCTTGTTGAATCTCGATGATCATACCTTCCCTATCGATCTTATTCCCATGCATCTTGGTAGTTTTGATGTTATAGTAGGCATGGACTGGTTGTCAACTCATCGTGCCGAAATTCTGTGCTTCGAGAAAGTCATACGCATTCCTCTCGAATCTGGTGAGATTTTGAAGATCTATGGTGAGAAACCCTGTGGTGAGCTTAAGCTTATGTCTTGTACTACTGCCCAAAAGTACTTACGAAAGGGGTATACAGCCTTCTTAGCTAACGTGATAGAGAAGAAGGACAAAGGCAAAAGTATTCAAGACATTCCTATTATTCGAGACTATCCTGAAGTCTTTCCAGAGGATTTACCTGGTTTGCCTCCTGCTCGACAAGTGGAGTTTCGTATTGATCTTGTTCCTGGTGCTAATCCTATAGCTAAAGCTCCTTATCGTCTTGCACCCTCTGAGATGCAAGAACTTGCTAGTCAATTACAGGAACTTTCTGATAAAGGGTTCATTCGCCCTAGTTCTTCTCCATGGGGAGCCCCTGTCTTATTCGTTAAAAAGAAGGATGGTTCTCTTCGGATGTGTATTGACTACCGTGAACTCAACAAACTCACCATCAAGAATCGTTATCCACTTCCTAGGATTGACGATCTCTTCGATCAACTTCAAGGAGCAACCCACTTCTCGAAGATTGATCTCCGTTCTGGTTATCATCAGCTTAGAGTCCACGATGAAGATATTCCCAAGACAGCTTTTCGCACTCGCTACGGTCACTATGAATTCATGGTTATGCCTTTCGGTTTGACCAATGCTCCCGCGGTATTTATGGATCTGATGAATCGGGTTTGTAGACCCTATCTCGACAAATTCGTGATCGTTTTCATCGATGATATTTTGATTTACTCTAAATCAAAATCCGATCACGAGCAACATCTTCACTCTATCTTGAGTCTCCTAAAGAAAGAACAACTATACGCCAAGTTCTCAAAATGTGAATTTTGGCTTAAGGAAGTTCAATTTTTGGGACATGTCATTGATATGAACGGAATTCATGTTGATCCTGCAAAGATCGAAGCTGTGAAGAATTGGAGTGTTCCTACCACTCCAACAGAAGTCCGTTCTTTTCTTGGGTTGGCTGGTTATTATCGTCGATTCATCGCCAACTTCTCCAAGATCGCTGTTCCTCTCACTACCTTAACTCACAAGGGTAAACCCTATGAGTGGGGACCTAAGCAAGAGGAAGCATTTGAAACTCTTAAGCTGAAACTCTGTGAAGCTCCTGTCTTATCTCTACCTGATGGTAATGATGATTTCGTGGTCTACTGTGATGCATCGAACCAAGGACTTGGTTGTGTTCTCATGCAACGAGGAAAGGTTATTGCTTATGCGTCTCGACAACTCAAGACTCACGAGAAAAATTATACCACCCATGATCTTGAATTGGGCGCTGTTGTCTTTGCACTCAAGATTTGGAGACATTATCTCTATGGGACCAAATGTGTGGTGTTCACGGACCACAAAAGTCTCCAACATGTCTTCGACCAAAAGAATCTTAACATGAGGCAACGACGTTGGGTTGAACTACTTAACGACTATGATTGCGAAATTCGCTACCATCCTGGCAAAGCGAATGTTGTGGCTGACGCACTTAGTCGTAAAGAGCGTGTCAAACTCCAATGTGCTAGAGTTCGTACCGATCTCCAAGATCGCATTCTCCAGGCTCAACACACCTCAGTCACCCAAGGTAACATGTACGATGAAATGTCTTGTGGTGCTGAGACTCAACTTGAAACCAAACCCGATGGTCTCCTTTATTTCCTTAACCGACTGTGGATTCCCGACCGTGATGATCTTCGTACTTTTCTCATGAACGAGGCTCATAAGTCTCGTTATTCTGTTCATCCTGGAGCTGACAAGATGTACCAAGATCTTCGTTATTCTTATTGGTGGCCTGGTATGAAGAAAGACATTGCTCTATTCGTCGCAAAATGCCTCACTTGTTCCAAGGTTAAGGCTGAACATCAACGACCATCTGGTATGCTTGAACAACCAGAGATTCCTGTCTGGAAATGGGAGAGCATAGCTATGGACTTCATCACCAAACTCCCTCGCACACCCAAAGGTTTTGACAGTATTTGGGTAATCGTCGATCGTTTGACCAAGTCAGCTCACTTTCTACCTATTCGCGAGAAGTATTCTGTGGAAAGGTTGGCAAAGATGTACGTAAGTGAAATCGTATGTCGACACGGTATACCTTTGGATATTATTTCTGATCGCGATGGTCGTTTCACCTCTCACTTTTGGGGATCTCTACAAGATGCTTTGGGTACTAAGTTGAACCTGAGCACTGCTTATCACCCTCAGACGGATGGTCAGACTGAACGAACCATCCAGACACTTGAGGACATGCTCAGGGCATGTGTCATCGATTTTGGTGGCGCATGGGATTCTCATCTTCCTTTGGTTGAGTTTTCATACAACAACAGTTATCACGCCAGCATTAACATGGCTCCTTTTGAAGCACTCTATGGTCGGAAATGTCGTTCACCTGTCTGTTGGACTGAGGTTGGTGAAGCTCGTATTACTGGACCCGAACTAATCCAGGAAACCACAGACAAAATCCAGCTTATTCAGGATAATCTTCTCAAGGCTCGAAGTCGCCAAAAGAGTTATGCTGATAAACGTCGTAAACCCTTGGAATTTCAAGTTGGGGACCTTGTGCTACTTAAGGTATCCCCTTGGAAAGGAGTTATCCGTTTCGGTAGAAAGGGAAAGCTAGCTCCTCGTTACGTAGGCCCCTTCAAAATTCTTGACAGAGTTGGAAAAGTGGCTTACAAGCTCGATCTTCCACCTGAGCTAAGCAATGTTCATCCGACCTTCCATGTTTCGAACCTCAAGAAATGCTTAGCAGATGAGAACCTTCATGTTCCTCTTGAGGATGTGCAAATCGATGAAAGCATGCACATTATCGAGAAACCCGTCGAGATTGTTGACACTGGAGTCAAGAAACTCAAGCGCAGTCGTATTCCGATCGTTAAGGTTCGTTGGGAATCTAAACGAGGTCCAGAGTTCACTTGGGAACGTAAGGACCAGATGAAGTCGAAATATCCACATCTTTTTCCACCAGACTCTCCAACTCCAACTTCGGGACGAAGTTCCTAAAAGTAGGGGAGACTGTAACATTACGCATTAATACTTGTACGTTACGCATTGACATTAATAAAACGTCAAGTTTTCATAATTATCTTCGCATTTATTATTTTTGTCGCTATTATGGAACCCTAATACTATATATAATATTATATATATGTGTGTTTTGTATATTATATCAAAAAAAATAAAACCTGCCTTGGCCGGGGATCGAACCCGCGCCAAAGGCCGGGTTAAACAAACACACGAGCACAACCAGCTGGGCTGGCCACTTCCTTGTTATAAACCCGGTTACATATTAATCTTATACACACATTAAAACTCCCACAGTTGACAAGGAAAGTCAACTGTGGGTTGTCTTGGTGATCAATCCATCTAATTAACGCGTAATTGATATATTTTTGGCAAATTTGTGCAATAACCGGCCCAATACAACACAATCACGCGTCAATAACACGGCAATCGTTGACCCATTTGATTATTGGACGCGTATGTATTAAATTGAAAGTCAAACCTTCCAATTAACCCTAACCCTAATTCACAGTATAAATTGAGGCATTCCGTAGCTTAACAACTCGCTCATAACACTCTCTCCACCTCCAATTCTTTCAATTATACTCTGATTGTTGCAATTTTGTTCGTGGTTTGACTTTATCTTTGACCCGAAGATAATCATCAATCCTACACTGTGAGTATGATTTCTTTTGTGGGTTTATTTCATCGGCATTCCAGCAACATAAGCCCTAACATTAATCGGGCTATGTTTGCCTTAATCATCTGATTGTAAATCTAGGGTTTATCGCGTTATTAATTGGGGATAAAACTGAAATTCGCTATTGTATTTATTTATTTTGAAACCAGAATCATCACAACCACCGGCCTAGGCCAAGTGGTTGTGACTCTGGCCCTCCACAATGGTCACCCGGGTTCGAGTCCCGGCTCTGACCGGTTTTTGATCTTTTCTTTTCTTTTCTTTTTTAAAACAAACAATAATTATATATATATGTATTAATCCTTTTAATCATTTAAATTCTTTTTAAAATACCAAAACAATTTTATAAATTCTAAAAAAATTATAATTGTTTAATCTGATATAAAAGTTTTATTTGTAATTTTTATTTTCCAGAAAATCATTTATTTAATATTTATAATAATTAAATCATTTTTATACTATTATATTTATAAAAATCCATTTATATATCAAAACAGTATTATTAAATTTCCCAAAATTTATCCTGACTTTTTATAAAGTCAACCTTTACTGAAATAATTTTTAAATCAGTAAAATCATTTATTTTATATTTTTAAACAATTTTTGTTAGATTTAATCATAAATAATTCATAATAAATCCAATTTTCATCATTTTTGCACCAAAAGTTTATACAAATTATTTTTAATCATTTAGAACAGAAATATGATTTTTAAAATAAGATTTCTTTAATTTTAGTATTTTTGATTATTAAAGTTAATAATTGGCCATTTATAAATAAATAGATTTAAAAATCTATTTTAAATGAAATAATTTTATAAAAATTATTTTATTGCTTCAAACACTTTATTGTGCACATTCAAAAATTCAAACTTTATAAAAAGACCTTCTTTCATTAATTATCAAATTTTCTTTATTTAATTAACATTTTTAAATTAAATTTAACAATTGATTATCCCCAAATCGAAACCCTAGGATACACATATTAGTTATATAGACTTAGACTTATTATATATTACCTCATTATAGGGTAATATTTGGAATCACTTTGGGCAACACAATTATCATATCTTTTCAACAAGTTAACATTTGCTAAGGTGAGTTTACATAGCCCCTTTTATCACCATTTTTGGGGTGAAACATGTTATAACATTTTCATTGCAATTCAATCATAAATGTGTCTATGTGTTTTCTATGTTGCATATTGTCTTGAGCATGATTAGAGTAAGCACCATTCTAGCATAATCATTAACATTGATCAGCCGACGGTATACATTGATAGATCTATTGGACTGACAATCCCACCCGGATACGTGCCTCCTACCAAGGTTACGTGGGTGTTTGTTATCACATAACATATTCATTGGGACCATAAGTGTATGGTATGTATCATTTTATAACAGTCAACAGGGTTGATTATGCACTCGATTTATTTCTAATATGTTCTCACATATGGGCTAGATTAACATGGCACATGAATTGCATAACATTTTATTCATTTATCATCAAAAACCTATGTAATTCTCACCAACTTATGTTGACCCAAAATACTTTCAAAATTAACATGTTTCAGGTAACAATGAAGCTGAGGCTTGAGTTAGCATGAGGATTTATCTTGAAGTTTATTCGAAGTTTTTGAAGTTATTATTTGATGTTATGTATTTGAATTTTTAGACATTATGTCACATTTTGGATATTTATGTTTGAATAAATTATTTAAAATTTATGTTATACCATGTGCTACTGAAAACAATCATCAATACGTGGCACCCCGATGTTTCCGCCATCGGTTGGGGTGTTACAACACGTGACTTGGCCTTGTGTAGTCATAGCTTTTGACATGTCGAGAATGTACAAGTTGTTCACTCTTGGTGCTTTTAACATAACCCACTCTTTTGGTAAAACGAAACCCGGCTTGAGTATATAGCAAGATTTGTCATCACAGAATACCGAAAACTGGTTATCACAAATCTGACTAACACTGAGCAGATTATAATCGATTTGCTTCACGTATGAAATCTTCTCAAAACTCACTATTCCATTACTTACACTACCCTCCATGGTAATGTATCCACCCTTGTTCCCAGCAAACGTTACATATCCTCCATTAATATTTCTGATATCGAACAGTAGCGATAGATCCCTGACATGTGACCAGAAGCTCCACTGTCAAGAATCCAAAGACTGCTCACAGGGCCAGCTGAAGCTCCCTGCACATATCAAGTAAACGATTAGATTTTTCGGGGGACCCAAGCCTGCTTGGTCTTGGGTCTTTGAACTTTGAACTTTGAGTTTCAAAGATTCTTTCTCACAGACAAATTGATTTGAATTGATCTTTTTCTGATCAATTAAATCTTTTTCAGTTTCAGTTTTCACATTCTCATTCACTTGTGAAGATGAAGCACCTTGAGAACCCTTTGGTGACCAATATTGTTCCGAACGTTCCAAGATCCGGATTTGAGATTTTGGGGTCTCAACCGGTTTCTTTACTTCGTCCTTAAATGAAACTTTCTTGGTTACCTTCTCTGATTTAACAGAGACAGGTCCAACTGTTGGTTTGACAGCAGGTTTTACAGGAACCTTTTTCTTGTCAACAGTTGTGTTCACCATCGGTTTCTTAAGGGGTTTTTCAATTGCTATCCGGATACAACAATCATATGTCATCTGACGATTTTCCCTCTTTTGAAAATATCTGCTTTGATTATAAAAAGGTGCAGGTTGAGGGACAAGTCGCCTTTGTGGATAACAACGATTATCGACTGGACTCTGATATGTCTACTTCATTTCCACCTCGTGCCTTTTGTGCCTAACATACGGGCAGTGAGCAAGTAAATGCCCTCTGTCCCCGCATTTATAGCACGCACGGTATTCCTCAAAGTTATTCTTGGCATTCAACTTAGCATATGTAGTGATAGGATATTGATCATCCACACACTTCCTTCTAAGACTCTCAGGAGCTGGGTTCTTGGAGTAAGTCAGCTCAAGAAAACAGTTAGCCTTATTCTTTGGCTTGATAAACTCCGTGACATGAACCTTTGGTTCTTTTGGAATATCCAAGTAAATTCTCTCTAAAACCTCTGAAGGTACATCATTTGTTCACTCATGCTTTGGGATCCAAATTGTACTCTCCTACCAAATTTTCTCAATCTTGGAGTAATTGGCAAATTTGATTGGATATTCCTCGTCAGCCATTATCTTATCAGATCCAATCATCCGATAGAAAATCTTGGCGGGTTTGTCACTTTGATCATTCTTCTCAACAGGCTTAACTAATTGATTCGCTTGATGAGCATTAGCCATGGGATGCACAATCTGAGACGGTGATACTGGTTCATTTGTAATTATGTGATTTTCAGTAGGAATATCACACACCTTCTCAGATTTGTCATCCTCCGAGTCAGAATCATTAGTTACAGCAACTACACCTTCATTTTTTTAATCCCAGAATAGGTCGAACATCATAATTTGGGTCTCCCACACTGGAGGTGTTAGACTCATCATCCGATGTCGAGTCAGACTTAACTGAGCTCTCCGGTGTTATTGAATGTAGAGTATGGTTTTCAAATAACACAAGAGATAGGACTGCCTTGTAGTTTGCACTACTAGACTGTGAAGGCTCCTCTATGATATGATCAACAACATATGCAATGTGCTTTTAAGTTTCTAGTTTCTTGTTCACCTTTTCTACAAAGCACTTGATGGTAGCCATTTCAAGTTTTGTGTTTTCCAAATCATTGATATAGTTGTTAATGGCTAATTGTTTCAAAGATAAAGTCTTTTTAAGTTCTGAAATGTCTTTCTTGTAACCATCAAGCACTCTGTTAAACTCTCGTGCCTCTTTCTGATACCATTGACAGTTGGTCTTAGCACTCTCAAGCTGAACCCTGAGTTACTTATTATCCTCTGTTAATCGATCGCATGCACCACAATACCTCTCACTATTCATATCAAGATTAGATTCAGAACTTACCTGCTTTGGAGGTTCTGTCATTGCCATCAGTGCAAAGTGTGCTTCCTTACCAGTGAAAAACTTTGAATAATCAATTCTGGTACAAGCATCATCCACCATGCATGATTTGCGGATCATCAGAAAATCAGCTTCAGCAAGCAGTTGGTCGATATTGTAACCTCAAGAATTTTCCCATTTATTTTGCATTAAAGTATTTCCCGATCCATGATATAAAGTCTAATTTATTTCTAAGTATTCTTATCTTTATCCGTGCACTCTATTTTTCTAAGTTCCTTTTATCATTGTACTTAAAAAAAAAATCTTCAATCATGACATATGTCCTATCCTAATTCTATTTATAAAATCGTCATTTTATAAGACGGTGTTTTTTATTTTATAATTCAAACTAATGATTTTTTTGTTATTTTAAAGCCTTGAGTCAAATAGTCAAAGTCCTGGTCAAAGTCCTAGTCAAAGTCTTACTCAAACAGTCAAAGTCCAAGTCAAATAGTCAATTCATCATAAAACCTTACTTTATGGTGTTGACTAATTTTAATGGCTAATTGAATCCAAAACTAGTATAAAAACCCACCTATGAACCATTACACTTGCCACCTCTAAATCGATTGTTTCAATCCGATTAAACTTTTCCTCATACTTTTCTTCTATAGTCTATTACTTCTACAATTGAAGCTTTGATTATAAGCTCTTGTAATTGGCAACTTTGGGGCTACACATATTCTATTTCTCGAGACTTAATACTTTGCCAAGGTGAGTTTACGTAACCATGTTTATGCAATTCTTCATACTTGCAACATTATACTTAAGCAATTCTACATGCATGTCTAGTTGTAAACTTTAATGCCTCATGAATTAGACAACAACAACAGTTTCAACGAGTTTCAACATTACATAATCATTAGCTATGGCCAAGCCGGCGATACTCAATAATAGATCTATTGGATTGACAATCCCACCCGGATACGTATACCTCCTACATAGGTAGCGTGGGTGATTGTTATCGTTCCAACATATTATTAAGGTGAACCGTGGATGACGGGAGGGACCTAAACTAGTCGGAGGTTTGATTATGTCGATTCAACATATTATGTTTATTCATGTAGACTTAAACTTACGATAGACATATGAATTGCTAAACTTTTATTCTTAAACTTAATTGCGTGACATGACTTATGTATTCTCACCAACTTCTAGTTGACCCCCCCATTTTTCCAAACTCAACAGGAAATACTGATGCTTGAAGTCTAGAGCTAGCATGAGGAGATAATTGAAGTTTATGCTTTATTTGGTTATTTGATGTATTAGAATCCCATTCAAGACTTATTATGTATTTTCAATTTTGGATATTTTTACTTTAAAAAAATTTCAATTAAAACTTGAATACCATGTGCTACTGTGTACTCATTCTTACGTGACACCTCGATGTTTCCGCCATCGGTTGGGGTGTTACAGATTGGTATCAGAGCCTTGGTTATACGGAATTAGGTTATTAGAAAATAATCTGGACTATAACCTTAGGGATTTAAAACAGTACTTGCTTCTCTTACTTGTACCCCTAATTGCTTCCTTAATCTTATCCCTATCCTACACCTTATGCAACCTTAAGCCTTACAAGTTGACTGCTCTTATTCGTCTGCTGCAATCCTGATCCACCATTAGATTAATAGGACAAAATCCTCAGGTTTAGCCTGAACCACCTTGAGATCTCGTCGAAGTTCTAGATTTTAATAACGAACACGTGCAATCTGGAAGGGTGAACGCCTGTATTCTGAGTTTTCTGTCTAGGCTGGCATTGCGCATATATCCCAATCAGACGAGGGACCCGGATGCCTACCTGGGAATTCTCGGGATGAGTGTTCACTTATAGGCTAAAGCATGTCTTCACTATGTTATTAGAATCTAGAATCTTTGATAAGTCAACGTTTTCGTTTATTCGTTTTAATTAATGAATAAATAATTACACTCACTTCCCTTAAACTAAGCTCTAAAATCTCAAAATTTTACAGCTTAAATCAATCTCATTTCATAACCATCTATGGATTTCACAATCACACTTCACCTTACCATCTTAGCCACTTTTTAAATATTCAACACCCTACCCAAATCATATTATTTCATTTCTCCACATGTTACTTATTTTTAAAAACTATAACCTCATACCTTAGCACAAACTAAAGATTTCTAAATCCTGTTGTATTTTCATTACCTAGTAACTTTACAAAGTACATATTTTTTGTCAAAAGATGTCCTCGAACTTAAATTCAATTGTTTATTTATTGACGTAACAAACAATTTTCTATATAATGCATTAAACTATTAAAAATCACTTAATAGAACCTTGATCTTCAAAACCTAACGTCATGTTTGAAATCTCCAACTAACGGGAATATTTTAATCAAAGCCCACTTAGTTTGTACTATTTAACAACTTTTGCTTTATGTACAAAACCAATTTTGAAAATAATTTTTTTTAATCCATAGGAATAATATCTAGTCTCTAAATTCTCCATCGACACTCACTCATTTTCAACTTGTTCAAATTTTTACAATATTTGGCATATACCACAATCATGTTTTCTTATACACTTGATTATAACCTTTGATCCAAACCCCAAAATTTACACCGCTACATAATCTCCTTACTATAAAATAAACTCTTTATCAACTATCTTCACATTCACTATCTGTCACAACCTTGATTCTGCTTCAAGATTTTTCATCATCCTCTCAAGAACTAAATTCATATCCTTCACCTTCTCACACATGAGCTAGTTACCCATGATAACCAAACTATTGAAACTTGATTGTGTGTTGCATCAAACATAATCCTTAGTTATACATGAGGATTCGACTATTTGCCTTATTTGAACATTTGAAACTAGAATTCATGGAATATAAACTATTTACTATAGACACACCTAGAGTCATTAACCTTATCTAGGGCAACTCTATTACAACTCGTATGCTATACTTGATACTTGATTGCTTACATGTACATATTATCAATTTGCAATTCATGTGTGTAATAATTGGTACACTTAATCAAACAACTGATAGAGGATGAAGTACTTGCTCAACAGTTAGTAGAGTACAAAATAACCTACTCAACGATTGGTAGAGGTCATCATGCCTGCTCAACAGTCGGTAGAGGCCCTACAACCTGCTCAATGACTGGTAGAGGCTATCATACCTGCTCAACAATCGGTAGAGGTTCCTACTCACTGACTGGTAGAAGTCTTTTTCCTGCTCAACAGTTGGACTCATTTTTGGATACATTGTATACGATTCAATCACAAGGTTATTTTGCATTACTTACATGTGTGTTTAGAGTCATAGAAGGACACAAAACCCTAATGTAAGGTAAATTGGTGATTACGGTCCGGAACGTAATCATGAATTTACAGGTATGTTAAGGTAGTGTGAAATTCTATCAAGGTTTTCGATAGTTGACTAATTATAAACTCTAGTTACCTGGTAGTTCATTTAGACTTTCTATAGTCCATCAACTCATGCATTTCTTTTAGGATTTCTAACACTTAAGATTCTTATTCACCTTGCGTTTCCAAGACACACCTAATCCTACCCTTAAAACTCACTATTAACAAACCTCTTATCCAAATTATTCGAAAGCAGATTATTCTATAAATTCATGTCATGCCTTAACCCAAAATTTTCAATACCATGGCTGCCTTAATTTCTACCCAACCATCCTCAAACTTGTGTTTTTAAATAACTTCGGGACGAAGTTTCCAAAAGTAGGGGAGACTGTAACCTCACGAATTTTCCCATTTATTTTGCATTAAAGTATTTCCCGATCCATGATATAAAGTCTAATTTATTTCTAAGTATTCTTATCTTTATCCGTGCACTCTATTTTTCTAAGTTCCTTTTATCATTGTACTTAAAAAAAAAATCTTCAATCATGACATATGTCCTATCCTAATTCTATTTATAAAATCGTCATTTTATAAGACGGTGTTTTTTATTTTATAATTCAAACTAATGATTTTTTTTTATTTTAAAGCCTTGAGTCAAATAGTCAAAGTCCTGTCAAAGTCCTAGTCAAAGTCTTAGTCAAACAGTCAAAGTCCTAGTCAAATAGTCAATTCATCATAAAACCTTACTTTATGGTGTTGACCAATTTTAATGGCTAATTGAATCCAAAACTTGTATAAAAACCCACCTATGAACCATTACACTTGCCACCTCTAAATTGATTGTTTCAATCCGATTAAACTTTCCCTCATACTTTTCTTCTATAGTCTATTACTTCTACAATTGAAGCTTTCATTATAAGCTCTTGTAATTGGCAACTTTGGGGCTACACATATTCTATTTCTCGAGACTTAATACTTTGCCAAGGTGAGTTTACGTAACCATGTTTATGCAATTCTTCATACTTGCAACATTATACTTAAGCAATTCTACATGCATGTCTAGTTGTAAACTTTAATGCCTCATGAATTAGACAACAACAACAGTTTCAACGAGTTTCAACATTACATAATCATTAGCTATGGCCAAGCCGGCGATAATCAATAATAGATCTATTGGATTGACAATCCCACCCGGATACGTGTACCTCCTACATAGGTAGCGTGGGTGATTGTTATCGTTCCAACATATTATTAAGGTGAACCGTGGATGACGGGATGGACCTAAACTAGTCGGAGGTTTGATTATGTCGATTCAACATATTATGTTTATTCATGTAGACTTAAACTTACGATAGACATATGAATTGCTAAACTTTTATTCTTAAACTTAATTGCGTGACATGACTTATGTATTCTCACCAACTTCTAGTTGACCCCCCCCTATTTTTCCAAACTCAACAGGAAATACTGATGCTTGAAGTCTAGAGCTAGCATGAGGAGATAATTGAAGTTTTAGCTTTATTTGGTTATTTGATGTATTAGAATTCCATTCAAGACTTATTATGTATTTTCAATTTTGGATATTTTTACTTTAAATAAATTTCAATTAAAACTTGAATACCATGTGCTATTGTATACTCATTCTTACGTGACACCTCGATGTTTCCGCCATCGGTTGGGGTGTTACAGATATCATCATCTAGTGAGTTAACACTAGCTTCAGAATCAGAATCACTCTCCACATCAGAATAAGCTGAATCATACTGTTCTGGCACATCAGTAACATAATTAAGAATCAAACCAGACTTCTTCTATACACAATCATCACTTTCTTCACTCAACTCCTCAATTTTCACCTCAGATATCTTCTCAGTTACCAACTCTTCTTCAACCAATACCGGCTCATCTAAATCCATTTTCTGTGCAACACACGCCACATTGCCAGTGGTAATCTCCTCAACTCCCAACTGCATACCCGTCCAATCAAATCCCTCATCTTTCTGTATCACCAATGCCTGGTTATGGTTATCTGATTGGGTTTGAGTGTTTGGTGTAGAAATAGGAATGATTATTCAGTTTTGGGTTTTGTGGTGTTTGGTTTTGGTTCTGGTTTTGTGTAGTGGTTTGTCTAACAGTGTTGTTTTGTGAAGTGTTTTGGTGGTTTTGGTAGGTATTTTGTGGTTAAAAGCTTGAAATATTTGGACTTTGATAAGATACCTGATTTTGGGTTTGACGGTTCTGATAGTTGGTGTTGAAAGGATTTTTGTTCCCCTGCTGTGCTGGCTGTGTGCATTCCCTCTTGAAGTGACCTTTCCCACCACAATTAAAACATGTCACTTTGGCTTTGTTAAAGCCATATGTGGTGTTTGGAGAAGTAGAAAGATCAGTTCTGCCAGTCTTCTCAATGAATTCAGTAGCTCTCCTCATAACGCTAGCAAATGCCCACTGGATATCAATGAGCTCCATCTCTTCTTTATCAATTTGTGCATAGTCTTCACTGGTTAAGTTGTTGTTACCAATTTGACTAGCAACCAGCCCGTTATAAGAAGCTACCATAGCAGACACTAATGCTACATGTTGCTGTGCAATCTCAACTGTAACATTGTTCAAGTTTGAAGTCTCCAGCACAATTGAACTCTGATTAGAATGAGTTTGGTTCATCTAGGTTTGATTCATTTGAGGAATATAGGATTGTTGTTGAGGTTGGTTTAGACTTGCAGAATAACAAGCAGCTTATTGCATCGGTGAAAATGGTGGAATGTAAGTAGTAGTAGGGTATGATGGTGAGGTATAAGATGAAGTTTGAGCAAGGTAATTGATGGGGGTTTTGGGTGATTCAACATGGCTAGAAACGCACGCAATGTGTGGAGCAACATTAGAACTAGAACTTGAGCTAGCAAGAGATGAAGATGCACTAGCATGGTATAGCTTTGGATTCTGAGGAGCTTGAGCTCTCTTTGCCTTCCTCTTTTCTTCCATCTCTTTGTTTTCTAGCTTCTGGATAAACTCGTTGATGGTCCAGTATTGGTTCACATCCTTTTCCTTAAGTACCTCAATGTTTTGATTCCAGTATGGTGGCAACGCATCAGCAAACTTGTCCACCAGCTCAGACATCGGTATGTTAATCTCATAGCTTGAAAGCTTGATCAGTAAATGACAATACCTCGGAATCAACTCCTTCAGCGTCTCATTTCCTATATAGCTGAAATTCTCAAACTCTTTTCGTAACTCCTCCATCCTTAACTTCCTCGTCTTCTCATTCCCATCATGACGATTTCTTAACGTGTACCACAATTGTTTTGAAGTAGTGCATGACCCAAACTGATGTAAGAGATCAGTGTTAATGGCCTGGGACAGTTGGGAAAACGCCTTCTTTTCCTTAGCAAATTTCTTTTTCTCGTCTTCAGTAAGACTTTCTAACGGAATTGGCTCACCCGTGTTTTCCAAGATCGGAGCAACATAACCCTTAGCAATCATTTTCCAAGCTTCTGTTCCTTCTAATCCCATTCCCTCAAGATGAATCTTGAACTTGGTCTTCCATGTGTTGTACTCTACCATTTCCATCAACTTTGGTGGGCGGCTCCCACTACCCGAAGATAGGTCTTGAATAAGTGTTGAAATCGCGTTGGTTGTCTGAGAGTGAACCGCCACTGCTGCTACTCCCCAGTAATCAGCCATCGGTTGTGGTTGTGATTATAGAACTTGTTGGGGCATAGAACTAGTCATCGCCATATAGTTAATCGGTTGTGATGGTTGACTAGACTTCTGAGCAGCTACTGACCAAGGATCCATGGTTGTCTGCTGTTGTGGTGTTGTATTAGGTCGTGGTGTTGTAGGAAAATTCCACATATCGATCTGAAAATAATTAAACACGAAACGATTTGAAAAATTTCACAACAATTTCTACGTTCGACCCTTTTGCAAGATCGCGTGGTCGAATGTGCAAATTAGTCCACATTCGACCGTTTGATAAAGTTCGAATGTAGAAAACAACAGACTCAGTTCACTTTCGACCGGTTTATCTCACTTTCGACCACTCGATTGGTCGAATGTAACCCTTAAGGTCGAATGAACAATAACACACTAAAACTTTCCAGGTTTGACCAAATAAAACTCCACGTTCGACCAAATAATCCCTGGTTCGACCTAAAAATCTCACTTTCGACCAAATCTCCCTAGGTTCGACCCTTCATTTTGAAAAAACGGTTATTCTTTGAAAACAAGTTATTTTGATCAAAAAATTTCAAATGTTGATGAAATTTGATGATCTTATGCAGGTTTTGCTACGAATTTGATTTGGAACAAGTTTAACAAAGAGAATTTTGAGTTTTATTCATGAAAACAAGTTCAAATCAATCAATTTAACACCAAATTCAATTGTTCAATGAAAACAGAAAGTTTTGATCAAAATTGGGTCCAAATCAGCTGTAATATTATCAATTTGTGGTTGTTTGATCCAAATGTCTCTGATACCACTTTGTATGCGCGTAGGATCGGCTAATCAACAAAGATAATGATCAAACAAGTTCAATTCAGGTGTGGAATCCCTGAATTGATCACAAAATGGTAATAAAACTAGCAAAACACAGAAATCATCATTAACATAATCATTTCATTCATTTAGATAATCAATTACACATTAAAACATTGTTAATAATGATTAAACACGGTTACAGACTCAAAAGATAACCCTAGGGAGAAACACACACAGGGAGGGAAAACAAATGACCAAAAGTTACATTCAAAAAGTTGATTCTGCCTTATATAGACCTGCACATTCGCCCAAATGACTTGGTCGAATGTGCAGGTTCGACCGTTTAAGATGGGCGAACCAAGACACATCTATCTACAAAACTTCCTTCGACCTCCCAGTGTACATTCAACCATTAGCTTCTACCTTCGACCATCCATATTTCCACGTTCGACCATTCGACCAGAAACAAAACATTTTGTAACTTGCAATCTAATAGCATTAGTCGCAATATGTGCATCTACAAGTTGCCACCGGATCGTGTGGTTGAATTCCAAATAGACCTATTGCCGGGAGCTAAGCCTGTTGCCAGGGCACCTTACCAACTCGCACGTGTAGAAATGAAAGAACTCTCTTCTCAATTGGAGGACTGGATCGAGAAAGGGTTTATTAGGCCGAGTATCTCACCTTGGGGTGTACCAAGGATTGATGACCTGTTCGATCAGCTCCAAGGAGCTAGTTGGTTATCGAAAATCAATCTTAGATCTGGCTATCATCAGCTGAAAATACGGGAACAGGATGTACCGAAGATTGCTTTTCGTACTCGTTATGGGCATTACGAATTCTTGGTGATGTCCTTTGGTTTGACTAACGCGCCTACGGCATTCATGGATTTGATGAACCGGGTGTGTAGGCCAATGCTCAAAGTGTGCTTTCTGGTTGCGTGAGGTTCAATTTTTGGGTCATGTCATTAATTCCGAGGGTATTATGGTAGATCCCGTGAAGGTGGAGGCAGTAATGAACTGGTCGACACCAAAATCACCATCTGAGATTCGTAGCTTCTTGGGTTTGGCAGGTTATTATCGGAGATTTATCCAGGATTTCTCGAAGATAGCTTCCTCATTGACTAAACTGACTAAGAAGGAGGCGAAATTTGTTTGGGACTCGGACCAGGAGAATGCGTTTCTTGAACTAAAGAAAAGGTTGACACATGCACCGATCCTAGCCTTGTCGGATGGTACTGAGGACTTAGTGGTGTACTCGGACGCGTCACTTAAGGGTCTCGGGTGTGTTCTCATGCAGCGTGGTAAGGTAATAGCGTATGCTTCGCCACAGCTTAAACCTCATGAGGTTAATTACCCGACTCATGATTTGGAGTTGGCGGCCGTTGTTTTCGCGCTTAAACTATGGAGACACTACTTATATGGGGTTCCTTGCACCATCTACACCGACCATAAGAGTTTGAAGTACTTCTTCGAGCAGAAAGACCTTAATATGAGGCAACGCAGGTGGTTAGAGTTGATCAAAGATTATGATGTGGAGATTATGTATCACCCAGGGAAGGCTAACGTGGTGGCAGACGCATTGAGCCGAAAGGAGAGGCTTAAACCCATACGGGTGAAGTCGTGTCAGCTTATCTTGAAGCCACATATAGTGAAACAGATCTCTAGTGTTCAGAATGAAGCCTTGCAGGTGGAGTGGATCATGACAGAGCGTATGTGGGGGCAACAAGGACTCTTGGAGAGTAATGGGGACAGGGTTATGTTCATGAAAGGGCGGATGTGGATACCTCGATATGGAGGGTTTAGGGATAAAATCATGGATGAGGCACACAAAACCCGCTATTCTATTCATCCGGGGGCGACCAAAATGTATCAAGACCTCAAGCAAAACTATTGGTGGCCAGCAATGAAGTATGAGGTAGCGACGTATGTGAGTAGGTGTTTGACTTGTTTACAGGTTAAGGCGGAACACCAAAAACCGTTTGGAAAGATCCAACCTTTGGAAGTACCGGAATGGAAGTGGGAGCATCTTACTATGGACTTCATCACTAAACTACCCCGTACGCCCAAGGGGTTTGACACTATTTGGGTGGTGGTGGATAGGTTGACAAAGAGTGCTCACTTCTTGCCGATATGAGAGTCCATAAACTCTGAACGGTTAGCTGATTTGTTTATTCTAGAGATTGTCTCGAGGCACGGTGTACCAGTGTCTATTGTTTCTGATAGGGACACTCGATTCACGTTGAAATTTTGGAAGAGATTTCATGAAGAAATGGGTACTAAGCTACACATCAGCACTGCGTATCACCCGCAGATAGATGGTCAGTCTGAAAGGACCATCCAAACTCTCGAAGATATGTTGAGGGCATGTATTATTGATTTTGGTGGTAGTTGGGATTATCACCTACATTTGGTAGAGTTTTCTTATAATAATAGCTATCATCCCACTATTGGGATGCCACCGTATGAAATGTTATATGGGCGTAGGTGCAGGACTCCGGTTTGTTGGGGTTCCATTGGGCAAAAGCAATTGGGTAGTTTGGACTTGGTCGAGGCAACCACTGAGAAACTTGGCAAGATAAAAGCTTTCATGAAGGCAGCTCAAGATCTACAGAAGTCGTATGCCGATAAGAGGAGGAGGCCTATTGAATTTAACGTGGGTGACCGTGTCTTGTTGAAGGTCTCCCCTTGGAAGGGAATCATACGCTTTCGCAAGAGTGGTAAGCTCAGTCCGAGGTTCATCGGACCTTTCCGCATTCTTGCACGTGTAGGGGAGGTGGCTTATCGGTTGGACTTACCCGGGAAACTCAAGGGAATCCACCCAACCTTTCACGTGTCGCATTAAGGAAGTGTCTGGCAGATGAGGAAGCTCATGTACCGCTTGATGATATAGAACTGGATGAGAAGTTGAACTACATAGAGGAGCCTATTGCCATTCTTGATCGTAAGGAAAAGAACTTGCGCAACAAAGTGGTTAAACAAGTGAAGGTACAGTGGAGACACAGAAAGGGGTCGGAAGCTACTTGGGAGTCCAAATCAGAAATGATGAGACTCTATCCACACTTGTTTTCCTTGCAACAGGATTCGGGGACGAATCCTAATGCAACGGGGGGAGACTTGTAACACCCATAGTTCCCGTGCTTGTGTCTCGCCTTGTAGAGTATGTACACTTGTATTTTCTTTTTACCTTGTTTTTCCATTTTGGCCTTATTAAGAGGGGGCTCTTTGCACTTTTCCTAAACTCATTCGAGTAGCTTTGGGACCAAGTAATATGGAAATCAAAATGGGGGGACCTAATTGTGAAATGATACAAGATGAAAAACCCTAATGCCCTCTCCCCTTTTTCTATTTACGGCTCTTTTGACTGCTCCTAATCATCATCATCGTCGTTCAATCATCACCACCGTAATAGGAGGTATTATTTCTTTTCAACTCCCATGATATTAATATGGTGCCTTGGGTTCCTTGACAAACAACATCACCTAACTTTACATTTTCTTTTCTTTGTTTCGGACTTCCAGAAAGGAAAACAAGAAGTGTGACACCCCGCATTTTCAGGTTAATACTTTCACTGAACTCTAGTTAACTTACATGATATATTTTAGTTAACTTACGTTGTGCATGGGTAGATACTTAACTAGGGTTAGTTAAGTAGGCCTAACACATGTTAGAGGTTATTAACATATGTGTTAAATAGGATAAGTATTGTTTAACACACACATGAGTCCTGTATCCCGAACGTTGGTGAATTATGTGACATGTATAATCATAATATGTGCAATTAAATGGTGATGGATGCGAAGTGCCTGCTTGTATGAATTACGTGAATTATGTGAATTATAACTTGACTGACGATTAATATGTAGACCATGCAAGTTACGTACACGTCATGACTAATATCTTACGTAATAATAAAAACAATGTTTTTATACAATTTAGAGGGATTAATATTATTGGGTCCGGTATTGGGCTAGTATAGTCTTAACGGGTCAAGATATTGTGCAAGAGGGGCCCTAATGCCCAACTACTTGGGGAACAAGAAACATTATCCTATAATTATAGTTCAAAAAAAAAAAAAAACCCTAACCCACCCTCTTGTTTGCGCGGTGGATGTCCCCCAAACCCCACACCCTTCAATTTTCAATCAATCAACTAATCTCACACCTAATCAAGCTAGTTCGGGTTTAATCTCAAGGCTTTAGGGAGTTTTAGCACTACAAGGTATGCGTTTATATGTTCTTTGAAAGATTATGTTAATCGAAAAACTTTAAAAACTCTAAAAATCATATACATACAATCGCATATATATATATATATATATGTATGAGTTCTTGATGATTTAATGTTGATGATTGTTGTTAGTTGCCATGATTAGGGTTTTGCATGATAATATATGTGTTTAATCATGAGAGTATGGATTATGCATGTGTTAGAGATTTTTGAGCATGATTAGGGTTTGTAAATAACTTGGGATGCAAGTTTTAAATTCTGGCAGATTCGTTTGTATGTTTTGTAGGGGCTGTAACGGGTTGGTAAATTGATAGTTTTGATGATTTCTTTGCATGATTGTGTTGTGTATAGTCTTAGCTTTTCATAATGGGCAAAACCATCGATTTTGGACACCGTATGAGTCGTTTTTGGAATTTTAATTGATTAGGGGTCATATCCGATTTTCGGATTTATAAATTGGGCTAACTTTAAATGGTCATAACTTGATATTTACAAGCGGTTAGGTTATGAAATTTTTACAGTAGGTCAATACTGGAAAAATAGAGCTTTTCCAAGTGGATTCATCTCGTTTGGATGAATACACAATTTTTAAGAATTTTCCTACTAAACTGACCTGTTGAGGAAATTTTCTGGACACTGCTGTGTTGTACGAATTTTTATAATTTTTGTGTTTGGAATTAAGACAAAACGAAAATTGTTATTGTCGAATGAATCCCAAATAAAATTCAGTAAAAATTTGGGACTCTAATTCATTCGTTAAGTATTTTAAATAAATTGTTTTTCACAGTGCACAATCTGTCCTAAAAACACAGATTGTGTACGGGGTCTTTAAGTGACTATTTGGAGTTCTATGTGGTGTGTAATTGACATGTACTTTGTGTGGAAACTTGTATGAGATGTATTTGATGCATTAAACTTATAATAGTCACCACGATCACCAACGGGATACGTAGGACATACTTGTGCATGTAGAGTCACTAGGTGTCACTACACGATTTTGAAACTTTTAAGAATCGAATAAACGTGCTATGTGGTATATTGGTTATGCAAGTGTACTCACATAGTGACACATATAATAGGGAGTCGGTAGCGAGTCTCTACTACGTTGAAGTTTGGATATTTTTGCTTGCAACCTAAGGTGAGTTTCACTACTTTTTCTCAAAGCATGCGTCTCGGGTTGAGACTACATTGGTAACGTTTTCTAGTCTGTCTTGAGGCAACTTTCTTTTACACATCCCGGGTTTTGGGGTGCATGGTTCACGGGGTGAATCTATTTTTACTAATTCATATTTATGTCCTTGATGAACTAAACCAACCACATCTTTTAAGTCCTTCAAAATACCGAATCAATTGCCGGTTGGGCAAGCGGGTTAATTAGTTGATAGCGCTATTAGGTCTAACAAACCTCACATCGTGCTGGGAGCACGGATGTGAACTATTAGCTTTAAACATAATGTCATTGTCGATGGACAATGATGCAAGGCATCCTCATCCCGGTTATGGGAACTTGTTCATTAGTAGTTCGGTATTCGCCGGTTTTAGTTATCATGAGTGGGCTAGCTACCCCTGACATTTGAATTAGCTATTGTTTACAGGGTCGGAGAGGCCAACGTTGTACACTTGACTTTTGGGGTTTTGAGAACCTACACTTTTATTTACATCGCTTACTTATATTGTGAACTCACCGACTTTATGTTGACACATTTTAGCATGCTTTGCAGGTCCTTAGGTACGGAGCACGTTTTAGGGCATGCATCATTTGTGTCTTGGGTTATGAATATTTATTATTTCGTACTTTTAAACTTTGGTTTTGGGCGCGTTGTTTTGCGCAGACTTTTGCAATTGTTTTACTTTGTTTACGCTTCCGCATTACTTTAAATTGCTTGGCTAAACTTTGAAACTTTTTCTTTAAAACGAACTAAATGGTTTGGGCATTTAGAGTCGTTCATGATACTTATGGCTATGGATCCTGGTTTGTCATGCGCCTCGCGGTAAAACTCCGCAGTGGAAATTTGAGGGTGTGACAAGAAGCACTTCTATTTCTTTTTGGTCTTCGGCAATATTAAGGCAAGAAGCATTCCTTTGTTTTTTTTTTTTTTTTTTTTTTTTTTTTTTTTGTTTACGACCAGAAGCTTCTCACGGATTGATTATGTATCGTCTCACGGATCGGGTTTTTGTTCAGGTCTTGATACGGGATCTTTCGGTGGTTCGTAGTGAGTGCAAATAGCCGATCTTTGCGAGTCCGGGTGTAGCGAAATCATTTCGGATCGGCCCGTGTAGAATTCCGATTTGTAGTTGTTCGGATCTTTCCGTCCTCAAGATCTCAGGTACCTTCCCATACTCGTGTCTTGTTATAGTCGCAATCGTTAGGCCGATGGTTTATGTTCGGACTTTCATGTGGAATCAAATAGGCCGATGGTTATGCGAACCATGTGTTCTTGCATTATCCCTCGCTATGGTGCACGTATAAATTAAGGGAGGTGTCTTGGGTATGGATCGAAACTTCTGTGATGGACATAAGATTTTTGACGGCAAGTATTTTGTTGTGTAAGCCTTTAAATCACAACATAAGAATGTGAAAATTGATGTGGTGATAGTAAAGATTTGTTATTATCTCTATTTCTTTTTTTTTTTGGGTTAACATAATTAAATAAAATTGGCGGTCACGATATGATATCACAGAAGCCGTTAAGATAGATTAAATTAACTAAACGGTTATGTGATGAACATGGGGATCCAGAAGTGCGTAGCACAACATGCCTAAGTGAAATACAACTACGCAGGAGGAAAATATTAATACCAAGTAGTTTGATAAAATATTAGTTGGGACTTGTGTTATATATTTTCTTTCCTTCGCAAACCTTAGGGAGTTGGTGACGTTGCGTCCTCATTAACATGTTATTGACCACTTGTCCGCTTGTGCACCATTGCTGTTGAGAGACGAACTATACCCGCACTAAGGTGAATTCATGTGCCCTTCTTTTATTGTTTTTAAAACATTTGGGCTAGTATGCATGTCTTGAAATTGTATGTGAAACCTTGCTTGTTAGATCAGGATTTGCTTTGATTTATACTCGATTAGGTTTAATGCTTTACTATATATATATATATATATATATATATATATATATATATACTGTGTATGACGGTTACTTAATAGTATAAATTGAGCTATGATCGTATATAATATCTGCTCTAATTTATAGTTACGGTTTGAGTCTTAGTAGGCGATATGCGCTTATGTAGACTGAATGTAGTTTTGTGACAAATAGGCGGTATGCGCTTATTGTAGATTTAAAATAAAATCTTATATTGAGTAGGCGGATTGCGCTCATTTTAGACTTTACATTTTGCTTAGGGAACATATAGGCGGACTGCGCTTAATGTAACTCTAAGGTTGAGTATTTTGTTAATTTTTACTTAACAATGTACTTATTATTTAAGAACTTCATAAATCTTGAATTCACTCAGCTCGTCTGACTTTGCGTGCATATTAGCTTGATTTCAGGTAGTTGAAGAATAAAGAGGGATGCCTTGGCTTGCTGCAGGACTACTCAGAGGCGATTGACATTTCGAAATAAAGAGTCTACTCTATTTATTTGTAAACAATTTTCTAAACTTTTGTTTTGTTCTACAAATATGCTTTGACCCGTCATGGCAAATTTCATGTTTGGTTGACTTAACTATTTACTTTTCCGCTGCGTGTTTTCTGATAATAAATAAGACCTTTTGAGTATTAAATTCATGGTTTTAATCTTTGTATGCCAACTGTTTGACCCGTCGGTTTTGAGGGTCTTACAGTAGCTTTAGTCGGTATTCAACAGGACCTACCCTTGCTACGATCCTAAAGGGTCCAATGTAACGAGGGCTAAGCTTACCTTGCTTGCCAAACCTTATAACCCCCTTCCATGGCGAGACTTTCAACATGACCTTGTCTCCCACTTGGATATCCAATGGCTTCTTTCTGTTATTCACATAAATCTTCTGTCTATCCCTTGCAGCTTTTAATCTATCTCTTATCTGGAAGATCTTGCCTGTTGTCTCCTAGATTATCTCTGGGTCTGTCAAACATTTGTCTCCCATTTCTGCCCAATAGAGAGGTGAACGACACTTTCTACCATATAGGGCTTCGAAGGGTGTGGCGTTGATACTGGAGTGATAACTGTTATTGTAGGAAAAATCAACTAAAGGAAGGTAAGCGTCCCAGTTCCCTCCAAAATCAATCGCACATGCTCTTAACAAATCTTCAAGTGTTTGAATCGTCCTCTCGCTTTGACCATCAGTCTGGGGACGGTATGTCGTACTCATATCCAATCGAGTTCCTAGTGTGTCATGCAATGTCTACCAAAACCTTGACACAAATCGACCATCTCAATCGGAAATAATCGATATTGGAATGCCATGTCTAGAGACTACCTCCTTGATGTAAATCCGAGTTAACTTCTCAAAAGAATAGGTTCCCCTAATTGGTAAGAAATGTCTGGACTTAGTTAGTCGATCAACAATTACCCAAATGGCATCATGACCACTTGATGTCCGGGGTAATTTCATGATAAAGTCCATTGAAATATATTCCCACTTCCATTGAAGAATCTCCGATTGTTGAAGCAATCCCTAGGGCTTCTGATATTCAGCCTTAACCTTTGCACATGTTAAACAGCTGCTCACGTAAGCTGCTATATCTCCTTTCATGCTCGGCCACCAGTAAAGTTCTTTCAAGTCTTGATACATCTTGTCGGAACTAAGGTGTATTGAGTACTTAGACTTATGGGCTTCATCCATAACTAACTCAAACATACCGCCCTTAACTGGTACCCAAACACGATCCATGAAATACATTACTCCGTTGGCCTTCGGATTCGCATCCTTTATCATCTTGAAAAGACATTCTTTCTTCAAATTCTCTTCCCTCAACGCTTCTTGTTGTGCTTCTTTAATTTGGGCCATAAGACTCATATGCATTGTCAAACCCAGCGTGCGAACACGAAATGGTTTAATGTAACCTCACGAATTTTCCCATTTATTTTGCATTAAAGTATTTCCCGATCCATGATATAAAGTCTAATTTATTTCTAAGTATTCTTATCTTTATCCGTGCACTCTATTTTTCTAAGTTCCTTTTATCATTGTACTTAAAAAAAAAATCTTCAATCATGACATATGTCTTATCCTAATTCTATTTATAAAATCGTCATTTTATAAGACAGTATTTTTTTTATTTTCTAATTCAAACTAATGATTTTTTTTTATTTCTTAAATAAAGCCTTGAGTCAAATAGGCAAAGTCCTGGTCAAAGTCTTAGTCAAAGTCTTAGTCAAACAGTCAAAGTCCTAGTCAAATAATCAATTCATCATAAAACCTTACTTTATGGTGTTGAACAATTTTAATGGCTAATTGAATCCAAAACTAGTATAAAAACCCACCTATGAACCATTACACTTGCCACCTCTAAATCGATTGTTTCAATCCGATTAAACTTTCCCTCATACTTTTCTTCTATAGTCTATTACTTCTACAATTGAAGCTTTGATTATAAACTCTTGTAATTGGCAACTTTGGGGCAACAATTATTCTATTTTCATGAGACATAACATTTTGCTAAGGTGAGTTTTACATAGCCCCTTTTCTATTTTTCACTATTTTTGGGGTGAAACATGTTACAACATTCTATATGCAATTCAATCATAAAGTGTCTATGTGTTTTTCTATGTTGCATTGTGTCTTAAAGATGACTAGGGTAAGCACAATATTCTAGCATAATCATTAACATTGATCAGCCGACGGTATACAATGATAGATCTATTGGACTGACAATCCCACCCGGATACGTGCCTCCTACATAGGTAGCGTGGGTGATTGTTATCACATAACATAATCGAGTGAACCATGAGCGTATGGGATGGACCACAATATAACAGTCACAAGGGTTGATTATGCACTCGATTTACTTCTAGTATGTTTTCACATATGGACTAGACTTGCCATGACACTTGAATTGTACAACATTTTTATTCGATTATCAAAACCTATGTAATTCTCACCAACTTTTGTTGACCCAAAAATATTTTCAAAATTAACATGTTTCAGGTAACAATGAAGCTGAAGCTTGAGTTTGCATGAGGATTTATCATGAAGTTTTTATTTGAAGCTATTTGAAGTTGTTGCATTACTTGATATCATGTATTTGAATTCCTAGACATTTTTTTTTTCATTTGAATATTTATGTTATGAATAAATTATTTAAAATTCAATTTATACCATGTGCTACTGAAACAATCATCAATACGTGACATCCCGATGTTTCCGCCATCGCTTGGGGTGTTACAGATTGGTATCAGAGCCATGGTTATAGGGAATTAGGTTATTAGAAAAATAATCTAGTCTATAACCATAGGATTATAATCAGTACTTGCTCCTTTTACTTGCAACCTTACTTGTTTCTATTCTCTATCCTACTTCTTATCCTTACTTTAGTCTCTACAAGAAGAGTACTCTCCATCACAAGATCTACTCTTAGACTAGTAGGACAAATCCTCAGGTTTAGCCTGAACGACCTTGAAGATCTCGTCGAAGTTCTAAATTTTAATAACGAACACGTGCAATCTGGAAGGGTGAACGCCTGTATTCTGAGTTTTCTGTCTAGGACTGGCATTGCGCATAAATCTCAATCGGACGAGGGACCCGGATGCCTACCTAGGAATTCTCGGGATGAGTGTTCACTTATAGGCTAAAGCATGTCTTCACTATGTTATTAGAATCTAGAAGTTTTGATAAGTCAACGTTTTCATTTATTCGTTTTAATTAATAAATAAATGATTACACTCACTTTCCTTAAACTAAGCTCTAAAATCTCAAAATTTTACAGCTTAAATCAATCTCATTTCATAACCATCCATGGATTTCACAATCACACTTCACCTTACCATCTTAGCCAATTTTTAAATATTCAACACCCTACCCAAATCATATGTTTTCCTTTCTCCACATGTTACTTATTTTTTTAAAAACTATAACCTCATACCGTAGCACAAACTAAAGATTTCTAAATCCTGTTGTATTTTTATTACCTAGTAACTTTACAAAGTACATATTTTTTTGTCAAAAGATGTCCTTGAACTTAAATTCAATTGTTTATTTATTGATGTAACAAACAATTTTCTATATAATGCTTTAAACTATTAAAAATCACTTAATAGAACCTTGATCTTCAAAACCTAATGTCATGTTTGAAATCTCCAACTAACGGGAATATTTTAATCAAAGCCCACTTAGCATGTACTATTTAACAACTTTTGCTTTATGTATAAAACCAATTTTGAAAATAAGATTTTTTTTATCCATAGGAATAATATCTAGTCTCTAAATTCTCCATCGACACTCACTGATTTTCAACTTGTTCAAATTTTTACAATATTTGGCATATACCACAATCATGTTTTCTTATACACTTGATTATAACCTTTGATCCAAACCCTAAAATTTACACTGCTACATAATCTCCTTACTATAAAATAAACTCTTTATCAACTATCTTCACATTCACTATATCTCACAACCTTGATTCTGCTTCAAGATTTTTCATCATCCTCTCAAGAACTAAATTCATATCTTTCACCTTCTCACACATGAGCTAGTTACCCATGATAACCAAACTAATGAAACTTGATTGTATGTTGCATCAAACATAATCCTTAGTTACATGAGGATTCGACTATCTACCATATTCGAACATTTGAAACTAGAATTCATGAAATATAAACTATTTACTATAGACACACCTAGAGTCATTAACCTTGTCTAGGGCAACTCTATTACAACTCACATGCTATACTTGATACTTGATTGCTTACATGTACATATTATCAATTTGCAATTTATGTGTGTGTGTAAATTGGTACACTTAATCAAACAACTGATAGAGGATGAAGTACTTGCTCAACAGTTAGTAGAGTACCAAATAACCTACTCAAAGATTGGTAGAGGTCATCATGCCTGCTCAACAGTCGGTAGAGGCCCTACAACCTGCTCAACGACTGGAGGAGGCTATCGTACCTGCTCAACAATCGGTAGAGGTTCTTATTCACTGACTGGTAGAAGTCTTTTTCCTGCTCAACAGTTGGACTTATTTTTGGATACATTGTATACAATTCAATCACAATGTTATTTTGCATTACTTACATGTGTGTTTAGAGTCATAGAAGGACACAAAAACCTATTGTAAGGTAAATTGGTGATTGCGGTCCGGAACGTAATCATGAACTTACAGGTATGTTAAGGTGGTGTGAAATTCTATCAAGGTTTTCGGTAGAGAAACTAATTATAAACTCTAGTTACCTGGTAGTTCATTTAGCCTTTCTATAGTCCATCAACTCATGCATTTCTTTTAGGATTTCTAAACCTTAAGATTCTTATTCACCTTGCGATTCCAAGACACACCTAATCCTACCCTTAAAACTCACAAATAACAAACCTCTTAGCCAAATTATTCGAAAGCAGATTATTCTATAAATTCATGTCGTGCCTTAACCCAGAATTTTCAAAACCACGGCTGCCTTAATTTCTACCCAACCTTCCTCAAACCTGTGTTTTTAAATAACTTCGGGACGAAGTTTCCAAAAGTAGGGGAGACTGTAACCTCACGAATTTTCCCATTTATTTTGCATTAAAGTATTTCCCGATCCATGATATAAAGTCTAATTTATTTCTAAGTATTCTTATCTTTATCCGTGCACTCTATTTTTCTAAGTTCCTTTTATCATTGTACTTAAAAAAAAAATCTTCAATCATGACATATGTCCTATCCTAATTCTATTTATAAAATCGTCATTTTATAAGACGGTGTTTTTTTTATTTTCTAATTCAAACTAATGATTTTTTTTTATTTCTTAAATAAAGCCTTGAGTCAAATAGTCAAAGTCCTGGTCAAAGTCCTAGTCAAAGTCTTAGTCAAACAGTCAAAGTCCTAGTCAAATAGTCAATTCATCATAAAACCTTACTTTATGGTGTTGACCAATTTTAATGGCTAATTGAATCCAAAACTAGTATAAAAACCCACCTATGAACCATTACACTTGCCACCTCTAAATCGATTGTTTTAATCCGATTAAACTTTCCCTCATACTTTTCTTCTATAGTCTATTACTTCTGCAATTGAAGCTTTGATTATAAGCTCTTGTAATTGGCAACTTTGGGGCAACACTTATTCTATTTTCACGAGACATAACATTTTGCTAAGGTGAGTTTTACATAGCCCCTTTTCTATTTTTCACTATTTTTGGGGTGAAACATGTTACAACATTCTATATGCAATTCAATCATAAAGTGTCTATGTGTTTTTCTATGTTGCATTATGTCTTAAACATGACTAGGGTAAGCACAATATTCTAGCATAATCATTAACATTGATCAGCCGACGGTATACAATGATAGATCTATTGGACTGACAATCCCACCCGGATACGTGCCTCCTACATAGGTAGCGTGGGTGATTGTTATCGCATAACATAATCGAGTGAACCATGAGCGTATGGGATGGACCACAATATAACAGTCACAAGGGTTGATTATGCACTCGATTTACTTCTAGTATGTTTTCACATATGGACTAGACTTGCCATGACACTTGAATTATACAACATTTTTATTCGATTATCAAAACCTATGTAATTCTCACCAACTTTTGTTGACCCAAAAATATTTTCAAAATTAACATGTTTCAGGTAACAATGAAGCTGAGGCTTGAGTTTGCATGAGGATTTATCATGAAGTTTTTATTTGAAGCTATTTGAAGTTGTTGCATTACTTGATATCATGTATTTGAATTCCTAGACATTTTTTTCATTTGAATATTTATGTTATGAATAAATTATTTAAAATTCAATTTATACCATGTGCTACTGAAACAATCATCAATACGTGACATCCCTATGTTTCCGCCATCGCTTGGGGTTTTACAGATTGGTATCAGAGCCATGGTTATAGGGAATTAGGTTATTAGAAAAATAATCTAGTCTACAACCATAGGATTAAAATCAGTACTTGCTCCTTTTACTTGCAACCTTACTTGTTTCTATTCTCTATCCTACTTCTTATCCTTACTTTAGTCCCTACAAGAAGAGTGCTCTCCATCACAAGATCTACTCTTAGACTAGTAGGACAAATCCTCAGGTTTAGCCTGAACGACCTTGAAGTTCTCGTCGAAGTTCTAAATTTTAATAACGAACACGTGCAATCTGGAAGGGTGAACGCTTGTATTCTGAGTTTTCTGTCTAGGACTGGCATTGCGCATAAATCCCAATCAGACGAGGGACCCGGATGCCTACCTGGGAATTCTCGGGATGAGTGTTCACTTATAGGCTAAAGCATGTCTTCACTATGTTATTAGAATCTAGAAGTTTTGATAAGTCAACGTTTTCGTTTATTCGTTTTAATTAATGAATAAATGATTACACTCACTTTCCTTAAACTAAGCTCTAAAATCTTAAAATTTTACAGCTTAAATCAATCTCATTTCATAACCATCTATGGATTTCACAATCACACTTCACCTTACCATCTTAGCCAATTTTTAAATATTCAACACCCTACCCAAATCATATGATTTCCTTTCTCCACATGTTAATTATTTTTTAAAAAACTATAACCTCATACCTTAGCACAAACTAAAGATTTCTAAATCCTGTTGTATTTTCATTACCTAGTAACTTTACAAAGTACATATTTTTTTGTCAAAAGATGTCCTCGAACTTAAATTCAATTGTTTATTTATTGATGTAACAAACAATTTTCTATATAATGCTTTAAACTATTAAAAATCACTTAATAGAACCTTGATCTTCAAAACCTAATGTCATGTTTGAAATCTCCAACTAACGGGAATATTTTAATCAAAGCCCACTTAGCATGTACTATTTAACATCTTTTGCTTTATGTATAAAACCAATTTTGAAAATAAGATTTTTTTTTATCCATAGGAATAATATCTAGTCTCTAAATTCTCCATCGACACTCACTCATTTTCAACTTGTTCAAATTTTTACAATATTTGGCATATACCACAATCATGTTTTCTTATACACTTGATTATAACCTTTGATCCAAACCCCAAAATTTACACTGCTACATAATCTCCTTACTATAAAATAAACTCTTTATCAACTATCTTCACATTCACTATATCTCACAACCTTGATTCTGCTTCAAGATTTTTCATCATCCTCTCAAGAACTAAATTCATATCTTTCACCTTCTCACACATGAGCTAGTTACCCATGATAACCAAACTAATGAAACTTGATTGTATGTTGCATCAAACATAATCCTTAGTTACATGAGGATTCGACTATCTACCATATTCAAACATTTGAAACTAGAATTCATGAAATATAAACTATTTACTATAGACACACCTAGAGTCATTAACCTTGTCTAGGGCAACTCTATTACAACTCACATGCTATACTTGATACTTGATTGCTTACATGTACATATTATCAATTTGCAATTTATGTGTGTGTGTAAATTGGTACACTTAATCAAACAACTGATAGAGGATGAAGTACTTGCTCAACAGTTAGTAGAGTACCAAATAACCTACTCAACGATTGGTAGAGGTCATCATGCCTGCTCAACAGTCGGTAGAGGCCCTACAACCTGCTCAACGACTGGTAGAGGCTATCGTACCTGCTCAACAATCGGTAGAGGTTCTTACTCACTGACTGGTAGATGTCTTTTTCCTGCTCAACAGTTGGACTTATTTTTGGATACATTGTATACAATTCAATCACAATGTTATTTTGCATTACTTACATGTGTGTTTAGAGTCATAGAAGGACACAAAACCCTAATGTAAGGTAAATTGGTGATTGCGGTCCGGAACGTAATCATGAATTTACAGGTATGTTAAGGTGGTGTGAAATTCTATCAAGGTTTTCGGTAGAGAAACTAATTATAAACTCTAGTTACCTGGTAGTTCATTTAGCCTTTCTATAGTCCATCAACTCATGCATTTCTTTTAGGATTTCTAAAACTTAAGATTCTTATTCACCTTGCGATTCCAAGACACACCTAATCCTACCCTTAAAATTCAGATAACAAACCTCTTATCCAAATTATTCGAAAGCAGATTATTCTATAAATTCATGTCGTGCCTTAACCCAGAATTTTCAAAACCACGACTGCCTTAATTTCTACCCAACCATCCTCAAACCTGTGTTTTTAAATAACTTCGGGACGAAGTTTCCAAAAGTAGGGGAGACTGTAACCTCACGAATTTTCCCATTTATTTTGCATTAAAATATTTCCCGGTCCATGATATAAAGTCTAATTTATTTCTAAGTATTCTTATCTTTATCCGTGCACTCTATTTTTCTAAGTTTCTTTTATCATTGTACTTAAAAAAAATCTTCAATCATGACATATGTCCTATCCTAATTCTATTTATAAAATCGTCATTTTATAAGACGGTGTTTTTTTTCTTTTCTAATTCAAACTAATGATTTTTTTTTATTTCTTAAATAAAGCCTTAAGTCAAATAGTCAAAGTCCTGGTCAAAGTCCTAGTCAAAGTCTTAGTCAAACAGTCAAAGTCCTAGTCAAATAGTCAATTCATCATAAAACCTTACTTTATGGTGTTGACCAATTTTAATGGCTAATTGAATCCAAAACTAGTATAAAAGCCCACCTATGAACCATTACACTTGCCACCTCTAAATCGATTGTTTCAATCCGATTAAACTTTCCCTCATACTTTTCTTCTATAGTCTATTACTTCTGCAATTGAAGCTTTGATTATAAGCTCTTGTAATTGGCAACTTTGGGGCAACACTTATTCTATTTTCACGAGACATAACATTTTGCTAAGGTGAGTTTTACATAGCCCCTTTTCTATTTTTCACTATTTTTGGGGTGAGTCATAGAAGGACACAAAACCCTAATGTAAGGTAAATTGGTGATTGCGGTCCGGAACGTAATCATGAATTTACAGGTATGTTAAGGTGGTGTGAAATTCTATCAAGGTTTTCGGTAGAGAAACTAATTATAAACTCTAGTTACCTGGTAGTTCATTTAGCCTTTCTATAGTCCATCAACTCATGCATTTCTTTTAGGATTTCTAAAACTTAAGATTCTTATTCACCTTGCGATTCCAAGACACACCTAATCCTACCCTTAAAACTCAGATAACAAACCTCTTATCCAAATTATTCGAAAGCAGATTATTCTATAAATTCATGTCGTGCCTTAACCCAGAATTTTCAAAACCACGGCTGCCTTAATTTCTACCCAACCATCCTCAAACCTGTGTTTTTAAATAACTTCGGGACGAAGTTTCCAAAAGTAGGGGAGACATTCTATATGCAATTCAATCATAAAGTGTCTATGTGTTTTTCTATGTTGCATTATGTCTTATACATGACTAGGGTAAGCACAATATTCTAGCATAATCATTAACATTGATCAGCCGACGGTATACAATGATAGATCTATTGGACTGACAATCCCACCCGGATACGTGCCTCCTACATAGGTAGCGTGGGTGATTGTTATCGCATAACATAATCGAGTGAACCATGAGCGTATGGGATGGACCACAATATAACAGTCACAAGGGTTGATTATGCACTCGATTTACTTCTAGTATGTTTTCACATATGGACTAGACTTGCCATGACACTTGAATTGTACAACATTTTTATTCGATTATCAAAACCTATGTAATTCTCACCAACTTTTGTTGACCCAAAAATATTTTCAAAATTAACATGTTTTAGGTAACAATGAAGCTGAGGCTTGAGTTTGCATGAGGATTTATCATGAAGTTTTTATTTGAAGCTATTTGAAGTTGTTGCATTACTTGATATCATGTATTTGAATTCCTAGCGTAGGGTTAGCTTCGGAGGTTAACATAGCGTAGGGAATGACCTCATCATACCCTAGCTATGCCTAAAACATGACACCCCTCTTTTGCATAGTCTTCAAACTTTCAGTCTTTTTAAGTGTCCAGTTAGTGTCGTAGAAGGACATAACACCTCAAAGTAAGGTAAATTGGCGATTGCGGTCCGGAACATAATCACTAATTTACAGGTACATTGAGGTGGTGTGGAATTCTATTAGGGTTTTAGGAGAGATTTTCAGTACATTTTCGAAGTATCAAAGGTGTGGTGGGTTAGCTGCGATACACCCTATATATAAGTACTGATGGTGCATCAGGAATGAAAATGGGAATCAAACCAAGAACAAACCCAAGTTAGTCCTTAGTCTAGAGTATTCATTTCAAACCTAAACATTGTGCTTGACTTTGACCTCTATTCTTTGGGTATGGTGATAATATTTGTGAGGTTCTTCCCATTCTTTCTAATCTTAGTAAGCAAGTCAATCGCAGTCATCCTCTCCATGATCCAAACCGGTGCATCACACTCCAGTTAACCATTATCAGTAAGATTTAGTGCTACTAAGATCTTGTGAAACTCTTAGTTCCTTTGAAACCTCAATTGTCATGCTATATTTTAAACAAAAACCAACCTTCTATCATCTTTCAAATTCAGCATAGAATGCATGATACTTTCGTATCTCAAACCTTTTGTTCTTCCTAAACCTAACCGCATAATATGTAACAATATTCCCATTTTATCATATACCAACAAAATCGTTTTCTAGTGTGTTTGGGTAAGGCTAATTAAAACTTTTACTTTTTAAATCGCTTGCCGGACAACTTTTAATATTCCCAAGCTTTGCGTTTTTATAACCAATTTTTTTAGCAATATTGTAACCGTTCCTTCAAACCAAATTTAATAGTTTTCCTGAAAAAAAATCGAGACGAAATATTCTGAAGTAGGGGAGACTTTGACATCCGTCACCCTTGTCTTTCATCAACTTGTTATTTATTGTCCTTATATTTTCTATCATTTTCAAATTTAATAAAGGTTTGAGTTTCTATGGATCATTTCATTTTTATTTGGATTAGCTTACGTCTTTAACAAGAATTTATATACTGAAACGTTAGTTAAACATATTATAGTTTGATGTTTATAAGAGTTTTCATTTTAAAGTTTAATTGTATTTTTTTATCTTGAAACTAATAAACTTATTATTTGATAAAAAAGTTAAGTTTTATAATGTTTAAAAACATTTAAGTTAACTTATGTTAAGTTGGTTAGTATTTTGTAAAGAGAAACTTAACCAAATATAGTAGAACTCTAACTTAGTTAAACAATGGGGACTAAAGTTTCCAATAGCCGAAAGTTGCATTTTGAACCTTGTAACACCCCAACCAATGGCGGAAACATCGAGGTGTCACGTAGTGATGATTGCTCAATAGCTCATGGACTAGAAATTTAAATTTTGATACATTGACTAAGTAATTTATTACATTGAAATGAAATTACAAGAATTAAAATTAGCAATCTAAACTAAATACAGTAAATCTCAATCTAAGCCTAAGTTCCGGTAGCTTAGAAGTGATCTCATAAGAACCTGAAACATGTACGAAAATAATTTGGTCAATACAAAAATGTATTGGTGAGCATACCCGTTTGATACATATAGTAAGGAAAATTTAGTAATTCATGTGTTATTTTGCAAAATGTAATAAGTGGTATCTGGGTCAAATCAACCCTATGAAAAGAAAGCAAATATATATAGTATAAGTTAGTAGTAATGCAATACATAGCAATGACGAGGACTCTCAACAGAGTCACAAGGGTATATACCATAGTACTATTCATTGAAATGCCAGGCCGCAACGGTTAATGATTTGACAAGTCATAGATACACGAAATGACACAGGCAAACACACATAAGAATTTCTTTTTATTAACAAGAAGTAGAAACTTGACAATAGGTACATGAGTCACCCCAAAATAGTAAAACAGTAAAAAGGGGAAAAGATATACTCACAGTTTGCGAAAGCGATCAAAATCCAACTTAGGCGTTCGTGAGCTAAGTAATGGGAATTCCGAGGAATTCAACCTATAATGTAATAGAATACTAATAAGGAAATGCCTAATGTCTAAAGTATCGAGGGTCTAAGGCATTAGGGTTGGCTAAGTCGATTTGGGGAATTATAGTTTTTTTATGATAAATCAAATTAATGTAGAAGTTGTATATCAAAAATGATATGTTAAAGTTTATAAATGTGGTGTAGGTGTAATATGATTATTACTAATTGAATATTTGCGTAAAATATGTTGTGGAATAATTAAGGCATAATAATTTAGTTAACTACTTTAACTAAATTAAAATGAATACAATAATCATATATGTATAACTAAATAATTATGAGTTTCACAATGATACAACAAATGGTAATTAAGATTTTCAACATTGAAATATTTCTATTTTATAAAAAATGTATTTATAAAATAGATGTTTAAATAGTATAAATAAATGAATAAATGTTTAATTATGTCTAATTAAACGTAAATAAGACTAATAATACAAGACATGAACCAAAAATGCTATTTTTGTAGAAAATGGATGCTTTCTGATGTAAATCAATGAAAATAATTTTCCCATAATTTTTATAAACTTATTTATATTTAAAATTGATTTAATAAGTTTAAATCATGTTTAAATGATTTAAAATAGGAAAATCAATGAAAATCAATGTTTTCTGAACCAATAATTTTTATTTCAGATTAGAATGCTTAGTAATAATTATCCTAAAAGTTTGAGATTAAAATCATTAAAAATGAATTTTTAATCAATTAAATATGGTTAAAACAATTTAAATCAATAAAAATATAAAAATAAGACATTTTCCAGAAAATAAAAGTGTGGTAATTTTCTTTATGATATGAAGATGTTACACCTAAATTTTCATAATTTTTGGATCAAAAATGAATTTATTATGAATTAATTTGTAATTTCAAAGTTTATATGCAACAACGTAAAAAATATATAATTATAAAGAATAACCAAAAAAATTCGGTGGTGGGGTTTGGATTCGAACTCCAGTCCCTTTCCATCCAAAGCTTTATCATATAACAAACAACCACTAAGCCATTATCAGTTTCTGTTTATAATTTGCTTTAAAAATGGATTTATTTAGTAACTAATTTATATCTTCTTCCGCAACAAGACTAAGCCTAAACCCTAACCCTAACCTCCATTTCAATAACTGAAACCATACACGAATCAACACAGTAACCATGGGGGTTTTGATCAGAAACATACAAAGAATGAAACGACACTAAGGAATCGAACTTACAATCGCGAATCATGTAGGAAACGAAGCTTCTTTGGTCGCGATCGGTCTTGAACTCCGGCAAGAGTTTTGAACGTGATACAGATGGATTTTTGATGATTTGTGATGCGTTAAGAAGTGGAATAAAGAAAAGAATCGGTCATTTATAAGCTTGACGGGTAGAAATGGTTTTAAATGATCGGACCATTAAGGTCCCGATCGGTTACATTTTGTAGCACACAATAAATCGTTCTTAATCGTTTTTAACGGCCATAATTGATGGAGACGTGAAGAGGATCGAAGTAGTAATGCTTTGGAATGGATTAAAGAGATTAAATGGTCGGTTTCTGTTAATGAATGGTCGCCGGGTTTTGGTTCCGGCCGGCGAGGGTCACCGGAAAGGAACAGGAAGAGCGGGGGTTGGGTTTGAATCAAAACAACTTTCCACAGTTGGCAGAAATACTCCTTGTAGTTAGATTTGTTAGTTTTATTAATGTTTTCGTTAGATTTTTCTTATAAAAAGCTAACTAGGTTAACAAAACTTAACTTAAACACTTTTTAACTACATAAATCTTGAATTTTTTTTTATAAACTCTTTTACGAATACGTTTCAACATACGCATTTGCTTAGAACTTATACCTGATCCATAATAACTATAAATGATTAAATTTTAGTTCGCTCTAAAATTAAATTTGAAAACTACGAAACTTTCAGGGACTATAATGAAAATATTTGAAGGGCTATAATTGTCAATTAGATGAAAGACGAGGGTGACGGATATCACAGTCTCCCCTACTTTAGAAAATTTCGTCTCGAAATTTCTTTCAAGTGGAGGTTACTATTAAACAAAAGGCATTGTAAAGTCAACTAGATTTTTCTATTAAAAAAATTTCATCACTTATAGATTGACAAAAGTTAAAATGGTTGTCTAATGCCCAAAGTAAAGGTTTCAAAACTTTTTGATAGTTGACCCGAATTAGAAAGTTAAGAGCTTAAATGAGAAAGGTTTGTGAAAATATGAAACTGGTGAGGGGCAAAGGTACTAATGAAGCAGTTTCCCCTACATTAGAAAGGTTTCAGACCAAACATTATTAAGGACATGCAACCGGATTTTGACTAATAGAGAGTGTAAGAGTAAACAAAGTTTAAGGTTTTCTGTGTGAATGGTCAAGAGAAAGACTCTAGGAAGACGAATTGAAGTTCGTGTAAGAACATTCTTTATCGAAAATGCTAGCTATTAGTCAACTATCTAATGAAGAGGTAGTAATGGGTAATGGGTTAGTTCTTGGTTAGACTCCTAGTCCGTTCCCACAGTATCGTTTATGTTTATATATAGGGTGTACCGCAGCTAACCCACCACACTCCCGATACTTTGGACTCGTACTGATTGTCTACCAACAGCCTAAATAGAATTACACACCACCCTCATGTACCTGTAAACCCATGATTGCATTCCGGACCGTAATCATTGATTTACCTTACACTAGGGTGTTATGCTTTTCCATAACCCTATCCTAAGTATTACCAGAAACAAATGCGTGAAATCAGGATATGCTAAGTAATTGATACTGCAATGAAACAATGACATGGTTAGAGGTCCTTCCCTTTCGGGTTTACCCTTTAACCGTAATGAAATTAACATGTAAATAATAGACATGGTTAGAGGTTCTTCCCTCTCGGGTTCACCCTTAACCGGTAACTTCTGTTCACATCGTTGGCTCTAAACACTCATATTGATAAACTCTGAGGTTTACACTGTTCCCCTCAGATTAAAGAAATACTCTAGTCCGAGTCATACGTGGGCACTGGTTTAGATCTCATACAAGTTATCAACTAGTATGTTCATTGGCCATAAAGATGAACAAAATAATGTAAAGTATAACAGGTTTTGCTCAAAACAGGAAAGAAAATATGCATACCAAAGATGCGTTCAAGTACATATATAAGTATAGCATAAAATTTCGATTGAAAGAATAGTATAATATAAATCAAGTAAATCACACAATTTAAACAAAATGAAAGTAAACGAGTTAAATTAATGCTCAAAACCAGTGTTGTAAGAGTAACTACTAATGACTAGTGCGAGTGTAATAAGATAAATTTTCGTTTATCAAAACGTAGTTTGCTCATCTTTGTGATATAGTTGAAAGAATAGCAGTAATGCATGAGGATAACTTTTTAGAAATCGAAGTGTGTTTCAGATTCAAAACAGGTTCATTTGAAAAATCTTCGTAAATACACATTTTCATGTGTTTACGAGATATCAAGTTTGAAAAGTGTTATAAGGCTTATTATTAGTTGCAAATTTCTCCTGAAAACATATATTGGATACGTCATATGAAAACAAAAGGTTTACATTTGACCTTTCAAATATGCAATACAAGTTTATATAATGCAAAATGAAACCATTTCATGAAGTATGTGTAAATCTAATGCGTTTTAAAAGACCAAGATTTAAAATGACGAGACTGATAAAATCAATGTATGTAGTAGATTACCAATATTTAAGAAAATTCATAATTTATCATTTGAGTCTTCAAATTATGAACAAACATAGATATCAATATGATAAAACATTGAGATTGTTTCCATTGGAAACTTTGAGTAACTAAAGTAATTGAAATGTTATTAGTGACTTGTGGGGGCGCACTTTAGTCTATAAGTGAATGCTCATCTCGAGAGTTCCTAGGTCGGCATACGGGTCCCTCGTCTGATTGGGATTTATGCGAAATGCCAGGCCTAGACAGAAAACTCATGATACAGATGCTCACCCTTCCAGATTGCACATGCCCCATCACTAGTAAATTCCAAAACTTTAGCGAGTTTAAAAACGAGATGCAGAAATAGATCCTTGAGATGTGGATTTCACTCCTAACTCAAAGATGTATTTAAAAATTGAAAACGATTGTGGAATGAAACCAATCACTACAAAAAAAATGAGTATCTGGGACTGAAAAATCAGTATCTGATACATAAAAATCAGTCACTAATGGTTATCAGGGACTGATTTGCCAGTCTCGAGCCAGTCCTAGATACCTAGTACTAGATAGTTATTTTGGTAACTAAATATCAGTCCCGGTTGTATGATACCAACAAGGACTAACGGTCAGTCATTGATACATAAAAAATCAGTCCTTAAATTGTCCTCCGATACGACACCATTTCAGTCCCCGATACATTTTTTTGTGACTGAAAATTAGTCTCGAATACTATGATATTTTAGTACTTGATGTATTACTTTACGTACTGAATACCAGTCCTTTAAACATGTCTATAGTGTCCTTAATACGTTCGTTAGGTTGGTGACTGCATATGAAATCAGTCTCCAATGAGATGTTTTAGAGACTGAAAATTAGTCCCATGCACCACACAATTTCAGTTCTTAATATGCTTCTTTTAGGCACTGAAAATTAATCTCACATAACGTGTATTTTAGTACTTAATATGTACTTTTAGGGACTGATAATCAGTTTAAGATAAAGATTATTTTTAGTCTCCAATATATTTGTTTTGGTCTAAAAATCAGTCTCCTAAACTAGTCGCTAATATCTCTTTTCAATGACCATTTTTAGTCTCCAATACTGTGTATCAATTCCAACGTATTCTTTTACATACCGAAAAATAGTTGTTGATGCAATTTTAATTATGACCCTAACATGCATTCACAATGCCTAAAAATCTCTTACTAGACTAAAAACATTTCCGATATAAATTCAAATATTAATACCATAACAAAAACCATTCAAACTAACACCAAATCAATTCTGAAGTTTAGAAGAGTACTAAACCAAAAAAAAAAAGACAATAAACACCTTCACCAACATCCTAGCTAGTGTTGTCACTTTCTCTGTGTTCTCCATCTATGCCATCTTCATTCACAACATTTATAGATATTGTGCTCTCAAAATCTGGATACTTTTGGCTCAAGAACTCTATCACTCTTGCATATTTGTCATTCCTTTCTTTCAATTCTGCCTTGAGTTCAATAACCTCGTTTCTTAAATCTTTTGTCTCAGTTGAATCTCGTTGAGATGATTCGACTGCCGACTTCATCCAATTATCCTTTTTCTTAAACACGGGGCCAACACCAACCTCCCATGGTGATTGTATTGTTTTATTCTTGCCACATACACTTTTTATTGCTTCTTTCTCAAGATCGTGTTCCATATCAGTAGTAACGATGGTTCCTTGAGAATTTAGTTTAGCCATGGCCGTTTTTTTATGCTCACAAATATTGTCCTAACATAAGAGAAGGTACGAGAACAACATTTAAAACTTGTAGCAACCCAAAATAAAATTTGACTAAAAATAAAATTCTAAATTAAAAGCTTTTATCATGGAGATGCTTACATATGCAATACGTGAAGCATCATTTAGCCATCCATTCTTTTTGGCATTATAGTGCAACTTGTAGTAAACGTCTAACGGGCTAGGCGGCATTTGAGTCTCGGGATTTCTCTGCCATCATAAAACTTATATAATGAAGAATAAATATATTCTAAAAGAGTGAAATAAATTTTCTTTTTTAACATATATAAACATAAAACAAAGTCAAACAAAGATCTATGATACATGAAGGATCATATTTTCTAGCTACTGGTTGCTTATTCAAGCAAGTAGAATATTCTATAACATCCACGCACCAAAACCAAATGACTACGAATTTTTCATTAAATTTTGCTACTACATTAACAATAACATACTATATTATATTATGGGTCAAAAAGTGTAAATCTTACGATTTTAAATGCATGATTGGCAATCGAACAAGAGCCCCCTCTGCTTATATTTACTTGTTTTCCTCTGTTAAGTTCCATTTGATCACTATATTTCTACAAAATTTAAATTTGGCATACTTGTTAGAACCCGAAAAATAAGAACATAATTCACAAATATGTATTATGATTTTTAAAATAACTTCATCATACTCACCCGGGCTTTTTCTGACTCCCAGTAGTCGCATAGATGATTCCAATCATCTTGATTCCGACAATCAAGATGCATATTAGATCTTGCCAACCTTGGATTTGTTTTCCCTCCATTCTTCTTCCAGTGCTGACTCAAAACACCTCGGGTGCGTTTCCACTGGGCTTGTAGTCGACTATTTACGTACTCCATAAAAACATTATTTGTTCGCAACAACTCAAATTTCCCCTGATTGAATACATATGTTAGTAATAGAAATGAAAATGTAACATCACAGTATTTTCTAAATAATTAAAGACAAGACATATACAACTTACTTCTAATTTCTCATACATCAGAGTTTTATCATCTTTGGGTACCGAAGCCCATGTGTGGAAATTCATTGGACAAACATTACGAACAACGATTCCACACTCAGTCGCAAATTGTGTTGCTGATGTCCCAATGAAGTTTTTTGTAGCTTTATCCATTGTCAATGGAATTCTGGAACCATCTGGCAAATTCTTTAAATCGTTTGTAACATTCTTATTTATACTTGGACCGCGCCTTTTTATGGGATCAACATGTTTTTCTACAGGTGGATCTGCAGATTGCTCTACATGTTGATCTGCACATGGTACTATGGAGGCATAAAAGACATTTATTAGCCATCGATCATCACAGTTCTTGCTAAACATGAATTCATACAGTAATTAATCATGATAATGTGATTTTGGCAGGTTACTCCACCTAATTCAGAGTTAATCCCTGAAAAGTATAATGTACCAAACAAAATAGGCATGTTGGGTGGGGCATTTTTAGCCTGGGTTTTTCATTTTATATAAAACCCGACACCCAAACCTGACCCGAATCATACCCGAACCCGATATACCTTAATCGGGTCGGTGAATGGATATTTAAGTAATAGAAAAACGTCCCAAATTTAAATAATCAGGTATATATGATATTTACCGGTAGTTGTAGTGTGTTTACGCTTGCGTTTACTGTTATGTCGCATTCTTGCAATTGCACTTCCCTCGGCCACTCCCTGATTTGTAGGTTCTCGAGAATCTTCTTCGGTCCTCGTTCTTGTAAATACCATCATGACTAACATAAACATCCACATCGTACTGCAAGGAAACTAATAGTTAATTAACAAAAGATATGTCCATTACACATCCAGAACTGTTTTGAACCAAAGCATAAACAAATCAACGATTTATGAGATGATAATAAAAGGTCACATGTCTAGTAGTGAATGGACTATCCAAATAACCCACTATCTAAATACATAAAAAAAAATAGCCCAACATAAAAAAAAAAAAAAAAAAAAAAAATCAGCAAGTTTTGTGCAGAACAAATACATCAGAAAGTTATGTGAGGCAATTACATCATACAAGTGCAGTTTATGATCTACAAAGGCGCGGATTAGTTTAGTTTTATGCAGCTCAGCAGCTTCTGATTCAGATTCGGCAGCATCAGTTTCAGCACAATGTTGTTTTGGGAGATTGGTTTTGGCTCTAATGGGTAAGTGCAGTGTTTTGCAAGGAAAATCAGCATGCTATGTGCAATATAATTGTATCAGCAAGTTATATGCAGCAATTACATCATACAAGTGCAGATTCATGATCTTAAAAGGCGCGGATTAGTTAGTTATGTGCAACAATGCAGCGTATATCAGCTTGTATGTCCAGATCAAAATAGATCAGCAACTTCATGCATTTTGGCAGCTTTTAGTCCAGATTTTAAGCAGCATCAGTTCATGTCGGCTACTTGGCGAAGTCAAATGGTAAAAGGTTGGTATACACAATGCAATTGGTTACATTCTGAATGTATTTTGGAGCCATGGATGTATTGAAACAGTCCAAAGTAAAGGGTAATAATGGGACATTATTGAAGAGACAAGGTGAAAACTGGTTTTTGGTATCTCGATGTGGGTACTCGAAGTGTGTCCGAGGTAAACAAACCTAGATTATAATGAGGCTACCCTCCTATAGATCAAACGCAAAGCGAAGGCCGATTATGGGATTGGTAGGATTTTGGTCGAAAGCTAGTATCTTGTGGTAGAATTTGGCATCAGTGATGTATGTGTTTTTGTTCGGTCTTCTAATCTCTAGTTAGAAAACTTATGTACTTTTGTTGTTTGGTTCTTGTTGTTGGAATAAAATCGTTCTCTTCTCTTTAAAAAAAATAATAACAATATAAAACTCAACATAGACTATTTAGAAATTTTCCCAACCAACTTCAATATATTTTCACTTGAGAATATGTGTATAAAACTGTTCGAAGATTTTCCCAATCGTCAAAACATTTTTAATGATAGCTTATATTTGTATAATTAGTCTATTGCTTATGACAAAATTGACAAATAAACCATCTATTAGATATTGGCTAAACTTGCAAGCAAAATCAAGCACCAATACCACTTCAGTCACACAACTTAACTATGATTTTCATGACATACTACTGATCCATAATTCTATATTAAAAACATCACCCATATATTCAAAGAAACCAGACCCATACTATATCTATATCCATATAAAAGTTTTAGAAATGTGTATATCCAAAATTTACTTGCAGTGAAAAAACAAAATCAACAATTAAAAGCCATCAATTCAGCCACAACCCACATAATCGTAACCAATGTGGAATTAAACCTATTCACTTCTCTTTTATAACAGATCGAATGCGCAGGTAGTGTTAAATATATAAAAAAATAGTTCAATTGTTACCTTAATTTTCTGGAAATACCGAGTGACTTCAAGAGCGTAGAGAGGGCAGTGAGAGCAGAGGGTTTTATGAGGGAGTAACCAAGGTGTTGTGGGGTTTGAATCACTGGAAAGGAACATCGATTTAAAAGGGATTGACATTCCTATTTCTTGGGTTATTTGTTGCAAGGATTTCGTCACTTTCCTAACCTAAGAATGAATAATTGAGAGGGAAATCAAATTAGTATTCATATTGGCGCACAAATTGAAACTTCAATATATTTTCTTCAACCAAAAGCAAAAAAGTAGATGTATGTATAAGATTTGATCAGAACTTATAATAAAAAAATTGGATGGCAAAAATAATTATTAAATGATATTATATAAAGTTACATAGAAAACTTTAATTAAATATCATGATTTTCTTTTAAAAACTAATATAAATCGCTTGTCGTTCGTGGTTCGTTCGTCACTTGTTCAGAAAATGCTCGAAAAACGCTCGCTCGCTCGCTCTTCCGCTCGGTTCGGTTTGTAAAGGAGTCAAGCACGAGCAAAGGTCTGCTCGGTTCGGTTCGGCTCGAATAATTTTTATTTATTTATTATATATTTAATGATAAATATAGACACAAATTACAAATATATTTATAGCTTTATGTATAACATTCTATTGGATTTGGCTTAAATATATGCAAACAAAATATAACTAGCGCACTCAACACAACAAAAAATTTAACACTAAGTTTAATAGTAAAACCATAAGTCATGAGGTGACAGTCTTGACTTATTTATTTTATTAGTCATCCATCACTAATCGTCGCTTGATATCACCCTACGCCACAATGCAACAACTGTTCTCTGCAGTATGCTCATCGCCTCAGCCTCAACTTAAGTCTCATCCTCAGAAACTCGGATTTCAATATTAGTGTTATCATCGGACGGTTCGACCTTAGTTGTCACCCGACAATGAAAACATCCCAATTTTATGGCTGTCCAAATTACTCTCTGCTCGATTCTTGCTCGACGCTCGCTCGGACAATGAAAACATCCTAATCATGTGTAGTGTTTCAAGCCCAGGGTGTGGCCATCAGACCACATCTTAGTGCTAGATAAGTAGGGTGCTCCGTTTACGACAAACGCATACACGCGCTACGGTTTACTTCTAAATCCACGTATACCTAGTTCGCGGAATTTGAACCCTATATAATTTAGGAGAGGAAAAACTCTACATACCGCTAGGTCAAAGCCGGCCCCTTATGTAAGGTGTTTAGCGTAATATTAAATTGTTACATGAATGGTAAATCATGTACTGTTCCCCCTCCTCTTCCTCTTCATCCTCGTCCTAGTACCAATACTATTACCATCACAACTACCACCACTATGACCAAACCCAATGCTAGCATATGAAGAGTGCTTGTGCTAATGTGGACTTATTACAAGCTATAACATTGTTTACAATATTCACTACAACGGGTACTCATTGAATATCAATCATTGTACGACCATTATAACTCACGACCTATTATGTTCGACCAAATTTAGGCTCCACTAATAAAAGTGAACAAAGTCAATTCTAATCGCTTGTGGTAAACGAGTCTGAGCTCGAGCTTTGTTTATAGAGCTCGAGCCGACTCGCGAGCCTTAAAGAGCCCACTCTTTATATAAATTTTAATTAATACATTAAATATCTATTTAAATATAATAATTAACATTTATAAAACTATTAATAAATAACCAAATTATATCTAAAATAAGTATTACAATTAATATAAATTAATTAATACATAATAAATGAGCCGAGCCCGAGCTCGAGCTTGAAAACCTACCTTAGAGCCGAGCTCGAGCCTTCATAACTTAAACGAGCCCGAGCTCGAGCCTGGTCGAGCTTGGGCTCAGCTCGGCTCGTTTGCACCTCTAGTCTTAGCTATGTCCTTCATATTTTTTTTTCAATCGTTTAAAAATTTTACTAGAAGCGATGTATTAAGTTTTTTATGGACCCCATAAATATTATAAGATGAACACTATTGTACTAAGATGAATGCTGGTGTAATGGTAATTCTCCCACTATTGCAGTTTAAAGGTCCCGGGTTCTAGTCTTTTGTTGACCGACTTCTTGTTTTTTTTAACTCCCGATGTATTGTAAAATACATATATTTTTAGTGTAAAGTTTGTATAGTTTTCGAGTCGTTTAAATAGTACTTTTATTAGTTTTAGGCTTGTACCGGTCTATTTTATTTAGTATAGGTTTTTATAGATTTTTATTAGTTTTGTGTCTTTTTAGTACTTATTTATTTATTTTATATTTTGGTAGGTGTTCGAATGGATGTTGGATCGTAAACGAGCAACTTTTGTCAAGTTAAGAACACCCGAGTCGAGATCACGGTGTAATAATAATAATAATAATAATAATAATAATAATAATAATAATAATAATAATAATAATAATAATAATAATAATAATAATAATAATAATAATAAAATAAAACTAAAACTGAAAATGTGACTTTTGTCACATGTTTGGACCACAGCCCAAAATCCAATTTGGAAATTGGAAGGAAAGTGGCACAACCTATTTCTTTTGATATATCAACAAAGGAGGCCGGCACTGTTAGCATATAATATTTGATTTATCATAAGTATATATTATATATCATAAGTCTAGAATAGAAATAAGTGAACCATTGTGTCACAAGTTAATTATAAGTAGTTATTATAGTTTGAAGGGTCATGTCTATTAGAGACACACCCATTAGCCAAGTATAAATAGGCTTGTACCCCATCATTTGTAAATTGTATGAAACTTTCTTTGTTTATAAAACACTTAGTTTCTCTCAATCATTCCCTCAAACGATCCTGAGATCTCACATTTGGTATCAGAGCATTAGGTTTGTCAATTGTTCCATCGGGTACAAAAGAACACGAAGAAGAAGGCGATTCTATTATCCCCTGTTTTTGTTTCCCAAACAGAGGCAGACAAAAGACGATCAGAATTTGTTGGAACAATCATCAAGGCCAAACAGGATTGAAGTAGAAGATCAATACACAAGTTTATAACCGTTAAAGGAGAAGAAACAGAACCGGATCGAAGGATTCCAGCGAAAACAGAAAACTCCGGCGAGACACCGGAATTCACAGAAGAGATCAAAACGAACGATTTTGTTCATTGAAAAAAAAAAGGAGATTATATGTTTTAGAAAATTAAAAAAAACAAACAAAAAGGGAGGAACGGTTCTGATTTGCCCGGCCTGCAACCGAAGGACCAGTTCCTAGAACAGTTGGTTTGATTTGCTTGACAACCGAAAAACCCCGTTATTGGTTTTGATTTGTCCTGCAACCGAAAGCCCCGTTACTGTTCTCGGCACGCAACAATTGGTTTGATTTGTTAGACGACCGAAAGACCCAGTTGGTAGGTTTTGATTCGTTTTACAACCGAAGACCCCGTTATTGTTGTGGTAAAAAGGAATAGTTGGTTTTGATTCGTTTTAAACGACCGAAAGACCCCGCTACTATTCTCGGAATTAAGGTTTTGATTCGCTACGCGACCGAAAAACCAGAAGAAGATAATTTGATCCGAAGTCATTTAGGCTGATATCAAATTAATCCAAAGCAAGGTTGATATTGATTTGATCCGAGGCTAGCAAAGTATAATATCAAATCAATCCGAAACCAAAGAAGTTAAAGTTACGTTAGTGTATTTACCAATATTGGAAAGAAGAAAAAGAAGATACGAACAATGACTAAGGAGAAGGAAGTCATAAGAGAAGAAGGAACGTCAATGACCTTCCAATGCCCAACTCTAAGTCCGACGAATTACACTATTTGGGCAGTAAAAGTTAGAGCAATCTTCAACGTACATGGAATTTGGGAAGCAATAGAACCAACAGGCGAAGTCGATGCAAAGAAAAATGCCAAAGCTATTGCTTATCTTTATCAAGCCATGCCAGAAGAACTAGTATTTCAAATCGCTCATCATACAAACGCTAAAGACATTTGGGAAGATTTGAAAGCAAGATATGTAGGAGCAGACAGAGTCAAAGAAGCAAGAATGCAAACACTCGAATCAGACTTTGAAGCTCTAAAGATGAAAGACTCAGAATCACTAGATGATTTTACAGGCAAAATTAGTAAACTTGTCTCGCAAGCCAACAATCTTGGATCTACAATTGATAACAAAAGATTAGTAAGGAAACTACTCAGCTCCGTACCAGAAAAGTACATCCAAATTGTTGCTGCAATCGAACAGTTTGCCGATCTAAATACTATGCCATTTCAAGAAGCTATCGGAAGACTAAAGGCATACGAAGAACGCATCAAGAAACCAGAAGAAGGTGAATCACACAGTAAACTCTTATTCACCAAAGAAGATGCTAAAGGAAAATTCAAGGAAGATAAATGTGAACACTGTGGTCATGCAAATTCAAGTCAAGGACATGATAAAGCAAAAAATTGGAAGACTTGGAGAAACAAAGATAACAGGAGGTACCAACAAAACAAGAGCTATATAAGATGCTACAATTGCAATGATTTTGGACACCTCAAACACGAATGTCCAAAACTAAAAGAAAAGGAGGAAGCTCATCTAATTCAATGTGAAGAAGTTGGACCAGTAATGCTATAAGCAAGACGCAATGAAGATCATCAAGACCCTATTGTGAAGTATTGAAGATAAATCAAAATTAAGGGGGAGAATGTTAGCATATAATATTTGATTTATCATAAGTATATATTATATATCATAAGTCTAGAATAGAAATAAGTGAACCATTGTGTCACAAGTTAATTATAAGTAGTTATTATAGTTTGAAGGGTCATGTCTATTAGAGACACACCCATTAGCCAAGTATAAATAGGCTTGTACCCCATCATTTGTAAATTGTATGAAACTTTCTTTGTTTATAAAACACTTAGTTTCTCTCAATCATTCCCTCAAACGATCCTGAGATCTCACAGGCACAATGGAGGAAGCATAACAGCCAGCCGCAGATTATTATTGAGAGGAAGAATATTCATTAGACTTGGAAGCAACATTCATTCGAGGGAAGCAACATAATATCTCCTCCCATCGGCTCCTCCTCTCAGCAAAAAGGTAACCTTATTTTTTTTTTTATAACTACAATTTTGTCTCTTGTTTAGTTGCTTAGTTGATAATTTTAGTGCATTTAAAACTTGAATCTGTGACATACTTTGTTAAAACTTGAATTTTAGGGCTAATTATGCAAGGATCATTGAAAAGAAAGTTTGAGCCCACAACCTCTTCAAATAATACCCCTAAGAAAATTGATTTGGAAGACCTTCATCCTTCCTAACAAAAACCAATTTTATCTTAAGAAAATTGGTTTAAGGAATTTAATTGGTTAGAGTATAGTGTAAAAGCGGATAAAGTGTTTTGCTTGTTGTTAGAGTACAGGTTAAAAACGCCCAACTTAGGCGCGCCTAAGCGCGAGGCGACTAAGGGCGGATTCATGTGCCTTGTGTGACACAAGGCGCATAGTGTACAAAAGGCGCAAGAAAATCGCGTTTTTTTTTTGAAAAAAAATCCCCTCCGCTTTTACAGTTTGCGGTTCGGTTTTGGACTTCGTCGCTTTTGTGCGCTTCGCGCTGTTTAAAACCAAGCCCTATAGCAGCATAATCACATTCTATGCATGAATTGTCTAACAGTTAGAAGTTAGAACTTTTATAGGAATGACAGTTGAGATAATTAGATACGACTTGTGAACTTTGATACATATACCTTAAAACAAACACATGATCAACAAAGAGTAGGGATACTTCTAAGACCAAACGATGAACTTATATTTGCTTTGTTAAACAACAATAAACACTCACATTTGGAAATAACATCGATTTTCGATGTGTAAAAGTTATATATCTGTGTCATGATGCAAGAAGTGGATGTTAAAAATATAGGTAATTAACTAATTTCTCATCATAATGGAGTACTTGGAGATAACACTTAAATTAAAATAATATTAGTTTTGGATGTGTACAACTTTACATATCTGTTACATGAAGCAACAAGTGGATGCAAATATAAATATATATATATATATATATATATATATATTGGTAGTAAATGTTGTTTACTAATTTTCCACACTTAGTTCACCCAAATTTGATGTAATATATTACAGTTTTTTTTCTTCTTTTTTTTTTGGTAATAAGTTGCAATATGATAGGAATAATGTTTCAGTTCTAATAAGTAGTTATGTATGTTTATTGTTAATCAGGATATCTCAATGAATTTGGATAAGAGCTGGACCAAAATCACTAATAAGGTAGATCCAACGTTCATTAAAGGAGCGATAGCTTTTGCAGAATGGGCTGAAAGATACGTTGATGCTGAAGGTCGTATTCATTGTCCATGTAGAAATTGTGTGAACGCAAGAAGACATATTCCCACAGTTGTTACTGACCATATCATACATCATGGTTTTGAACCAACATACAACGTATGGATATATCATGGTGAACATCTTCCGGGTTATGAAACAGATGAAACAAATAGTGACAGTGAAGAAAGTGAAAACGAATCAAATGACGGTGTTGGTGAATTACTTGATGACGCTTTTCCTACGGGTGGCGAGACTGAAGCCGAAAACATCAGGGACGGTGCTAACCAACGTAATAACCCAAATGTGGAGAAGTTATTTGTTGATATGGAGAAACCTTTATACGAAGGGTGTGATGAGTTTTCTGTCCTAGGCTTTTTATTGGAGTTGATGAATGTGAAGGTAACATGTAGAATGACAAATGTGGCAATGGATATGATTCTAAATTTATTAAGCCGGGCTTTCAAGGACGCAAAATTTCCGAAGAACCATTATGAGGCGAAAAAGTATTTACGTACTCTTGGACTTGGATACGAATCTATCCATGCTTGTAAACATGATTGTACATTATTTTGGAAAGAAAATGCAGAATTACAAACTTGTCCAGTGTGTAGCACTAGCCGTTATGAAGAAAATAGCAAGGGGAAGAAGAAACCTGTAAAAGTCTTGCGTTACTTTCCCATCACAAGTAGACTTAAGCGTTTATATGCTTCAAGACACACTGCTAAGGAAATGTTATGGCACGATCAATACAGAACCAAAGAGGATGGGGTTCTTAGGCATCCAGCAGATGGGAAGGCATGGAAACACTTTGATACAATATTTCCGGATTTTGCAAATGATTCAAGAAATGTTCGCTTTGGGCTTGCAAGCGATTTCTCCCTCTCGATCACTCTTGGAGGAAGGCAAGAGATTTTAATGGACAGAGAGAGACTAGGCTTGAACCTAAACGTGTCAACGGAGATGATTGCTTACGTCAGTTGAAACATCTCACTATACATCAGCATGGAAAACATCAGGATCATGTAAGTAAAAAAAGAAAAAGACACCCACACGATTTAAATTGGTTAAAGAAAAGTATCTTCTTCGAACTCCCATATTGGCATAAGTTGTTGATTCGTCACAACATTGAGGTGATGCATGTTGAAAAAAATGTCTGCGAGAATGTGTTAGGAACCCTGTTAAACATAGAAGGAAAGACGAAAGACACTGACAAAGCTCGACTAGATTTGGAAGATATGAACATACGTAAAGAGCTTCACTTGGTGAAGAAGAATGATCGTTGGATTAAACCACATGCTTCATATGTTTTAACTCAAGATGAGAGAAAACAATTTTGTAATTTAGTTAGCTCGGTGCGTTTTCCAGACGGGTATGCTGGAAATTTAGCTAAAAATGTGTCTGTTGAGCAAGGTAAGATATACGGGCTTAAATCACATGACTGTCACGTCTTAATGCAACGCATAATTCCAGTTGCACTCCGTCCTTTTTTGACAAAACCTATTCGTGATGCGTTAGTGGAGTTGTCTCAGTTTTTCAAGAAACTTACTCAGGTCACATTACACGTGGCGGAGTTGGAAGGGTTGCAAGAAGACATATTAAGACATTGTGCAAGCTTGAACGGATATTTCCCCCGTCATTTTTTACAGTTATGGTTCATTTGTGTGTGCATCTTCCTCAAGAGGCAATTTTGGGAGGCCCTGTGCAATCAAGGTGGATGTATCCGATCGAAAGATACCTTGGCCATTTAAAGAAATATGTTGGAAACAAAGCTAAACCTGAAGGCTCGATAGCAGAAGGTTATGTTGTTGAAGAAGCTATAACATTTTGTTCGCACTATTTACACGGTGTTGAATCAAAGTTTGAGAAACGCGATAGAAATAATGATAAAATGTCGACTGATACTCGAAGCTTTGAGTTGGATATTTTTAGATTGAATGGCCGAGGTATTGGGAAGAAAGAAGTTCGTATCCTTCCTAGTAATCTTATGAAGAAAGCAACATGGTTTATTTTTAACAATTGTCATGAGGTTCAATCGTACTTAGAGTAAGTTCTTTTTATATATTTGGTTGTGAATTAGTATTAAAGGTCACATAACAATATATTTATCGTTTATCTACATGTGGCAGGGAACATTTACAATTTTTACAAAGGCAACATCCTGAAACGTCAGATTTTTCGGAGATGCAACAATCTAAATTCCCAGATTGGTTTGCAAAACGGGTAATAATCACACCCTAATTTATTTACTTTACTTTGTGATATTCTATTGCACTTTAATAACATGATTACTATGTTGATCATTGAGAACAGATTCGAGAGATGTATGCGCTAAATCCATCTCAAATTAATGAGGAGTTATATGCATTATCTTGCCTTCCTGATAGTCGGGTTTCGTCACAAAGGGGATACATAGTGAATGGAGCTAAATTTATAGTCAAGTCAAGCGATGACCTCAAGCAAACACAAAATAGTGGAGTTACGGTACCGGGCGTTCATAATGATATTGAAGATGATTATTATGGATATCTTGATGAAGTTATTGAATTGTCATTCATAAGAGGTTATCGTATTGTTTTATTCAACTGCACATGGTTTGATACTGATCGTAAAAGAAAGCACGTGTTATTTGAACCTCATTTCATAAGTATAGACACGTCCCGACATGCTTATAAAGAAGATCCTTTCATCTTTGCAAATCAGGCTAAACAAGTGTTTTATATAAATGATCCACTTAAACCAAATTCACAATGGAAAATCATTGAAAGAATTACCCACAGGCACTTATGGGATATGCCAGAAAACAAGAATGTTGAAGATCAATTAGAAGATGTTAACCTTCGTCGTGAAGATGTTGAAGACGAAATAGTTGAAAATGTTGATGTTCAACATTCTAATGGCACTGTGGATGATTTTATTAATGGTGAGATAGACGATTCTGATCATAGCATGGAAGATTTTGGTTTGGAGTCAAATTTGGATGATTCAGATGCTGATAACCTCAATAATGAAATTCAAAATGATGAGTCAGACGATGATGCTTGGTAATGTTTTGTCCGTAAATTTGGTAAGTGTTTTGATTATGTGAATTTCACAAGTAATATTCTTGTTCTTACTAATATACATGTAATATTAGAATTGTTTAACATTACCTAAGCTACTATAAATATTATGTTTGCAGGTAAAAGTAGAATTATCATGGAAGGAATGAATCATGAGTAGTATTTAATAAAGTTTTGTCAACTTTGGCTCGCATATAACCCGTTTTTTGTTTGGATTAGACTTTACAATGTTTCTTGTTATGTCGTATTAGGTTGATTTGGATGCTAATGATCTTATTTTGTATTTTGTTGAACTTTTAAATTATTTTATATTCCGTTAAACTCAATTTGGATATATCATGTATTATGTTAAATGTTTAATATCATTTTTTTTTCAAACTATTCAATAATGCATATGTTTGGGTTATCCATGATCTTCCATCTACAAATAAGTTGTGTACCAAATAATATTGTCAAATATGGCTTTTACAAGGATTTTGGAGACTGATTTTCAGTCTCTAGTTCTTCCTTTTTTAATGGTTGATCGAATTGACTAGGTTGCAAACAAGTTGAGGCGATATCAAATAAGGTTTCTAAAAGATCTTTAAGATTGATTTCACTACCAATAATACTTCCCAATATATGGTAGAATATACATAAAATACTTGGACACTAAAAATTGGTCACCAATAATTTCCTACACCAAAATGCATTCAAAATTGAATATCAGTCCCTGATTCTACATGTCTTGGAAATATTAAGAACTGGCGTTTAGTCCCTAATACATTCCGTCTATATTAGGTACTGAAAATTAGTCTCCAATACATTTGCACCACTTTTCATTATATAGAGAACATATTAGAGACTGAAATTTAGTTGCCAATAAATGTCCTTCTAAAAGGCTATATGGTGTAAACATATTTGCAACTGAAATTTAGTCTCAAATAAAGTGTCAAGATATTAGCGACTGATTTTCAGTAACTAATATATGTCGTGTAAAAATCAGTCCCCAAAACTATTAGTAACTGATAAATCAGTCCTAGATATTATGTATTTGATACTGATATATCAGTCCCTAGTAATATAGTCTCTAATGGTCACTTTTCTTGTAGTATCACTCCCAGCCTAGTTGTTAAGTTCCTTTTTGAAGGAGATACTCTTTAAGGTGTGGTTGTCACTCCTATCTCAAAGATATATTCCCAAGATAAATAACATATAGAGGAGTGAAACTAATTACCAAGGTATGGATGTCACTCCTATCTTGGTGACATCGTTTCGTTTGTGAAATACGAGTGTCTTCTTCCCCAAGCAAAATACCAAAAGAATAACGAGAAAGAATCATAGCGAAAATATCTTAACACAAAATAGAAGAATAAAGAGAAATATATACGATAGGACTCGTGAATGTAAGCTTAGTTATAGACTAGGCTAAAAGGCATTCTAATAACCTAATTCCCTATAACCATGGCTCTGATACCAATCTGTAACACCCCAACCGATGGCGGAAACATCAAGGTGTCACGTAGTGACGATTGCTTAATAGCTCATGGACTAGAAATGTAAATTTTGATACATTGACTAATTAATTTATTACATTGAAATGAAATTACAAGAATTAAAATTAGCAATCTAAACTAAATACAGTAAATCACAATCTAAGCCTAAGTTCCGGTAGCTTAGAAGTGATCTCATAAGAACCTGAAACATGTACGAAAATAATTTGGTCAATACAAAAATTTACTGGTGAGCATACCCGTTTGATACATATAGTAAGGAAAATTTAGAAATTCATGTGTTATTTTGAAAAATGTAATAAGTGGTATCCGGGTCAAATCAACCCTATGAAAAGAAAGCAGATATATATAGTATGCGTTAGTAGTAATGCAATACATAGCAATGACGAGGATTCTCAACAGAGTCACGAGGGTATATACCATAGTATTATTCATTAAAATGTCAGGCCGCAACGGTTACTGATTTGACAAGTCATAGATAAACGAAATGACACAGGCAAACACACATAAGAATTTCTTTTTAGTAACAAGAAGTAGAAACTTGATAATAGGTACATGAGTCACCCCAAAATAGTAAACGGTAAAAATGGGAAAAGATATACTCACAGTTTGCGAACGCGATCAAAATCAAACTTAGGCGTTCGTGAGCTAAATAATGGGAATTCCGAGGAATTCAACCTATAATGTAATAGAATACGAATAAGGAAATGTAACATCGCGTGATTTTGTTACTTTTACATATATTTTAAATTTTATGTTTAACAAATTCCAAGTTCGTCTTTATTAGCTTCTTTTATACTCCTACCAATTCATGACGAGTCGTCATTATAATTTATCATATTCAATTTAGTCGCTATAACAAGAAACTCATTAATTAAGATCTTAATATATATTTATTAAAACATATATTATTATATATATAATAATACTTTCAAGTTCAAAAAAAAAAGTGAAATCGTGAGGTAGCTTTGACTTTTGTGACAACAAAATACAAAACAACATAAGATCAACATCATTTGTTGTTCGTTTGTTTCGTTTTCTTTTTTTTCATATCAACGAAGACAACAACAATTTAATTAGGATTATATCTTTAATAACTTAACTCCTATCTACCAACTAACCTCCTTCTAACCACCTTAATAACTCTATTTAATACCCAACCACATTACCCCAACTATAAATACCACCCCTCTCCACCCTTTAACCTCTTGTTCATCCATAATCTCCCTAAAACTCTCTCTAATCTTTAACTTTATTGAGCAAACTTTCTGAAAACATAATCAGTAAGTTCTAAGCTCAAACTTGCACTTTTCTTCTAATTTTCCTTCTATTTTCTATCCAAAACTCCTTGGAGAACCCTCTAGGATCTTCCCCATATTTATCCACAGAAGTGTTGTGACACCCGGCATATTTGGCTTAAACATTTTAGTAACATCTAAGTCTACCTTAGCGGGAAACGTTTATAAACGAACTTAACTAGGTTAGTTGAGTCGGGTCAAGTTAGGATTGTCCAGGGTTCAATGATCCTGGAGGATCATTGGGAGTTATTTTGGGGATACACTAGTACCGGGTCCCGTTGTTGGTGAAATTACATAAACTAATTAAGTGTATGTGTAGATTATTGGTCGTATGGTGGATTATATACATAGATGTGTTTAAATGATGTGTAGATGATTATCCATGCTTAAATATGTTAAACATAGACTAAGGTTGCATGCTCATATGTTAAGGTGCATTAAAATGCGTTAAACACGACAAACTGGAAAACTATATGAACATGGGTCGGGTTCGACCACTTCAAGTGGTCGAAGGTGGAATTATGTTTTGGTTCGACCCTTTGAAAAGGGGCGAACCTGGGATATGGAATTGGAAGAATTTCATTCGACCAAGTCAGGGTTCATTCGACCCTGTGAAAGGGTCGAAGGAGGCTACCTTCGACCACTGACAGGGGGCGAAGGTGGAATAGTATAAATACCAACCTTTGTCATTTTTCACCATTTCACAAACCCTAACCGTCTCAAAACACTCTCAAACGATTTTAATCACTAAGGAAGGAGTTTTTGCTCTTTTTTTTTCATAATCTAACCTATCAACAACATCTAAACAAGAATCCAAGGTGTGTTCTTAATCCTAAATCTTTTTAAGGCATTTTAATCCGTTTTTATCTAACCCTAAATGTCCAGATCTGTTCTAAGAAAGTTTTTATCAATAAAAACCTTTTAAACATCTTTCTAAACCTAAACCCTATCATTAAACATAGGTTTTGTATCAATAAACATATGCTAATTTTGTGTTATGTGATGTTATGTGTTGTTTAATGATTTGCTGCTGTTCTAATGTTAGAAACATGATCTAGGGCCACTATGAATGATAGTTTAGGATTGTAAAAGGTTATAATTAGATAGGTGGTAATATTATGGGTATTTTGGGGATTTTATGAAATCTTGGGCTTGTGCATGCTATGTATGATTAATGAAAGGAATGCGGGTTTTCGATTACAAGATAAACTGAGCATTTGTAGATGATTATGGGTTAGTATTAAAAAGTTTTCAAATTGGGTAAAGATTTCATGCATGATGTGACATTTTCATAATTTTGCCATTTTGGGAAAGTATTAAAATAAGCTGGTTTGGGGGCAAAATTGGTGGGGTTTTGTAGGGATATGTTAATCATACTGGACTGCTGTGTTTGATGATGTTTCGAGATGTTTCGAATGTGTTTGAAGCATTTTTATAAAAATTTATAAACAGGGGCGAACCTAGACTCATTCGACCGTTCGAATGGTCGAAGGAGAGGTTCCAGGGTCGAACCTGGGATATGTGTGGGCGAACGTGGTAAAACGGTCGAAGGAGACATCAAACGGTCGAACGTGGTAAAACGGGCGAAGGAAACTTAAAAACAGGCGAAGGAGATTTAACCTAACTGGTTCGACCGTTCTGATGTAGAAATTAGATTTTTGATACAAACTAAGTATTTTATGCTTGAACATTGTGTGTAATCTATGTGTACTTGATTAATTAGGGTAATGAGTCACCAACGAGATGTCAGGTCGGTCTAGTGTGTCGGTTGAACATTTAAAACACGTTTTAAAACATACTTGGTTACGATCTGGACAATCGGGGACTAGATAACCTTATGGTTATTAGTCGGAACACTTATGTGAACATTTTGATAGATCTCCGGTAGAGGGATTATCAAGGGCTTAACATTTTACTAGTAACCGAAGAACGCTATCTAAGGTGAGTTCACGGCCCCACTTTTATAGCTTTAACTTTTGGGGGAGAAAACATGCGCTAAACTATTTTGGTAACATATGTCATACTATGGTTTTAATTTGGTATTATTATATGATCTTTTAAAGTCCCGGGGGAAACCATGAATGTGCGGGGATGCACAACGGGGGAAATGTGGATAGATCTATTGGGCGTGACCTGCCCCACTCGTCGGCTTGGAGGGCCGGGCGGGTGCATGTTGTCTCGAACTGGTAACATTGGTATCATGCTGAACATTCAGGCTGCTTAAACATATGCTAAACATTGCTAAACGTGTATAGTAATGGTTTCCAATCGTAGTAGTAATAAAACATACGCCTAGGTAGCGTACTTGGTAGCACTGATATAGTATGGACACGGTAACGTTTTGGTAACACTTGGTAACATATTGATCAAACCTGTGAACTCACCAGCATTATATTTTGACGTCTTTTGGCATGTTTTTCTCAGGTCGCTAAGGTAGCAACAAATGGAACTAGGCGCACGGGTCTGCATTGGCGTTTAGACTTAGTTCATGTTTTGTTATAAACAGTTGAAACATTTGGGTCAATGGTCTGTAACTTGTTAAATGCTTTCGCTACTGATTTTAAGATTATGAAAACTATGTCTTTTTGAATGTCATGTATCTTCATATAGAGTTGTTTATTGTGACCGTTGACTTGGATCCTGGTTTGTCATGCGCCTCGCGGTAAAACCCCGCAAGTGGAATTTGAGGGTGTGACAGATTGGTATCAGAGACAATGGTTATAGTGAACTAGGACTGCATGTAGAGTCTGGTCTATAGCCGAGTCGCACACACTAGACGGTCACATACTTTGAGTCTATTAGTGGGATACGTACTAACGTTGTCGGGGTGTCCTTACATCATCATCATACTTCTTGTTACATCATCCGCTTTTATTTGGGTTCTTACCTACTCTTGTCTTCTTCTTCGGGATTGAAGGGGAAGGGGCTGATTTGTTGGTTCGAGCACACACATGCCTTCTCACACTTGCACCTATCGTAACACGTTACTAGGCGACGATATTCGGTGACCGGAGTCTGGATTAGGAGTACATCTGGAGGACCATGTAGAGCAGTTTACCATTTCGGGTGCACACGAAATAATAAACTGAAATGCATGAAAATCCCGATGGACTTCGAGTTTGGATGTATAGTCCTGGATTTGTCCCTAAGTTAACTCTTGTAAATTTCTAGTGGTTGATACAAGGGGTGAATCTGAATCCCTCGATTTCTTGATTTGTTAGATCATGTCTGGTGCTCGCGGTGGTGGACGTCGTGGTGGCGGCGGTGGCCGTGCTGGCGGCGGTGGTCGTGCTGGAGGCGGTGGTCGTGGCAACATCAACATGACCCAAGCTGAACTGAACAACTTACTACAGCAGCAAGTGAACATGGCTATGGCTAACTTCCAGGCTGGGATTAATGCCATAGGTGGTGAATTGATTTCTGTCGACCTTGCCTCATTCTTGGGTTTCATGTCCTTTCGTTTGTGTTTTACTCGTGTTCCGTGTTTCAGGTATTGGTGCCAATCCACCTCAACCTCAGTGCTCTTATAAGAAGTTTCGGGACTGTCAGCCCCATAACTTCGCTGGAACTGAGGGAGCGGTGGGACTGCTCCGATGGCTGGAGAAGGTTGAGTCTGTGTTCGTCATGTGTAACTGTCCCGCTGGGGACCGGGTGAAGTATGCTACTGCGACATTTGAGGGGCCTTCACTGTCGTGGTGGAATACTACTACTCAGAATATGGGATTGGGGGAGGCTATTGCTATGCCTTGGGCGGAGTTTGTGCAACTATTGAGGGGTGAGTACTGTCCGAGGGAGGAGGTACAGAAGTTGGAACATGAAGTCTGGAGCTACAAGATGGTCAGGTCAGAGATTGAAGAGTACACTATGAGGAGGAATGAGCTGGCGGTGTTGTGCCCTGACTTGCACACACCCGAGTATAGGAGGATCGCGCACTATGTGTCTGGGCTAGCGCCGGAGATTGCTGGATTGGTGGCTGCTGGGAATCTTCCCACTATTGCTGAAGTTGTCCGATCAGCTCATCGGATGACTAACCTGAAGGTGGCAGAAGGTGTTTTGCCTCCTAAGGGTGCTGCTGTGAAGGTTTCTGAAGGGAACAAGAGGAAGTGGGATGGTGTAGGGAGGAGTGTTGTGTCAGCACCATCTCAGCCGGCGAAGAAGTTTGAATCATCTGGGTCTTCTTCAGGGCAGAAGTCGAGTGGGTATGTTGAGAAGCATCCCAAGTGCAAGAAGTGTGGTTTTCACCACTCTAGGAATTGTGATCGGGCTCGTTGTCATCGGTGCCATCAGTGGGGCATCATGCTAAGGATTGCAGGGTGGCACTTACCCCAACTCAGACTCCTGCTGCTACTCCTACTCCTGCTGCTCAGGGGACTCCAGGAAGCAGGGGTGCTATAACTGTGGTGATACGGGACATTTCAAGCGTGAATGTCCTAACCTGAAGCAGGGTGATAATGGAAGGGGCGGGAACGGTAATGCGAACAATAGGGGCGGAGGCAGGACTGCACGTGCTTTCGTCATTGGATTTGCAGAGGCTAGGCAGGATCCTGACACAGTTACCGGTACGTTCCTTCTTAATGATCGCTATGTTTCTGTCTTGTTTGATTCTGGTGCCGATAAGAGTTTCGTATCTATGGACATTAGTCGATTGCTAGATATAGTACCCACACCTTTAGAGGCTAAGTACTTAATAGAATTGGCTGATGGTAAGAAAATTGAAGCGACACACACCCTTAGGGAATGTCGCTTGGAACTGTCGGGTTTGTCTTTCCCCCTTCACCTTATGCCGGTACCCCTGGGTAGTTTTGATGTCGTTATCGGCATGGATTGGTTATCATTGTATCGTGCGGAGATCGTTTGTTTCGATAAGCTTATTCGGATCCCTCTCCCTGATGGAGAGATTCTTTCGGTTCATGGCGAGAAAATCGGTGCTCCGCTGAGTATCATTTCTAGCATGAAAGCCCGTAAGTACCTTCGGAAGGGATGTTCGGCCATTCTGGCACTTGTTAACGTTTCTACTGACGATGAGAGGAAGATCGAGGATATTCCGGTGGTTCGTGATTTTCCCGATGTGTTTCCTGATGACTTGCCTGGTCTTCCTCCCCATCGTCAGGTTGAGTTTGGTATTTATCTTACTCCGGGTGCAGCTCCTATTGCCCGAGTTCCGTATCGTCTTGCACCTCCCGAGATGCAAGAGTTTTCCAGCCAGTTGCAGGAACTCTTGGAGAAGGGTTTCATCCGACCGAGTTCTTCCCCGTGGGGAGCTCCTATTTTGTTTGTCAAGAAGAAGGACGGAAGTCTTCGCATGTGCATTGATTATCGCGAGCTGAACAAAGTGACCATCAAGAATCGTTATCCTCTTCCTCGCATTGATGATCTCTTTGACCAGCTCCAGGGCTCTAGTTACTATTCGAAGATTGATTTGCGGTCCGGGTATCACTAGTTGCGCGTCAGGGAAGCTGACATTCAGAAGACTGCTTTTCGCACTCGATATGGCCATTTTGAGTTCTTGGTCATGCCTTTTGGTCTCGCCATTTCCATTTCCATTGCCGTTCCCATTCATTGGGATGACTTGAGCCAACAAGTTAGAAACCAGAGTTGTGATTTGTTGCGCCATTTGTTGGGAAATAATCGCAGCCAGTTGGGCATCAACACCTTTGTTGTTTTTGTTGTTGTTGTGGTTGGTGTTGTGGTTGTTGTTACTTTCCTCTTGGTTTTCACCACTGTTATTGCGAGTGCTGCGATGTGGAGACATGATCTGTAAGGGACACAATGAAGGTTCAATGTGGCATGAAATGAATGAGGTGATATAAGGAATGTAATCATTTATTCATTAATTAAAACGAATAAACGAAAACGTTGACGTATCAAAGATTCCAGATTCCAACAACATAGTGAAGACATGCTTTAGCCTATAAGTGAACACTCATCCCGAGAATTCCCAGGTAGGCATCCGGGTCCCTCGTCTGATTGGGATATATGCGCAATGCCAGCCTAGACAGAAGACTCAGAATACAGGCGTTCACCCTTCCAGATTGCACGTGTTCGTTATTAAAATCTAGAACTTCGACGAGATCTCAAGGTGGTTCAGGTTAAACCTGAGGGTTTTGCCTTATTAGTCTAAGAGTGGATCCAGTGATGGAGAGCAACCTTCTCGTAGGGATTAATGTAGGGATAAGAAGTAGGAGGGAGATAGAGAATAGCAAGTAAAAGAAGCAAGTACTGGTTAAATCCTATGGTTATAGACTAGATTATTTTTCTAATAACCTAATTCCCTATAACCATGGCTCTGATACCAATCTGTAACACCCCAACCGATGGCGGAAACATCGGGGTGCCACGTATTGATGATTGTTCAGTAGCTCATGGTGAATAATAAATTCCATTAAATGATTTAAATGAATTACATACAATTGTTCTAGATTTTGTACATCAAACTGAATACAACTATACACATATCTTCAAGCATCAATTCAAATCTTCAAGCAAATAGAACCTGAAACATGTTAAGTTGAAAATATTTTGGGTCAACAAAAGTTGGTGAGAATTACATAGGTTTTTGATAATTGAATAAAAATGTTGTGCAATTCATGTGTCATGTCAATCTAGTCCATATGTGAGAACATACTAGAAATAAATCGAGTGCATAACCAACCCTGATGACTGTTATAAAATGATACATCCCATACGCTCATGGTTCACTTGAATATGTTATACGATAACAAACACCCACGCTACCTTTGTAGGAGGCACGTATCCGGGTGGGATTGTCAGTCCAATAGATCTATCAATGTATACCGTCGGCTTGTACGGAGTTAATGATTATGCTAGAATGGTGCTTACTCTAATCATGCTCAAGACATAATGCAACATAGAAAACACATAGACACATTGATGTTTGAATTGCATAAATGATGTTGTAACATGTTTCACCCCAAAAATGGTGATAAATAGAAAAGGGGCTATGTAAAACTCACCTTAGCAAAATGTTATGTCTCGCAAAAAAATAGAATAATGTGTTGTGAATGTATGCGAGGCGAATCCCAAAGACTCAACAACGTAGCTAGTCCAAATTGAAGAAAACGAAAAAGAAAGAATATCAAGCTTCCAATTCGCCAATTACAAGAGCTTATAATCAAAGCTTCAATTGTAGAAGTAATAGACTATAGAAGAAAGGTATGAGGGAAAGTTTAATCGGATTGAAACAATCGATTTAGAGGTGCAAAGTATAATGGGTCATAGGTGGGTTTTTATACTAGTTTTGGAGTCAATTAGCCATTAAAATTGGTCAACACCATAAAGTAAGGTTTTATGGAGAATTAACTATTTGACTAAGACTTTGACTGTTTGACTAAGACTTTGACTAGGACTTTGACTATTTGACTCAAGGCTTTATTTAAAAAAAAAAATCTTGTATGTGAAAAAAAAAAGAATTTAGAATCATATTATTATTATTATTATTTATATACATTTATGTATGTATATAAGTTGTGAGTTAGGATAAATAAAGACTTAGGCACATTTGTATAATATTAATGATAAAGGTGTAATAAAAATAAAATATATATATATATATAAGGGCTTTTTATGTATTAAAATTTTGGGGAAAATTTTGCGATGTTACAGAAGCAATTAAAGACTGGGAAGCACCAAAGACGCTATCTGAGGTGCGGCAATTCCTAGGTCTGGCGAGTTACTATCGTCGTTTCATTGAGGGATTTTTGAAGATCGCTCAACCCCTCTCCACTCTTACCCAGAAAGACCAAAAGTTTGACTGGGATGAACCACAGGAATCAGCATTTCAGATGCTGAAGCTTAAACTTTGTTCTGCACCTATCTTATCTTTACCTGAGGGTACGGATGACTTCGTGGTGTACTGTGACGCTTCTATTCGTGGTCTCGGTTGTGTGTTGATGCAACGCGGGAAGGTTATTGCTTATGCTTCTCGTCAACTCAAGGTTCATGAGAAGAACTACACTACTCATGACTTGGAACTGGGTGCGGTGATCTTTGCGTTAAAAATCTGGAGGCATTACTTGTACGGTACAAAGTGTGAAGTATACACCGATCACAAGAGTCTTCAGCATATTTTCGACCAGAAGGTGTTGAACATGCGGCAGCGTCGCTGGGTTGAACTCCTGAACGATTATGACTGTGCTATCAAATACCATCCTGGCAAGGCGAATGTTGTGGCGGACGCCTTGAGTAGGAAGGAGTCTGCAAATCCTCGTCGTGTTCGAGCCTTACAGCTCACCATTCATTCGTCATTGCCTGACCGAATCCGTTCTGCACAGTTGGAAGCTTTGGAGGAGGAGAACCTTAAAGCTGAGACTATGCACAGTGCTGACAAGCATCTTGAACTCAGAACTGATGGGTTACACTATTTCGCGGGACGTTTTTGGGTTCCCTTGTTCGGGGGATTGCGCGAGCTTGTTTTGGATGAAGCTCACAAATCCCGGTATTCTATTCACCCTGGCTCCGATAAGATGTATCAGGATTTGAAGATACTTTATTGGTGGCCAAACATGAAGGCAGACATAGCTTCTTATGTCAGCAATTGCTTGACTTGTGCTAAGGTCAAGGTGGAGTATCAGAGGCCGTCTGGTCTCCTGCAACAACCAAAGGTTCCAGAATGGAAGTGGGAGCGAATCACGATGGATGTTGTCACCAAATTGCCAAGATCACCAAGTGGTTATGAAATGATCTGGGTGATTGTTGACAGGTTGACAAAATCGGCACGTTTCATACCTATTAAAGAAACCGATGGACTCGAGCGGTTGGCTTGACTATACCTTAAGTAGGTGGTTGCTCGGCACGGGGTGCCTGTCTCTATTATCTCTGATCGTGATTCTCGTTTTGCTTCGCGTTTCTGGAAGGCTCTGCACAAGACTTTGGGTACTCAGTTGGATATGAGTACAGCTTATCATCCGCAAACTGATGGACAGAGTGAGCGGACGATTCAAACCTTGGAAGACATGCTTCGGGCGTGTGTTATCGATTTTGGCAAGATTTGGGAGATTCACCTACCGTTGGTTGAGTTCTCCTACAACAACAGCTATCACTCTAGTATCAAGGCAGCTCCGTTCGAGGCTCTCTACGGACGGAAATGTCGATCACCTCTTTTTTGGGCCGAGGTGGGCGAGAGCCAGCTCACTGGTCCGGAACTTGTGTACGAAACTTCGGAGAAAATCGTACAAATTCGTAACCGTTTGGCTGCTGCACGGGATCGTCAGAAGAGTTATGCCGATCGCCGTCGCAAACCTTTGGAGTTCCAGGTTGGGGACAGGGTACTTCTAAAAGTTTCACCATGGAAGGGCGACATACGCTTTCGAAAGCAAGGAAAGCTTAACCCTCGTTATGTCGGACCATTTGCAATCCTGGATCGGATTGGACCGGTGGCATACAGACTTGACTTACCGGCAGAGCTCGGTAGTGTTCACAACGTCTTCCATGTGTCTAACATGAAGAAGTGTTTGGCTGATGAATCTCTCATTGTACCACTGGAAGAGATCAAGGTTGATGATCATCTTCGCATCGTGGAGGAACCTGTCGAGATTCTCGACTACAAGATTCGTAGCCTTCGTCGGAGTAAAATCCGCATCGTCAAAGTTCGTTGGAACTCGAATCGTGGACCGGAGTTCACGTGGGAACGGGAGGATCAGATGAAAGCTAAACATCCTCATCTTTTTCCGAAACGCGCATTCGAATCGAGGCATGTTACTGCTGAAGCGGAATGAATCTCGGGTCGAGATTCCTTTCAACATGGGGATGATGTGACATCCGGTAAATTTTCTTTTCATTTTGTTCTTTCCGTCTCTTTTATTTTTGCGGCTTTGTGCAATTTTCGGGACGAAAGTTCTTTCAACGTGGGGATGATGTGACACCCGGCATATTTGGCTTAAACATTTTAGTAACATCTAAGTCTACCTTAGCAGGAAACGTTTATAAACGAACTTAACTAGGTTAGTTGAGTCGGGTCAAGTTAGGATTGTCCAGGGTTCAATGATCCTGGAGGATCATTGGGAGTTATTTTGGGGATACACTAGTACCGGGTCCCGTTGTTGGTGAAATTACATAAACTAATTAAGTGTATGTGTAGATTATTGGTCGTATGGTGGATTATATACATAGATGTGTTTAAATGATGTGTAGATGATTATCCATGCTTAATATATGTTAAACATAGACTAAGGTTGCATGCTCATATGTTAAGGTGCATTAAAATGCGTTAAACACGACAAACTGGAAAACTAGATGAACATGGGTCTGGTTCGACCACTTCGAGTGGTCGAAGGTGGAATTATGTTTTGGTTCGACCCTTTGAAAAGGAGCGAACCTGGGATATGGAATTGGAAGAATTTCATTCGACCAAGTCAGGGTTCATTCGACCCCGTGAAAGGGTCGAAGGAGGCTACCTTCGACCACTGACAGGGGGCGAAGGTGGAATAGTATAAATACCAAACTTTGTCATTTGTCACCATTTCACAAACCTTAACCGTCTCAAAACACTCTCAAACGATTTTAATCACTAAGGAAGGAGTTTTTGCTCTTCTTTTTCATAATCTAACCTATCAACAACATCTAAACAAGAATCCAAGGTGTGTTCTTAATCCTAAATCTTTTTAAGGCATTTTAATCCGTTTTTATCTAACCCTAAATGTCCAGATCTGTTCTAAGGAAGTTTTTATCAATAAAAACCTTTTAAACATCTTTCTAAACCTAAACCCTATCATTAAACATAGGTTTTGTATCAATAAACATATCTTAATTTTGTGTTATGTGATGTTATGTGTTGTTTAATGATTTGTTGCTGTTCTAATGTTAGAAACATGATCTAGGGCCGCTATGAATGATAGTTTAGGATTGTAAAAGGTTATAATTAGATAGGTGGTAATATTATGGGTATTTTGGGGATTTTATGAAATCTAGGGCTTGTGCATGCTATGTATGATTAATGAAATGGATGGGGGTTTTCGATTACAAGATAAACTGAGCATTTGTAGATGATTATGGGTTAGTATTAAAAAGTTTCCAAATTGGGTAAAGATTTCATGCATGATGTGACATTTTCATAATTTTGCCATTTTGGGAAAGTATTAAAACAAGCTGGTTTTGTGGTAAAATTGGTGGGGTCTTGTAGGGATATGTTAATCATACTTGACTGCTGTGTTTGATGATGTTTCGAGATGTTTCGAATGTGTTTGAAGCATTTTTAGAAAAAATTATAAACAGGGGCGAACCTGGACTCATTCGACCGTTCGAATGGTCGAAGGAGAGGTTCCAGGGTCGAACCTGGGATATGTGTGGGCGAACGTGGTAAAACGGTCGAAGGAGACATCAAAGGGTCGAACGTGGTAAAACGGGTGAAGGAAACTTAAAAACGGGCGAAGGAGATTTAAACTGACTGGTTCGACCGTTCTGATGTAGAAATGAGATTTTTGATACAAACTAAGTATTTTATGCTTGAACTTTGTGTGTAATCTATGTGTACTTGATTAGTTAGGGTAATGAGTCACCAACGGGATGTCAGGTCGGTCTAGTGTGTCGGTTGAACATTTAAAACACGTTTTAAAACATACTTGGTTACGATCTGGACAATCGGGGACTAGATAACCTTATGGTTATTAGTCGGAACACTTATGTGAACATTTTGATAGATCTCCGGTAGAGGGATTATCAAGGGCTTAACATTTTACTAGTAACCAAAGAACGCTATCTAAGGTGAGTTCACGGCCCCACTTTTATAGCTTTAACTTTTGGGGGAGAAAACATGCACTAAACTATTTTGGTAATATATGTCATACTATGGTTTTAATTTGGTATTGCTATACGATCTTTTAAAGTCCCGGGGGAAACCATGAATGTGCGGGGATGCACAACGGGGGAAATGTGGATAGATCTATTGGGCGTGACATGCCCCACTCGTCGGCTTGGAGGGCCGGGCGGGTGCATGTTGTCTCGAACTGGTAACATTGGTATCATGCTGAACATTCGGGCTGCTTAAACATACGCTAAACATTACTAAACGTGTCTAGTAATGGTTTCCAATCGTAGTAGTAATAAAACATACGCCTAGCTAGCGTACTTGGTAGCACTGATATAGTATGGACATGGTAACGTTTTCGTAACACTAGGTAACATATTGATCAAACCTATGAAGTCACCAGCATTATATGTTGACGTCTTTTGGCATGTTTTTCTCAGGTCGCTAAGGTAGCAACAAATGGAACTAGGCGCACGGGTCTGCATTGGCGTCTAGACTTAGTTCATGTTTTGTAATAAACACTTGAAACATTTGGGTCAATGGTCTGTAACTTGTTAAATGCTTCCGCTACTGATTTTAAGATTATGAAAACTATGTCTTTTTGAATGTCATGTATCTTCATATAGAGTTGTTTATTGTGACCGTTGACTTGGATCCTGGTTTGTCATGCGCCTCGCGGTAAAACCCCGCAAGTGGAATTTGAGGGTGTGACAAGTGTGATAAGGGTAGAGCACCTAAAAGAGGTCCCAAAGGTGTTTGTTTTCTGATTTGTTTTTTGTCCTAAGGATGTTTGTTGTGAAGGAACCAACCAACTCTACTAACAATCTAATGTTAGAGAGATTTGTGCTATGGTATTAGGTGACAAAGGAGAGTCAAGACTCATCCAAATCAGTCCCCAAACTTTACTTAAACATCTTAGCTATACTATATAATAATATAAACATATACTTTCAAGTTTCTATCTTACTAGCTTATTATTAATCTTTGGAAGGTTTGTGGTTACGCCCTACCTTACCAACTTTCTTAACCCTTCTTGTGCTACAGATTTATCCACACTAGAAAGGGGAAATCCCGTGTCCAAAACCCATGTTTACTCCATAAGTGTGACATTCGTCAATTATCTATAATTGAAACCCGAATCCAAACCCGTACTCGTTTCAACGACCTGTATTTTTATTTATTTTGAAAATTAATTTCTTCCATACAGTAGGTATGTTCATTTAAAAACATCTTGAGACTCTTATTTAAATTTATATTTGAATAAATTACAAAACATACATTATAATTTCAATGTATACCTACCTCTCTATGTTTTATTAATCTATAGAAATATCATAGAGGCTTTTAGACATATTATTTATTCTCATAGAATTTAGTAATTTTTAGGTCTAGATATTTAGTCTTGACCTTTAGATTTTATTTGATAATTTTATGGAACCTATTCAGTTAAATATATATTTTTGACTGCTAAAATTTATATATTTAAATCCATAGACTTTTTAATGATTTTTCTGACTCGATCACATATCTGTATGTTTAGTAGATTAAATAATCTAATTGCCTTTAATTTTTTTTAATAATCTATTTGGCTAGTAATATTATCCAAATACAAATATATATATATATATATATATATATATATATATGTGTGTGTGTGTGTGTGTGTGTAGACATTTATTGTAATACCCTAATTTTTAGTGTATTTATATAATAACAATATTAGATTATTATCTTATTTTGTTCGTAATTTAAAAATTGAGTTACTGAAACAATGTGCTAAGTATTTGTCTTATACATTAAATAATAATGTTTAGTTAATGAATATAAATTAAAAAGATGAAAACATAATTTTTGTTTGAAACTTAAAGTGTAATTAAATAGCATTTAAGTATATGATGGACTCTTTGTAATTCCTAAACGTTTTGTGATAAAGAAGAATATTTTCTTATTAATGCATTTTTAATTTTACCAAGAAAATGAGACTATAAAAATTCCTATTTCTGTTCATATGAGAGGCTCATTCTCATCCACCATTTAGTTATATTTTTTTATCTTTTGGAATAGTTTGCTTTCCTCAAAAAAAAAAAAAAAAAAAAAAAAAAAAAAAAAAAAAAAACATGATGCCATTGTTTTGCAACATTCTGCCACCATTGGTACTTTTTATCAACTCTCGTAGTAGTTAAGGTTACTACTGTTATTTAGAGGAGTTATAGCAACTGATACGTTATGAACGATAATTTTTGGAGTTACTCGCACCGCTACAACTTGTGTCGGTCGTTCTTATTATTCTTCGCAACACGTGAGTATATCTTTCCCCTTTTTACTATTTACACTTTTGGGGTGATTCATGTACCATTATTATTAAACTTATGTATATTATTTACAAAGCAATGTGCTCTTTGATATGTTTTGTGTGAATTGTATGAACGATTTGTCAAAGTCATTAACCTTTGGGCCGCACCTAACAAAGAGTAGTACTACGAATTATATCCCTTGGTTACTTACGTGAACGAGTTAAGTCCTTGGTCATTGTTATGGTTTTTCTTGAACGATGTGTGAACGATTATTGAACGATGTGAGGCTTGATTTTGACCCTTTTACATATTACAATATCATAGCACATACATTGCGAAACACTTTTCTATTATATGTATTCAACAGGGTATGCTCACCAATACATTTTTGTATTGACCAAATTATTTTCGTACATGTTTCAGGTTCTTATGAGATCACTTCTAAGCTTTTGGAACTTAGGCTTAGATTGAGATTTACTGTATTTAGTTTAGATTACTAGTTTTTAATTGTTGTAATTCTTTTAATGTAATAAATTATTCAATTCAATGTATCAAAATTTACATTTCTAGTCCATGAGCTCTTGAACAATCGTCACTACGTGACACCTCGATGTTTCCGCTATCGGTTGGGGTGTTACAGATTGGTATCAGAGCCATGGTTATAGGGAATTAGGTTATTAGAATGCCTTTTAGCCTAGTCTATAACTAAGCTTACTTTCATGAGTCCTCTCGTGTATATTCCTCTCTATTCTTATATTTTCTTTCTAGGTATTTTTGCTATGATACTTTCTCGTTATTCTTTCGGTATTTTGCTTAGAAAAGAATACGCTCGTATTTCAAAAACGAAATGATAGCACCAAGTTAGGAGTGACATCCATACCTTGGTGATTAGTTTCACTTATCTATATGTTATTTATCTTAGGAATATGTCTTTGAGATAGGAGTGACATCCACACCTCAAAGAGTATTTCCTTCAAAAAGGAACTTAACCACTAAGCTAGGGGTGATATCCTTAACTTAGTGATTGGTTTCATTCCACAATAATTTTCAATTTTGAAATAACATCTTTGAGTTAGGAGTGAATTCCACATCTCAGGGATCTGTTTCTACATCTCGTTTTTAATCTCGCTAAAGTTTTGAAATTCGCTAATATCCTCATTTACGCAATACTAATTTACACCCAGTTTAGGTAAGCCTATTCACTAGATTAATACACACCCCGCATACACCACGTGTCGTGAAACAAATAGCACGCTATGAGCCCAAAGAGATGCCTTAACGATCTTTATAAACAAACGATCTTTCAATGTAAAAATTTCGTGAAAGGTTGACAATTAAAAAGTTTCAAGTTTACCCAGTCCAAACGGGTAACACTTAGATTTTCTCAACATTTCATAACAATTAAAAAAAATCGACTTTTCAACCCAGAAGTTAAAGAAATGTTTAATACAGAAAATTCTATTTTTAAAAAAAAAAATCGTCAAGGCATCTGGGATCATTCACAACCTTCACGTCATTTTAAATCTTGGTCTTTTAAAACACATTAGATTTACACATACTTCATGAAATGGTTTCATTTTGCATTTTATAAACTTGTATTGCATATTTTACAAGTCAAATGAAAACCCTTTGTTTTCATATAACGTATCCAATATATGTTTTCGGAAGAAACTTGCAACTAATAATAAGCCTTATAACATTTTTCAAACTCGACTCATCGTAAACACATATCTACGAAGATTTTTCAAATGAACCAGTTTTGAATCTAAAACACACTTCGGTTAGTAAAAAGTTATCCTCATACATTACTACTACTCTTTCAAATATATCACAAAGATTGCACAAACTACGTTTTGATAAACGAAAATGTATCTTATTACACTCGCACTAATTATTAGTAGTTACTCTTACAACATTAGTTTTGAGCATTAATTTAACTCGTTTAATTTCATTTTATGCAAATTGTGCGATTTACTCGATTTACGTTATACTATTCTTTCAATCAAAATTTTATGCTATACTTATATACTTACATGAACGCATATTTGGCATGCATATATTTTTTTTTTCTGTTTTGAGCAAAACCTTGTTATACTTTACATTATTTTGTTCATCATCATGGTCAATGAACATACTAGTTGATAACTCGTATGAGATTTAAGCCAGTGCCCACGTACGACTCGGGTCAGAGTACTCCTCCAACCCGAGGGGAATGGTGAAATCCTCAGAGTCTATCAATGAGTGTGTTTAGAGCCTAACAATCTAAACAGAAATTGATCGGTTACTTAAGAGAGAACCCAAAAGGGGAGGAACCTCTAACCATGTCTTGATTACATATTGTCTTGAGCAGTGTCTATTACTTAACACATTTTAGTTGCACGCGTTGTGTCTTGAATCATTTATTTTAGTATCATGGAAGAGCATAACACCCTAGTGTAAGGTAAACCGGTGATTACGGTCCGGAACATAATTGTGGGTTTACAGGTACATGGGGGTGGTGTGTGATTCTACTTAGACTATTGGTAGACAATCAGTACGAGTCCAAAGTATCGGGAGTGTGGTGGGTTAGCTGCGGTACACCCTATATATAAGCATAAACGATACTGCTGGGTCGGACTAGGAGTTTGACCAAGAACCTACCCATTATTTTCTACATTTTCACATTTTGGGCTATTTAATAGCATTGGGTCCGACCTCTTTAATATGTCGTTGACCAACGGCTATCATATTTGACAAGAACATTTTTACACAAGCTTCAATTCGCCTTTCTGGAATCTTCTTTTTGACCACCCTCACAGAAAACTCAACTCTTGTATACATTTACACTATCTATTATTTAGAATTTCGTTGCATGTTCATTAGCAAAGATCGGTCAGAAACTTCTCTAAAGTAGGGGAGACTGCTATATCAGCGCCGTGCCCTCACCAGTTACATACTTTCCCAAACCTTTCTAAATGTAAACTCTCAAACTTTCTAACATCGGGTCAAATGTCGAGGATTTTGAAACTTTTGCTTTGAATATTAGACAACTATTTTTAAATTTTTTCCAAATCATGACTAATGCATTTCTTAAAACCTATTTGCTTTTTTACAACGCCTTTTGTATCATGGAAGCCTCCACTTGAAAGGAATTTCGGGACGAAATTTTCTAAAGTAGATGAGACTGTGACATTCGTCAATTATCTATAATTGAAACCCGAATCCAAACCCGTACTCGTTTCAACGACCTGTATTTTTATTTATTTTGAAAATTAATTTCTTCCATACAGTAGGTATGTTCATTTAAAAACATCTTGAGACTCTTATTTAAATTTATACTTGAATAAATTACAAAACATACATTATAATTTCAATGTATACCTACATCTCTATGTTTTATTAATCTATAGAAATATCATAGAGGCTTTTAGACATATTATTTATTCTCATAGAATTTAGTAATTTTTATGTCTAGATATTTAGTCTTGACCTTTAGATTTTAGTTTATAATTTTATGGAACCTATTCAATTAAATATATATTTTTGACTGCTAAAATTTATATATTTAAATCCATAGACTTTTTAATGATTTTTCTGACTCGATCACATATCTGTATGTTTAGTAGATTATTAATCTAATTGCCTTTAATTTTTTTTAATAATCTATTTGGCTAGTAATATTATCCAAATACAAATATATATATATATATATATATATATATATATATATAGGGGAGGGTTATTTTGAGAACGCTAAATATCACGAGAACCGTGAGAACAAATGAGAAAACCAATCAAAATCATTTTATTCAATACAAACCTAATTATAATCAAAATACAACATTAAAAAACGAATTTTATTTCCAAATAATTCATCTTTTCTTGCAAAAACACTTTCAAATTAACTTTTTACACATGTGTAAATGAAACAGTTTACACATGTACAAACAGTAAATTTACACATGTGTAAAAATAATTTATTTCCGTATACGTTTAAATTTTTACATGTAAATTGTGTTTTTGGGATTGTATTTTAGTAATAAAGATAAGTGTAAAAAGAAATTTTTGATTTGAATGGTTTTAGATGGCGTTCTCGCGGTTCGCACGAAATATAGGTGTTCTCAAATTAACTTTCCCCTATATATATATATATATATATATATGTGTGTGTGTGTGTGTGTGTGTGTGTGTGTGTGTGTGTGTAGACATTTATTGTAATACCCTAATTTTTAGTGTATTTATATAATAACAATATTAGATTATTATCTTATTTTGTTCGTAATTTAAAAATTGAGTTACTGAAACAATGTGCTAAGTATTTGTCTTATACATTAAATAATAATGTTTAGTTAATGAATATAAATTAAAAAGATGAAAACATAATTTTTGTTTGAAACCTAAAGTGTAATGAAATAGCATTTAAGTATATGATGGACTCTTTGTTATTCCTAAACGTTTTGTGATAAAGAAGAATATTTTCTTATTAATGCATTTTTAATTTTACCAAGAAAATGAGACTATAAAAATTCCTATTTCTGTTCATATGAGAGGCTCATTCTCATCCACCGTTTAGTTATATTTTTTTATCTTTTGGAATAGTTTGCTTTCCTCAAACAAAAAAAAAAAAAAAAAAAAAAAAAAAAAGAAAAAAACATGATGCCATTGTTTAGCAACATTCTGCCACCATTGGTACTTTTTATCAACTCTCGTAGTAGTTAAGGTTACTACTGTTATTTAGAGGAGTTATAGCAACTGATACGTTATGAACGATAATTTTTGGAGTTACTCGCACCGCTACAACTTGTGTCGGTCGTTCTTATTATTCTTCGCAACACGTGAGTATATCTTTCCCCTTTTTACTATTTGCACTTTTGGGGTGATTCATGTACCATTATTATTAAACTTACGTATATTATTTACAAAGCAATGTGCTCTTTGATATGTTTTGTGTGAATTGTATGAACGATTTGTCAAAGTCATTAACCTTTGGGCCGCACCTAACAAAGAGTAGTACTACGAATTATATCCCTTGGTTACTTACGTGAACGAGTTAAGTCCTTAGTCATTGTTATGGTTTTTCTTGAACGATGTGTGAACGATTATTGAACGATGTGAGGCTTGATTTTGACCCTTTTACATATTACAATATCATAGCACATACATTGCGAAACACTTTTCTATTATATGTATTCAACAGGGTATGCTCACCAATACATTTTTGTATTGACCAAATTATTTTCGTACATGTTTCAGGTTCTTATGAGATCACTTCTAAGCTTTTGGAACTTAGGCTTAGATTGAGATTTACTGTATTTAGTTTAGATTACTAGTTTTTAATTGTTGTAATTCTTTTAATGTAATAAATTATTCAATTCAATGTATCAAAATTTACATTTCTAGTCCATGAGCTATTGAACAATCGTCACTACGTGACACCTCGATGTTACCGCTATCGGTTGGGGTGTGACACCCGGCAACTTTCGGTAACTAACTTTTGAAAACTTAGTAAGTCTACCTTAGCGAGTCGCGCATACGTTACACATGGTCGAGTCGAGTCGCACATCATTAGGGTTTTATCATACGCAAGTCTCGGGTCCCGGGAATTGGTGATCGGGCGGGAACGTGTCATTTATCATGTATTATATGTTTACAATCATTATATGACTTGTCGGTATGTGAATATGTGCTAACATGTGTTAAAACGGGGTTTAACGCGCAAAACACACCAAAACAGGGGTTACAGGCGATTAGGCTGACCTAATCGCCTGTATAGGGGCGATTGGAGGGACTTACTGGCGAGTAGGGGGCTAATCACATCACTGTTCATGCGATTAGGCCCCAATCGCATGAACAGTCATGCGATTAGGCTCCCTAATCGCGTGTAATTCTGCATACTCGCGTGTAACGTGCTGGACGACCAAAAACGCCTATAAATACCACCCTTGACCTCCAAAACATCATTTGTGCAACCCTAGCCGTCCCATAACATAACCCAACACCCAAACACCCTCTGGAACTCGTTTTTGCATCAAAACCACCATTTTCAAGCTTATTCCATCATCACCTCTTCATTTCAAGGTGTGTTCTTCAAACCCAAACCTTTAAATGATTATGTTTTGCTCCCTAAACGTCCAGACCTGACTTATAAATGTTTTTATCTTTGAAAATCCATTTAAAACCGTTTTTAAACAAACCCACACCTTTACATGTGTTATATGTGTTATATATGTTTAAAGGTAGGATTTTTAGGATTTAATCATGGTTGTTCTTATGTTATTTTGATGTTTATTGCTGAGATAAGTTAGTAGGATGATGTTCTAGGAGTTTGGATGGTTTTGATGGTGTATTGTTGATATTTGATATTTTGACCCATTTGAAGGATTTTAGACGATTAAGGATGTTATGAGGTGTGTTGTTGATTGAATGATGTTAGGGTTTGCTCTAGGATGATGCTAGAACAGTAGGATGCTATCGGACAACGTGATTATGTGGTTAAATCTGAATATTTGCTATTTAGGGTAAGTTCTTGCATGTTGATGTGATGTTTACATGCTAAGTTGCCATTTTGGGAAAACGCTCGCATTCGGGACTGTTAGAATGATGAAAACTTAGGGGTTTTGCTTGAAATATGTTTGTTAATGTGTTAGGATGATTATTGGATGTTTTTACATGTTTCGGATCTGATTTGGAGCGTTTAACGCGCGAAATTACATTGCACAGCTACTGCAGGCGAGTAGCACCCTAATCGCATGACTGTATAGGCGATTAGGGGTGTACTCGCCTGAATAGAGGGCCTACTCGTGTATAATACAGGCGATTAGCCTTGTAATCGCCTGTTGACCAGCCCTAATCACGTGTTGACTTTTCCTAATTGCTAGTTTGATTCCTAATCGCGTGTAATGCTGCTGTATGTATATTTTAACATCCCGGAACATGATTTGACGCCTAGGAACATGATAGGAACCCCGGGATTCACCCAATGACTTAGTAACACGTATTCGGACCTGTTTATGCGTTAAACGGATATTATGCTAGACTAGGTGAACTGTTGCGCGTATTAAATGTTTAATTGCATATGTGGCATGATTGTCTTGTATTTATCAAACACGTGGAATGTCGGGTCACCAATGGGATGTCGAGTCTTGTCTTGCGTAGTCTGGTTGTCGGTCAAACATACTTTTTGGACACGTAATGGTCATGGACTGGACTTAGGGACTAATGAACCCGATGGGTTATTAGTCTAACTTGACACATATCTTATGATAGGTCTCCAATAGTTGGGGTTATCATATCTTACAGACGATTTACTCATATCACGCATACGGTTTACTCTTAAACGGAATACGCAACCTAAGGTGAGTTCACGGCCCCACATTTTACAGTTTTTACTTTCGGGGTGAGAAACATGCTTACAAACTCTTTTATGACTTATGACTTGTTAAACTCTTATGACTTATGACTTGTTATCACGTTATACTATGGCTTACTTATCTTACTATACGGTTCATCGAAAATCCCTAGAAACCACTAACATGGGTATATGGCGGGGAAATGTGGATAGCGCTATTGGGAACTGACAAGCCCCACTCGACGGCTGGAGGCCGTGCGGGTGCATATTGTCTCTAAACAACACAAGGTCTACCGGCGATGACGGTAGCCCATAGGATTAAGGGTAACACTCGGCTTAGTCAGCAATGGTTTCACCCGTATGAGTATCTTATTCTGCGCCTAGCTAGCGTTCTTATAAAGCATAGTAGTAATTGTGATGGTAACGGTTTTTGAAGGATCACTGTAAACATTTATTTAAAACCTGTGAACTCACCAGCATTATATGTTGACTCTTTTAGCATGTTTTCTCAGGTCGCTAAGGTAGCAGCATATGGATAGGCGCACGGGGTCGCACTGGAGTCGTCTCGTGTCTAGGGTTTCATCTGCACGTTTTGGGATTATGAACTTTTAAACTTATGTTTTATTTATGCATGACTTTTGTAAACTTTAAAATGCTTCCGCACTGTTGAATGTTGGTTTTGAACTTATGCATGGTTTTTGTTTACGTATGTTTTTACATTTAGACGTCGTTTATTGTGACCGTTGACTTAGATCCTGGTATGTCACACGCCTCGCGGTAGAACTCCGCAGGTGGAAAATTTGAGGGTGTGACAGATTGGTATCAGAGCCAATGGTTATAGTGAACTAGGACTGCATGTAGAGTCTAGACTATAGCCGAGTCACACACACTAGACGGTCACATACATTTGAGTCGTGTCTTTTGGGCAAACATACTAACCTTGTCGGGGTGTCGGTCTCCTTACCATACAGTGTCACATTACTTATCTCATTCTTGGCTATTTTTAGCTTCATTTTATTTTCATCTCTGGGTTACAGCCGAGGGGACTTACTTATCAATCTTTTGAGTTAGTTATATCATTCTGGGATGTGGTTATCGGGTGACTTGAAGTTCTAGCTCGGAGCACGCCTAGGGGACCATGTAGAGCGATTTGTCATTTCGGGTGCACACGAAATCACAAATCGAAATGCATGAAAATCTTGGTGGACTTTGTGTTCGGACTAACGGTCATGCTGTAACCGTATTCTGAGTTCGCTGGTCACTTGTAGCTTGGTTTGTTATTGGTACTGAGTGTCTCGTCTCATGTTTTGGCAGAACATGTCTGGTCGCGCTGGTGGACGTACAGGTGGACGCCGTGGTGGCGGAGGTGGACGCCGTGGTGGGGGTAGAGGTGGTGGTAACATTACTATGACGTATGATGAGCTCAATGAGATGATGCAGCAACAGTTGGGCGTTGCACTAGCTGCTTTTCAGGCAGCCCAGCAGACTTTCATGGGTGCTGCTGCTCCTCCAGTTCAGGCAGGTGTTGCCTATAAGCGGTTTAAGGATTGTCAGCCTCTCAGCTTCCAGGGTACGGAGGGAGCTGTGGAGTTACTCAGGTGGTTGGAGAAGACGGAGTCGGTATTTGCTTTATGTGAGACTCCAGCGGCGGATTGGGTGAAGTTTGCTTCGGGGACTTTTGTAGGAGCCGCCTTGACGTGGTGGAACTGCGTCACACAGACACTTGGTCTTGGGGAGGCCAACGCCATGCTTTGGGCGGATTTTGTGCGTAGGTTGAAGGAGGAGTATTGCCCACGTGAGGAGATTAAGAGGTTGGAACAGGAATATGGGAATCTTAAGATGGTTGGTTCTGAGGTTGAGGAGTACACGATCAGGCACAACGAGCTAGCAGTGATGTGTCCAGGTTTGTCTACACCAGAGTATAGGAGGATAGAGCAGTATCTTGCGGGTTTGGTGCCAGAGATTGCGGGACTGGTGTCTGCTAGGGATCCTACTACTATGTCAGAGGCGGTGCGGTCAGCTACTAAGATGACCAATTTGAAGATTGCTGAGGGTGTCTTGCCTCCTAGGGGCTCATCTGTGAAGGCGCCGGCTGAGAACAAGAGGAAGTGGGAGAGCGTGGATAAGGGTTCATCGGGGACTCAGCGACAACCGGCAGCGAAGAAGACTGAGGCTTCTGGGTCAGCCTCGGACCAGAAACAGGGGGGCTATGCTGGGAAAAGCCCTAAGTGTGGACGTTGTGGGTTTCATCATTTCGGTACTTGTGAGAGCTTTCGCTGTGAGCGTTGTCAGAAGACGGGGCATCTTGCCAAGAATTGTAGGGTCAACCTCTCCGGGACGACTCAGACTGCTGCTGTTACTACCCCTGCTCCACAGGGGAATCAGGGTTGCTATCATTGTGGGGAAGCGGGGCACTTCAAGCGAAGCTGTCCCAAGTTGACTCAAGGGGGCACAGAGACTGCGGAGAAGGACGGGGACAAGGACGGCGGTGGCCGGTGGACTCGTGCTCATGCTTATGTGATTGGTGCTAGGGAGAGCCAGGCGGACCCAGACACTGTTACCCGTACGTATTCTCTCTTATCTCTTGATACGCTTTGGTCATACTTTTATCCGCATTGTTGTGCGTTCGTGTTTCGGGTGTTTTCTTTGTGATTTGGTCTCTGTTTCTCATTCTTTGGGTTGATGAGGGTCCTTTGGGGATGCTACTAGGACGGTACCAGTGGGTTAGTTATACCGATCACAGTAGGCTCCAGTAGGCTTTCATCGGGAGTCTCTTGTCTCATACTCATATTTGGGAAAGTGGTTTCCCGGTTATTACTGGCACGTTTGATTCACGACCTTCATTTGTTGTCTTTTGGGGATACGTTACTTGGGCACAGAGGTCGACACACATTACTGTTGAAACCGAAAGAATCTCGGGACGAGATTCCTTTCAACAGGGGGATGATGTGACGACCCGGAAAATTTTTCTTCTTATTTGTTTTTCCTCCTCGACTTCGGGAAATTTTCGGGACGAAAATTCTTTCAACAGGGGGATGATGTGACACCCGGCAACTTTCGGTAACTAACTTTTGAAAACTTAGTAAGTCTACCTTAGCGAGTCGCGCATACGTTACACATGGTCGAGTCGAGTCGCACATCATTAGGGTTTTATCATACGCAAGTCTCGGGTCCCGGGAATTGGTGATCGGGCGGGAACGTGTCATTTATCATGTATTATATGTTTACAATCATTATATGACTTGTCGGTATGTGAATATGTGCTAACATGTGTTAAAACGGGGTTTAACGCGCAAAACACACCAAAACAGGGGTTACAGGCGATTAGGCTGACCTAATCGCCTGTATAGGGGCGATTGGAGGGACTTACTGGCGAGTAGGGGGCTAATCACATCACTGTTCATGCGATTAGGCCCCAATCGCATGAACAGTCATGCGATTAGGCTCCCTAATCGCGTGTAATTCTGCATACTCGCGTGTAACGTGCTGGACGACCAAAAACGCCTATAAATACCACCCTTGACCTCCAAAACATCATTTGTGCAACCCTAGCCGTCCCATAACATAACCCAACACCCAAACACCCTCTGGAACTCGTTTTTGCATCAAAACCACCATTTTCAAGCTTATTCCATCATCACCTCTTCATTTCAAGGTGTGTTCTTCAAACCCAAACCTTTAAATGATTATGTTTTGCTCCCTAAACGTCCAGACCTGACTTATAAATGTTTTTATCTTTGAAAATCCATTTAAAACCGTTTTTAAACAAACCCACACCTTTACATGTGTTATATGTGTTATATATGTTTAAAGGTAGGATTTTTAGGATTTAATCATGGTTGTTCTTATGTTATTTTGATGTTTATTGCTGAGATAAGTTAGTAGGATGATGTTCTAGGAGTTTGGATGGTTTTGATGGTGTATTGTTGATATTTGATATTTTGACCCATTTGAAGGATTTTAGACGATTAAGGATGTTATGAGGTGTGTTGTTGATTGAATGATGTTAGGGTTTGCTCTAGGATGATGCTAGAACAGTAGGATGCTATCGGACAACGTGATTATGTGGTTAAATCTGAATATTTGCTATTTAGGGTAAGTTCTTGCATGTTGATGTGATGTTTACATGCTAAGTTGCCATTTTGGGAAAACGCTCGCATTCGGGACTGTTAGAATGATGAAAACTTAGGGGTTTTGCTTGAAATATGTTTGTTAATGTGTTAGGATGATTATTGGATGTTTTTACATGTTTCGGATCTGATTTGGAGCGTTTAACGCGCGAAATTACATTGCACAGCTACTGCAGGCGAGTAGCACCCTAATCGCATGACTGTATAGGCGATTAGGGGTGTACTCGCCTGAATAGAGGGCCTACTCGTGTATAATACAGGCGATTAGCCTTGTAATCGCCTGTTGACCAGCCCTAATCACGTGTTGACTTTTCCTAATTGCTAGTTTGATTCCTAATCGCGTGTAATGCTGCTGTATGTATATTTTAACATCCCGGAACATGATTTGACGCCTAGGAACATGATAGGAACCCCGGGATTCACCCAATGACTTAGTAACACGTATTCGGACCTGTTTATGCGTTAAACGGATATTATGCTAGACTAGGTGAACTGTTGCGCGTATTAAATGTTTAATTGCATATGTGGCATGATTGTCTTGTATTTATCAAACACGTGGAATGTCGGGTCACCAATGGGATGTCGAGTCTTGTCTTGCGTAGTCTGGTTGTCGGTCAAACATACTTTTTGGACACGTAATGGTCATGGACTGGACTTAGGGACTAATGAACCCGATGGGTTATTAGTCTAACTTGACACATATCTTATGATAGGTCTCCAATAGTTGGGGTTATCATATCTTACAGACGATTTACTCATATCACGCATACGGTTTACTCTTAAACGGAATACGCAACCTAAGGTGAGTTCACGGCCCCACATTTTACAGTTTTTACTTTCGGGGTGAGAAACATGCTTACAAACTCTTTTATGACTTATGACTTGTTAAACTCTTATGACTTATGACTTGTTATCACGTTATACTATGGCTTACTTATCTTACTATACGGTTCATCGAAAATCCCTAGAAACCACTAACATGGGTATATGGCGGGGAAATGTGGATAGCGCTATTGGGAACTGACAAGCCCCACTCGACGGCTGGAGGCCGTGCGGGTGCATATTGTCTCTAAACAACACAAGGTCTACCGGCGATGACGGTAGCCCATAGGATTAAGGGTAACACTCGGCTTAGTCAGCAATGGTTTCACCCGTATGAGTATCTTATTCTGCGCCTAGCTAGCGTTCTTATAAAGCATAGTAGTAATTGTGATGGTAACGGTTTTTGAAGGATCACTATAAACATTTATTTAAAACCTGTGAACTCACCAGCATTATATGTTGACTCTTTTAGCATGTTTTCTCAGGTCGCTAAGGTAGCAGCATATGGATAGGCGCACGGGGTCGCACTGGAGTCGTCTCGTGTCTAGGGTTTCATCTGCACGTTTTGGGATTATGAACTTTTAAACTTATGTTTTATTTATGCATGACTTTTGTAAACTTTAAAATGCTTCCGCACTGTTGAATGTTGGTTTTGAACTTATGCATGGTTTTTGTTTACGTATGTTTTTACATTTAGACGTCGTTTATTGTGACCGTTGACTTAGATCCTGGTATGTCACACGCCTCGCGGTAGAACTCCGTACCGCTATCGGTTGGGGTGTTACAATAAGCGAAGTGGTTATGACATGAACCTATCAAATGGATTCACATTCCTAACTTTATACCTTGTGAATCATCTAGGATGATTTTGTGCTTGGTCTAACTTAATCTCATGACCATCCGGATTGCCCTAAAGGCAATTTGTGCTTGGTTTGCCTAAAAGGCTTGCATGACTCTCGTGAATCTATAATCTAAAACTCGAACCTAAAACTCTAATTCTTAATTCTAGTTAATCGGAGCTAAAGCTTAATCTTCCAAGACTTATCTTTGGAACTATATCAAGACGCACCCAAAGGTGAGTTCATACTTGTCCCCCTTTTATTCTTTATTCTTTGGGGCTCAACATGTATCACTATCAAAACTTAAACGATTTCATACTCTTAAAAACTATTATGCTCAATCTAAATGCTATTATGTTATGCTATGCTAGAATTCAAAGTCTTACATACAAATGTACGATTAGTTAACAACCCACCTTACATGTATATCGCTATAGGTTGACACGCCGCCCCCTTTATGGGTCATGATAAGATGAAGTCTTTTGTGTTATCGAGTATTGTTGCCGTTTGTATGGTTCTACGTGCATATGCCTATAACATGATGATTCGAGTAGATTTTCTTATACTATGTACTTAGACTCAAAACTAGTAGGCTCACCAATGCTTTATGTGTTGACGGATATTTTATACATGTTACAGGAACTGTTTAATGCAGGTTTATCAAGAAAACTACTTAGGAATGGACTAGAAACACACGCTAGTTTAAATTCTATATTTTGATGTTGTACTTTCCATTTTATGAAACAATTTGTATTCAGTTATCTTTTTAGACAATGATTATGCTATGAATGAAATTTTATCTTTAAATTATATTGTCACGAATTCTAGTGTCATGAAGTCTTTGAACAATCTATCCCAAGTCTCGCCCCGTTGTATTCCGCCATCGGTTGGGGTGTGACCGGAAATGTCTAATGTCTAAAGTATCTAGGGTCTAAGGCATTAGGGTTTGCTAAGTCGATTTGGGGAATTAGAGTTTTTTTTATGATAAATCAAATTAATGTAGAAGTTGTATATCAAAAATGATATGTTAAAGTTTATAAATGTGGTGTAGGTGTATTATGATTATTACTAATTGAATATTTGCGTAAAATATGTTGTGGAATAACTAAGGCAAAATAATTTAGTTAATTACTTTAACTAAATTAAAACGAATACAATAATCATAAATGTATAACTAAATAATTATGAGTTTCACAATGATCCAACAAATGGTAATTAAGATTTTCAACATAGAAATATTTCTATTTTATAAGAAAAATATTTATAAAATAAATGTTTAAATAGTATAAATAAATAAATGTTTAATTATGTCTAATTAAACATAAATAAGACTAATAATACAAGACGTGATCCAAAAATGCTATTTTTATAGAAAATGGATGCTTTCTGATGTAAATCAATAAAAATAATTTTCCCATATTTTAATAAACTTATTTATATTTAAAACTGATTTAATAAGATTAAATCATGTTTAAATGATTTAAAATAGGAAAATCAATGAAAATCAATGTTTTATGAACCAATAATTTTTATTTCAAGTTAGAATGCTTAGAATTATCCTAAACCTTTTAGTTTAAAATCATTCAAAATGAATTTTAATCAATTATATATGGTTAAAACAATTTAATTCAGTAAAATTATAAAAATAAGACATTTTCCAGAAAATAAAAGTGTGGTAATTTTCTTTATGATATGAAGATGTTGTACCTAAATTTTCATAATTTTTGGATCAAAAATGAATTTATTATGAATTAATTTGTAATTTCAAAGTTTATACGCAATCAGTTTTTGTTTATAATTTTCTTTAAAAATGGATTTATTTAGTAACTAATTTATATCTTCTTCCCCAACAAGACTAAGCCTAAACCCTAACCCTAATCTCCATTTCAATATCTGAAACCATACACGAATCAACATAGTAACCATGGGGGTTTTGATCAGAAACATACAAAGAATGAAACGACACTAAGGAATCGAACTTGCAATCGCTAATCATGCAGGAAACGAAGCTTCTTTGGTCGCGATCGGTCTTGAACTCCGGCGAGAGTTTTGAACGTGATACAGATGGATTTTTGATGATTTGTGATGCGTTAAGAAGTGGAATAAAGAAAAGAATCGATCATTTATAAGCTTGACGGGTAGAAACGGTTTTAAATGATCGGACCATTAAGGTCCCTATCGGTTACATTTTGTAGCACGTAATAAATCGTTCTTAACGGCCAGAATTGATGGAGACGTGAAGAGGATCAAAGTAGTAACGCTTTGGAATGGATTAAAGAGATTAAATGGTCGGTTTCTGTTGATGAATGGTCGCCGGATTTTTGTTCCGGCCGGCGAGGGTCACCGGAAAGGAACAGGAAGAGCGGGGGTTGGGTTTAAATCAAAACAACTTTCCACAGTTGGCAAAAATACTCCTTGTAGTTAGATTTGTTAGTTTTATTAATGTTTTCGTTAGATTTTTCTTATAAAATGTTAACTAGGTTAACAAAACTTAACTTAAACACTTTTAAACTTCATAAATCTTGAATTTTTTTTTATAAAATCTTTTACGAATCCGTTTCAACATACGCATTTGATTAAAACTTATACATGATCCATAATAACTATAAATGATTAAATGTTAGTTCGCTCTAAAATTAAATTTGAAAATGACGAAACTTTCAGGGACTATAATGAAAATATTTGAAGGGCTATAATTGTCAATTAGATGAAAAACGAGGGTGACGGATGTCACAGACCTCCTCTCAGCCGCCTAAACGTTTTTTTCCGGTCAGTAACTTGTCGGACCAGAGTTAAGTTGGAACTTGGACCACTTTTGCAAACAGTGAGTATCCTTATCCCTTTTTTTCGTTTTCTTGCACTTTTGGGGTGAAACATGTACACCTATGAAACTTACACTTACACATATGCATAAACGTTTTACATACAATTCATACACGTGTTATACTTTGATTTCTAGTGCTTTATACTTTATGCTTAAACATAAACGTAGCATACTTGCAATCAATACAAAATCATCAACTTAGCTAGCCGACTTTAACAATGGATAGCGTTATTTGGATTGACAACCTGCCTAGTGGAAAGTACCTATGGTGGTGGGATGTCGGTCATTGTTAATGTTTTAAACTTTTTCAAATAAGAGGTTTGATTTTGGCTTGCGTTGTGTACTTACGTGTTTTCCATATTTGCCTTGAATGATTATGACACTTGAATTGTAACATTTTTATACTTATACTATATATACACAAAACTAAGTGTACTCACCAACATTATTGTTGACGCTTTATTTTGTACATGTTTCAGGGAACGCTGATGATTGTCACTTAGGCTTTGACTTAGACTTAATAAACAAGCTTCATGTTTTCTTTTGTTTTGTTTGAGACTTGATGTAATGGGTTGACTTTGATGTTTGACTCTTAATCATGAATTTAATAATACTTACACTTTAGTACCATGAGCTTTTGAACAATCGTCACCATGTGGCACCTCGATTTTCCGCCATCGGTTGGGGTCCCACAATGTGTTTGTCTAATGACCCATATTTGTCAAATCAATGACTTGGTGTGTTTTTATAAAATGTTTTGACTTTGACACAACCATACTAAACCTGACAACCTGTTGTTGACCCATAATATTAGTCTAACATTCACATCCAAGTTATCAGTTAACCATAGACATAAAACACGTAATTTCGCAAGTCATATAGCATAACAACATGTTTTATACTAAGGGGTCCATATTATATACGAAGAGGTCACATCTATACACGAAGGGGTCCATTTTAGGAGAAGAGGTCACTTCTGGGCGAAGGGGTTACCTAGCAAGTGAAGGGGTGACCCTCTAGGCAAAGAGGTAAGCCCTTCATGTGAGTCAGGAGGCGGAGGGGTGACCCATTCGCCTACTCTGCTGCCGTTTCTAACATTGACGGGCGAAACCCCTCGAATCAGTTCAGAAACTTGCTGAAACTTAACTAGTTAATACACAATCAATATCTAATCTATCCCATCACCATACATCACCTAATGTCCGGATTTCATGTACAAATTGCAAGTTTACCCATAATGGCAAATATTATGAATATGTCACATCATGCATTTAATTATTTTCATAATAGGTAATAATCAGATTTCATCATCAAATCATGTTTATAATATCATCAAATCCTATTATGACTAATCTAGCATGAATCCTAACACATTAACATCATCCAAACAATCATATCAAACCCTAGATCTCATGAAATCCCATAATGGGTTAAAACTCATAAAACACCATTTCCACACTAAACACCATCCAAACATGCTTTTAACATCTCAACAATCATCATATCAACAATATATAACTATCCTACCATCAAATAAGACAAAAGCCCCAATTATTAGATCACGAACATAGACAAAAACTTCAATATTCTTGAGAAAACTCATTAAAAGGTACAGGTCTAGTTTAGATATGTTTTAGGAATGTTTTTATTGATGAAAACACTTTTAAATCAGATCTGGATATTTAGGGTTCATGACAATAACATCAAAATGTATGGAAAAGAGTTTATATCAATCACATACCTTAGATCTTTGATGGTTTATTGGTTTATAAGTTGTTTATGGGTTTAAAGAGGTTAGGTGTGACATCCGTTACCCTCGTCTTTCATCTAGTTGACAATAATAGTCCTTCAAATATTTCCATTATAGTCCCTGTAAGTTTCGTCGTTTTCAAATTTAATTTTAGAACGAACTATAAAAATTTATCATTTATATCTATTATGAATCGGGCATAAGTTTTAATCAAACGCGTATGTTGAAACGTTTATTCGAAATGGATATTATAAAAATTTCAAGTGTTATAAAGTTTTTTTTTTAAAAAAAAAACATTTTAAGTTAGGATAGTTAACTTGATTAGTTTTTATAAAGGAAACAAACTAACTAAGACATAATAAACATAACTAAATTAACTCGAGGAACTATAATTGCCAATCTCCCAAAGTTAAAAAAAAAAAAAAAAAAAAAAAAAAAAAAAAAAAAAAACCTTTCCCCTTTCTGTTGCCTGTTCGTGATCCGTCCAGGAAGTCGCCGCCGGCGACTTATTCCGGCGACCCTCATAATCATTTTTAAAGCATGTTATTTCTTATAAATGATTTCTAACTATTTCTCCACGCGTTGTAACGTCATTACCATCATAATAACGGTCATAAACGAGTTATTAGCGAGCATTAATTGGGTTCTTAGTGTGTAACCGACCGGAAAATTTAAAATCCATCAAAACGGTTGTTTTAATCAACCTATTCATAAACCAATCCTTGCAAAACATTTCTGCACTAACTCCCTTTGAAAATCCACAAAAAAAAGTACTATAAGTCGCGTGTTTTAGCATTGAATATTTTAGTTAGGATATTGTTTTTATATTTTAGTTTCTAAATAATTTCACAAATACATTTATGGTGTAGTGGTTGGTGTTACTTAGGATGAAACAAAGGACCAGGGTTCGAGTCCCTTGGTCTGCTCCTTAATTCTTTTGGAAAGCTTTATTCATAATTCTATTATATATATTTTTTTATCATTTATAAAATGCATATAAACTTAGAATACTTATATTAAATTCATTTTTGCTCCAAAAATTATAAAAATTTAGGAGTAGCTTCTTGACATCTCATAAAAAATTACCACATTTTTATTTTCTGGAAAATGTTTTATTTTTATATTTTTATTGAATTAAATGGTTTTAATCATATTTAATTGATTAAAAATTCGTTTTTAATAATTTTAATCTCAAAGTTTTTGGGTAATTATTTCTCATCATCATGAACTGAAATAAAAATTATTGGTTCAGAAAACATTTATTTTTATTTATTTTCCTATTTTTAATCATTTAAACATGATTTAATCTCATTAAATCAGTTTTAAATATAAATAAGTTTATAAAAATTATGGGAAAATTATTTTCATTACTTTACATCAGAAAGTATCCATTTTCTATGAAAATAGTATTTTTGGATTGTGTCTTGTATTATTAGTGTTATTAAGTTTAATTAGACATAATAAAACATTTATTTATTTATACTATTTAAACATCTATTTTATAAATATATTTTTCTTATAAAATAGAAATACTCTTAGGGTTGAAAGTCTTTATTATCATTTGTTGGATCATTGTGTAACTCATAATCATTTATTTATACATTTATAATTATTGTATTTATTTACAATAATTAGTTACAGTAATTAACTACGTCATTTTATCTTAATTAGTCAAACATATTTTTATCTAAATATTCAATTGGTAATAATTATATTACCTAAACCGTAGTTTTAAACTTTGGTATATTATTTTTTAATATACAACTTTCATATTAAATCAACTTATCATAAAAACTCTAATTCCCCAATTCGACTTAGCAAACCCTAATGCCTTAGACCCTAGATACCTTAGACTTTTTAGACATTTCCTTATTAGCATGCTTACACATTATAGGTTGAATTCCTCGGAATTCCCATTACTTAGCTCACGACCGCTTAAGTGGATTTTGATCGCTTTCGCAAACTGTGAGTATATATTTCCCCTTTTTCATGTTTTACACTTTTGGGGTGACTCATGTACGCTTATTGCTTCACTCACTTAATCATGGTTTATTATATATTCACAATCGTAATTCGTGTATGTGTTTTACTTGTTGATTCGCTGATAGTGTGTACTTATGACCTGAATCATTAACCGTTCTGCGGCCTAGCATAGCAATAAATAGTACTTAATTATTGTTATGTGTGAACGATTATTCATCGCCTACTATGAGCGAATACTATATATATGTGACTCTTGATTCATTAAACAAAGGTTTGATTTTGGGTAGCATTTGTACATGGCTTGAACACCAAATTGTAGACAGTATAACACGTGAATTGCAAAACTCTTTTTCTACTATATGTATTCAAACAGGGTATGCTCACCAATACATTTTTGTATTGACATATACTATTTTCGTACATGTTTCAGGTTATTTATGAGATGACTTTTAAGCTTTTGGAATTTTAATTAGATTTTGGATTCATTGTATTTCAGTTTTAGTTGTCACTTTAGAATCATTGTATCTTGTATTTTGCTTTCAATGTAATAAACTACTTAGTCAATATATCAAAATTTACACTTTTAGTCCATGAGCTATTGAACAATCGTCACTACGTGACACCTCGATGTTTCCGCCATCGGTTGGGGTGTTACATTAGGGATTGTGAGAGAGCACTTGGCGGTGAGTTAGGGTTTTAGAAATGATTAAAACATGTTAAGTATTGTATTTATACTTGCTTCCCTTCGCCCCTGATGTATATAGGCACAAGGGTCTGCCCTTCACCCCTCCTATATAGAGAAGGGGTTCCAAAACCCCCTTCGCCTAAACCCAAACCCTTCGCTATCAACATCCCATTTTGCATACGAAACATATATTAACATATAATTTCACATAAACACATATTTGCAAGTTACCAATGATCATATATCCTGTATTCATCAATAAATCACCTATATTATTTTATTGTTTCACCAACGATAGAGATACTAGACTCATGTACTTGTGTTTCCGATGATTCCCCGAATCACTGAACCATGACCATAATGTGTGTATACCAACTCAATTAACCAATGCATTTAAGTTCGTTTTATGAATGTTTTGCTAATATAGGCTAAAGTGTTGTCAGGAAACTTAACTAGAGTTTGCCGGATGTCACATCATCCTCCAGTTGAAAGAATTTTTGTCCTGAAAATTGCTCGAAGTTGCTAGAAAAGAAAGAAAAGTTTTCTTGGTTGCTATAGAGCAATAACTGAAAACAAACGAAACTAAAAAAAGACCAAACCGGAAAATGACCAATTCAAATCAAATTAGTTGAAAACTGGATTAACCAGATACACGAATTTACTTAAATTAAATCAGTTATTGATTTTTTTGTACCCTTAGTTAACAGAGATTAATCAAACTGAAACCGAACAATTCATATATTCATATAATTTTAGCTTTTATACTTCTACTTCATGTATTTATACCCTTGTTTCATGTACTTTTAAGCGGAATTTTAGCCAAAGTTTGGTTTTGGTTATTAACAAAAATTACATGAACTGAACTAAAAACTAACAATCATATAAAATAAACTAATCCGATTGGATAATAAGATTGATTAACCGAACCAAACCACACACATGGGCATTATGCTAGTATACTTGAAGCAAAACACGTTCATATATTTAACTAGCTAATTAGTAGAACAGATACATATGTTTATCAATACACTCTTATAAATTTAAAACATGTTAATAGAGTACTAGAAGGTAATGGTTCATTTCCATTACCTTAGTACATATAAAATGTCAAAAATAAAATAAGCATTTATGATTATTATGAAAGCTTAGGAATTAGCCAGGTGCTTAGCAAGGTGCTCCAGGAATGCATGGGAGTACACCAGCACTACTAGTGAGTTTTAAAACGGCTTCTCCTGGTTCGGCTTGAATCATCCCTGCGCTTTGCTCAGGGGTTAGCACGGGATCAGACCCGGATGCAAGAAAAATAGCACCATTTTCAAGCACGTCTTTATCTGTTCTCCAATTCCACTTCATCGACTCCGCGTTGCCAGTACCAGCCCTTGCTAAGATCTTGAAAACGAAATCCAAGTTTTAGTTTTAGTATTTAGTCATTCTAACCGGGTTGCTCTAAAGATACTCACCCCTTCATTCTACTTGTCATGCCCCGAAATTGTCAAATTAATAATATTCCATTTTTTTCACACTAAGAGACAAAAATCCCTGATTTGACATTTTCAATAGAAGGAAAAGAAGAGAAACAGAATTAAGTAGAAAAAAAGAGAGTGGAAAGAAAAGATTTAATTAGCTATCGTGTTCCCGAGTTCGACGAAAATGAAAAGACAAGTAAGTATTTTGTGTTTAAAAAATCTCATTTCCTTCTATTTTCCTCCATTTTCTCTTCTTAAAAAAAACAGGGTAACACGATTTTTCCATGACTTCCTTCCATATCTCTCCTTTTTCCTTCGTTAAATGAAACGCGGGAACACCGATGACCAAAACAAATTGAGGTAAGGTACAATTAGCAAACCCAGTTGATAAAGTATTTAGAATACATTTTTCTTGATAGGATCATCGGGGGCAAAGAATCTGTTTCCTTGGCTGAGTATAGTAGGGGCCGAGCTACCACCGATGGCGTACGTTCCCCATCTGTCATAGTTGTTGTTAACGACTTGGAAAAACCCAAATCTACATCTAGGCATTCTTTGGTCAACGTGATCGGTGAACGAGTTGAATGCGATCGTTGTTAGCATGCCTTTATCTTGATAATGGGTGTCATCAGCCCCGAGCAATAATACCTGTACATTCATTGCAAATTTCAGAATATTAATAGACACTACAATATATAGTTTTCGTCTTTTAGGTGTATAGCAATTTGGAACATATGTTGTAAGAGTTTACATCATTTCCTTTAAGTAGGCGTTAATTATGTCTGTTAAATCAAGGCATATGCATTGCACATTAGGGAATTTTAGTCTTTTTTTCTGTAATTCCCTTAGCTAAAGGACAAAAAAAAAAAGTGAAATTTGTTATATGCTTCGTACATATGCGTGCTGGGTGAATTTGCAGTTGGAAACGGTCACACGTGTGCTACCGAGGGAGACATCGATCAGCCCATCGGAAGCCTTACTGAGCGAGCAATGGTCGATCCATATTTGTGAACTACCAGCAACATTTATAGCATCGCCATCACTATGTTGTCTTAGAATTGGTGGACCATCGTTGGACTTAACCATGCCTCCTGGACAAATTTTAATATCATGGATATTTATGTTATGAATGATTATATTCTTGACATTCATGAGGGTGAGACCAGCGTTAACGAGGCTAACTGTCGCCCCTCGGCCATCGATGGTCTTGTCGCTGTTTACGACAAGCTCTTGATTCAAATGAATCACCATATCTCTTTTAAAAATGATCCACAAGGGCCTGTTTTGGGCAGCAGCAAACCGGAGTGTGCCTTCTTTTGGATTTGCAGCATCATCATCTTTATCACTGGTGACCGTGTAGACATCACCCCATTTTCCGCCGAAGGTTCCCTTTCCAAAACCTTGGACACAATCAGCTAACGCTTGTCGGTTGTTCGCCCAATCGGCTTTGCACCTCCAGCACTTGTCTATAATGTTGTGTGCTTCACATGCTTTCAGGCTCCTCCTTGTTTCGTTAGCTTCGTTAGGTGAAGGTCTGTAAAAGAATATTTATATATACCTGTTGATATACATATACATATATACGACATGTTGGAAAGGAAAAACTCACAAGATGTCTTCGACCTCTTCGGCAGAACGAACAGGTTGCAGCAAAGTGACAAGTGCTAAGGTAAAATACAAGATGTAACAACAGTACTGTTTGATTCCCATTGTATGATTGATTGTTGTGGTTCTTCTTGAAGATCGATCTCATCCTTAATATAATAACTTTTTGATTATGTACATTCAGTAATTATCGGTTTACCGGCCAAGAACTAATAATGTGCCTCAAATAATTTTGCACCAAGAGATTAAGCAGAATATTAGAAAATAGTTTTGGATGTTCATTGAATACGCACATTATATCTCGGTCAACCAATTGAGAGATACAGAATAATTGTCGGGTCCTTGCTTATGTATTACTGGTTTTTATCCCGGAAGCGTCCCGGGATGAAATATCTAATATAACATAATAAAATATATTATTATTATTATTATTATTATTATTATTATTATTTTAAACAAATCTCTGCCATAAGTTATCATATTCAAATATAAAAAAAAAACGAATCTCTGCGTCGGGGTATAAATCTAGTGCCATTACAAATGAATTCAGAAGTTTGTAATCGATCATTCTAAAAAGAACTAACATGAAATAAGAAAAAAAAAGTTAATTATTGAAATATCGAACGCATTAGTCTAAGGGTTATGTGATGCGTTAAAAATTCATGGGTATATGATTGGGTATGTAGTTCGGGTATTTGGGTATGTTGTTTCGGATAATCGGGTCGGGTATCACCTAATCTCAGACCCGACCCAAACCCACAATTTTTTTTAAACTAATCTCAAACCCGACACAATACCTGTCGGGTTACAAAAAATAGTCATTTTTTTCTCCGATTTTTATATAGCACTATGGTACTCGTTGGAAAGATAATAAAACGCTCGTCAATTTGATGTAATTTTTTTCTTTAAAAAATCTCGTATATAAAAGATATTAACGTTTAAAAGTTATGGGAGGAAACACGAGAGATAAAATAATAAAGGTTTAATATTTAAATTTAGTAGATTAGGTATTTAATAGATTAGGTTAAAGATTATAATAGATTAGGTTAAATCATATTTATTTCTTTTTTTTTTAAATGGTTTAAATTAAGTTGCCACATCACATCCTATGTGGCATCTCTTAAAGGAGAGATTGCATAAGAGTATGACATGTAGGATTAATCCCTTTGCAATATATATATATATTAAAAGCATAAATTATATGTAAATACTTTTAACTATGCTCATATATATTAACACGCGTGAGTGTAAGTGTAGTAGTCAAAAGTAGAGGGACCAATAATGTAAACTGTAATAGTTATTATAAGAATAACAACCCAAACCCTTAGGGGGAGGGGCGCTTACCGTGTAGTTTTTCAGCTTCATTGATTTCTATCAATCATACACTGCCACATCACTTTACTGATTCACTTCATTAAAAAGTTTTTTAGAGACAACACTTTACTGATTCTTTACCAAACAATTAATTATTTTCACACATAATAATAATAATAATAATAATAATAATAATAATAATAATAATAATAATATATTACCCTTTCCCACCTTCTCTCTCCCCCCCTCTCTTTCTCTCTCCCAATAATAAATGCCTTGACACTCTCTCTCCTCCCTCTCCCGTGAAGGATCCCGTTAGATAGAATCAGCAAAAGGTGCACAGGACCCCTACCGACACTACCGCCAGCGGTATTATCGTGTTGGTAGTGGGTTACCCGTGACCAAATCTGGTGGTGCCCCGTCCCCCACCCCCCAGCCTGAATTGGGTTTGCATTCCCTTCCTTTCTCTGTTGATTCCAATTATCAAGCTAACAATTAGTATCAGAGCCGCCTATTATCATCGGAGCTCGTGATTCCCGTTCTAATTCCTTTTAATTTTTAAATCCCGATCACTTCCTGATCAATTCCGATCAAATTTCGATTAATTTGGTGTATTTTTTTCAAAATCAATGTCGCATAAAAAGTTATTAATGTTAAAAAATCGTGGGGAAAGTGCATGTGCCATGTACATGAGAGAAAAATAATTTTATCGTTTTGGAGGGCAATTAAGGGGGGATGATCTCATTGAATGCCATGTGTCCCACCCCTTTTCTTTTATATATATAATATACTAGGCGAGATCCCGTGTGGAAACACACGAGACGATTAAGCCAAGCCTTATCCGCTGTACGGTAACCACCGACACGTCAACAGACCAAACGTCTGGTGAGAGGAACCGTTGTTGGCATTAAGAACTCAATCCGGAAGAAGAAAAAGAGGCGCCGCCATTCCTTACTTCGGAAGGGATATAGTAAGAGACGACTGCTTATCTATCATCTTTTATGAGTGAAACAAGGAGCTCTATGACTATTTGTATTTTAGCCGAAGGCCTTTTGATTGTTATAGTCTCTCGCTTGGACTCTTCTCACGAATTGGATTCGAACCAATATGCTTCTTTCGGCACAACTTCTCCTTTTAGTTGATCGTGAGTAGATTTGTCATCCCCCTCATTTCTTTTCACCTTAGTAGTCCTATGCATAGTCAGTACTATAGCCCCAATCATGGCTACTAATAAAATCAGACTAGGAACCAAAAACCAGACGTTTTCGCAACGTCTGTTTATATCTTTTAACACTGATCAGATGTTTAATAACTGAAAGGTTACAACCAAGGAACAAAAACTCTACAGACGGGTTAAAAACCTGTAGTCAATATGTAGCCTTATATAAAAACCATATATAATCAACGTTAAACAAAACAAACAAAATCAACTTTAAACATCAATATACATTATGAATTCCATCTTCATAACATCTGTTTATATTTATGAATATACATTAGGAACTAATAAACTAAAGTTGTAAGTCCCAAATACTAGATCTTGTTAGTGCAAGAGATTGTTATCACTTAGAAACACCTATTGATTAGGTGTTTTAAGTGATGAATATTGAAAACTAAGAAACTAGATAAAACTTATATAACCGACACATAAGATAAAGAGATTCAAGCTTCCATTACTGATAATAATCATTGTAAAACCATGGAATACACAATAAGTACGCACCCTTTTGTTCTTGTGCTATGAAAGATAACTCAAAACCCTAACCCTAGGAGCTGCACAATGCATTCTATATATAGAGGAGTCTAATGGGCCTACGCACTTAGCTAACTGCGCAGGGCCCGGATTTAAGTGCACAGATACTAGGGTTTCCACATAAACTTTGATCTAATTACATAATCAGCCCCTTGGCTTACAAAACCTATCATATCCTATCAAAAGTCTTTGTTCTGGTAACTGTGGTCTCAACTGAACCCAACAATACTCCCCCTACACCACAGCTACCAGATCTTTCTCTGTCTCAATCGATTATCACGTCGCTTGTCTCCCTCTCTTCTCTTTCTTCCTGCACGGGGGGTTCTTCAACAATAGCAGCAACATGTTCTTCAACTATAGCAACAGCAGGTTCTTCTTGGACTACGATAGGTTCTGGATCAGGAACTGCTGTGGGTACTTGAGTAATCGCCTCTGGAGCAGTTTCTGCTTCAGCTTGAGTTTCTTGCGCAGCAGTAGCTTTAGCAGCCTTTTCTTTTGCAGCTCTTTCTTTCTGTTCTTTGGTAATGTCCGCTGCATTGATTCTATCGACCGCATCTAGTAGTTCTTGTTTCAACTTCATAGCCCAATCGACTGCTCTCCTGAATAATACAGCTTCCTCAAAAACTACATGCCCTGCTCCCATATTTATTTGGTTTGCAAACAGTATATTCAGATTAGACAGATTAAGAGCGAAGACATCCACTGGATCAAGAATTCTCATAATCTCAGCATTATCCTTTGACTTGATCACTGCTTCACCAGTCAGACTGTCATAAAACCATTTCTTGAAATCTTTTAACATGACTGGAAGCTCTTCGCGTATAGGAACCCTTGTAACAACCTTTGGGGGATCTATCACATAAGTAATCCTACCTTCTCCACTAGTAGGATCAATCCTTTTCTTTGAAATGCGACGTCTTGGGTTTTGAGGCTTGAAAACTGTGAAATTTCTCACACATTCTCTTTCTATCAAACTTGCAATGCCGGTTCCAATGGAGTTGTTGGTGGGATTGATGAAGTGTGCCCTGTTTAGCTCTATGATGTCCCAGCGAGGGAGAGATTGCAAGTCATGTTGACTTTTAAGTATTGAATAACTCCCCCTCGACCCTTGATCACGAACAACTTCTTTAATTCATCGTACTTCCACGAAATAATCTTTTCTTGATGAGCTTCTTTAGTGTGGTGGATGTTTTGATGAAAGGCTGGAATAGTAATCTTCTTTCTTGGGAGCCATGTGGGCCTTTCAGGGCTGACCCTATGACCATCAGCAGTCTCATACACGGTTGCTTCTTCTTCACCGAACTCTATGAACGTTTCAGGCATCTCATCTTCACTTACTTTATCAACATCACTTTCTTCAGCAATTCTTTCTTTTTCCTGTTCTTCTTCTAAAAACTTCCCAAAGTTGAACAATTCATTAGATGATGTGCTTGGCTCGATGTTCTGTTGTTTCTGCAGCTCTTGAATCATATCAAACATCTTCATCTACACAATATTGGTTTGGAACTTTATCAGGTATCTTTGATCTCTAACAATCTTCTCAAGGTTCCTATTCTTGTGTTTCAGCTTCTTCAGCTTTCTCTTGAGCTCTTTCTTCAGCAGTTAGTGGAGCTGAGGAGGGAGCTGGTTCAGATTGAGCTATTTCAGGAGCAGTTTCCCGTTGGGCTTCTTCCATGTCTCGCCTTTTTTTCTGAATCTTGTTATACAGCTCTTTGATAATTGGATAGCGTTGAGCCAGGTACATATTTTCATACATCGGCTCCCACTCAACAGTGCTGCACTCAGTAAAAAATCTTCCAGTTCTGGCAAAATGGTACTCTCCATCATGAGGCAGATTCTCGTATTGTGCATTTATCATCATTTGCATGAATCTAGGATACATGGCCCACTTTGAATCAGATTGGGCGTTCTTTACTATGTAATCAAAGATCATCCCTGACAAGTTGATCTCTCAGAAGATCAGCTTTGACTAAGAATTTGACGGGTCCAGGTTGATCTCCAAGTCTTAACACACGTCTGACTGTATCTTCGGTGATAATCAAGTGTTTGTTTCAGACAGTTGCGTTGATTCTCTTAACACCGTCGACGACTTCATATCTCCCGGATCTCCAGAAATCTTCAATGTGATCTGCATAGACTGTCAGACTGTGTTCCACAGCATATCCGATTCGGCTTTGCCGGATCCATGCCACAACATCTCTGAATTTGTGATCCTCAGTCTCGAGATTGATGGCCTGGTTTTGCATGCCTCTATTGTCCCACGGAATTGCCATCTGTTCCAGGTCACATGCACGAAATACAAGTTAGCATTTTCGAGTGTAAGCAAAAGACCAACGATTGATATCTTAGACTTAGGCGGACGACGGACTTAGATCATTTTGAGTAATAAATGTCTTGTGGTTTAGATAGACGGATTATCATGCTTGATTGGTTTGGTTTTAAAATTGGGTATAATAAGTGCACAAGTTATATAAGGTTTAGTAGTCTATAATCATCGACGTCCATGGTTAAGTACGCAGGTCTTAAGTCTAAGTACGCAGTCCAGTCCAAAGCCTTAGGTAATCAAGTACGCAGGTCAGTCCAAATTCTTAGTTAAGTACGCAGGACACTCAAATCAATCAGATAAGTGCGCAATCAGTCAGGACTTGGGCATGGTAACCCTATTGCCTGGACAAGCCAATCTGCATACTTAACAAGTACGCAGACACTTAAACTTCCGTTTAAGATTTTAGTACGCAGGTCAAGTGCGCAGAAGCCTTGGGTTTCAGGGATTTGAATATATTAAACAAGTGCGCAGGTTCTTGAAACAAGTGCGCAATCTTCAAGAGATAAATGCGCAATATTCAAAGGAAATCCCAAAACCCACAACAGAAATCCTCAGAAAGAACACTTAATCCCTGTAATCATACAAACAAATTAGTCAAGGCATAATCTACCTTAAAAACGAACAAAAACAATGTAAAATGCAGACGAAAGAGTGGATTAAAAGGTGATTAGAGGGTGATTAGTGATGAATGTTGGGTTTAATGGTGATGAATGATGAGAATGATGATGATGATCGTTTGAAGATGAGAAATTAGGGTTTAAGATTTGTAACGGCTGTAAAAAAAATTTTACACACATATATATAACAGTGATATGGGCCTGCGCACTAAAGACAAGTGTGCAGGGCTTAATAAGTGCGTAGGGCCCAAAACATTTAAAATTAGGGATTAGAGATTAGGGATTAACCATTTCTCACCTTCTGCATTCAAGATCATACTAACCATACCTGCCAGATCACATTTCAACTTCCCGTTGGATAGCTACAGCCTAAGAAAAACTGTCGGTATACTTGTCCACTTAAATCCATGCCTTTTCTCTTTCAACATGTGTTTGGTGATGATATTTATCATGTTTTTGGTAATATTGACGAAAATTTTGTGGACCCCACTTGTGCTAGGTATAAGCCTACCGATCCTCATGGTTTATTGAGTTATAATGATGATAGCTTCAGGTCTATGTTTCCATAAGTAGAGAAGATGATCATTATGTCGATCAGATGATGAGAGCTTCAGGTCTATGTTTCCATAAGCAGAGAAGATGATCATCTGATCGCTGGTTGAGCTATCTATGTATGTTTGCACGTCACTAACATTGCGTGTCTTTTGCTGCTCATTTGATTTATTTGCCCAGCCCCGCATTGGTAGCTTGCACTCTTAGGTGTCTTTTGAATACCTACGCATAAAATTTTCTGTGTCTTTTGATCTCTCAACCTATGTATGACCGGACTCAGCTCATGCAGAACTACAACACAGTGGGAGTCCAACTTGCCGTGTAGACATTTACTGTTAATCACCAAGTAGTTGTTTACTCGTTTGAAGCTGAATCTACCGACACATCGTTGCTTGAGGCCACAGCATCCTCTGGGTCCTATTCACATGCTGATAAAATATGATTAGTTCCTATCATTTCTTGAAATTTTGCAGTAGGGATAGACCGGTTTTACTTTCTCCCCCAAAAATCTTGTTTGAAAGGAAAATAAGATTTTTCTATATATTATGCACAAGGTTTTTTTTTTTTTTTGATTTTTTTTAATGAAATCACTCAAAATTTGTCATCTCTAGCCATGTTACCAACTGACGAAAACGGGTTTTGTAAAGATATCTGCCTTTTGATCAGCAGTATCTATTGGCAACACCTGTATATATCCTTTGTCGTGAGCATCGCGAATGAAATGAATCTGAATTTCGATATGTTTAGTTTTAGAATGGTCAATTTGATTCTTCACGATGTCACGACAAATATCATTATCAATGAAAATAGGAGTTTTCATGACATTCAAACCGTAGTCCAAAAGATGATTTTGTATCCATAAAACTTGACAGCAACAACTGGAAGCAGCCGTGTATACAGCTTAAGCAGTGGAGATAGACATTGTTGCCTGCTTCTTACTCTGCCAAGATACTAGCCTATTACCCAGAAATTGACAACCACCAGAGACAAATTGTTGGTCAATCCTGCAACCTGCATGATCACTATCAGAGTATGCAATTAAATCAAAATTATCACTCTTAGGATACCATAAACCAAGTTTCGGTGATCCTTTGAGGTAGCGGAAGATTCTTTTGACTGTAGTTTCATGAGATTGCTTGGGATTTGACTGAAAGCGAGCACAGCATCCAACTTCCCACATAATGTCTGGTCTGCTGGCTATCAGATACATCAGGGATCCAATTATTGATCGATATGTGTGTGGATTCACTGATGGTCCTTGAAGATCTGGTACATGTGTAGTTTGAGCAGCAAAAGGAGTGTTGGACGGCTTGCAGTCAGACAAGTTGTACTTTGATAAGATATCTCTTGTATATTTGGCTTGATGAATGAGAATTTCGTCTTCCTTCTGCTGGACCTCCAGTGCTAAGAAAAATGACAATTCTCCTATCATGCTCATTTCGAATTGAGACTTCATGATACTTTCAAATTCCCTGCATAAGCTTTCATCAGTGTAACCAAAGATGATATCATCTACATAAATTTGAACCAGAATAGAGTGTTTGTTGACTTCTTTGGTGAATAGGGTCATGTCGATTTTCCCTCTGGTGTATCCGTTTTGCAACAGATATGAGGACAAGGTCTCATACCAAGCTCGAGGTGCTTGATGAAGACCATAGAGAGCCTTGTCCAGTTTATTGTATCTGTTGGGATAGTAAGGGTCTTCAAAGCCGGGTGGCTGACATACATAGACTTCTTCTTTGATTTTTCCATATAAGAAACAATCTTTACATCCATCTGAAAAACCTTGAAGTTTTTGTATGATGTGTAGGCAAGGAAGATACGAATGGCTTCAAGTTGGGCGACTGGTGCAAAGACTTCCTCATAATCAATCCCATCTTGTTGACGAAAACCCTGAACAACTAGACGAGCTTTGTTCTTGATTACCACACTACGCTCATCCATTTTGTTACGAAAAACCCATCTCATACCAATAGGATACTTTCCTTCAGGTAGATCCACTAGCTCCCAAACCTTGAGTTTTCTGAACTGAAAGAGCTCTTCCTGCATGGCTTCTACCCAGCTTGCATCTCTGACTGCATCTTCAATGCTGAAAGGTACTTACTGTCTGAGACAAGAATGCTGAGAGAGTGGTGTTGAGCTTATCTGCCTGATTTCTGGTAAGAACACCCTTAGTGATTGGTCCGATGATGTTTTCAATAGGATGATTCTTGGATGATTTGAATCCCATGTTCTGCTCTTCTTGAACTTAGGGAGGCAGATTTGATAAGTGATCTCCAGGTGTTGAGGAGCTGGATGGATCATTTACAAACTGTTGTGCTGAAGATGTTTCTTCTGAAATTGGAGTACTTTTCAGGAGATTGTGTAGTTTCAGCAGTTGTATCACCATTTGCGGGTTGAAAAGGAAAGATTGGATCAGCTACTAATGGAGAGAGTCGGGTGGTGAAGGGTGCAACGTCATCTTCAGAAGAGTAGAGAGTATCTCCGAAAGGAGAAGGATCAGATGCTTGATTTTCAGGAGCTTGATCTTCAGTAATATTGAAATTGTTGAAAACAACGTCCACATCAAAGAACCAGTCAAGACCGGCTCCTGTGTTAGTGGGGTTGGATTCCTGCCAATCTACATAGAAAGATTCAAGGACCATCTTGGTGCGTTTTTTGTATACTCTATAAGCCTTTTGACTTGAAGAGTATCAAACAAAGAAGCACTCATCTCCAACTGCATCAAACATCATTATGTTCTCATAGTTGTTCAGAAGAGTACATGAACATCCGAATGGTCTGAAGTAGTCGATGAGAGATTTTCTTTTGAAAAGTAATTCATAACCTATTTTCCCGCGTGACTTGACGATCAAGACTCTGTTCAGAACATAACAGGCGGTATTCACAGCTTCTTCCCAGAAAATGATCAGCGACTTGGAGTCAATGAGCATCGTTCTGGCAGCTTCAATAAGTGTGTGATTCTTTCTCTCAGCCACTTCGTTCTGTTGAGGAGTTCTCGTAGCACTGTACTGAAGATGAATTCCTTTGCTGCAGCAGAAAGTCATGAAGCTTTGATTTTTGAATTCTGTTCCTTGATCGCTTCTGATTGACCTGACCTTCAATTTTATTATGTTCTCAATAAGAGGAACAAACAGCATCAAGATATCAGCAGCTTCACTTTTGTACTCTAAGAAATACACCCATGTGAAGCGAGAGAAATCATCTGTGATCACCAAACAATAAGATTTTTTAGCCAAGCTTTTAACACTAATTGGACCGAAAAGATCCATATGCAATAATTGAAGGGGAGAGTCAATTGAGTTCACTGTTTTGGATTTATGCGATTTCTTGTGTTGTTTTCCTTTGGCACATGCTAAACATTTTTCAGAAAAAGGGAATTCCTTGGAAGGAAGACCTCTGACTAGATTTAGAAAGTTTGTTTATGTTTTTAAAGTTCACATGTCCCAATCGCCTATGCCATAACAGTGACTCTGATTCGGATGCCTTTGAAAGTAAACAAGTCATTGGGCATTCAGACTTGGCATCTCTCATATTTATCACATAGGTATTATTCTGCCTGGGATCTTTTAACATAATCATGTTGGTTGGTGGTTTAAATCCTGGCTTTAGAAAGATGCACTCCATGTCATTGAATAACACCGAGATTCCTTTGTCGCAGACTTGTGATATGCTCAACAGATTGTAGCACAATTCTGGAACATAATTGACATCTTCTAGAGTCAGTGCGTCAAAAACCACATCTCCTATTCCAACAATCTTTCCGCCCTTTTCATTCCCAGCGAATGCAACAAACTCTCCATCAATAAATCGATAGTGTTTGAGGAGTTCTTTCAGTCCAGTCATATGGCTTGAAGTGCCGCTATCAACATGCCATAAATATCTCATAAGAGCTATCAACCATTTCTGTAGTTTATTCTGAAATACAAAAGAAAACAAAGGAAAGACAAAGATAAATACAAGAAATTCTATGTACAATCACGACTCAGACATTTACTTAGTTAACTTTGGGAATCCAGGTCTGCTTTAGTTTTAATCTATCGTGATTTTCACCCAAAATTAACTCTTGTCTTTTCCAAATTTGTGTGGTTTTAACAAAACTTTTTACTGTTTCTTGAAGGTTTTAGATCTGATCAGAAAAAGAATTTTGAGTTTTGACTTCATTTTGTGGTTTAGGTTTCAAATGACATTTTTTGACCACATGTCCCTCATTTCCACATCTAAAGCATTTTGAGTGTTTAGGCTTGATCTTTGGAGAAGATATGGATGATGATGGTTGTGATGTTCTTTTCTTGATCTTGTTTGAGCAGGAGCTTTCAATTGAACATGATTCATCCTTGTTACCACTTGATTCTTCATTTGTGTTGTAGTCAGGCGTGCTGACGTTGCTTTCTGTATCACTCTGTGATTCTTCAGAACTTGAGTTACCTGTTTCACTTTGTGATTCTTCAGAACATGAAATATCTGTAGATGATGGAACATACTCTGGAATTTCTTCAGTGAGAAATTTCCCAAACCTGTTCTGTTTTAGTTCTGGTACAAACACAAATGGTTTATATGCAATTTTATCATCAGAGAACGCAGCATTAAGATCAACACATGCTGGCATAACATTGTCAACACAAACATTAGAGCGTTTGATAGGATTCTTCCTATCATCAGGGGCCACAACGCCCTTTAAGTCTAGTATAGAAGTTAATTTAATACAATCATCCGGTCTAGATAAACTATTACAGTTATCTATCCTAGATAAACTATTACAGTCATCCAGCTTAGTTAAACTATTACAGTCATCCGAATTCAAAATAGTTTTAGTCTTTTCATTATTCCAGATGAACCAATTCACTGTAGAGTAATTGGCACCCGGGTGACCTAACCCCAACGTCTGTCCACCACAACTCTCATCATCTTCCACCTGAGCCTTTTGGGTCACATCTGCATTGCTTTTACTTATATTAGAATTTGACTCAGATTTGACACATTCTTTTTCAAAAAGATCATTTTTTGGATGAGGTTTTGGAATGGGTATATATTCACTTCGGCTCAAAGGTAAAAACAGAGATCTTTCAATCCCCTTTTTATCCTTATACCCAATTCCATCTTTGACGAACGATTGCCTTGAGCAACCTCTAATATCAGCATGAGCCTTTTTGCTTACATTCCATTTGTCCACAATGATCTGGAGATGATTTGTTTCATTTCTAGATTTTTTTAACTTTGAGGTTAAATCATTTATTAGAAAATCCTTTTTGAGAACAAATTCTTTTAGAGTTTGCATTTCAGCTAGAGTTGCATTTAACTTTCGCTGATACGCCAACTCATTTTCTTTCATTTCAGTGTTAATTTTTTGGATATCGTCCATTTCTCTTAAAATTTTCCTATTGTATGACAAACAGTAAGCAACCGCTGTAACGCACCTTGGTGAGCACAGCTTTGATTTTATTTCAAGAGGAATACTTACCAGATCTCTTTCCTCATCTTTCTTGGGCACATTCTGCGGCTTCTCATCTGCTTTGCTAGGGGATGTCTTCTCAGCTATCAATGCTTCCTCAGAGGTCGCTTCTTTTCCCTTTTCGGCAATCAACACTCCCTTCAGACCTGCATTTTCTAGCATACCACCCTTTGGCATTTCAACCGACGACCCTTCCAGTGCATTCACGCCATTTGTGGATTTGGTACAAATTTTGGCCATCAATGCTTTGTTCACATCAGCTTCAGCCGCAGCTGCCTCCTCTCCCCAATCAAAGTCTTCAACCACCAATGCTTTCTATTGATTCTTTTCATTTGCTTCATTTCCATCAGTAATCGCCACCATTCTTTTAGCCGGTTTGATCTCTGCTTGATTCAGAGTGGGACACTCATATTTGAAGTGCCCAAGAGTCTTGCAGTTGTAACATCTAATCTTTGACTTGTCAAAACCTGCTTTATCCATTCTGACTCTTCTACCAGTTCTGTCTTGAAATCTTTTCACCCTCAGAGTGATCATAGCCATCTGCCATTTGAGATCCATTTCTTCCATATCATCCGGATCAACTTGGTACATGTCTTCAGGAGTCATCATCTCACTCTTAAGGTCACCAGTCTTCAAAGCCTCAAAGCTAGTCATGAATGTGTTGAAGAGTTCAACATGTTCGGTAGCAAGCTTAGTGAGCTGTGGGTTGAGTGTCTTTGCAGCCTTTTCAGAGCATGAGACTGTCTTTCCCAAGCTTAAACTACCACCACCAATTGAATCCACATATACATGTGATGAGCTTGAACCCATGTCACCTACTGGAGTCATTAATGCTAGATTCTTCATAGCAGTGCTAAGAAAGACTTTCGGAACAGTCTGATTCATTTCTCTTTTGGTGATATCCATTTCGAATGACTTCAGAGTATTGATGAGATCAGCCAAAGTAGATTGAGCATCTAAATACTCTTTTCTAATCAACATGCATTGTAGACTCCATTCCTTGGGCAGAGACTCGAGCAATTTCTTGATTGAGTTTCGGTTGTTGACTGGAATTCCTACTTTCTTCATCTTAGCTAGCATGCTCATGAATCTGTCAATGTGTGAGCTCAGACTCTCACCACGAATACTGCCAAACATATCATATTCCTTTTGCACCATATCTTGCTTATTTTGGCGCATTTCAGCATTCCCCTCATAGTACTCGTTCAGTGCATACCACAGATCATGAGCAGTGCCGTACTCCTCGAACATGTTGTCGACATCATTTGATAGGGCCATGGTGAGGGCACCATAAGCCTTATGATCTCTCTGAAGTAACTGCTTGTCAACATCAGTGTAGGTGGAGGGATCAGGATTGAACTCCTCCCTTGTAGCAGTTGTTCTCATAGGGATGTGTGGTCCTAGCTAGACAGAGGTCCATTGGGTAAAGTCGTTCACATAGTAGAACGCTTTCATGCGGTTCTTCCAGGTTCCATAGTCATGTGCACCCATCAATTTAGGGATACGAGTTATAGTTCCAGTCTCTAGTTCAACTTGGGTTATGGGATTAACTGTGTGATTGTTACTGTTGCCATCCATTGATTTAAGTTGATTTTAAGCTTGATTTTCTGATTTTAAAGGTTAGACTCCAAAATTAAGTCCACAATCCTCAAATTAAGTGAGCATTCCTTAAGTGCGCAGAGATTAAGTGCGCAGATTTTAAGTATGCAGAACTGTTGGTTTGATAGCACAAGAACTTTTGGGCAGAATAACGGCTAGAACACACGAATAAGTACACTGCGATAAAGCCACAGGCGGCTAAACCACTATCTCCCAAAGTCTCCTTTGGTAAGTGCACGGAATTAAGTACGCAGAATTAAGTACGCAGCAACCTGAAACAATAGCGATTACACTGTGAATATCTTGTCTCCTGATAAGTGTGCAGTTTTGACAAGTACACAGAGAACTAGTGTTTCTTTGATAAGTACGCAGAAACCCTAGATAAGTACTCAAAAGTTGCACAGCTTTCAGTAAGTGCGCAGACAACTAGAGATTTCTGATTAAGTGCGCAGAACCCCTAGTTAAGTGCGCTGAGACAGAAAAGTCTTAAAGTTTTGAAAAACTTGAGTTAAGTACTCAAACCACGAAATAAGTACGCTACTTATGAATTAAGTGTGCACATCAAGACTTGGGATAAGTCCTCAGAATAAGAAACAAGTATGCAGTGTTATGAGTTAAGTGTGCAAAACAAGAAATAAGTGTGCAAAACAAGAAATAAGTGCGCACAATATGAAATAAGTGCGCGCACACGTCTGTTGTAATGCACAAACTCAGCTGAAATTATCCAAAACTTTTTCACTCAATCTGAAATGCTTGGATGATGTTTCTACTTAAAATAAACAACTTTCAACACCCTAAAAACACAACACCACACGATTTCCGAAGCAACTTGATAAGAAACTCTCCCTTTTTTTAATAAACACAAAAGTTTATAAAACCTTTAAAGAAAAATTAACAAGATAAGGGTTTTGGTATCTTAAACAGATACAATCTAGAGCACAAAGGCTCTGATACCAAATTGTAAGTCCCAAATACTAGATCTTGTTAGTGCAAGAGATTGTTAACACTTAGAAACACCTATTGATTAGGTGTTTTAAGTGATGAATCTTGAAAAACTAAGAAACTAGATAAAACTTATAAAACCGACACACAAGATAAAGAGATTCAAGCTTCCATTACTGATAATAATCATTGTAAAACCATGGAATACACAATAAGAACGCACCCTTTTGTTCTTTTGCTATGAAAGATAACTCAAAACCCTAACCCTAGGAGCTGCACAATGCATTCTATATATAGAGGAGTCTAATGGGCCTGCGCACTTAGCTAAGTGCACAGGGCCCGGATTTAAGTGCGCAGATACTAGGGTTTCCACATAAACTTGGATCGAATTACATAATCAGCCCCTTGGCTTACAAAACCTATCATATCCTATCAAAAGTCTTTGTTCTGGTAACTGTGGTCTCAACTGAACCCACCAAAAGTTTCAATTCCTTTGAACGTACAATTCCTTTTATTCTTGAATTTTAAGCACTTTAGGCATATGAAACTCAATATGTGTATTAACTCATTGATATGCGATGGATGGTATCCACGGCTAGTTAAAGGAATTAAAAAACTTAAGCTTCAATTCCATTGAAGCTTCAAGCTGTGCGTGTAGATCTTTGAATCGTGCCAAAAGTTCAACATCCTTTATACCGGACTCTGAATTGCACAACACCGACAACTCACGAACAACAGTCGAAGCCATTGACTTCAAAATCCGTTGAACATCGTCTCGTTCAAATGTGCTGTCACACCCTCAAATTTCCACTTGCGGAGTTTTACCGCGAGGCGCATGACAAACCAGGATCCAAGTCAACGGTCACAATAAACAACACTATATGAAATACGTAAACTCAAAACTTGGTTATCAAACCATTAAAACATAAAGGAAGCATTTAAAGATTTAATCAACTACAAAACTATGTTCCAAAATATTCAAGACACTTATTTAAAATATGCCACTAAGCCTAGACGCCAATGTAGACCCGTGCGCCTAGTCCAACCGATGCTACCTTAGCGACCTGAGAAAAACATGCCAAAAAGACGTCAACATATATAATGCTGGTGAGTTCACAGGTTTGTTGAATATGTTACCAAGAGTTACCAAAACGTTACCATGTCCATACTATACCGATGTTACCATGTACGCTAGCTAGGCGTATGTTTTATTACTACTACGATTGGAAAACCATTACTAGACACGTTTAGCAATGTTTAGCAATGTTCAGCCCGAATGTTCAGCATGTTACCAAGGTTACCAATTCGAGACAATATGCACCCGCCCGGCCCTCCAAGCCGACGAGTGGGGCAGGTCACGCCCAATAGATCTATCCACATTTCCCCCGTTGTGCATCCCCGCACATTCATGGTTTTCCCCGGGACCTTCAAAGATCGTATAGCAATACAAAGTTAAAACCATAGTATAACATATGTTACCAAAATAGTTTAGCGCATGTTTTCTCGCCCAAAAGTTAAAGCTGTAAAAGTGGGGCCGTGAACTCACCTTAGGTTGCGTTCTTCAGTAAAAAATAGAAAGCCAAGCCCTTGATAGTCCCAATACCGGAGATCTATCAAAATGTTCACATAAGTGTTCCGACTAATAACCATAAGGTTATCTAGTCCCCGATTGTCCATATCGTAACCAAGTATGTTTTAAAACGTGTTTAAGTGTTCAACCGACGCACTAGACCGACCTGGTATCCCGTTGGCGACTCATTACCCTAACTAATCAAGTACACATAGATTACACACAAGGTTCAAGCATAAAACACTTAGTTTGTATCAAAAATCTCATTTTTGAATCAATAGGGTCGAACCAGGAAATTAACTCCACCTTCGCCCCTTTTAAGCCACCTTCGACCGTTTGAAAGCCACCTTCGACCGTTTTTAAACAGATTCAACCAAACTGTCCAGGTTCGACCCTGGGATTCCACATTCGACCACTCGACCGGTCGAATGTGCCCAGGTTCGACCCTGACAGATTACTTTTCCCAAAAACGCTTCAAAAACATCCGAAAACATCCCGAAACATTATCAAACACTGCAGTTTAGCATGAATAACTTATCCCTACAAAACCCCACCAATTTTACCCCAAAACCTATTCGTTTTAGCCTTTTCCCAAAATGGCAAAGATTATGGAAATGTCACATCATGCATGTAATCTTTACCCAATTTGGAAACTTTTCGAAATCAATCCATAATCATCTTAAAATGCTCAGTTTATCATGTAATCGAAAACCCCCAATAGTTCTATTGATAATACTAACATGCAATAAGCCCTAGATTCAATAAAATCCCCAAATTAGACTTGATATCATTATCTATCTAATTATAACCTTCAATAATCCTAAACTGTCAACAATAGCAGCCCTAGATCATGTTTCTAGCAATCGATTAATGACCACAGATACGAAACTCTTATCGGCACCAGAATCAAACAAGACAGAAACATAGCGATCATTAAGAAGGAACGTACCGGAAACTGTGTCTGGATCCTGCCTAGCCTCTGCAGATCCAATGACGAAAGCACGTGCAGTCCTGCCTCTGCCTCCGTTGTTCCCGTTACCGTTCCCGCCCCTCCCATTATCACCCTGCTTCAGCTTAGGACATTCACGCTTGAAGTGTCCCGTGTCACCACAGTTATAGCACCCCTGCTTTCCTGGAGTCCCCTGAGCAGCAGGAGCAGGAGTAGCAGTAGGAGTCTGAGTTGCGGTAAGTGACACCCTGCAATCCTTAGCAAGATGCCCCAACTGATGGCACCGATGACAGCGAGCCCGATCACAATTCCCAGAGTGGTGATAACCACACTTGTTGCACTTGGGATGCTTCCCAATATACCCTCCCGACTTCTACCCCGAAGAAGACCCAGACAAATCAAACTTCTTCACCGGCTGAGATGGCGCTGGCACGGAACTCTTCCCCACATTATCCCACTTCCTCTTGTTCCCTTCCGAACCCGAACCCTTCACAGTAGTACCCTTAGGAGGCAAAACACCTTCTGCCACCTTCAGGTTAGTCATCCGATGAGCCGATCGAACAACTTCAGCAAGAGTAGGAAGATGCCCAGCAGCCACTAACCCTGCAATCTCCGGCACTAACCCTGTAGTGCTCAATCCTCCTATACTCGGGTGTGTGCAAATCAGGGCACAACACCGCCAGCTCATTCCTCCTCATAGTGTACTCCTCAATCTCGGACCCGACCATCTTGTAACTCCAGACTTCATGTTCCAACTTCTGTACCTCCTCTCTTGGATAGTACTCACTCCTTAACAGATGCACAAAATCCGCCCAAGGCATAGCAATAGCCTCCCCCAATCCCATGTTCTGGGCAGTAGCATTCCACCACGACAATGCAGGCCCCTCGAATGTCGCAGTAGCATACTTAACCCGGTCCCCAGCGGGACAGTTACACATAACGAACACAGATTCTACCTTCTCCAGGCATCGGAGCAGTCCCACCGCTCTCTCAGTTCCAGTGAAGTTATGGGGCTGACAGTCCCGAAACTTCTTATAAGAGCACTGAGGTGGAGGTGGATTGACAGCGATACCTGAAACACGATACATGAATGAAACACAGACGAAAGAACATGACACCCAAGAATGAGGCAAGGTCGACAGAAATCAACTCACCACCCATGGCATTAATCGCAGCCTGGAAAGTAGCCATAGACATATTCACTTGCTGCTATAACAAGTCATTCAGCTCAGCTTGGGTCATGTTGATGTTACCACGACCACCGCCGCCCGCACGACCACCGCCGCCACCACGGCCGCCGCCGCCACCACGACGTCCACCGCCACGAGCACCAGACATGATCTAACAAATCAAGAAATCGAGGGATTCAGATTCACCTCTAGTGTCAACCACTAGAAATTTCCAAGAGTTAACTTAGGGACAAATTCAGGACTGTATATCTAAACTCAAAGTCCACCGGGATTTTCATGCATTTCAGTTTATTATTTCGTGTGCACCCGAAATGATAAACCGCTCTACATGGTCCTCCAAATGTACTCCTAGTCCAGACTCTGGTCACCGAATATCGTCGCCTAGTAACGTGTTACGATAGGTGCAAGTGTAAGAAAGCATGTGTGTGCTAGAGTCAACAAATCAGCCTCTTCCTCTTCGATCCCGAAGAAGAAGACAAGAGTAGATAAGAACCCAAGTAAAAGCAGATGATGTAACAAAGAAGTATGATGATGATGTAAGGACACCCCGACAAAGTTAGTACGTATCCCACTAATAGACTCAAAGTATGTGACCGTCTAGTGTGTGTGACTCGGCTATAGACCAGACTCTACATGCAGTCCTAGTTCACTATAACCATTGGCTCTAATACCAATCTGTCACACCCTCAAATTTCCACTTGCGGAGTTGTACCGTGAGGCGCATGACAAACCAGGATCCAAGTCAACGGTCATAATAAACAACACTATATGAAATACGTAAACTCAAAACTTGGTTATCAAACCATTAAAACATAGTGGAAGCATTTAAAGATTTAATCAACTACAAAACTGTGTTCCAAAATATTCAAGACACTTATTTAAAATATGCCACTAAGCCTAGACACCAATGCAGACCCGTGTGCCTAGTCTAACCGATGCTACCTTAGCGACCTGAGAAAAACATGCCAAAAAGACGTCAACATATATAATGCTGGTGAGTTCACAGGTTTGTTCAATATGTTACCAAGAGTTACCAAAACGTTACCATGTCCATACTATACCGATGTTACCAAGTACGCTAGCTCGGCGTATGTTCTATTACTACTACGATTGGAGAACCATTACTAGACACGTTTAGCAATGTTTAGCAATGTGCAGCCCGAATGTTCAGCATGTTACCAATGTTACCAGTTCGAGACAACATGCACCCGCCCGGCCCTCCAAGCCGACGAGTGGGGCAGGTCAGGCCCAATAAATCTATCCACATTTCCCCCATTGTGCATCCCCGCACATTCATGGTTTTCCCCAGGACTTTCAAAGATCGTATAGCAATGCAAAGTTAAAACCATAGTATGACATATGTTACCAAAATAGTTCAGCGCATGTTTTCTCCCCCAAAAGTTAAAGCTGTAAAAGTGGGGCCGTGAACTCACCTTAGGTTGCGTTCTTCAGTAAATAATAGAAAGCCAAGCCCTTTATAATCCCACTACCGGAGATCTATCAAAATGTTCACATAAGTGTTCCGACTAATAACCATAAGGTAAGACTATGTACAATCTATTCATGCAAAGAATCGATCAAACCAATTATTTTCAAGCCACGAAACAGGCCCTACAAGTCGACATTCAGAATCTGTCCAGATTCTAATCATGCAATATTATCAATTATATCAAACCCTAGTTGTATATTATCAATCAATAACACCTAATAATCATCATACAACATTAGTAAGAACCACATCTGATCAAAACCCTAATTATACATCACAAACATCATTATTCACAAACCCTAGAAGTCTAAAACATCAAGAACATGCATAATCATGCAAAACATATAACATTCATTATATAACCATGTGCTTGACCCTTTTAATCTTCGTAATCATCATGTTTTAACTTTTATAAAATACTTTCAGACCTGGACAAACAAGGTTTTGATGTTTTAAGACAATTTAAAGAAGATTAAAACATAAGGGAATGAAGATTATACCACAAACACTCCAAAACAACCAACCGAACGCTCTCCAAGCTTCCCGATTGATGTTCTTGAGCTTTAGCAGGTGGTTTAGGGTTAATAATTCGTAAATAGGGCAGTAGGGGCGATTAGGGTTTGAGTTTAGGAGATACAAGAGGCTTAAGGTTGCTTAAATAGTAGTTTAAGGCGGTTTAACCACGTCAGCGTGTTCCGAACACCCGTTCGGAATTGTGAATGGCCGTTCGGAATGGTTTAATCCGTTTTGAGCGGCCCAGTTTGTTGTATAGCCTGTTTTCTTTGATGTTTTCATTATTTTGGGCCATACCAAGCGTAACCCCATGTTTTAAGACCCCAACAAACCTCATGCTCCACTTTTAATAATTTTTATTAACGTGTTCGGTTTAGGTTCACATAATCACGTATGGTTTTCACATAAGTTTGTCAGATATCACCGAGACACATAAGTTTATTATTCACCAACGTCCGAGGTTCACTAATCATGTAATCACATATTAACTCACAACAATGCACGTATGTCCTATCTAGCTATCTAGCTAACCCTCGTTAAGTATAATGTACGCGTGACTCGCTAAGGTAGACTTAAATCTAGACAACGTTGTTAACCAGAATTTGCTGGGTGTCACACCACCTTCGCCCCTTTTTAAGCCACCTTCGACCGTTTGAAAGCCACCTTCGACCGTTTTTAAATAGATTCGACCAAACTGTCCAGGTTCAACCCTGGGATTCCACATTCGTCCACTCGACCGGTCGAATGTGCCCAGGTTCGACCCTGACAGATTACTTTTCCCAAAAACGCTTCAAAAACATCCGAAAACATCCCAAAACATTATCAAACACGGCCGTTTAGCCTGAATAACTTATCCCTACAAAACCCCACCAATTTTTCCCCAAAACTTATTCGTTTTAGCCCTTTCCCAAAATGGCAAAGATTATGGAAATGTCACATCATGCATGTAATCTTTACCCAATTTGGAAACTTTTCTAAATCAATCCATAATCAACTTAAAATGCTCAGTTTATCATGTAATCGAAAACCCCCAATAGTTCTATTGATAATACTAACATGCAATAAGCCCTAGATTCAATAAAATCCCCAAATTAGACTTGATATCATTATCTATCTAATTATAACCTTCAATAATCCTAAACTGTCATCAATAGCAGCCCTGGATCATGTTTCTAGCATTAGCACAGCAGCAAATCATTAAACAACACATAATATCACATAACACATGATTAACATATGTTTATTGATATAAAAACCTATGTTTAATGATAGGGATTTGTTTTAGAAAGATGTTTAAAAGGTTTTTATTGATAAAAACATCCTTAAAATAGATCTGGACATTTAGGGTTAGATAAAAACGAATTAAATTACTTGGACAAGGTTTTGAATTAAGAACACACCTTGGATTCTTGATTTGATGTTGTTGATAGGTTAGATTATGAAAAATAAGAGCAAAAACTCCTTCCTTAGTGATTAAAATTGTTTGAGAGTGTTTTGAGATAGTTAGGGTTTGTGAAATGGTGAAAAATGACAAAGTTTGGTATTTAAAGTAGTCCACATTCGCCCCTTTTCACCTGGGCAAATGTACCCACATTCGCCCCTTTCACAGGGTCGAATGTGCCTTGTTCTGGTCGAATGAAACTCTTTCATTTCCACATTCCAGGTTCGCCCCTTCAGTAAGGGTTGAACCAAGAGTATTTTCCAGGTTCGCCCCCACGATGTGGTCGAACCTGGACCTATGTTTTTCTAGTTTTCCAGTTTGTCGTGTTTAACGCATTTTAACGCATCCTAACACATGAACATGCAACCTTAGTCTATGTTTAACATATTTTAGCATGGGTGGTTATCTACACATCGTTTAAACACGTCTTTGGATATAATCCACCATATAACAATTAATCTACACATAACACTTAATTAGTTTATGTAATTTCACCAACAACGGGACCCGGTACTAGTGTATTCCCAAAACGACTCCCAATGATCCTCCAGATCATTGAACCTTGGACAATCCTATCTTGACCCGACTCAACTAACCTAGTTAAGTCCGTTTATAAATGTTTCCCGCTAAGGTAGACTTAGGTGTTACTAAAATGTTTAAGCCAAATATGCCGGGTGTCACATGTGCCCAAGTGCAAACGGTCAAAACAAATCTTCAACTCTCTTGTAGTCTTCAAATCTTGATAGTATTGTCCTGTAATTTGATTAAGAGAAAATTCCTTCATTTCATCTTCACGGTTATCACTTGAGGCTGCCATTGATGCAATTGGTGAAGACTGAAATGTAAATGTTAATATTAATTAAAATCGTTTACGATGAAATTCCGGATGTCTTTAGTATTTTATAGACTGACAACGCGTGAAGATGAAAGGTCATACGGTAGAATAGTTATTATACTTGGGTTAACGTGTTAAACGAAAAGTTTTCTTATAATGATTATATAATTAATTTCAAAATGTTTATAGTATCTAAAAAGTCTATACAATTTGTGAAACATAAATGGACGAATGCTTTGTAAAACGGAATTAAAAAGGATCTTTCAAGGGAGATTCTGTAAAGGAAACAAAGGATTTTTGAAATTTTAATTAAGTAGTTTTGTATAGTAGATATGATTTTTATTATGTGTGTTTTAATTTTAAATGCTAAGCTCTGTTTAGTAAAAACAACATTATGAATCTAATCGTCTGTTAATTACCATCTGTTTGATTATTTAAAACAATTACTTTAAGGTCTGTTTACTTATACAAACATTAGGAAGCCAATTGTGTGCTGTAAAGTAAACCTAAAATAAACACACCAACTGTTATGCTCTGTTCCATTCAAAATACCAATTAAATTCTGTTGAGATAAGGCAACCTAAAGTTGAAAGAAAAACCGTATTTGGTAACGTCTTTAAAAGCCCGCCGTCTATATAGCATAATTTTTAAAACAGTGTATTTAAAAGACTGTTTATTACAACAAATGCAAATTCAAGTGTTTGGTTCAAACAGTTGTTGGCTTAAACAGTTGCTACTAACAACTATAACACATTTATTTTTAATGTTTGTTTAATAAAGATCAATCATCTGTTCATTTTAACAGCAGACTGTTTTATTATACACAAATTTGTATTTAGAGCAATAATAATATCAAACACATTTCAATAATTAATCTGTGATTAACAATTGGTGAAATCTTTTTTCTTCTCTTTAACAAAGTCTCTGTCAAACAGCTATTATACGATTCAACCATATTATTATAATACAATAATTTGAGTTAAATATTTAATTTAAGAAAAATATATACAAAATGGAGGAGTTATAATAAAAGAAATACAAATATATTTAAAACACTACTTTAAGGACAATAGAATTACAATATGTGACTTTACAAACTACATAAAAATCCAAGGAAACATAAAAAAAATATTTCTAACAACAAAACCATAGAGAATGTTACTTCATGCCAGCATCATTGGAATATATTTAAATGTCATCCAGTTCTAAAAGCCCTAACGACTAAAGGGATCATCTCTTTGTTAATTACCACCAAAAGGAAATATGACTCTTACACTTATCCAAAGATTAAGAAGATTCATGCAAATATTCATCAAGACATTTCGCAATTTAAATTATAAGATCCAGGAAAATAAATCTAAAAGCCAAGATGATTGACGATAAGGAACCGGTGCAGCATATATATAATAAAATAATAATGGATTGATGTTTTCCTTTGATTGTACGAATCATCGAAAAACATCAATTCCACTTTTCTTCTTAACAAATTGAAAATAGGAACTGGATGTATATATGCAATAATAAATTGTTGTTTTCCTTTGATTGGAAGAATCATTGAAAAACATCAATTCGAAGTTGTTTACCAATAAACTGTTGGTAATCTACTTTCCTTTGATTGAAAGAATCTTTCGAAAAATTTGTGGAAATAAATTTAAAAGTAATATCATAATGCATATTGAATGGAGAGATGTAAAGTGAGAATACTAAAGATGAATATTGGGAATTTATCCCCTTTTATAGGCTGTAATATAACAACTATTCGTAAAGTTGGTTTTCAAATTCAATAGTTGGATTTGAAGTAAATATAAAGTTGGAAGTTACTTTTTGAAATTTTACTTTTCCAATAGTAGATTTATTCGCCGTTGTACACTATAAAAAAAAGTTACGGATGATGGCCTCGACTTTTTAACTTGTAATCAATATTTAACAAAATAATTATAAATTTAAATTACATCAGTCTTTTCAAATTCATAATTACCAGCTCAAACACCAATCGAAACAACATCTGTTCCAATTGAAAATGTGCAATGTAATGAGCCAACCACAGATCAAGCATGTATCTTCAAAGTACCAGAAGGCCTTTCAGAACGTGTCCTTGACTTAGAATCACTCAAACCTGAGATAGACTCTTTCTACTCAACAGATGATCCATTGTCACGGTGTTTCAAGTCTCTTGAAGGTTTTGAAAAGCCTTTGAATTTTAAGAAGTATATGGAGTTGAAAGAAAAACAGGTTGACATCCTTTTAAAGCAGAAAAGTGTAGGAAAAGATGACAGGGAAACGCAACTAATATTGCAGGATTTACTAAGTAAATTAGCAATTTTAGAAGAATACTCAAGCAAGCTGTCGAAGAAAGTGTCTAATAGGGAACCTGATTCACTACAAAAAAATTGCCATGTAGTGGCACTCAAAAAATGTCACAAAAGGCCAAAACAGTGTCACTAAAAGTCCACATAAGAATGGGCGGCACACAAAAAAGTGTCACTAGAAGAGCTAACACTAAAGCCTTTTAGTGACACTTTTTCAATATGCCGCACAAAGTTTTTAGGGCTTTAGTGGCACTTTATGCCACAATATAGAAAAGACTTTTGTGTCATATATTTTGGGCCTCTAAAAATTGATTCTAGTTACATGTCTATATTAGTATTAGTGACACTTTTTTTTGCCACAATATAAAAAACTTTTTATGTCACAAATTTTGTGTCGGTAAATTTTTTTTCTATATATATATGTATATTATTTAGTGGCACATAATTATACCACAAAAATCCCATTATTTACAATTCAAATATAAAACAAAAGTTCAATAAAAACTGTAAATGTAGAAATCATAGTATTATAACTTCAATAATAAGTTCAATCCGAAACATATTTCAAACATTAGCAAAATAATATGTAATAGGTAACATATCCTAAATTTCAAATAGTTCCACAAAAAGTCAAAACATTCTTTTTGAAGAGAATTCCACTATCATAGAACTTGTCTTCAAAGCTTCTCATGACATCTACCCTGCCATCATCAACCATATAAATAAGTTTAACTCTTCCTATTAATTTTCAAGCGATAAACGTGTGTATATCTTTTAACAAAAAGTATCCCCGCAACTATACATATGCGATATATAGGAAAGAAAACAGAATGGGGAACAAAACCACTACAACTAACCTGCATAAAACCCAAATTGGTTGATTCAGCAGATGTGTGATAGGCAAAACAGTAAACCTTGTAGTCAAAGATAACATTCAAAAGTCAGTGCTAAAACCTCCTAAATGAAAACGAGGTAAAAAATACATAGCAGAAAATCAAACTCAAGAATCAAATACATGCATTAAAAACAGAATCACAAGGAAAAAAGGAGCAGAACCGAGCAATCCACCTTGGATTTTCAAGCGACATGCCGACATATCAACAAGTATTCATAACAACCTTAATCGATCCCACACAACTAACTTGATCAAATAAGAACTGGAACCTTATAATCATAAGCACAATTAACAAATAAACTAACTTGATCAAATAAGAACAATTAACAAAATAACGGGACTTGATCAATTTTGAACAATTAACAAACCAACAGGACTTGATCATAATTGCTTATTGGTCATTAGCTATTTATTTGAAATTGAATTCTGAAAGAAGCTAAAACCGAAGCCTCAAAGAAAACCAGAAATCAAGTGGAACCGTTAATGGTAATCGACCAAGAAACCACAAATCGGTAACGGATAATTCGATTTACTTTAGAACCAAACATGGATAAGACACACTTACGTATGACCTAAAGAGCAGCGCATGGAAGCAAATAGATCAGCTACGCACTATAGTCTCTTTGTGAAACCAAAACGGCTGCAAAGTACCATACGCAAGAGCGGTACAGAATAAAACTGAATATATCTAACCCGCGCTTCGCTGCGGTACCGTTAATTGTAGAACAGTTATTAGATAATCATATATTACTTTCTAAGCAGTTAATATCACCGATATATCCGCTATATCGGTCCGATATATCGGTTATCGGTCATCAACCGATATGTTGATACCGATATCTTGACCGATATTTTTTACCAATATTATCGGTGATATTTGACCGATATCTTACTGATATTTGACTGATATATCACCGATATTTCCGATATCAGTATCTTTCTTATTAGTTCTTCTATCTTTCTTGCTTCTTATTGATGTTGTTAGTGTTTTAGGTCTTAATTGTTAATTGTCAGTGTTAAATATTAGTGTTTAAAGTCTTAATAAGTTCCCACTTGCTACAATTATTATTGTTTTGCATGTTGCAAGAGGTCAATCTGTTAATTGTAGGAGATTATATTTAATTGTTAGTGTTAAACTTCTATATATATGAATTTTGCATGATATAAAAATTACCGATATCCCACCGATATCTCACTGCGAAAACCGATATATCACATATCGGTCCTGGACCGATAACCGATATTTTCCGACATTAACTGCTTAGATTACTTTACCAAAACTTCTTCTAAGTATGATCATCTTCATTCACTAAGCATGCGGTACCGTTAATTGTAGAACAGTTATTAAAACTTTTCTACACGCCATATATAAGAATTAAATGACTGGATTATTTTGTTATTAGAATATTAGTGGGTAGCTTACTCGTTTCTTGAATACTTTATCACCATCGAACATTTAAATTGGTTTTGCGCCTGAATAGAGAAATATATAACTTCTGCAAAAAAATAATCTAAACTAAGTAAATAACCGCATACATGAAGTATAACTTCTATGAAAGAACACCTAACATTGTGATGCCTATTAGGAACCAAGCATAAACTAAGATCATAAGAGGATTTAAATTACCTGAAATCGGATATCAGAATCATTGTTGTTGCAAGTCCAGATCGCCGATTCTTCTGCAGCAAATTTATAGATAGTTAACGAAATCAATCAAATGTTAATATAAGCTAGGATGCAAGAAGCACATGATATAAACAAATGTCTTCCATCCCCGGTAACTGCCACAACCTCTCCAAATGTTGTTCTCAAGTGCTTTACTAGTGGATGCTTATCAAGAGGAGACGATTGGGCCATCACCTGAATTAAAATTATAATTTAATACCATAAAATAAATGCAAAAAGGTTCAGTTCAAGGACAATATATGCATCATTGCTTCACATTTTGAAACTTTTTTAATGATTTCTACCCGGCTACGAAGTTAATACCGATAGCTATAAAAAAGTATTGTTACATTAAGTTATAGCTGATCCACAACTAGTTTGATATTTAGACAATTCATTTTCTACTTGTATGTTTGTCATGGTATTTCATGTGCCTTCAAAACATGATTCATGCATCAAAATTTTAAGCACTCACAACTATTATAGCACAAATTCCTACACAGTACACACGTTGACTAGCTCTGGATAATAGCAGTACAACTATCGCAGACTAAATATTGACCAGCTAAAGACAACAGAAATATGAATCAAAATGAATTGTATCTTCTCATAACCATATAAATAACACATATTCAGATAGTAGCATATCAGTGCCTGCAAAATATATAATTTCTTAACTATCCTGAAAAGACAAGACAATTCAAGATATGAAATGCCAACCCAGTAAGGCGGCCAGAGACTGCCATCAGCGGCGCGCATGGCTGCATCTCTCTATCTCTGCATCCACCTACAAAGTGACAATGATCGCGAGACACAGACCCATATTCAGCAACGCGTGGTAGCCTAACAAAGACACCTTTTTGGGGTCGGGTCTAATTCATCGCATTTTCTGAATTAAATCCTATCCATTACTACTGTTGCAGATCTGTCCAGCAATGAACTACCCACCTAAACCATTACCTACAACTACACCAATTGCTAGTTCATACAAAAAAAAATGCAGTCAATATTTATGAACATGAGTTTAACAGCCTAAGAAATCATTGATACTCACAACTAGGGGTGCAAACGAGCTGAGCTACTCGAGATCGACTCGATAAAAAGCTCAAAACGAGCCGAGCCTTATCGAGCCCGAGCCTAAAACAAAGCTCGTTTACTTATCGAGCCCGAGCTCGAGCCTGACATATGAAGCTCGCCAGGCTTGACGAGCCTTATCGAGCCTTAATATAATATTGATTTTATTACTATTTTATACTATTTATCCCACGTTTAAAGTTGTTTAATAAACGAGCCGAGCCGAGCTTTTGACTTATCGAGCTATCGAGCCTATTATTTATATTATTTAAGTTAATATATTAACTAATAAACGCTAAACGAGTCGAGCTCGAGCTTGAAAAATTATGAACAAGCCGAGCTCGAGCTCTTATAAGTTAATGGAGCTCGAGTACGGTTGAGCTCGGGCTCGGCTTGTTTGCACCCCTACTCACAACGTGTATGGGTATATTTTTATAAACTCACAGCTGCTGCAGATCTGTCCAGCAATGTGTATGGGTATAGTTTTATAAACTCACAGCATTAGTTAGTTAGACTTCTTTTAGTCAAAGTTCGAAGACGAAAACAAGCGGTCCTAATTTCTTTCCTATTTTTCTCTACTAAGGAATAATAAAACTTGATAAATGTCCATGTAGGCAACACACGTTTATCTGTTGCTGACACAAATAGCTTAAAATCACAAAACAATCAGAACTTAATATAGAGATTACAGACAATGAGCCTCTAAACTAAAGCAGACATATATGATACCATGGTTTCTACAAGCCTAAATTTGGTCAGTATGTGTGTTTTCAGACAAAAACTTTCATCAGTGACTATTGTGTTCAATACTCCTAATAGTTTCTTATATTATTATTATAATTATACCCCAAAACAAGGAAACATTCAAATAGATACCTAACCTAGTTTACATTTACAACCAAACGAGAGAATAAAGCTAAATTGTAGGTACCGACACCTTGTTTATTTCACCGATACAAAGAAAATTCACAGCAACGATTAATAATTGGTATCGGAAAGAAGAACATCCACAGCAACGATTACGAAGTTGTTAAAATAATAAAGGAAAAGTAGAAGGAAGAATTACCGAATACTAAAAGAAAGAGCGGTTGGATTGATTGCAGATTGAAGGGAGGAGATGATTGAGAGAATGGGTGGGAATTTGGGGGGTTTTATAAACCGTCAATCTGTTTTTTATTGGTGATTATAGGGTTTGTGGAAGAACATAGCAACAATCTTTTGGGAAGAATGGGGGAATGAAAAAAAATAACAAAATTGATGTGGAGGGATATTTCCCTCCAAAGCGGGAAATGACATTTGGGTTAAAAATTTGGTCAAAATTTTTTAAATTAATTACATTACTTTTGGTTTTATTAAAACTAGGTGGATGCGGCGCAACCTTTGAGCATGTTTATGAGCAATCATAGAAAATAATAACCAAAGTGTCTTCTGGAACAAAAAAACTGCTACATATGAGAACTGTGAGTTGCAGGATTCCAAAAAGAAAAACCATACATAACCAAAGTGTCTTCTGGAACCAAAAAAACTGGTACATATGAGAACAGTGAGTTGCAGAACGCGAAAAAAAAAACCATACATGAACCTACTGAGCTAGAAGTTCAAAGCGTGACATAAATACAGGCGCGGGGCGCAACAGGTACAGAAAATACATAGGCGGAGGCAGTACACAAAAAAGCAGTTGGGGTAGGTTAAATAGAAGTTGCAAAAGTTAGCTGATGTCGCTCGCTGTTGGCTGCAGCAGGTCTAGATGTCAGTGGCTGGCCTTTTGGCTGGATTCTTATCTGATATCTCCTATGATCAAAACAAAACATATTAGCAGTTAATGTGGTGTGATAACAGGCCTATTTAAAATGTTGTGTACCTTCATCAGCAAACAGTTTGCGCCGTGCAGCTGCGTCCCTTTATTTTTCAGTAACAGACGGGTTGGCAGGAACAGGAGTTAGTGGTGTTGGTGTCGCGGAACCTTGGATGTTGCTGCTGGAACTGATTTCAGCGTTTTGGTCAGGTTGTAGGCGCACGACACTGTTTACTGAATAACTTGTTAAAGCTGTCCGATCGTCCTTTACTGCTCTTATTGTAAACTGGATTGTTTTCGCAGTAATGTCGTGAATGAGGGTACGAGGCAGGGGCGGATCTATAGTAATAGCAGGGGGTGCGGACGTTGCGGCTCAACTTCGCGCGCGTAGTGGAAAATTAGTGGAAAATTTGGTTTTTTTTTACGAAATTTGAAAAACGTTGCTACTAAAATGAAAAAAAATGAAAAACGTTACTACTGAAAAATGTTTCTAGATTCGCCACTGACGAGGATCAGGCTTGGCGAACATGTTCGCATAGAGTCGTTGTCATGGCACCAGCATTAAAAAATAAGCAAGTAAAGAAAAAAATTTCAATAAGCAGCTGCATATTTGTGAGGAACAATTAAGTGATCACATAAAACAACTAATTTACATAGTAAAATGAAATTTCAAATGGCCTTCTAATACATGTAGCTAAATGAGACTTTAAACAATCACATATAGCACAAACATGAGTTCACTAACCGACAGCATATTTGTGAGGAACAGTTCTAAAATCCTACATAACAACTAACTTACAACAGTAAATGGAAAATTTTTAATTTGCCTCATTATACGTGTAGCTAAATGAAATTTTGAATGATCACCAAATTATGATTTGAATTAGCAACAGCATATTTGCGACAACAACTAATTTACAAAACTCTTGCCTCCTAATATGTGTAGCTAAATGAAAGTTTAAAATGATCACATATAGTACTGATTTCAATAAGTAACAACATACTTTTGAGAAACACATAAAACGATCACAAATAAACAACTAATTTACGCCGGATATGTACTAACAAACATCAAAAGACTGTGTACCTAATGTTTTAAAACTCGATTGAAAGATCAACCAACGTTTCAACTTGGTGCGTTGGTGGTTTTTCGCCAATTCATAAAAAAATGTATGTTTGTTTGTGTGTGCTCTGTTAGCTCGTAAGTAACAGATGGTGTTCTAACACCGAAATCACAAAAGAAAAGTTTAAATGTGATACTACCACAATATATGCCGTCAAATATTGATAGATCTTATGTCTTTTACACTACCAACTAAAGTTGCAAGGTCAAGCCCATATGCTAGTGGTTCGTGCCACGCGTTCAGGATACAATATATAGAAAATAATGCGAGTAAATCGACAGCACGAATGACCAGCACAAAGAGCCTTAAAACAAAAGAACCTAACTTGAACAGATGACAATCAGCAAGCACATGAACGACTGAACCGACGACCCAAAAGATAATAAGGCAACATGATAACTGCATTTCTATCTCAACATAGACTAACATAAGGTGCAAACTTTTAAACAGAAGACGTACCTGCATCCAATGGTACTGTAAAATAACCTGATTAAAGCGGAAAAAAAAGAACAGATGTTAGGCAAAGAGAAGCACTGGCAGCCGAATTAAGCATTGGAGACATTAGGTCGAACAACTGGCGGGACAAAAAACATAAGCCTTTCAGACATCGAATGTGGTGAAAAAAACCCGTTTGCACCCAACAATAACTACAAAACACTATCTTGTGATCTGAATCGAGTAAACCAAGAGGGATGGTCCAGAATATTGTACACAAATCTTTCCACAAAATTAAAACCTCTTTGAAGCATGTTATTATGTGCGATTATAGAATTGTGGGTAAAACGAAAACCCTTACTCCCCGAGGCCTATATTTTTGTAAGTAAAACCTTATATTAATCCGTGTGTGTCTCGAAGCAGTTATACATTGAAGCATATAGTCACGTAAAGAAGATTTGTATAATAGCAATAAGAATATAAAAATGAATGATAAAAGATCAAAATAACTTAATAAAGGAAAGTTAGATTCAACAGAAAAAGATTTTACCTGGAACAAACGTCTGAGAGATATGAGAGGAAAGTGGTCTGAAATATTGTAGGAGGTGAAGAAATCCTGGGAGAAGGTTTTTATGTGGCGGTAATAAGCAAGGCAATGGAGACGTGTGAGGCAGAGGGGGTGAGCACGTGTAAAGAGCAAACAGTAAAAAGAGATTGAGGTGGCATAAACAACCCTGCATAAACATGAATCTGGAGATACTCGAACCTGGGTGGGAGCTGTATCAAAGCAACAACCCAGCCAAGAGAGCTGGACAAAACGTTGTGAGTATAGTGGTAAACAATGTTTATAAGCATTAGAAAATAAACACTATTCATGAGGGTTCTAAAACTAACATATTGGTAATATATGTAGTTGTGTTGGATCTTATTAAAAAAAAGTAGAAGATGTTTTTAAAATATATATAATTTTAATTTTAAGTTAGTGATTTTTTTAGTGAAAATGTTGGATATATTATTGGACATATAAGTAAAAGCCATAAATGGGTATGTTGCGTAAAATTAGCACACTTAAAGTGCCATTAAAAGATTAATTTTGTGGCATATGTGATATATGCCATTAAAACTATCGGTCAAGCAAATGTAGCACACACAAAGTGTTACTAAAACCCTATGTTAGTGGCACAACGTTAAATGACACTAAGAGCGTGTGCCACTACAAGCTTTATTTTATGGCATAAATGATAAAATGCCACTAAAACTATGGATCAAGCAAATGTAGCACACGTAAAGTGCCACTAAAGCCCTATATTAGTGGTATAAAAGCTAAATGCCATTAAGAGTGTGTGCCACTAAATGGCATTTTTTGTAGTGATTCTGATGTGGAAAACATTTTGAGAGAAGGATATCTTGATGAAATAATGAAAGCCAAAACTTACAAAGCCACGAATACTCAATTTGCCGGTTTGGATTCTAAGTCATTAAAGAATGAACTTAATAGAATTAAAGAGATGGCTAAAAAACCTAATCAAAAACTAACTCCACCAAATTGGAAGAAGGGAAAACAAAGTGACCCTAAAAGACTTCTAAAGTTAAAAAGAAAAAGACAGGAGTTGGTGGATGCTGGTTATGGAGAGATGTCACAAGTTTCTCACTGGAAGGAATCAACACTGATGGATTATTACAAACAGCTTGAGGAACGAAGGAAAGTTGATCCAACTCTGCCACTAAAGCCAAATTATGATGATGAAGACCAACCAGCTCGAAACAACAAAAAACAAAAAACTATGTTCTCAATAGATGATCTTATGACAGACAAGTTGGGGAAAATGATCGGACAAAGTAATCCATCAGAATCAACAAAAGAAAAGGAAGAGCCTGATAAAAACAGTTTGTTGAATACTTAACAGTTGATAGCTCAACAAATGGTAAACAATGACAATTTAGATAACATCTGTTTAAATAGCATCTATTATATTTCTGGTAATATTGACTAACAATGAATATAATATCTGTTTAAATACAATATGTTATATTTCTGATGATATTGAGTAGAAGTTATATTTGATAATTTCGCATTATGGTACAACAGTTTTTGAATAATAGGAAATTCATCAAAACAGATATTACTTAGCAGACTATCTATACTGAAAAGTAAGGTTTCTAAAAAGTATGTAAAATCAGCATAATATAGTTCAATTCCAACTGATATACAAAAACTTTAATACAATAATAATATAAAAAATAAATTCTTGTCTACTAAATACGCATTTACTCAAAAAGTTGATAACTCTTAGGTTTACTTCTGATGTGGAAAACATTTTGAGAGAAGGATATCTTGATGAAATAATGAAAGCCAAAACTTACAAAGCCACGAATACTCAATTTGCCGGTTTGGATTCTAAGTCATTAAAGAATGAACTTAATAGAATTAAAGAGATGGCTAAAAAACCTAACCAAAAACAAACTCACCAAATTGGAAGAAGGGAAAACAAAGTGACCCTAAAAGACTTTTAAAGTTAAAAAGAAAAAGACAGGAGTTGGTGGATGCTGGTTATGGAGAGATGTCACAAGTTTCTCACTGGAAGGAATCAACACTGATGGATTATTACAAACAGCTTGAGGAACGAAGGAAAGTTGATCCAACTCTGCCACTAAAGCCAAATTATGATGATGAAGACCAACCAGCTCGAAACAACAAAAAACAAAAAACTATGTTCTCAATAGATGATCTTATGACAGACAAGTTGGGGAAAATGATCGGACAAAGTAATCCATCAGAATCAACAAAAGAAAAGGAAGAGCCTGATAAAAACAGTTTGTTGAATACTTAACAGTTGATAGCTCAACAGATGGTAAACAATGACAATTTAGATAACATCTGTTTAAATAGCATCTATTATATTTCTGGTAATATTGACTAACAATGAATATAATATCTGTTTAAATACAATATGTTATATTTCTGATGATATTGAGTAGAAGTTATATTTGATAATTTCGCATTATGGTACAACAGTTTTTGAATAATAGGAAATTCATCAAAACAGATATTACTTAGCAGACTATCTATACTGAAAAGTAAGGTTTCTAAAAAGTATGTAAAATCAGCATAATATAGTTCAATTCCAACCGATATACAAAAAACTTTGATACAATAATAATATAAAAAATAAATTCTTTTCTACTAAATACGCATTTACTCAAAAAGTTGATAACTCTTAGGTTTACATATCGCTTCTTCCGGGGTCCTTTGCATGTAGAGGATAGGTCACCATCGTTTAGTTTATCAAAATCTTCAAAACCACTTTTTCCATTTGGAGTTATAGTACAATCCATTACAGCATCGATAGCAGACGAGTCACCGGTAACAGATACAACATCCTTCAAACAATTGACAAAAACAAATAATTATCTGTTAAATAGAAACAAAAGCTTCACAAACAATTTAATAAATTTGCTCAAAAACATACTCACTTTTAACATCAGTTGACTACCACCCTGCTCAGATTCTGATTGGTTAAAAGACTTGAATTCGAAATCTGCTTGACTGGCCTAAAGATTGTATATACAAAACAAAAATACAAAATTTAACAGCTGAGACAACATTCAAAGCTAAAAGATAATAAGCAATTCTTAAATATGGTTTTAACTTAATACTTCATCCACATTACAATATGAATTACTATTAACGGAAATTAACTCAGAAATTACGACTGGATTATCACATATTTTTAATATAGTGCAAACATGGGAGTCGTTTGTAAGATTGTATCCAGAAACATCAATTTTAAAAATTGCAGCATCTTATCAGGCAAGCAAAACAATTCTTGAGGCAAACTTTCACTATCACCAAGTTTCAACTGCCTTTCTCTTATACGACTTGCAGAAGATCCGACAACTCTCATAACATCTCGGTCAAACATCACAAAGGATACACTACCAGTCTCATCCTGAACCCTGACATGCACCTTGAACCTAAAATAGATAGACGAAAAAGTTATCTAAAATCATATATACTAATCATTAAAAGCAATCATCTTACGTAAAAAAATTGTAATTAATTAGATCTAATTACATTGTAGCAGTGGTGGTACAAAGACATTCACACTTCGAACAAAACAACGCAGAAGCAGGCAGTTTGAGAGTTTCTTCAGTAACACTTTCATGAAGCTGTAACAATTCTGATTTACTAATCACATTACCTAAACATCTGCAACACGCATCATAAAACCAACCAAAACCTTCTTGCACAATTTTTATTGTTGTAACTACAACACAAGACATTGGCTACAAAAGAAAAAAATTCAAATATATAAGTTATTACTTAAGAAAAAAAGTTGTAATATGAAGAACAAATATTAATCATAACTAAAAAATAATATAACCATATCAATCTCCATAAGCTCGTCAACATGTTTATACTCACAACCAACAATGAATTCCTAAAGCAATGGGTAAACATAGTGTTCGGAAGGTAATGTTTGAGAAGTAGAAGCAGCATCTTTTCCATGCTTCAATATAAGACTAAAATAATAGCTCGAGTTAATAAAAGAATTAGAAAATTTCTAATTTAATTATAAAAAAAATAAAAAAACGACACTATACCTCCTTCTTAACTCCTTCACCTTAGTTAAATCTACATTCAGAAACATCCGAGTTCCAAAGTTGTCACTTTCAACTATAATTGATCTAAATATATACATATACATATATTAAACCACAATGAAGTGACAAAGTATTAATAACAGCAGTTTAAAATAAATTACCTTTGGACTCCTTAACCTTGCCATGTTGTATAACAACCATTATATGGTTATTATCAGCGTTTTCAGAGATGAATTTATTAAACTGTTCTGCATAAAAATTCCACATAGTACATCACAATATCATATCACTACATAAAATCAATACACAAACACAGATAAATATATTATAAAAAATATACAAATTAAATAATGAAAGCAAACAACAATAATTTAAAGGCCAAAATGAAAGTAACAAAATAATTTACAAACAACAAAAAGGAAACGCTTACTCCAAGTCTTGAATATCAAAATTCATCCTTTTAGTTTCTTATTGATATTCCCAAATGATCTTGTTTAAGCCTTGAATTGATATAAATATAGAGACGGGTGAATTTGAGCCAAGAACAAACAACTAATATAAGAAAGATAGATAAATATTGGATTGAACAAAGAGAGCTTTCATTGAATGTAATAAACAAATAACAAGATAATCACCCACCCCGGGTGAGCTCCCCTGGGGTGGTGGCTCCAAATGCACACCCTTCTATGGTGTCTAGTGTCCTATTTATAGATTCTGAGCCTTGTCCTCCAAGCAAGCCGCCACTTGCTTGGAAAACTACTAAAATGTGTGAGTACTTGGCTGAGTACTTGCCTAAGTACTCAGTGTGAGTACTTGGCTGAGTACTTGACTAAGTGCTTGTAATTGATAACATCATTCTCTAATTTGACCCAACAATATTCCCCCAAGAATGATGCTATCAATTCTTCATATGATCCTTATTGATATATCTGACACTGTCTTCGAATCTTCACAAATCGGCTAAACACCCAAAATCTTTCATTGTTGTTTTCCCCCGCAAATATAGACCCTCCTAATTAATTCAAGACTAAAACTCAATCAGCAACTTCCACTCCGTGTAAGCTTTACGCTCGATTGATCATCTCTACTATAATTGGCATGAGATAAAGGTTCAAACCTCCGAATGATTGAAGTAGTGTAAACAGCTTCATAGTCTAAGTGCTCAGCCCACTGTGTGAGCACTTGGCTGAGTGTAAGTACTTGGTGAGCACTTGATGCCCACTGTGTGAGTACTTGGCTGAGTACTTGCCTAAGTGCTCATGGATGACACACACAAGTATGCAGCATCCGTATAGCTCTGCTAGAATAAGACAATCATGCACAACTCCCAAAAAGAATAATCATTATCCAATCATTGTAAACCCTAGGAGTCACAAATGCTCATCAGCCGCCATCTTATTTCTTCATATAAGTGCTCAAAATTCATCCACGAACAAGTACTGAACATTCAGGATATGAAACAAGTACTCAAGAGATGAAACAAGTACTCAAGATATGAAACAAGTACTCAACATTCAAGCATAAGTGCGCAGAATTGAAGCATAAGTGCTCAAAATTAAAGCATAAGTGCTCAAAATTGAAGCATAAGTGCTCAAAATTGAAGCATAAGTGCTCAAAGTTCATCCACGAACAAGTACTCAACATTCAAGATATGAAACAAGTACTCAAGATATGAAACAAGTACTCAAGATATGAAACAAGTACTCAACATTCAAGCATAAGTGCGCAGAATTGAAGCATAAGTGCTCAAAATTAAAGCATAAGTGCTCAAAATTGAAGCATAAGTGCTCAAATAGAAGCATAAGTGCTCAAAATTGAAGCATAAGTGCTCAAAGTTCATCCACGAACAAGTACTCAACATTCAAGATATGAAACAAGTACTCAACATTCAAGCATAAGTGCGCAGAATTCATCCACACATGAACTGAAAATTCATTTAAACCCCATATTCAGCAACTGTTTTATGTCTCCGGCGGGTTTCGATTGAAGATCCAATCAAAACAAGCCTCAAACGAGCCAACCGTGGCTCTGATACCAATTGATATTCCCAAATGATCTTGTTTAAGCCTTGAATTGATATAAATATAGAGACGGGTGAATTTGAGCCAAGAACAAACAACTAATATAAGAAAGATAGATAAATATTGGATTGAACAAAGAGAGCTTTCATTGAATGTAATAAACAAATAACAAGATAATCACCCACCCCGGGTGAGCTCCCCCAGGGTGGTGGCTCCAAATGCACACCCTTCTATGGTGTCTAGTGTCCTATTTATAGATTCTGAGCCTTGTCCTCCAAGCAAGCCGCCACTTGCTTGGAAAACTACTAAAATGTGTGAGTACTTGGCTGAGTACTTGCCTAAGTACTCAGTGTGAGTACTTGGCTGAGTACTTGACTAAGTGCTTGTAATTGATATCCAGCCCAGCTGGTTTGAGGTAGAGTGGGTTTTCCCCTAGGGGTTCCCATCCTTGTAGAGACTTGGGGTTCGATTCCTGGCAGCCCCCGGATTCCTTTGGCAAGGCCCGTGGTGGTATGCTCGTTGAAGCGTTGTGGCGCCGTCTCGAACCCGGGTCGCGTCTTCACCCCAGTGTGTCATAGACCACTGGGACGCCGGCAAAAAAAACACAGTTTGTTCTCTGATAAAACAATATGGTATCAGAGCAGTGATCCGTGAATCTTTTTTCATTGCTCATCATCTACCGAGAAGAAAGACTCACCAAAAGCCACCATGTCTGATAAAGACAGCGGCTCCATGGTAAATCATGATGATCATATAACCATCCAACTCGCCAATCTGCTCAAACAAATCTTGAATACCCAAAACCAACATCCGAAACTATCTGATAGCCTCTCAATCAATCTTAAACTCAACAGCCATAACCATCCCCTATGGGCTCGAATGATTCGAGTCGCAATAGAAGAAAAATCAAAATCCTTACTCAGCCATTTATCCGAAAACCCACCAGAAAAAACTGACGATAAATATGAGCAATGGGAACAGAACGATCTGATTGTGTTGTCGTGGCTCATCCAGAATATCGAACCCGCCCTGGCAAGCAACCTTACGGATTTTCCTACAGCGAAAACGCTATGGGATGCCCTCGTGGTTACCTATACCAAGGACAAATGCTTCAAAATAGTCTGTTATCCTGAATGGTGGAGCGGTCATAAAAAGGGGAATAGAAAGGCAGTGGCCGCCACCAGCAACACCGAGGACATCGGCGGCGGCGGTGATCTAAAACAGGGAGGCTTCGAAGACGTAGCTTTCAGAAGTAACTGCTCATTGGATGGAGGATATTAGGACGGGAATGATCATTGGGTGTGGCACTGAGCGATCAGGGCTATACTATGTGGAGGAAGTGACTCAACAGGGTAGAGTAATGCTTGCTCACGGGACTACAGAAAGAGAGGCCTGGCTTTGGCATAGGAGATTAGGACACCCATCTATTGGCTATTCACGTCTTTTATTTCCGAAACTTTTTCCCTCAAATAATACTTTCCATTGCGAAAAAAAAATTCCCCCGAGAATGATGCTATCAATTCTTCATATAAGTGCTCAAAATTCATCCACGAACAAGTACTCAACATTCAAGATATGAAACAAGTACTCAAGATATGAAACAAGTACTCAAAATTAAAGCATAAGTGCTCAAAATTGAAGCATAAGTGCTCAAAATAGAAGCATAAGTGCTCAAAATTGAAGCATAAGTGCTCAAAGTTCATCCACGAACAAGTACTCAACATTCAAGATATGAAACAAGTACTCAAGATATGAAACAAGTACTCAACATTCAAGCATAAGTGCACAAAATTCATCCACACATGAACTGAAATTCATTTAAACCCCATATTCAGCAACTATTTTATGTCTCCGGCGGGTTTCGGTTGAAGATCCAATCAAAACAACCCTCAAACGAGCCAATCGTGGCTCTGATACCAATTGATATTCCCAAATGATCTTGTTTAAGCCTTGAATTGATATAAATATAGAGACGGGTGATTTTGAGCCAAGAACAAACAACTAATATAAGAAAGATAGATAGATATTGGATTGAACAAAGAGAACTTTCATTGAATGTAATAAACAAATGACAAGATAATCACCCACCCCCGGGTGAGCTCCCCCGGGGTGGTGGCTCCCAATGCACACCCTTCTATGGTGTCTAGTGTCCTATTTATAGATCCTGAGCCTTGTCCTCCAAGCAAGCCGCCACTTTCTTGGAAAACTACTAAAATGTGTGAGTACTTGGCTGAGTACTTGACTAAGTGCTCAGTGTGAGTACTTGGCTGAGTACTTGCCTAAGTACTCAGTGTGAGTACTTGGCTGAGTACTTGGCTGAGTACTTGACTAAGTGCTCAGCCCACTGTGTGAGCACTTGGAAAACTTGCTTGTAATTGATAACATCATTCTCTAATTTGACCCAACACTTTTGGAGGTTGTCCAAACACATCCAGACCTCCATGTGCCAAATGAGACCACCGACAACATCTATAAAATGTTCATATAATTCAAAATATGAAACCAAAACTTTTAATATACTAAATATTAAATTTAAATTAAGAAACAAACCAACAGAAAAAAGTTCTTTGGCTTCGCCTTTAAGAATATCTTTAAAAGCAATTAAAATAAATCTATACTCAACACCTTGCCAACCAACAATACGGCTAACAGTAGTACAAGGATAGAAGTTGATCTTATAATCATGTACTACAACTTTGAATGGATCCTTGTTTTCACCAACGCCAAACTTAAATAGAATAACGACATCATCCTCTTCAAGTTGATGGTCGAATAGGTGGATCAAAGGACTCTTTATGAAGGCCTGAATCTTATCACCCTTAAAATAAATATAAAAGAAAATATAAAGATCAAAAACAACAGCTTAAACAAAATAAGGTAAAGCAAAAACATGACACAAACAAAATTTATATTTATATCATCAATAACAACATAAAATAACCTTAGAGAAAAATTACATTACCTGCTCATCAAACAATACCATTTCGATCTTAAAACTTTCTTTCCACTAAATATCAACGAAAGAACTTAAATAGCGCCATAACATAAATTAAACGAAAAACATGACAGAAACAATATTTATATTAACATGAATAATAACATAAAAAATAACCTCAGAGAAAAATTACATTACCTGCTCATCAATCAATATCATTTCTACCTTAAAAATTTCTTTCCACTTTCGTATGATACGAACCTTGAGAAACCAGATATCTTTAGATGGGTTGAGATCACAAACAATACTATCAATTTTCTTATGAAGGTCCATTGAGAAAGATTTCAACAAAAAATTCGAAAGGAGATTTTATAAATTAATTTGTGAGAGAAAATGGTTGTGTATGACGAAAGCATCTGCGAAAATGATGATTATATAGCTGCAAAAATCACACTTCCCTATGTTAATTCAAAATTTCCCTCTTAAAATTTCAAAAAGTTAAGGGCTGAATATGTACTAAACAGCCATTCATAAAAAATGCTTATAGATAACAGCTAAGAGGATATGTGCATAACGTCTGCTGTTGGTTGGAAGACCCAAGGATTGAGAACCGCTGTTGAGAGCAACAGTGGTGGTTTCACGTGGCCCACGCCTTTTTTTGAATATTTTAATGCGATTAATGACGTCAGTTTTTGCATCATACACGCATTGGTGGCCTGTCTCTCCGGCTGACACATCAGCAATCTGACGTCACTCACGCTTCTCTTATTATAGAAAGTGTGTGTGTGTGTGTGTGTGTGACCCAGATCATTTGAGAACTCCTCTGAGTTGTGAGAACTCAGGAACTCACTTTTTAACCACACACTTATTTTAATCAAAAAATGAATATGTGGTCCAGAATTAAACAACAATAAAATAATGAATAAAATATTAATATACTTACACGGGTAAAAGTCCATTACACCGGTATAATTTGGCATAAATTAATGTATTTTTTATTTTTTTACTGCGGGGTTTACGTATTTTTACACCAGTGTGCAAAAAAGATATTCGCATTTTACGTCGAGTTCTCAACGGATTCTAACCCTATATATATATATATATACTAGCAGTGAACCCGCGCGATGCGGCGGCGGCAGCAATTTCTAACGTGGTGCTTGTTTAATTAGTTAGTTTATCAATCTTCTCATGATATATTGTATAGTAGTTCTATTCATTTTCTTATTGATAGCATCAGTATTGTCTATCTATGCATGTTGTTAAATCAATAAGTTATGTTTGTAAAAATATTTTTTAAAATTATGTTTTGGGCAATCTACGACCATTTAACAAAATTGGTTATTTATTTCATGTAATTCAATTAAATTGCTTAATGTCCGAATAACTTTTAGTAAATTCGTTTAAAATAAATACAATATATAATGAGAGTACAAAAATCAAGTTTGTAAAGTTTATAACTTGAGTACTATCATTGTAGCAATTTTTTTATTTTTTGAAGTGTTGACAAGAAAAACCTAAACAAACAGTTACACAAACCGTGTTACTGTTTACTCAAATACATATTTTGATCATTTTTTATATAAAATGCTGGTATTATGTGATGCACATTAACACATAATTACGATTATAACACTGATATAAAAATTGCAAGAACTGGTTTACAAATTGAAATTATATATCGACTTCTATTTATCCTTGTAGAATTCTGATACTAATTTTATTACCTTTTTTTTAAATTCATCTCTATCAACTTTTCTTCAAATAGTTAAAACAATTTAAGTTATATAAACTACAAAATTTCATTTTAATATAAACTCCAACAAAAATTAAAGCTTTTCATTACATGTTTTCGTTCCGGTTTAAGTCAGATTACATTGGATAATTTCCTAGAGAAGTACGCCAATCATCATAAATAACAAATCAAATACACACGAGGCATGCATATGAATAAACTAAAGTTGACCCAAAACATCTTTGTTTTGAAAAAAAAAGAAAAAAAAAAACTAAAGATGTTTGATGTTGCTGATTTGCACCGGTTATCTTCGAAGCAGGTGGTGTTGGTGGTAATGCAAGGATTGGTGTTGCAGTGCGGCTGCCATCAGAAAATGTAGTCGTAACAATAATGACTAAAAGGGCCAAAATTCATTTCATCAAGTTAATCGAAATCAATATTATTATAGGCAAAACTAAACACTACTTTCCTGCTATGCATGCTTAAATGCCTTATTCATTTGGACAGAAAGAGAAATTGCTGCTGCTGCAGCAAATCATCAATGCATATCAACCACAAACTAATATAAAAATGAATATAAAAAGAAACTGATGCCTCTGATGGGTCATTTTCACCAAAACTGTGATGATTCAGAGACATTGAACAAAATAGGTTTGACTAACCTAAGTACAATTTCACTAAAACGAAGAAAGGTAGCAGGTGGTCTGAAATCAACAAAAGAAAAATTGGTTCAGAAGTTTCACCAAAACAAAAAAGTCAGTAAAAGGATGAGACCTGGCATGAACCTTAAAAACTTCTGGCCTCTGCAAAGTCAAAAGGCATTAGAAACCGATTGAAGACCATATCTGATTTTATAAACAAACAAAAAGGTCTTACATACACGGCTTGGTTTTAAAAACCTACCATTTGGTAACATCAAAAGCTTCTGCTCGTACCTTTAAGTACTAAAAAAGAAACCTACACAAATTAAAAGTAAATTAATTACCGAAGTTGCTGCTCGTAACCCAAAGAAGTTTACAAAAGTAAACTTTGGTTTAGGTCTCTTGATGATTACTTTTGTCATAGCAACCACACAACAATATAAGATAGAAGTTTTAGTTAGAGATTATTGAGATACAAAAGTGAAACAAAGAAAATATATTTTATTGAAAGCCTAAAAAATGACTTGTTTATACTTTTAGTTAAAATAAAATATTGCATTACCTTGCTATTCGCTCAAGTTGTTTCACTGTTTTTGAAGGGCCGATGACTTGTTTCTAACAGAAATTTGCGTCTTCGCCTCTAGAATCTGTAGAGGTAGACAATAAAACACGAGAAGCATACACAAATTTTGAGATGGCAAATTTAAACCATTTACATATAAACAGGTTGAATTTTGATATATCTTCAATGCACAAAAGTGGATCGCTTTTCCTACACGAGACGCTAGTATCTTATATAAATTTTATTTATATACCTCATAGCTTTATAGCTTCTCCTACCTTAAACTTAGATATATATTTGATTTAATTTACCTATATATACAACTTAAAAAACGGAAGGTATTATGATGCATAAAACCATACCATATGCAAGAGGTGCGCCTAAGGCAATTTTTAGTGAAAACTCCCGTGCCTCGGTGGCGCCTGATGTACAGAATGCGCCTTATGTTGCAAAAAGTGAAGACTTGCGCCTCAGAGTACACCTCGTGCCTCGGCGCGCATGAGGCACACTTTTTAAAACCATGTAAATACACCAATAACCAACAAAATTTCGAATTCAAAAGCAAAAATATCGTAAACACCAAGTCATTCTTAAGTGGGTATCATACGAATCAATAAGCAAAAGCAATAAAGGAGAAATTAACCAATGTGAACTAAACCCTTTCATTAAATCACGGTGGGCAATGAAGAACTTGAAGTTTGAACATTACCGGTTAAATTTTGCCAAAAAAAAAAGACAATACTTTTCAAATAAAGTATGCAAACCATTACTCCAAGTAGTGATTCAAGGCACCACCAATATTTAGTTATTTAGTACACGGATCTTAAAAATAAAGTGTCATGTTCAGCTTTTTAAGGTCAACAATGAGAAGTTAAGAAACAAATTACATTCACATGAAACCAGATATTTACATAAACTAAGCAACAAAACAAAGGAACCATGGATGCTAGTAGACATCAAACACTAATTAATAGCTTATAATCACAAAATTCTAAAACCAAAATCCAAATAAAATCTTTTAGTTGAAAATTAAACAATAACTTGTAACCAAAAATGAGAAATTCTCCTAGAATTCTAGGATGTACATCAAAATAACTTTGAATGATATTTCACACTGAATCAGCCTACTAAGTTTCATCCCGTAAAAAAAAAATCACCCAACAACAACATGCTTATAAAATATTAAAAGGGAATGTTTAAATTTGCATAAAAGAGAACGGGTTCTTACAATTATCTAACTTGCTTTGCAGAACATGTGACATCAAGCCATTACAAGAATCCGAGTCAAAGATATTCCAACCTAATATAACCAAAAATAGGCCTTCAAAAATACCTTCTTTAAATGAATTTAAGGCAAGAGCTGCAAAAATCAAGAAATGGGTCACATGAATTGAGTGTTCATTGCTAAAGTCAGCTTCTCCTGTAAAAAAAAATCTTGATTTTTAACAAACATAAATAACCCTAAATAAACACAGATGAGTATAAATTGAATTAATTATTTCATCTCCATTAAAATATAGTGAGGGAGGTCCACACATTCAGATCTATGAAAAACTAAACAACATACATCTTTTTTTACATCAGTATACCAACTTTGGTAACAAATTTACCAACAGTAAACATACCGATGCTTTGTTGCCACAAATTTATGATGATGCACATAAGAAAACACTAAATCAAAGTTCCATGGAACCACAAAGGAGCAAACCTGCAAAACGGTTGACATCGTAAAAAGGTAAACCTTAAATATATGGTCCAGAAAACAACACAATGAACAAACCTGCAAATCGATTGCTCAAGTGTTGTGTGGTTGCTTATTTTTCCGGAGAGAGGTGGTGGACATGGTTGAGGGAGGCGACGACGACTTCTAGGGTTTCTCCGGGGAAAGGGAGCTGACGGCGGTTTCTAGGGTTTCTCTGGATATATATATATATATATATATATATATATATAGAGAGAGAGAGAGAGAGAGAGAGAGAGAAAGAGGAGAATGAGGAGTGAGGAGGGGGAGAGTGTGTAGGTTTTTGTTTGGAGACGAGATTAAAATTTTAAGAACACTTTTCAACTTTTATGCTTTAAATGGTTGTATGGTGTGCTTAAAGTTGTTGTACATGTTGAAAATTGGATGAAAAGACCATATTGCCCTCCTAATATGCATTATAATATAGTATAGACATATTATATATATATATATATATATATATATGCACAAAATACGGGTACTTGTATAGATTTGTTAGGGAATGATGGTTATTAAATAATATTCCAAAAAAAGTATTTTTTTTAAATTATTTTCTTGTTTAAAGGTGATAAAACAATTTACTGGTTAAAATAACTAAACAAATTTTCAACATTTCTAAGGATAAAATTTATATTACAGCTCTAAAATGTTAGAAATATTTTTTATGAAATTTTGGTATAAAGATGATTAAAAATGGTTTTCAATGCACCATTTATGAATAAAACAAAATTAGTTATTTATAACCTATTAATAAATGGTTTTTTTTTTTTTTGAAAATATAAATTGACTTTATAAACTCTTTAAATTTTATAAACTTAAAATAAATATTTTGAAAATTTATAAAGTCATTTGATTATTTATTTTGAATTTAAAACATATATATATATATATTTTTAGAAATTAAAATTAAGAATAATAAGTTTTTTTTAGTTAACAAGATTGTATGAATTTTTGTAGGATTTAACAATCACCTTTGATATTTTAAACATATTATAGAAGTTTAATAATAAAGACATATATAACATATATTATAAACAGGATAAAAATAAAATGTTGGTGGTTGGGGTCAAACTCAAGACCCTTCCCGGTCTGCCAAAATTATGTTAATACACGCTCGATTACACGTTGCAGGCTGTCGACGGGTTAAAGGATTCAAGTCGAGTCTGAAATTGGGTAGCAAGGGTAAAGGTCTAGTGTTTTTGCCGGGTTTTCACTGGGTTTGGGCTTTTAATTACAGTTGAGTTTCGGGTTTTGTTATAGTCGGTTTGGTTATAGTTTTCGTGTGGTGATTTTGTTGGGTTTAATTACTAAGTTTATGTAAAGTGTTTTATAAACATAGTTTGTAGTTTATAAAATTCCTTAAAATCAGAAAATATTATTATTATTATTATTATTATTATTATTATTATTATTGAAAAAGGGAAAAACAAATGATTAATTATATGAATTTTATTAAAATTTTGTATTAATATGATGCAAATAAACCTTGACATGTCTAAAATATTTTGAAATTTAGACAAAACATAAGATTATATAACTTATGAGAATGAGATAAAATGAATAAAAATGGAATTTTGATTATTTAAAAATTAGGGAAAAATTACATGAGGGTACACTCGGTTAGAGTACTCTAGGATCATTGGCAATCTAACGTATGAAATGACATGTACTAGACCTAACTTGGCATACGCGTTGAGTAGGCTAAGTAGATATACAAGTAATCCAAATGAGGAACATTGGAAGAGTATAACAAGGGTGCTTAGATACATAAGATACATACGGGATTATGGACTGCATTATACCCGCGATCCAGCAGTGATTGAAGGATACACTGATGTGATCTGGATTTCAGATATAAAAGAGTCCAAATCAACAAGTGGTTACGTGTTTACACTCGGGGGTGCATCTATAGCTTGGAAGTCTTCAAAGCAAACTGTTGTAGCAAGATCCGCGATAGAATATGAGTTTATCGCCATAGAAAAATCGGGAGAAGAGGCGGAGTGGCTACGTCAATTTGTGGAACATATTCCAAAATAGACAAAACCATTGCCAGCTTTATGCATACACTATGACAGCCAATCGGCGATTCGTAGAGTTCAGAGATCAATATACAATGGCAAATCGAGGTACATTAGATATAGACACTACACGATACGACAACTACTCTCAAAGGGTGTTATCACGATTGACTATGTGAAGTCAAAAGATAACATTACGCCCGTTAACAAAAGGCTTAAGTAAAGAGTTAGTATACAAGTCGACAAGAGGAATGGGACTGAAGCCCGTGGAAAAGGGAATATGAGGGAAACCTAACCTAGTTGACTGGAGATCCCAAAATCTAGGTTCAATGGAGAACTTAATCATATGACCAAAGGAAGTCACTATTGGGGAGTACCCCAACACTAAATAAAAGGGAGTGTATACCTCCTAGTCCATTTTAATAAGTGATATGTCGTCGAGGTTAATCATATTGAAGTTAATGATTGTCTAAATCAATATAACTGGTGCTTTTAAAAATTCATGGGAATCACCTATGTTAGAGAGAAGTAGGGTCGTTTTCAATGGATTTGTGGGGAGGCGCAAATCCTAGAGCTCTTGCAGAACCAGGTTAGTGTTCCATGATCATAAAAGGGCACAAAAATGAGGGTTTGGCAAGACCATGGGGAGTGTTGCGTGAAGTGTATTGTCGTTTACACAAATAGGGGTATGTTCAAAGATGCCACGTCTACATACCGCTAGTAAGCTAAGTATGTTTCACAAAGGAAGGTTCAAAGGAGACACCTACCTATCCTGCAGTGCTCAACTATCTTTGAAACTTGTAAGAACAGGCCAATTTCTATTCATGTGGGGGATTGTTGAAAATTTGAGTGAAAAGAGTATTTTTGCAAATATAGGAAAATGAGTTTTTCCTAACTTTGGACTAATATATATTTAAAACTAGGGTTTATTTACATATTTCTTCGTGGGTTTATGTTCTATGTTGTGAAAGCTTCGCAACGAACCAAACCACGTTCAAAACAGAGCTAGGATGAATGAGATGTAGATGCTCAAAGTTTTGTGAATGAAACATTCAAAGCTGGAAATTGGAAGCGACGTGGGCAAGTGAAATTTTTCCCACATTGGTGGAGAGACAATATTTGGAGTACTTTATAAGTGGGAACTCTCTTTCCTAACTCGTACTCGCACACGCACGCGTGGCGTGGCCGATGGGCGCAATGTGGCGCTTTTGTTGGATCAGTTTCTCTATTTAACAGTTCTTATTCAAGAACACTTATGTGTTGTAGGTTTATCAAAGAAGTTTGCACAACGGAATAAGTTAAGTGTTCAAGTTAAAGTATCACTTTATAACCGGAGTTATTACTCCCCCTCAATCAATGAACTAAGTAGTACAAAAGAGAAATAATAACAATAAATGAATATAACAGTAAATGCAGAATGATTCTCATATATATATATATATATATATATATATATATATATATTGAAATGGTTAACTACAAAGTAATTTAAAGGAAGTGTTCAAGTCTTGGATGAATGTCTAAAATAGTGGGTCTAACCCCTCTATTTATAGACAGATGATTACATACAAACTAAGTTACCAAAAGCTTATAATAATGTAAGATAATACTACAACATGCTGTAGAATTGAAACTTGAACAAAGACTTTAAGTAAACTAATATAATACAAAACTGTTGAGTTTAAGGGCGGTTTAAAATATCTTATCAAAGTGCTGATGAGTGACAAACTTCTGATGAGTGATTATCAGGAGTTTGTCTTCAGCAGTTGCTCTTCAGATGTTTGTCTGGTTTATCTTCAGAACTTCTGATTCTTTTACTCTTCAGGACTTTGGTAATCATTTACTTCAGCATTTTCACAAAATGTTAAGAGGATATAAGACTAAGGTTTATACTGGCTTGTCAATCCTCTTTGACCCTACAATCTCCCCCTATATTGATGAAGCCAAAACCTTTGTCTATCTTTATTTATAAGATCCTCTCTTCCTTGAGTCAAGAACTCTCCAAATTTATTTGATCATTTGATATTTGAGTTCTCTGACCTCTGGATCTGAAAGTAGTCCGCTTCCTGGTAATATATTCTGAATGGTTAGAAGATCTTCATCAGATAATGTTTCCAATTCAGCTTTGTCATGAAGAACTTCCATTGAGCAGTCTTTTCTTTCTAGAGCCACAGAACTGGACTTGTGGGTGAAGTACCATTTGATAATTGGAGATTTGGAATTGAAGAATTTGTCTTTGTATGGTACAATTTGTATGTTTGAAGATAGATCTGATGTTGGTGGTTTTTCTTTTTCAGTATTGATCAGATTGGATCTCCTTCTTCTTTCAACTAGTACAGTACCAGGTGTATCACTAGAAATAGGCATGTGATGTTCAGTGACTACCTTGGCCTGTTTTTGTTCCTTGATGGTCTGTTTCAGTTGATATGCAAATGTTGCAGGATCTCTATCTTGTGTTATCAGAGGCTTTTCATCAACAGTGAAACCATCTTCAACAATGGTGTTCTTCTCAATCAGAAACATCTTGAAGTCTGTTTTTGTGTGTTCCTCTGACTTTTTATTGGTAGCAGGCAGTATTGGTTTAAATTTCTCCAGATTTGCAAGTCTTGCAGCCTTGAACTTTTTGTAAGTGTCATAAAGTACATCTTCTTTCCACTTGCACACTTGTTGTTTTGAACCATAATTGTTCTCTACCAATTCTTAAGAGATTTGGGCTCTTTGCAACTTTCTTTCTTTTCTTTGGCTAACCCGTCTGATACAAGTTGTGCCTGATGTGTGAGTTCTTCACTTGAGAGTCCCTTAAGTGAGTATTTCCTTGTCTTGCTATTTTTGCCGATATAGTTCATCGGCTATTGTCTTTTATCTCTTCTTCTGCAGTAAGGAGTTTTCGCTCAGCAAGTCTTTCTTGTTCTTCTAACTCACTTAACTCCTTTTGATAGGTCTGTAACTTATCTTCAAGGCTTAAGTCATCCCTTTCTCCTAAGTTGTTCCATATCTCATCTTCCATTGCCTTTCTCTTTGCTTTTTTAAAGTCTTCTTCTGTTTGTTCTTCTATTACTTGTATAGAAGAAGTGGGAACAGGCTTTGGAATTTTAGCTAGATTTGTTTTTGTTGCTTCAGAAGACTGTTTTGGTTCAGTGCAAGAAATGTCAACTACTGAAGTGTTGAACTGAGCATCAACTACTGAAGGAGGTCTTGTCTTCAGCAGCTTCTTCACTAATGCCTTGGGTAGACTTTTCAGCCTTTTTTCTAAGGATTCTTTATTGTTTCTCATACCATTCTTCTCTTTCTTTCAGTGCTTTTCTTATCTTGTCATGGCAGTTAGCTTTTGAGATTCCTTGAGATTTTGTGCTTCTCTAGCTCTTTTTGAAGCTTCGAGAGACATAGTTTCAGGTTCCTTTGACATCTCCCCTTATTGGTTTCATCCACTTCTGGAAACCATGGAGGTAGATAGATGGGCTAATTGTCTTCTGTTGTCTTCCATCTTTCTTAACAATTCACCAAGCTTGTGATCAATAGCATTGTTTATCATCTCAGTCTGAGTTCTGTTCTTTAACTCCATAGCAGTCATAAAATCTTTAAGATGATCAGATATAAGTTGATGTACCATCTGGTATAGGGGACCAGCTGGGCTGCGTAGGTGGTGCATATCTATGCTTGATGACCCAGTGAATTAGGTAGGCTTTTGCGATTGTGGATGGTGTGTTTTGGGGTGATTCTTAGTGTGAACTGAGGATGCCACTTTTGGGAAATTGGGGTTTAAGTGGTCTTTAACTTGTTCTTCTGTGACTGTCTCCTTGAGTACAGATACATTAGAATCAGAACCTTCATAGTCAGCCGTCAATTCTTTTTGTGGAGATTTTGATCCATCATCCAAATTAATGGAATCATCTGAATCACTGACATAGTCCTGAATGAGAACTTTGTCAGATGTATCATGAGCTAGGCCCAGCCTAGTTGTCTCATGAACCTCTTTTTCTTGGTACTAAGGATTTCCTACTTCAGGCAAAAGGCCTTCATCAATAGTTGCCACATTTGAGGTCTTAGCTATGGTACTACTGTCCTCAAAGATAAGATCAAGTATTAAAAATATTATAACCATTAGAGATATTAACGGTAACATATTTTTGGGGACAATTGTTGTTGGAGAAATCCTCAGGATGGATTTACTACACATATTCTATGTGACATCCTCAGGATACAGAAGGATTAAGCAGACTTCAGGATATAACAGCATTCTAACCCTTGTGCATCCTGAGGATAGTCTAACGGATTATCTTGTTCTAATATTATTGCAGGTACAATCAATCAATGAAGAATACTTGTAACTCTTCTCCAACCGCTATATTATCTTGCTAAGTCAAAGGAGCTAAGGATGCAAGAGTTGTACGTGTAAGACAAGTCCAAGCTCAAAGAAAGAGTCAAACATGTAACCGACTAGCATTAATAATAGGCGAGAAATAAGGAAACTGTTATTCTAACGTCCATATCAGTTGAAACAACTTCAACGGTCACCTAAAACTGTCCACAAGTTCATTGAAGACGGCAGATATCGTGGGATCTCTTATTTACATTCGTGTAATTATAAATGATGAACGAAATAGGACACTTACACATTATCAAGCACTTGACACTAGCTAGCTAACACCTGATACTCTCTCTCCTCACACACACAACACTACACAATCATTGTAAACTTAGTTCGTTCATCATACTTCCAAAGTTGTAACCTTTTTTACCATTTTTGATATTAACAAACAAGGCAGGGGCTTAGATTCCTCTCGAGGTTTTGCGCCGGCGATCATCAAGTGATCAAGGGCTTTCCTCGTACATCGAGTGTTGTTGGCTTGCTTTCTTTCATTTACATTCAATTACAATAGTCCCGTGTCAGACAGTTACATCCTCATGATATAATTGTTCATCCTGAAATATACTGATGTGTCGTAAAACACATATATTCTCCTATGTATTTTGAGTTATAATTGAGTCTTTTGTATATAGTTTTTAGTAGTTTTAGGCGTGTATTCGTTTGTTTGTCTATTTTTATCATTGTATAGTTTTTATTAGTTTTTAGTACTTATTTATTTATTTGATTACTTTATAGGTGTTCGTGGAAAATGAGCTCAAAACGAAAGAATTTAAATTCAGACATGAACACTTGAGAGCATGTATTCATGGACGTCGGAGCGTAAACGAGAATCTATGGTCAAGTCACAAACACCTGATATAATATCATGGAGTAATAATAATAATAAAAAAAATATTAAAGAAACCTAAGTATAAAGAGACGTAAGTCTCATTAGCAAAAGAAAAAAAATAAAAATAAAAAGGAATGGAAATCAATTCGGCCCATTCAAGAAACAGAAAGGCAGCTAGGGAGCCCAATAATTGTGGAGGATATATACCCTATGAATGGGATGGCAACGGGGAAGTGGACTCAATAGAAACAATATCTTACGAAAAAGAGGCTGCTGTGATCGATCTTAGGAGTTTGGAGGATATTTTAGAGACGGAGAAGGTATCGGGCGCGTTAAACATCTATTATTCGAAGACCGGGGGTTTGATTTATCGTTTTTATTTATTTAGATACATAATGAAATTGTTTTTTATAGACTTTAAATTTATGTTTCTTATTATAACTATGAATAGACTTTTATGGTTGCTTAGGTTTATGAACTAGAAACGTAATTTGCAGTATTTAATGGGTTTTGGTTTTTAATTTTGATGTGTAGAATTACATGACTTTAATTTTATTGTTGGATTTGATATATGTGTGTTGGTGTTGATTTTATTTGAAGTTTGTTTATTGGTTTTGTGGAGCTAGGCATGTAGAGATACCCCCTAGGTCTAGAAATCAATCTAGTTCGTCAACTTAGGTTAGCGTGCTAGTATTTGGAGTTGGAGTACGACACAAGTATAACAAACTAATATAATAAATTAACTAAAACGTGCAGTCCATTCTTGAGGGTGAGAAATCTAACTCGAGTTTGCTAGGTAACTAACTAGGCATTGTTCGGTAGTTGGCAAGCGTTAGGGCGGGAGTCGCTACTTGTCCGTGTTTAGAGTTTTCCTAGGTTTTCTTCAGTAGAGTTTAAGTCTGCTTCATAGTTAGAAGGTTTTAATCCAGGAGAGGTTTTAATCTGATTTCTGTGGGATTTTGGTACACTAGGGCGATCCGGATCCATCTTAGCATTTCTACACTTGTCCCACCTTGAGTTTAGTGAGCCATCCTTGACAGGAGGCTTATTAGATAAGAATAGGGTCTCAAGTTAATTACCAGATTCAGGATTTATTGTTAGTGTCTAGGGATTTTACCTAAGTAACCAGCCTTCTTCCTATCTGATTACTCCAGTTCTTTAAGTTCGTATTAGTTGTCGAGTTAAGTTTAATCTATTTAGTTTAATTAAGTTTATAATTAGTAGTTTAAAATACCCCCCCATTTAAGTATATATTTATTTAGGCTAGTATTCGGTAGAGGTTGTGATCTAGAGTTGCATTCGCGTCTTTGGGTTCGATACTTGGTCTTATCTGTTTACTACTTTGCGACCGGTACACTTGCCGTGCGTGTGTAGTTTTTTTGGTGAGTCGTTTTAATTAAAGCTTGTGTTATTTTTATATATATACATTTACACACATCAAGTTTTTGGCGCCGTTGCCGGGGACGCAATTGGCATTCTTGATAACTTCCCAAACCGTTTATCTGGTCTTTTACATTGTAAATAGTTTTTGCTTTTACCTGTTATTATTATTTATTATTTTATATTTGTTTTTCTTTGTAATATATATATATATATATTCTTTTTAACATGTGTGAGATCTGTGGAGGACCCCATTTTACTATAAAATGCCCAAATACATCGGGGTATTCCGCAGGTTACTATGCTAACACGTATTTGCAGCCGCAACCATACCAGTCATATCAGCCTTCATACCCACAGGCTAACCGGTGGTTTAACCCTGCAACATCTGAGTCACTAGATAGAATAAAAAGTCGGCCTGATCGTCTACAAGCTGAGATGTAAGAGGAAAGGCATGGTGGTAGCTCGTCAGAGTATCCACCTAGCCAACATTTGTATCCACATCCCGATTATCAGGATGTCTCGTCTCACACTAGGCCCGACTTTGCCGCCCTTCTTGCTAAGCATGACGCCTTCCTTGCTAATCAACAGCTCATGCTCGAGGATATGCGTTCTTTGCTATCCAAGCGCACCGACTATTTGAGGGAACAAGATGTGGCACTTGAGAGGCTACAGGCTCATGTAGATGAACTGAAGACCATAATGGACGTTGAAGTCCCACCTCCAGTTCAGCAGGTTTATTTCACATATGATGATCCAGATGAGATGGTAACACTTACATTTCCTGATTGTATTAGGCCTGTTGCTGAAACTGTTTGTCCTTACTCATCTGATTCTGTGCATGATTTTACTGACACATATGATTCTTTACACTTGTCTTGTGAGGATGATATTTTGCAGGATTCAGGGTTAGAGCCAGATACCATAATGGATGCCTTAGTCCCACCTTTGGTTCAGCAGGATGAGCAGCCTTGCCAGATCTCTAGTTCAATAGCATATCCTTGGGGGGCAGATGTATGGAGGGAGGCTGAGGAGGATATGGATTTTTCAGAATCCACGGGCTGGCTGTTTGAGAAAGAAGTGGTGGAAGAGGAAGACACCACTGACCTGCTTGAAGAAGCAGCTGATGGGGAAGCAGAGTTTGGTGATGAGTTAGTTGATTTGTCAGCTCAAGAAGTGGACAAAGATTTTGACTAAGTGTCACCAAATAAGGAAGATGAGAAAGAAGCAGTGGTAGAAGAAGAAGAACACCATAGCCGGCCCATGCAGGCATTGGATATTACACTGTTACTAGTGCCACCACCATGGCCACCACCACGGGAGAAGGCGAAGAGGCACCTGGACCGACACAGGGTGAGGGTCAGGATTTGCAGGGACAACAAGTCCCCTCATTACATGCCAAGAATCAAGTTTGGTCCAGGTAAATTTAAATATTGGTGGCCCGACCCATTTAAATTTGATAAAATATTTTTCAATCCCACTAATGTAATTTTGCTAAATAATATGGACCGGGTGGAATTAAACGGGTTGGATCGGGTCCAGATAAAAGAGAAGCCCCCTGATTAAGTTTAAGTGTGGGGAGGCTTTGTAGAGTATGTAAATTTATATTTATATCTATTTATTTTTTTTCTAGCTTTTCATTTTTTTTTTATTTATGGTCCGTCCTTCGGTAGTGGTTCATAGGTTTTTATCTTTCTTTTTTTATCTTTCTTTTTTTTTTTTTGTGTGTCTTTGAGTCTGTTTGCAAGTTTACGTGTTTGCTTAGGTAGAGGAAATTTCACCATGAGCGGATCCCATGTATTTATCTTTATATATATATATTTTATGATTGGGAGTTTTGGTAGAGGTTTGGGTAATAAAAGATATTTTTTCTTAAAAAAATAATAAATAGTCTTTCTGTGAAAAAAGTCTTTTCATGTAATGTGAGGAGTCTGGGCTGACCTGTTCGCCTCATGCGACCAGCTATTACCCCGGAAAGTTATATTTTTTTTTTCAATTGCAACGCGTGTTGTGATTACCAGTGTCCTTCACGTTGAGTGAGAACCAGATTTTTTTTTCTTTCTACCCATTTGATTCTACCACCATTCACCGCCATTTTGCCAAGCAGGTGCGTCTTCTTGTTTGTTGTTATATTACGAGTCTAAGTTAGTAGTTTGAGTTTTTTTTTTTTTTTTTTTTTTTTTTTTGTGGTTCAGTATTATGCTCGGGTTTTGTTTGTTTTGTTTTGCGCAGGTTTGGATTGCACCACTCGTACTCAATCTTCATTCGGGTGATTCCAGAGTTGTTATCATTTATTAAGGCAAGCCCAGAGTGTACCATGTGTCAGAGCCGATCGTGAATGAAATGTTATACGATCGAGCTGGACTGAACTAGTGTTTTGGAGCTTAAGAAGAAAAAAAATAACCAGCTAAGTCCTTTCCAATTTGCCCTCGTCTTTTTATTTTTGTATTCGGAATTTATTTTTTGTTTTGTGTCGTTTTCTATTCCTACATTGAGGGCAATGTAGAGTTTAAGTGTGGAGATGGGAAACTGTCGTTTAGTCTGTATATAGGGTCGTTTTGAGTGGAAAAAAAATTTGAAAAAAAAAATGAAAAAAAAATGTCCCTAATTTTGAAGTTTGCATTATAAAATATGGGAAATGATAGATAAAATCAAGTGTCTGGTTTTCAAATATTATATGTATTAGAAGAATAAATAATCGAAAGCGTGTTGACTTGGGATGTGTGAGTCGGCCCAGCCGGTAGAAAAGTTTCCTTTGAGCTAATATACCTAAATATATTAGGATACCTTGTGGGTTCTCATCTAGGAAAAAATGGGGAAGCTGAAACCACCAATAATAGTATAAGGAATGCCGTTATAAGTTTAAAACTGTTAGAATTTCTAATCAAAAGTTAAAGAAAAAAAAGAGCTGGATATAAAATTAGGGCAAGGCCAATGGTGTCGTTTCTAGGGATAGTGACTCCGGACTCGACTCCCTCTAGGATTGTCTGAAAATAAATATCTAAAAAAGCTCATGAATTAAATAGAAATCAAAGCGAAAATGCTGAAGCTTAAGGTGCCTGGCCACTAGGATAGCGACTTGGATTGGTCACACCCTCTGAGTTAAGTATGCTGAGATGAAAAAAAAAACAAATGATTTTAAATTCTCTCGGTTTTCTACATAAAACGGTCAGGAATAGTCAATTGGTTGTCCTTTTGTTTCATAAGCTTGAGGCGGGATTAGGTGAAACTGTGGCTTCTTTAGTGTGAGACCCTAGGTAGACTAAATGAACCTAAAGATAAACTAACATGATAAGGGGCTTAGAAACCGGCGGTTGGGTTTAAGAGGACAAGTATACCTGCAATCGCAGTTGGCACGTGATTAGATTTTTAAAATTAAAGTAACCTATGTTTTAAGGCCAGATTATTTGATTGTGATTCCATTGCATAATTATTTTTCAGGGACGAAAAAGGTTTAAGTGTGTGGATGTTTGATGTGTCGTAAAACACATATATTCTCCTATGTATTTTGAGTTATAATTGAGTCTTTTGTATATAGTTTTTAGTAGTTTTAGGCGTGTATTCGTTTGTTTGTCTATTTTTATCATTGTATAGTTTTTATTAGTTTTTAGTACTTATTTATTTATTTTATTATTTTATAGGTGTTCGTGGAAAATGAGCTCAAAACGAAAGAATTTTAATTGAGACACGAACACTTGAGAGCATGTATTCATGGACGTCAGAGCGTAAACGAAAATCTTTGGTCAACTCACAAACACCTGATATAATATCATGGAGTAATAATAATAATAATAATAATAATAATAATAATAAAAATATATATTAAAGAAACCTAAGTATAAAGAGACGTAAGTCTCATTAGCAAAAGAAAAAAAAATAAAAATAAAAAGGAATGGAAATCAATTCGGCCCATTCAAGAAACAGAAAGGTAGCTAGGGAGCCCAATAATTATGGAGGATATATACCCTATGAATGGGACGGCAACAGGGAAGTGGACTCAATAGAAACAATATCTTACGAAAAAGAGGCTGCTTTGATCGATCTTAGGAGTTTGGAGGATATTTTGGAGACGGAGAAGGTACCGGGCGCGTTAAACATCTATTATTCGAAAACCGGGGGTTTGTTTTATCGTTTTTATTTATTTAGATACATAATGAAATTGTTTTTTATAGACTTTGAATATATGTTTCTTATTATAACTATGAATAGACTTTTATGGTTGCTTAGGTTTATGAACTAGACACGTAATTTGCAGTATTTAATGGGTTTTGGTTTTTAATTTTGATGTGTAGAATTACATGACTTTAATTTTATTGTTGGATTTGATATATGTGTGTTGGTGTTGATTTTATTTGAAGTTTGTTTATTGGTTTTGTGGAGCTAGGCATGTAGAGATACCCCCTAGGTCTAGAAATCAATCTAGTTCGTCAACTTAGGTTAGCGTGCTAGTATTTGGAGTTGGAGTACGACACAAGTATAACAAACTAATATAATAAATTAACTAAAACGTGCAGTCCATTCTTGAGGGTGAGAAATCTAACTCGAGTTTGCTAGGTAACTAACTAGGCATTGTTCGGTAGTTGGCAAGCGTTAGGGCGGGAGTCGCTACTTGTCCGTGTTTAGAGTTTTCCTAGGTTTTCTTCAGTAGAGTTTAAGTCTGCTTCATAGTTAGAAGGTTTTAATCCAGGAGAGGTTTTAATCTGATTTCTGTGGGATTTTGGTACACTAGGGCGATCCGGATCCATCTTAGCATTTCTACACTTGTCCCACCTTGAGTTTAGTGAGCCATCCTTGACAGGAGGCTTATTAGATAAGAATAGGGTCTCAAGTTAATTACCAGATTCAGGATTTATTGTTAGTGTCTAGGGATTTTACCTAAGTAACCAGCCTTCTTCCTATCTGATTACTCCAGTTCTTTAAGTTCGTATTAGTTGTCGAGTTAAGTTTAATCTATTTAGTTTAATTAAGTTTATAATTAGTAGTTTAAAATACCCCCATTTAAGTATATATTTATTTAGGCTAGTATTCGGTAGAGGTTGTGATCTAGAGTTGCATTCGCGTCTTTGGGTTCGATACTCGGTCTTATTTGTTTACTACTTTGCGACCGGTACACTTGCCGTGCGTGTGTAGTTTTTAGGTGAGTCGTTTTAAATAAAGCTTGTGTTATTTTTATATATATATACATTTACACACATCATATACCTTTGCCATCCTGAGCATAGTTGTCATATTATTATTTCTTTATTACTACAAACTGCGATCTTGAAAATAACACTAACTTTTTAACATTTTTCTCACATTTAGCACTCTACCTCACATTTATTATTTTGGAATACAAAATTATATCTAGTAAGTAATTTTTGACCAAAACAGAATGGTTGGTTGGTTATTGTGGTGGTCTTTTTAATCTTATTTTAGTGGTTAGTGAAACTAGTGTTTTAACTCGGTGTCGCGTTGCGGCACTTTAAACCGGATTTAAAATTTAACTTTCTTAATGCTTCACATAAACAAAACAATTTTTTAATACTAACAAACACATTTGACTCACAAACTTCCTCTACCATAATTATATATATATTAATAGACCAACGTTTTAAATAGTCCACTTCTTAAAATTTCATTTTCGCCCTTTTTTTTTTTGCTTTTTTTTATAAGTTTTTTTTTACGTTTTGACCACCAAGTTTTTTATAAGTTTTTTTTATTACGTTTTGGCCACAACCCTTTTTTTTGTTCTTTTTTGTTATACTTCTTTTTTTTCTATTTGAACCACCAACTTTTTGCTTCATCTTTTTGTGTTTTGACCACCAACTTTTTCGTTAAGTTTTTTTATTTCATTTTTGCCACGGCTATTTTTATTAGTTTTTTTTGTTAAGTTCTTTTTTCCCCGTTTTGACCACCAACTTTTTTATTACTTTATTTCTCATTTTGGCGACGCCTGTTTTTTTAAACTTTTTTGTTTTCCCCTTTTTCGCCGACTTATTTTCCCGCTATGTTTTAACGTTATGCAAGTCATTTGGTGTTAATGTTTTGTGTTCTTTCTTTACGATTTTCCTGGTTTTAGCCGTTTTTTCGTTGCTACGTAACACAGTTGTATGCGTCGGTCTTACAACGCTGTTAGCACGGGTTTGACGCAACGCGCCATCAGATACACCTAGTTACCTTAAAAACAATACATGAGGACCGGCGGGACCCACGGGAATTCACTCAATATCGGTGAACGTGCTATAGAAACCATTCAAACTAAAATTTAAGCAACCGCATTTAACCCAAAAATGACGTTCTTACAATGGAACAAAAAATAAGTTGAAGCATTCGAAAAACAAAACAAAACAAATACTTAATAATACTTCTTAGCACAAGCCAACCAAATTGTTGCAACATAAAAAAAAAAAAAAAAAAAAAAAAATCATCTTTCTACAAAAATCATCCCTAAACCACCAAATATCAAAACCGCATGCACATCGCAAAACTACATTTGTTTTCAGTCAATTAGAAAAGCATAAAGCAAAAAAAAAACATACCATCCCAAATACTTCTCATGGCAAATTGGAGTTAATCATGCTGGATGTTTTGTTTTCTCGCTCTGTTATTATGTTGGTGGACCATAAGTAGGAGGATCTTTTTATTGAATCTTTAGCAACCCATCCATTGACGGAGGAACAAATGCTTATGTTTCTTCCTTTACAAAAATCAACACATTGTAAAGTATCATAATATGTCTATAAACTGCAGATGGTTACAGATACTTTGATCATTAAAAGTGCATATAAGACTTTAAGTTTAGAACAAAATAATCATCTACCCACTGTTTCAATGAAAAAACCATAATTAGGCTAATAGGCTTCCATGGGATATCATTTAGTTATACAATAATCTTAGACATGTAGTCTTTTTGGCCCTTCAATCTTCCAGCTACATATTGTAGCTTTATGTACCCAATGATTTCTGGCCGACACCAAGCTAAAACTTCTTAAAAACTTGGTTCCTGTTATATGTTTTGATTTACGTACTATATCAACATTTTAAAGGAAAATAACGGTTTTCTAGGAAAGAACTTTGAGAGAAAAAATTTTGTACATGGGTAGAGACCCCAAAGACAACTACTATCAGTGTGACTTATAAACGAAATGTTAAATGATTTATGCTACTGGAAATTATCATACCTCAAGATTTTAGGTAAGCAAAGAACTTCAAAGATGATGCAAAGCGACATAAAGAGAACAGAACATTATCAATATCCACTAAGATAACTCGTTAAAGGTTCATATTCTATGGTACATTTTGTTCAATAATCCAACAGGGGCCACACACTACAATTCTGAGGCATGGAAAAAATACATTTCAATCAATTGTTGGCTCAAATCAGGAGTAAAAGAAAATGCAGTCATTAGTAAGCAATACATTAAATCATAACTTATATATGACTATTCCATAAACTCGAGTAGCTTACTTATCATCATAATAATAAATTGAATCAAGTCAATAGGCGCTAATATGCTAGTAAAAAACAAAACGCATCAATCCAAACAAATTTCAAATCATCTTCTATAAAAGAATAACTTGAATAAACTTAACAATGCTATACGAACTAAAGTAAGAGAAACCTTCATATTCTCAAGCATTTCAATTGTTAAGAGAAATTCAATTCAATGTACCTTCAAATATGAAATGAGGTTGCGCTTTATGAAAGTGGACTCCACCAAGGGAACCATCGTGCGCGTCAAATCGATCATTGAGAACTTCTATTCTGTAATCCCTAAGCTCGATCATTGTAGAAACTTAGCCATTTCACTATGTTACTCTTTGTCTCGAACTTTGTCTTGTTTCGATGCCAAACCCTGTCCAATCAATAACTTAGAACATTCAAATGCAAATATCAATACAATAAAATCGATTGTTTCTCTAAATTCAGTGAAAGCTAGGTGATGTTTTCTTTTGAATCTTAAAATTTTGTGCTGTGATCAAAAGCAGAGTATCAACTTGAGATTATAACTCACTTGCACACTGCAAATATTGCTTCTGGGTATATTAAAATGCCAATAATGATATGAATAAGAAAGTAATCAAACGAAAAAGAATATATAAAACATCTATTTACCTGGTACCATATGTATGAGCAGCTTGTAATCTCTTGAAAGCTAAGAGCTACTTGTTCTTTGTTCCATCCTCTAGTTTCTCAAGAATTTGGAATCCATCTGCATAAAAACATATTTTATTAAAGAAAAAATTAAACACCATTAAATAAATTGCATCCAACTTTTATATACCCATTCTAATCATTGCAAGTTTGCAACAAATCTATAACACTAACTTGGCTCCACATATATTTGTAAATATCTAATAAACAGTCAAAACTCCAAAACTTCCAATTTTTAATCTTGTATAAGAACTGAAGAATAAAACCCATCAAAAGGAAAGTAAAAAACTAACCAAGCTTCATTTTTTTTTCTAAACTCTTATATACAAAACAAACCAAGCTTTATTGGGTAGCGTGGGACACGGTGGCGACTCGTAAAGATAAATGTGGGTTGGGTTTTTCTCGCCTTTTTGATGTTAATCGTGTTCTTATTTCTAAATGGTTATGGAGGTATATTTCTGAAAAGAAGTCTATGTGGAAAGCGAGTATTGACGCTATTCATGGCTTGAATTGAAAATGTTAACATCGCCTATTCTAGTGGATGGGTCAATATTGTTAATGATGCAGTTTCTCACGCAAACACGTTGGGAACAAAACACACGAACAAGGCTGGAACTTATTTGTATTCAAATACTCAAAAAAATGGTTTGTCCTCAATGGCATAAACCCCAAAGTATATAAAGGCACAGACACGAACAGGAAAAGGAAACATAATAATATGAAAAGGAAACACAATAAAGACTAAAAATAATTAAATGTTCCAGCTTGATTTGCAAGTCACCGCCTTCCCCTTTTAGTCAAGTTCTGCTCCACCCTGCGAGATCACTCGAACTGGGCTTTCTGGGCCTGTTGGGTCAGTCCAGCCCAATGGACCAATGCGAACAGGAACTGGGTCAGGAGCTGGGTCAACGGCTGCATCATTCTCCCCCTCTTCGAAACGACTCGTCCTCGAGTCGAATGGATCATCAACCTCAGGCACATACGGAGACAAATCAGCTACATTGAAGGTTGCAGACACATTATAATGACCCGGCAAATCTATTTTGTACGCGTTGTCGTTGATCTTTGCCAACACTTTAAACGGACCATCAGCTCGAGGTTGCAATTTACTTGCACGACCACCAGGGAAACGATCTTTACTAAGGTGTATCCAAACAAGATCACCCTCCTTAAACACAACTTTCTTCCGTCTTACATTGGCCCGACGCTGATAAACAATATTATTGTTGACAATTTGCTCCCGAACCTGCTGATGTATCATCTTTATTTGAGCTGCGCGGTCTTCTCCTTCCACACTAAAATGTTCGGTTGCTCGTAATGGGGCAAGATCCAGTGGAGTAAACGGATTGCGGCCATAAACAACCATAAAAGGACTCATACCCGTAGACCTGTGATTCGATCGGTTGTAAGCAAACTCGGCTTGCGGAAGAACTAGACCCCACTGCTTCGGGTTCGTCCCCACAAGACTACGCAATAAATTTCCCAAACTTCGGTTCGTGACCTCGGTCTGTCCATCACTTTGTGGATGATGGGCGCTACTAAAGTTCAAACGTGAACCCAATCGTTTCCATAATGTTCGCCAAAAGTGTCCAACAAACTTAACATCCCGGTCTGAAGTAATAGTTTTTAGCACACCATGTAATCGCACAATTTCAGAGAAATATAGTCGGGCCACTTGACTAGCATCATAAGTTTTAGTACAGGGAATAAAGTGTGCCATTTTGGAAAATCTATCAACAACAACCATTACCGAATCTTTTTGGCGTTGAGTGCGAGGCAACCCAACAACAAAATCCAAGCTAACATCTTCCCATGGGCCTTCTGAAACGGGCAGGGGTGTGTAAAGACCCGCATTAGAATGATGCATCTTGGCGATATGACAGACCCGACAACGATTGACTATCCGAGTAACATCCGAACTCATATTTGGCAAAAAAAAAAACGTTCCTTAATCAGCTTAAGTGTTTTGTCACGCCCAAAATGTCCCGCCAAGGCACCTTGATGTCCCTCCAAGACAATGGCATCCCGCAGCGAACACTTTGGAACACACAACCGTACCCCCTTGAACAAGAAACTTTCCTGTAATGAATACCCTCCATTTGGTGCTTCATGACAAGAACTCCAGATTGTCGCGAAGTCGGGATCATCGGGATAAAGGGTACTAAAGGCATTAAAAGCTTCAACCCGAACCTGTAAAGATGCAAGTAGCCCCCGACGCCTACTCAAAGCATCAGCTACTGTATTCGTAACGCCCGATTTATGACGAATGACAAATGAAAATTCTTGCAGAAATTCAACCCATTTAGCATGACGTGGGTTGAGCTTATGTTATCCCTGAATAAACTTCAACGCTTGATGATCCGAAAACAAAATAAATTCGTTAGGCAATAAATAATGTCGCCAATACTCTAAACTTCGGATAATGGCATAAAACTCCTTATCATATGTGCTATACTTCTGCTTGGCTTCATTCAAATTTTCACTAAAAAATGATATGGGTCGAGTATTCTGGCTCAAAACACCTCCAATTCCGAACCCCGACGCATCACATTCCACTTGGAAGGTGTTTTGGAAGTCGGGTAAAGCTAGCACCGGGGCTTGAGTTACTCGTAATTTAAGTTCTTCCAAGCCGCAGAGGCCGCGGGAGTCCACTGGAAGTGGCTTCCTTTAAGGCAGTCAGTTATAGGAGCCACAATCGAACTGAAATTCCGTATGAAACGACGATAAAAAGATGCCAACCCATGGAAACTTCGAACCTCATGAAGGTTAGACGGCGTTGGCCACGAGAGGATAGCCTCAATCTTTGACTCATCCATCCGAATACCATTCCCCGAAACAAGATAACCCAAAAGGAGAACCTCGTTTGATAAAAAGTGGCACTTACTTCCATTAGCGTAAAGTTTTTGTTCCCGAAGAATAGAAAAAACTTGAATAGAAAAAACTTGTCGCAAATGTTGAAGATGTTGCTGGAGATTGCTACTAAACATAAGGATGTCATCAAAATAAACCACTACACAACGCCCAATCAGATCTTTAAACACATGGTTCATAAGACGCATGAAGGTACTAGGCGCATTCGAAAGACCAAACGGCATTACCATCCATTCATATAACCCATCCCGCGTTTTGAAGGCTGTTTTCCACTCATCTCCCGGTCGCATGCGGATTTGATGATACCCACTTCTCAAGTCTATTTTAGAAAATACCTTGGCGCCACACAACTGATCGAGGAGATCCTCGAACCTCGGTATAGGAAACCGATACTTGACTGTGATCTTGTTCACGGCGCGACTGTTGATGCACATACGGTAGGCGCCATTAGTTTTTGGTACCAATAATGCCGGAACCGCACATGGGCTCATGCTCTCACGGATAAGACCTTTCTGAAGGAGCTCTGTCACTTGCCTATGCAATTCCTCAAATTCCTTCGGGTTCATGTGATAGGCCGGTTTGTTTGGGATCACCGCCCCTGGAACAAAATCAATGCAATGTTGTATCTCTCTCATAAGGGGTAGTCCAGCCGGTATATCAGTCGGAAAAACATCACTGAATTCGGTCATAAGCGGTTGCAATTCCGATGGAATTTCATCCACCACAGGGTTGCTTTCCGCGACCATCATTGCAAACATTACCGGAGGCTTCGAACAAGACGTGAAATCTAAGAAGGCTGATTTAGTTAAAACAAGTGCTTCTGTTCCTGTCTTGCGCGTATCAAGTGGTGCTAAAGTGATACTAACGCCATCCTTCTTGAACGAATAAGTATTATTAAACCCGTCATGTCGCGTTCTCCTATCATATTGCCATGGCCTTCCTAACAGAATATGACACGCATCCATCGGAATAACTTCACACCAAATTTCGTCTGAATACCGATCACCAATTGTAAATTGAACAAGGCATCGATGGTTTACTTTTACCACATTACCTTTTTTTAACCATGTCAATTGATACGGGTCAGGATGAGGTTCAACAGGTAATCCCATTGGCGGATGTACATGTATTAAAGGGTGGGCATGTGCCCACCGTACAATCTGACCACTAGCAATAACCTTATTGAACATGATAGAAATGGTTTATAGCTAATATGTGTGAATTGTATTACAGAGATCCAAGGGTTTTGGTGAGAAAGATAATGGCAATTCTGTAAATACCCAAAGTAATTTGGATATTTTAATAAAATAATGTGTACACAGAAAAAAAAAGTCTACTAAGTACCATCTGTCTCCTTTCTTGTGAAAACTAATAATAATAAAAATCTTAAAAGTAATTTTTTTATTTACCTAAATTTTAATTTTATTTTTTATTAATAGTTTATTTCATTTGATTTAAAAAATATTCGGAATTTATTTTTGTTTATTATTTTAACATGGCGCGTATATTTTACCCTCTTACATACTCATAGTATTTTTATATCATATTTTTTTTGTCTTTATTATTTTTAACCAACCATATTGTGCCCACCCTACAAAAAACTTCTGTATCCGCCACTGGGTAATCCTAATTTCTCCACCATACTAGTAGCAACCATATTCTTACAACTTCCTCCATCAACGATAACAGTACACACTTTACCCTTTGACGTGCATTTAGTTCTAAAAATGTTGTTGCGCAGCCACAATGTATCATCAACTGTTCGGGTCGGGACGGTGCTTAGGGCCCTCTGTATAATTAACGCCTCCCCTTTATCTGGATAAATTACCTCAGTTGGGTTGTCTTGGGGTTGCTCACCATCGGTGTCGTACACAGGGTCGGAATCTTCTGTAAGGGTGACGAGCTGTTTATTTGCGTATTCCCGGGCAAAGTGACCGAGACCCTGGCAACGGTAACATCTTGTCAACTTGGTCGCGGGAGGTGGGGTGTTAACGGATGGTGTTGACATGGTCGAACCTTCAATTTTACCCGGCACTGTCTTCAATCCGGAGGTGGTGTTGGCCACCCCGGTTCCCCTTGTAGGTTCGGTCCGAGTGGAACTAAACCTCCCGACCACGGCTTTTCCTTTAGCTTTTAACTGTATTTCCACCTTTAGTGCTAATTGACACACATCATTATACGACCAATACGGTTGTAGTTGAACTATATCAGCTATATCCGGACGCAACACTCCTAGAAATCGGGCAATAACTTGCTCCTCCTCTTCTTCAGCCCCACATCGCATACGCAACCTGTCAAATTCAGCAATTACTTCCTCAACGGTGGAATTTCGCTGGGAAAGATTATGATAATCCAAGAATGCTTCTTGGCGATAGTTAGGTGGTAAAAATTTCTCACGGAGTAATTTCCGCATCTTGTCCCATGTTTCCATTCTTGACCGTCCCTCTCGAGCCCGTTTTTTTTAACGTGCTCCCACCACAATGATGCATATTTTCGTAATTTAATGGCGGCGAGTTTTACCTTATATTTATTGGGAATGTCGCGTAGGTCGAACACACGTTCATCCGTGTGCAGCCAATCAATGAATTCGTCTGGTTGAGCTCTTCCATCAAATTCTGGTACTTCAATCTTCACCCCAAGACTTCTCATGGGATCAAACCTTTCCACTTCACGTGGGCGTTCTCGTCGATCAAACGGATTCCACCGCTCGGGTCACGCAAACTGGTTTTGTTGGTCAGTCCTGTCATCCCAGATGACAGACTCGGTTTCGGTCTCCTCGAATCGATCCTCATACTGCCACTCCAATTCCCGGATTCGTTGTTGCAGTCTAGCGATCTCTTCTACATCACATGGATCCCGTCGGTAGTCCTCGTTGCCTCGGTCGGCGTTTCTACGGGGATTTCCCTGAAAACGGTCACCTCATGCATCCATGGCTCTGGTACCAACTGATGCAGTTTCTCACGCAAACACGTTGGGAACAAAACACACGAACAAGGCTGGAACTTATTTGTATTCAAATACTCAAAAAAATGGTCTGTCCTAAATGGCATAAACCCCAAAGTATATAAAGGCACAGACACGAACAGGAAAAGGAAACATAATAATATGAAAAGGAAACACAATAAAGACTAAAAATAATTAAATGTTCCAGCTTGATTTGCAAGTCACCGCCTTCCCCTTTTAGTCAAGTTCTGCTCCACCCTGCGAGATCACTCGAACTGGGCTTTCTGGGCCTGTTGGGTCAGTCCAGCCCAATGGACCAATGCGAACAGGAACTGGGTCAGGAGCTGGGTCAACGGCTGCATCAGTTAAAGAAGGACACAAGCTTAAGGTTAACGGGTCATCATACATTGTTAAAGACTGGACGCATATTGGTGCTTTGAAGGACTGTTTTCCAGCGCTGTTTAAGCTGGAAACAGATAAATGTGCGTCTGTTGCTGCAAGAATAAAGGCTGCACGAGGTGTATCTGGTGCGGACAGTTTGCATGCTCTAGAGTGGGCGTAGAAGAAGCATCCGGCTACTGCAGAAGAAATCGCGCAGCTGCAGGCACTACTGTCAGCGCTGCAGTAGACCCGTTTTTTCACTGGAACGGTGACACGCACGACTCGTTTTCAGTTGCTGCTGTTCGAAACCGGTTAGCGGCTTCCCATGGGTCAATAAATAATATGGCCTTTGAATGGTGCAAATGGTTCCAACCAAATGGAACATATTCATGTGGCGATTATTGATGAAACGACTTCCAACTAAGGTGGAGTTAATAAAAAGATGCATTAATATTGATAATAGTCAATGTGTTTTTTGTTGGGAGGGCGAGGATGAGGCGGAACACATTTTCACAGGTTGCGCGTTTTCGACAAGTGTTTGGAATGCTATTCTTAGATGGCTCGGTATCCCATTATATTTTGCTTTTAGTGTGAGTGATTTTGTTGAAATGCACAAGGTTGACGGTTTATTGGTTACGTACAAGGATATTATAAAAGGTATGGCTATGGTGTGTTGTTGGCGTATCTATACATATAATAAACCAAAGCCATTTTAATGACATGGCACTCAAAGAGGGTATTCTCTTCATTTAGTGTGCCATGTGTCATCCCATGTGACAAGTGCTTTATTTTAGGTAAATAATAATTTAAATTTTAAAAACAAAATTAGATTTTTATCTCTAATGTTTTCTCCCATAACTTTTAAACGTTAATATCTTTTATATAGATTTTTTAAAGAAAAAAATTACACCAAATTAACGAGCGTTTTATTATTTTTCCAACGGGTACCATAGTGCTATATAAAAAACGGAGAAAAAAACGACTATTTTTTTTTGTGTGGTTTTGTTCATACAGGAAAAAAAACACAAAGTGTTCAAGTTATTCATTAATCATGTATAGGCAAGTCATTTGTGACATACGTCATCATCACTTTTACCGGTTATACAACTTTAGTCCTCGAATTTTCTATTTGCATTTCAAGTCCTTGTATTCGAGATGATTGTTTAAAAAAAAAAAGACTTATTATTTCTTATATGATAAGATTTTTTTTTTCTCTCAAAATTTATTTGTATTTAAGTTAGACTCTAGTCTTTAATCCATTGCAATTCATTTTTTCTTTTAATTAACAAGAATTTGGTAACCGCTAGACTCATGACTATCTTTAACCTCCCCATTTTTATGACAATTAAGACATATTAATCAATCACTTTTAATATATACCAAGCACCAAGAAGACATATATATATATATATATATATATATATATATATATATATATATATATATATATATGTGCTATCATTCACTTTGAGGTAAAAAATGGTGTTTATCCAAGAAGGCTTATTTTTCTTTAATCATATACGCCGACTAGACACACACGCCGTCGTTATAGCATTTCGGCTACCGCAACGCCACCACCTGGCCACGATATTTCTATCGGGTTGTGACTACTTCTGATGCAACGACCAAGGTACTCTAATCGATCCATCTTTCAAGTTAAAAATAGATATTCAAAAATCTAGTGGGTTATAATAACTCTGGCAACTATGAACTTATTATTTTTAGGATGGTTTAAATTTGAACACGAGTACATTATAATCCTTATCGGTTTGACTTATGTGTGGTCAAAGTACAAAGTAATACAAATATTATAGTTAAAGCAAACGTAGACTTCGGTTTGGTTATGTAGTCAGAAAATTTATTATTATTATTTTTTTTTAATTTTTTTTACACTTTTGACTCTGTAATATTTTGACAAGATGAGTTTATGGGTAAACTCATAACGTTTTGTTCATTACTTTTGGTGTACATTCACAATTTATATATTATCAAAATTAGATGGTTGGTTTCAAAACAATAGGACGAATAATAAATTAGTGTAATAAATATAAACCGTTTTTAAGCATGGGTAGATATAATATGCTTCTCAAATAAGTTAGTAAACAAAAAAAAAAACGTTATGTCTTTTACATGCGTTCTTACAATTCTAGTGTCATTGTCCTAATAAATTTATGGCTTAAAAATATTTTTTTCTGGATCAATACAATACAATACAACTTTCAAGTTATTTTAATCCTTTAAAAATAATAAGTCCTTATCGCCGAGAAATTGATTAGCCAACAAATTATATAGCGAGCCTATGTTCATAAACTTAATAATGAAAATATAGGTTCAAGCATAATTCATTGACTCTCATTGATATCTTGCAAGTCCATCATCATGATCAAAGTGAGTATATCTTTCCCCTTTTTATCGTTTTACTACTTTGGGGTGACTCATGTACTTATATATTAATCAAGTTTCAATTTCTTATACTTAATGCAATTCTCATGTGTGTTTGCTTTATGTTAATTGGTGTGTCTATGACTTGTCAAAATCATTAACCGCTGGGCGGCCTAGCTTTTCAATGAATAGTACTATGGTATACCCCCTTGAGACTCTGTTGAGAGAATCTTGGTCATTGTCTTGTTAATTCATTATTCAGTTGGTTAGTCATGTGTTAGTCATTATTCTTAGGTTTGGTTTTGAACGGATATTACTTATTACATAATTGCAAATGGTACCGCACATGAATTGCTAAACACTTTTCCTATTATATTTAATCAAACAGGGTATGCTCACCAATACATTTTGTATTGACCAAATCATTTTCGTACATGTTTCTGGTTGTTTTGAGACGCTTCTTTTAGGCTTTTGGATTTTATATTTCAGTCTTGACTACATTGTATTTTAGCTAGACTTGTCACTTTAGAATTATTGTATCCTGTAATTTCATTTCAATGTAATAAATTATTTAATCAATGTATTCGAATTTACACTTTAGTACCATGAGCTATTGAGCAATCGTCACTACGTGACACCTTGATGTTTCCGCCATCGGTTGGGGTGTTACAGATTGGTATCAGAGCCATGGTTATAGGGAATTAGGTTATTAGAATGCCTTTTAGCCTAGTCTATAACTAAGCTTACTTTCACGAGTCCTCTCGTGTATATTTCTCTTATTCTTATATTTTTTTTCAAGATATTTTAGCTATGTTTCTTTCTCGTTTTTCTTTTGGTATTTTGCTTGGAGTAGAAGACATTCGTATTTCACAAACGAAACGATATCACCAAGTTAGGAGTGACATCCATACCTTGGTGATTAGTTTCACTCCTCTATATGTTATTTATCTTTGGAATATATCTTTGAGATAGAAGTGACATCCACACCTCAAAGAGTATTTCTTTCAAAAAGAAACTTAACCACTAAGCTGGGAGTGATGTCCTTAACTTAGTGATTGGTTTCATTCCACAATAGTTTTCAATTTTGAAATACATTTTTGAGTTAGGAGTGAAATCCATATCTCAAGAATCTATTTTTGTATCTCGTTTTTCATCTCGCTAAAGCTTTGGAATTCACTAGTGATGGGGCACGTGCAATCTGGAAAGGTGAGCATTCACTTATAGGCTAAAGTACGCCCCCACAAGTCACTAGGAAATTTCAAATATTTGAATTAGTCAAAGTTTCCTATGGAAACAATTCCAATGTTTTATATCATTAATATTTATATTTGTTTATCATTTGAAGACCCAATTTAATCATTTGATGTTTCATATGCCATTATTCATTGATCATTCGCTTTTGAATTCCTTATCATCATTATTAAAACTTTTTGTTCGTTTTATTATTTTATTAAAGCTTATATTATATCTCCATGTTTACAAACTTACTTGATCAAAGTCACAGTATATCCTTAAATCTCTGAAACGATTAATTTGACAACTTATCCTATAAGTTTTTTTCATAAAGCCTATTCGTCAAATTAAAACACACTTTATATACACCTTGTGTCTTGAAACAAGTAGCCGCCATGAACCCAAAGAGATGCCTTAACGATCCTTAAAAACAAACGATCTTTTTATGTATAAATTTTCGTAGAAGTTTGACAATTAAAAGGTTTCAAGTTAACCCAATAACCCTTAGATTTTCTCAACATTTCATAATAATTAAAAATTTTCGACTTTAATGAGATTTCAACCTACAAGTTAAATAAATGTCTAAATACGAAAAATTCTATTTTCCGAAATTCATCAAGGCATCTTGTGAGCGTTGGATTTTATCTAAAACAGGATTCTATGATCATACAAGTCACAAATCTAGGTGCGGAAACCCTAGATCTGAACAAATTGATAAGATACAAATCACGACACAATCAAGATCATTTTCAATATCATTTTCATAGATTAACTTTCAATTAATAAGCATTTACAACTGTTTATGTTAATCTAGAATCACAAAGACAATCTCTCAAAAACACTCCTTAACCTGAACTGAACCTGGACACAAATGATAACTCTCTTACATAATCAAAAACTCAAAAACTATATATAGCCTCTGCACATTCGCCCCTTACAGATGGTCGAATGTGGGTATTTTCCACATTCGCCCACTGCAAGTGGTCGAATGTGTTCTTCAGTTCTTGTCCATTCTACCTTCGTCCACTTCAGTTCTACCTTCGCCCATCCTGATGCACCTTCGCCCAGATTATCTTCATTCGCCCATCCAAAAGTACCTTCGGCTATCCACTAACACATGTTAATAATAGTATATCCAATCCTTAGTCGCAAAATGCATCAACAAACTCCCCCTCGACTATTGATTGGATAGTTTTCTTTGATAATCCATCGTCCTGTTCATCAGCTTGATTCTGAGCTGCTTCTTCTGCTCATCAGTCATTGGCGGCTCAAATGTTTTCTTCACAGGCTTTGATACATTAGCAATCTTCACAGTCTTGCCAAGTTTACCCTTCAAGTTGCTTCCTGCATTTATGTCATATGCAAAACAAACTCCCACAACTTGAGTGTACTTCCTCGCTTGAGCAAAGTCATTCGGTTCATAGTAGATCGGATTAAAGAACAACATGATGATGTCTTCGAATGTGCAGTTTATCAGCCACATAGGATCAAATACATGAACATGCTTGTATTTGTCCTTTCCATCCCTCAACACAATCACTGCTTCTGCCTTCCTCCAATCGTAATACCAGAATATGAAATCAGCACTGAAATGCTGTGGCATTGGCATCAATGGTATCTTTCTCATCACATTTGGTGCTTTATATATCAAAGTCACACGCTTCATGTTGGTTTGAGGATCAATATCCCTATGTTCTTTTCTTCGGGGATATTGAGGCTTAAACCTGTTCCATCTAGTGCGACTCTCCCAAACCAATTTGTCTGCGCACCAACCGACATGCGATCCATTTACCTCGGCACCTGACATTGGGAATCTGCATAAATCTCTCACCGCCCAATACGGTAGAGTAAGCAAATCACAGAATCTGTTAAAGTACAGAATTCCGGTTTCCCATTTCGCTGCAATACACTTCAGTCTGCCAAGATAAGTCCACCCAAGAGCTCTGCCTTTGAACTTGGCATTATGAAATCGATAAAAGTTACCTTGAGCTTCAGGTTTAGGTCGGTTCTCATCCATCTCCTTCAACTTCTTCAGATAATTCTTCAACTCATCAGACTGGTTAGAAGAATCTTTCTTTTCATCACCAAACACCTTCTCAACAAACTCTTCGCTTCTTCTCTTCGCTTTCTGTTTCGCTGACTTGTTTGGTATCTCTGTGAAGTCAGGAAATACTTCATTCTCATCTTCTTTTCTGAAATACTGGGGAAACTCCTCATGAGTAATATCTTCAATCTCAACTTCATTGTTTTCTGGAGTATGAACATCATCTGAATGACTTCCCATATCCTTTTCAGGAATATCAGGAATCGATTCATCCATCATGAACTCCTCAAACGTCTTACCTACCCTCTGTGCGAGACCATCTAAAATTTCTTTCGCCACAGATGCAGGTAGTTCCCCTTCTTCAAGATCTGGATCTTCATATTCCAGCTCATATCTTAAATCATCAGTCTGGAATATTTCAGCGAAGCATCCAGTGAACTCAATGGTCCACTCCCTCTTCTCCAACATGTTCTTGTATATCTGTTTAGCATCATCGGATAAAGATCTCACCTTTTCGTTCCAAAAGATACTTTCATCCGAATCTACATTCCCTCCTTTCTTCTTGGAACTCGATTCTCCAGTATCTTTCTTCTTCTGTGATGTTCTCTTCTCATAACTATACTTAGAAGTATCATCTCCTCCTTCATGATCACTTCCACTGCTAAACTCATCACCTTTCTTTTTCTCAGTACCCTCAGCACCATCATCATCATCATCATTGTCATCATCATCATCATTGTTGTCATCATCACTTTTATCCGAACCATCATCATCCTCTTCATCATCATCTTCTTTCTCTGATTCAGAATACTCATAATCAACCTTCTGTTCATCTTCTTCTTCATCTTCCTCACCCTCTTTCAACTGGGGTGCTCTGCTATACAACTCTTCAATCAAACCACAAAGACGTTTGTTTTCTTTCTTTAACTCTTTGTTATCAGCCTTGATCAGTTTGATCTTGTTCTTGTTTCTATCACATCTCCTCTCAAGCTTCTCATTCTTAGCTTCTAACATCTGAATCTTTTCATTTATCTCATCCTGATTCGATTTTGAAGCCACTACAATTTGGAGCATCTTCTCCTCATTCTGCTTGAATTTAGTGATTTCAGCTTGTTGAGCAATCAGCATTTTCATCATGTCCTCCATCTTCTTATTGACCTGTTTCATAACATCATCATCAACAGTCATTTTCTTTGACTTTGATCTGGAGGGCTCAACTTCAACAGCTTTCTCCTTTTGAGGCTTTCTAAACATATCGAGCACTTTATCCATATCGATATTAAACTGATCGATTGGTAAAGTCTCTGCCTCCTTTCCTTTCTTCTGCTTCTTAGCAACTGGTGATGATAACTTGGAAGGTGTTCCAGCATCAGGCAATCTCTTACCCTTCAACAACTGAGCTAATTCTTTCTCTCTCAGTTCTTTCACACTAGACTTCTTTGCCATAGTCTTTTGTTTCTTTGACTTCTTAGGCAAATTCACAACTACTGTATCTCCAACACTCAATTCAGCTAGATCAACTCCCAACCCTTCATCTTCAACTGATTTCCTTCTTCTCTCAGACTCTTCAATCGACTGATTCAATAATTCAGACTCACCAACCATAGTGGCCTTACGTTTGGTGGTCCTTACGTTCTCGTCATCAGAATCCCACTGTTCATCAACCTCAGTCTCTTCCGAATCCACAGACTCTTCATCCACCAAACCCGATCCTTTCTTCGCAGTCGATTTCTTTCTAGCAGCCTGTTGCTTTGTGCTCCCCTGATCAATAGCCTTTCCTTTGCCCTTCCCTTTGGCTCCAGGATTGACTACTTGACGCTTCCGCTTAGTGCTTGAATCAGCATACACTAAGGGATCGTCGTTGTCTGAGTCACTATCATCATGTCTTGCTTTGTTCTTGCCTGGATCAGTGTAATCCGGACGAGCCAAAGCGCCAAACAATCTCCTGTTAGGTGGTTTCTCATTGTCAGCTACACCTTTGTATCCTTTCATCCTCATCAAGGTTCTAATATTCATGTGATCTTGCCCTAGAATCATTGTCGGATCCTTCTTCAGCATTGGATACTTGTAATCAAAGATCATCATTAGAAACCTTGGATACAACATAAACTTCTTAAACTTTATACCCTTCAGCATCTCCAACATGTGGTCAAGAATCATCCCAGACACATTAAATGGTTTGTTGAGTGTCAACGCAACCATTAATGAGCTCAAACTCTTTCTCATCACGTCATAACCACCACTCACGCAACCAAAAACATGAATCAGAACATGTGCAAAGTACTTGTACTGCACTCCCAGCTTCCCTTTATACATCGATCCGTCAGTGATAGGACCTTTGTATTTCATCCTTAAGAAGCACGCCTTCTGTTCTGTCCACGACAATTCCCTGGGATCTTCTCTATCTTCGAACTTAATCTGTAAAGCTTCCCGAATGTCGGCTTCAGTCAAGAACATATCTATCTCCTGAATCTTGCTCTTGATGATAGTTTGATTATCCCAGTAGTCATACTTAGCGTTCTGGTAAAAATCTTCTATTATGTCTTTGTAAATGATGGTCGGTGTGGCTAGAGCATGTACAATCCTGCTCCTCTTCAGGAATTCAATAATACCAGTAAACTCCGTGTTCTTCTCCACGTCTCCTAGATACGCGCAACAGTTGTGTGATCGTTCGAAAGGCCAACTGCTCGGTGTAGATGTTTCAGCTACGGGAACTGGATCTTGAACAGTTATCTCTGCTGGAGTCTCAACATTCACTGCTGGAGCTTCAATATTCTCTGGTTGTTCAGCCATCTGCACATGAAAATCAATAAAAACGCGTCAAAACACAAAAACGACAAAAATATAAAAATTTTGGTCAAAAACATCTGCACATTCGCCCATTTTTAAAGTGGTCGAATGTGAGTAAAAATGGTCGAATGAGAAAATATATGGACGAAAGTGAATATGATCTAGATAAAAAGTCACATTCGTCCGTTTTTGTGTTCATTCGCCCAAACATTCTCACCTTCGCCCGGTTTTTGAACCGAAGGTGGAACCTGTTTTACCCCAAAATTTAAAAAATTGCCATTGTTGATTTTAACATGTATTTTTGATTCTAATGTATACTAACATGTCCGACTCACACTTGTTTATAACCAATTTTATCAAAACATCAATTTACATCGGTTTTCAAATGGAATTAGGATTCTTTGTGTTCAATCGATCAAAATTATCAACTAAACATGTTTTTATCCTAATTCCTTCCATCATCTCCCCCTAAAACCTATGTAAATTGATCGACTATCAAAATCATTCAACAATAATCATCAAAAATCCCCAGATTTGAAACCCTAGGTCGTGTTCTTGAATCGATGATTCAGAACTGTTTTGAAGTCCATTACCTGCAATATTATTCTTAAAATGATCAGCAATCACAAGGGAACAATTCAGTGAAACAAGAAAAACACAAGCAACAAGGTCTCGTACTGATGAAATGTTTGAAAAATTTTCGAATGAGAGACTCGAATGTGACAGGTCTATTTATAAAGGTTCACGTTCGCCCGAATGAAATGGACGAATGTGGGTAAAAAACCACATTCGCCCCAAGTTAATGGCACGAGTGTGAATATTGTCCACCTTCGCCCCTAATTAAAGACCCGAAGGTGGAATGTGATACCCGGAAGTGGAAATGTCACCCGGAAGTGAAAATAACCACCTTCGCCCAGATCAAAAACGGTCGAACTTGAAGATTTTTCCACATTCGACCCATTTAAGGGGCGAATGTGAAATGGAAAAATCTGAAAATTTCGCCAAATCACGAATTCGAATCCCGTTCAACATTTTTCAATCCGTTAATCTTCCAAAACTCAAATTTTTACATTTTTGAAAATGACAAAGTCCAGATGGTGTTATCAAATCTCAGAAATTGACCATCAAGCATCCCCGGATATCAAAAATAAAGCAGAAATGCAAATCTTTTGGATTTTCTGAAATTTATATTAAAACACACCTAAAATCTTTTTGGATTTTGTAACTTTTTGACAATAAAAGTAAAATGCGACAAAGTAAAATGCATCAAAGTAAATGAAAGCAATAAACTTTTTGTGATTTCCGGTAAGAGGATCATATCAGTTTTCTGAGAAATCTGAACACAGCGTTGATCTGGTTCAATATTATCATTAGAAACAATATGTGACACGGCAATTGCTGATATTGTTGTCCACATAAGCTCACATGCAGACAATTACGCAATGCTTTAAAATGATACGAATTAGATGTATTAGACTAACACATTGTGGTTCCCACACACACGACATACTCCCGTATCAAGAAGTAATCTGCACAAAGACTCATTGTAAAGCGTGATTATGCTTTCGTCGTCTGTAATTGTTCAAGATATAATGCATAGAGGTATACAGGTCAGCAAATTAATGCAGCAAAGTAACATATGCACCATACCAGGTTGAGGACTGATATTAATCATGATTTGCATCAATGATCAATACGATATTATAGATAATCTTTGATCATCATATAACATGGAAAGTTCCTCAATTCGGTAACTTTAGGTTTTGGCAAAAAGCTCTTTTATAAAGACATCCTGTCTGATCTAGGTCCGTAATGACTTACAGCAGAAGATCAGATAGGCTATCCCCAGACAACTAATAACATAACGACCCTAAACCTCCGAGTTTTGTACAAACACCCTATCAAACGAAATTACGGTACTAAGACCATATGCCCATGAGGTGTTCATCCACAAACGCGTAGTATGTTATGTTTGTATCACTAATGCACGCAATATATAGTCTACGAAGCCTATCAGCATATCACACGTAATCAACATACGTCTCATTAAAACTATACAATTCTTTAGCCTGTGTCAGATCCCCACTGATGTACTATCATTTCCTCTTTTTATCCAGGAAATCATTTTGGGTTTTTCTAATTTTTAGGTATTTTGAAAATTTTTCAATGTTTTTGGTTTTTCTGATAAAATGACTCCCCCTAAAATAAAGAACATATTTTTGGGTTTTTAATTTTTCTGAAAAACAAAACAAAACAAAATTTGAAAGAAACAATCCACTTGAAAGCATCAACTTCTTTGAGGATTAAACAACCCCCTCGAAAGCATCAACTTCTTTGAGGATTATGATAGTAAAGAGAAATTCCCAATTAGCAAAGAGAAATTCCCAATTAGCAAAAATTTAAAACTAAAACTAAAAACGAAAAATGATATACCGAGGAGCCGATTAGTCCTGTTTTTCCTTTATATTGTTTACTTTCAAAAGATATTCAAAGCGGGATCTGTCAAAAGCTTTTGTAAACAAATCTGCACGTTGGTAGTCAGTATGGATTTTGACCATGTCAATCAATTCCTTAGCATAACAGTCACGGATAAAATGATATTTAATCCGGATATGTTTAGCTTTAGAATGATTTTCAGTATTTTTAGTTAATGCAATTGCGGCTTCGTTGTCACAGTGTATAGGGGTTTTAAGAAACTGCAAACCGTAATCGACCATCTGTTGTTGGATCCAGAGCACTTGCGAACAGCAACTCGAGGCTGAAATGTACTCGGCTTCACATGTAGACAATGCGACGGAAGTCTGTTTCTTGCATTGCCAGGTAATTAACCTGCTCCCTAAAAACTGGCAACCGGCTGTTGTTGATTTGCTGTCTTTGTCACAGCCGCCCCAATCTGCATCACTAAAAGCAATAAAATCAAAATCATCATCATTAGGGTACCAAAGTCCTTTTGATGGACAACCCTTCAGATATCGAAGGATACGCTTGACCGCCGTCAGATGACTTTGTTTCGGCTTCGATTGGTAACGCGCACAGAGACACGTTGCATACATAATATCTGGTCGAGACGCTGTCAAATACTTCAGAGATCCGATGATTGCTCTGTATGTAAATGGATCTGTCAGCTCCCCCTTAGCGTCGACTCCAATCCCGTGATTGGGTTGAATCGGGGTATCCATCGGCTTAGAGTCCTCCATCTGGAATCGGCTCAAGATGTCGGCAACATATTTCGTCTGGTGAATGAAGATCCCGTCGGGTCGTTGATCCACCTGTAAGCCGAGGAAAAACTGCATTTCTCCCATAGCGCTCATTTCGAACTTCTCCTGCATAACAGTTTCAAATTCCCTGCACAAGAGTTCGTTAGTTGAACCAAATATAATATCATCAACGTAAATCTGTACGAGAAGCAAGTCATCTCCCGTCTTCTTCGTAAAGAGGGTGCAATCGACGAGGCCGCGCTTTAATCCTTTGGAGATGAGGTATGTACTTAGCTCCTCGTACCACTGTCTTGGAGCCTGGTGCAAACCATATAAAGCTTTGTTCAGCACGTAGACCTTGTCCCGGTGGATTGGGTCCTCAAAGCCCGGTGGTTGCCCGACATAAACTTCCTCCTTGACTTTACCATACAGAAATGCGCTCTTGACGTCCATTTGATAAACTTTGAATTTCTTATACGAAGCAAACGCAAGGAACATCCGAATAGCTTCCATTCGTGCTACTGGTGCATAGATTTCGTTGTAATCAATTCCTTCAATCTGATGGAAACCCTGCACAACCAATCTGGCTTTGTTCCTTACAATAACTCCACGATCATCCTTTTTGCACTTAAACACCCATTTAGTGCCTATTTTCTTTCGTCCCGGCGGCAAATCTGTGAGCGTCCAGACTCCCAATTTCTGGAATTGCAATAACTCCTCCTGCATTGCCTCAACCCAGGCATCTTCTTGCAAAGCGTCTTTGTATGTCCTTGGCTCTACCTGCGACACATAACATGCAAACGACCAATCATTTTGGCTACCAGATTTCTGAATTTTGGCATACAATGCTAAAGCACCAAAACTCTCTGGCGTATTAACGCTTTTAAGCTGCCCTCTGGTCATCACTCCACTACCAGGATCACCGATTACTTGCTCCAGCGGGTGAATACGATGAATCCGAGATTCCGGATTAACAGGTACAATCACTCCCGTCTGAGCAGTCAAGTTCTCTGTAGCATCCTGATCATTACCCGTGTTAGATGATGAAGCAACATCTGTATTTGGGGTTGGGTTCACAGTTTGCTCTTCTAAGTCCTCTGCATTTTCAAGAACAGCTTCTTCAAATTGTTCATCTTCAGATTCTGAAGTGTCTAATGAAGTTGAAGCTTCTTGAAATAACTCTTCTTCTTGTGTAGGAACATTGGTATCACTAGAAGCTGGTGGGGGGTTTACGGTGATTGGACGCATCAATGGTGAAGTTGCCGCGTTTTCACACTCGTAAAGTAATCTGATCACAGCTTCTTCAACCAGGCTATCTAGGTTGAATGACTCAAAGAAATCTTTGTAATCAAACATCCAATCAGGGCCCGTGCCTTGCAAATTTTGTGTGTAACGTTGAACCTCCACGTTTGCCCAATCCTCCACTTGACGAGTTCGTTTGTTGAATACCCGTTTGAGCGGGGTTGCATATCCAACAAAATATCCCTCTTCAGCTTTAGGACTAAACTTCTCGCTTGGATTCAACATCGTACATGGCGCCCCAAATGGTTCTAGATACTCTAAATTGGGCTTTCGTCGGTGTAACAGCTCATAAGATGTTTTTCCAAACTTCTTCACTGTCAAAACCCGATTTAATGTATAGTTAGCTGCATAAATCGCCTCATTCCAGAACATTACTGGAAGATTTGAGTCAGCGAGCATTGTTCTTGCAGCCTCAATCAGAGTCCTATTCTTTCTTTCAGCAACACCGTTCTGTTGCGGGGTATACGGAGCTGAATATTCATGATGTATTCCTTTGCTTTCACAAAGTTCATCCATCTTTGCATTTTTAAACTCCGTCCCGTTGTCACTCCTGATCCTTTTGATCTTCAAATTGTAGATATTCTCCAGCCGAGTGAACAGAACTTGTAAGTTGGTAAAGGTGTCGCTTTTGTTCTTCAAACACATCACCCATGAAAATCGTGAATAGTCATCAGTGACGACTAAACAATAAAGCTCTCCAAGATGACTTTTGCGCTTGACCGGTCCAAAAAGGTCCATGTGCAATCGCTCAAGCGGCATCTCAACAGAGTTAACCTTCTTCACTTTATGGGATTGTCTGTGTTGTTTTCCTTTCATGCAGCTCACACACTTGTCGTTTAGATGGAAATGTTTCACGTTTACTCCATCGACAAGTCCATTTCTCACTAACTGATTCATTTTCCTCAAATGAATGTGCCCCATCCTTCGGTGCCACATTATCGATTCTTTTTCGGTCGCCTTGGATAAAAAGCATGTTATCTGCCCCTGTGGTGTCATTGCCTTAGACATATCAAGAATGTAAAGATTGTTGACTCGAGGTGCCATCAACATAACCCACTCCTTTGGAATCTTGAAGCCCGGTTTAAGTATATAGCAGGATTTGTCATCAAAATGCACAGAAAATTGTTTGTCGCATATTTGACTGACACTCAACAGATTATAGTCTATCTGCTTGACATAAGATATCCGCTCGAAAGTCACAATCCCGTTACTCACGCTTCCTTCCATCGTGATATAACCTCCTTTATTTTCCCGCGAACGCAACATATCCTCCATTGATATTCTTCACATCGAACAGCAACGCTAAATCCCCCGTCATGTGGCCTGAAGCTCCACTATCAACAATCCAGAGACTGCTAATAGGGCCAACTGAAGCTCCCTGCACACAAAAAGTAGACAATTAGTTCTTTCGGGGGACCCAAGCCTGAGTCTTGGGCCTTTGAACTTTGGCTTTCAAAGAATCATTCTCAATGACTTTTTCAACAACTTTCTGTTTTGAATTAATCGTTTTCTGATTTTTCAAAACATTTTCATTTTTATCACTCACCTTTGACGTAGAGGCTCCTGGAGAACCATTAGGTGTCCAAGATTGTTCAGACCTTTTGAGAATACGAATTTGAGATTTTGGTTTCTCAATAGGTTTCTGAACATTGTTACTGAAAGTAACTTTCTTAGCAACCTTATCTGAATTAACAGACTTAGGTCCAACATTTGACTTGACAATTGGTTTTTGTGGAACCTTTTGTCTATCAGCTGTTGTGTTCACCACTGGTTTTCTCCAAGATTGTTCCATTGCAATCCGATTCCTCCGATCATAATGAAATGGACGGTTGTTCCTCATTTGAAAATTGTTTTGATTATGAAAATGTTGTTGTTGAGGAACATTCCGTCTATGAGGTGGGACATAATGATCAATCGGCTTTTTGATGGAATTCTTAACCTCAACTTCATGTCTCTTGTGCCTTACATATGGACACTGAGCAAGTAAATGCCCGCGTTCTCCACATTTAAAGCACTTTCTATATTCCTCAAACACATAATGAGCATTTGGTGAAGCAAATGATTTTACAGGAAATTGATCATTATATTGTTGATTTCTTAAACTCTCAGGAAGTGGTCCTTTCGAGTAAGAAGGTTCATGAAAACCATTTGCTTTATCATCAGGTCGAATGAACTCAGTGACATGTATTTTTGGCTCTTGAGGAATTTCTGAAAACAGTTTCTTTAAGATTTCTGGTGGAATTTCATTGGTTCTTTCATGTTTTGGAAACCATATTGTGCTTTCTTGCCAGATTTTATCAAGTTTAGAATAGTTAACATTTTTAATCGGAAATTCCTCATCAGCAATGATTTTATCGGATCCTTCCATCCGATAAAATACCTTTACAGGTTTGTCACTTGGTTCATTCAGCTCATTCTTTTCAATCACATTCTTAACATCATTCTTTTTCTTAACAACAATCTTTTCAGACTTTTTATCATGAATAGCCTTAGCCATTGGATGAACATGATCAGATGGTGACACTGGTTCAGTAGTAATGATGTGATTTTCTTTTGGAATCTCACATTCATTAACAGATTGATCACTACCAGTGTCATCATTATCTGAGTCTGAACTATCACTCTCAGCATAAACACCCTCATTGTTCAAGCCCAAAATCGGTCTCACATCTTCAGGATATGGATCACCAATACTCGAGGTATTAGATTCCATATCTGATGATGAGTCTGATTTCACCGAACTCTCCGGTATAACTTGATGATAGTTATGGTTCTCAAAAAGAACCGGAGATGGTACAGACTTGTAGTTGGTGGTGTTATCATCAATGATATGATCCACGACATAAGCAACATTCTTATAGCTTTCTAACTTCTTGTTAACCTTTTCAGCAAAGCATTTAATGGCAGCCATTTCTAACTTGGTGTTTTCAATTTCATTGATGTAGTTATTTATGGCCAATTGTTTCAATGACAAAGTGTTTTTCAAGTCAGAAATGTCCTTTTTATAGCCATCTAATACTTTGTTAAAAGCATTTAACTCTTTGCGAGTAGATTGACAGTTTTGAATAGCACTATCACGTGAAATTCGGAGTTGTTTATTCTCCTCTGTCAACCTATCACAAGTCCCACAGTATTTATCACTCATGACATCAGTGCTAGATTCAGAACTTACAGGTTTTGGCGGTTCGGTCATGGCCATCAAAGCAAAATGAGCTTCCTTTCCAGTGAAAAACTTTGAGTAGTCGATCTTGGTGAAAGCATCATCAGCTATGCACGACTTCCTCGTCATCAATAAATCAGCTTCTGCCAGCAACTGGTCAATATCATCATCCAAAGAATCAACACTTCCCTCTGTGTCTGATTCGCTCTCACAATCTGAATAGACTGATTTACACTCCTCGGGAACATCAGAAACTGAATCAATCACCATCCCAGATCTCTTCTCCTCAGCCTTAACCTCAACAGGTTCACTCTCCACTTCCATCTCAGTCTCAGAATCATCACTCTCACTCTCCTCAGTTTCTTTCTTCTCATCAACTACCACCGACTCTTCCAAATCAACCTGATAAGCAACACAAGCCACATTCCCACCAGTAGTTACTTCTTCAACTCCTATTTGCATACCCGACCAGTCAAACCTCTCATCCTGCTGAGTTACCAAAGCTTGGTTCTGATTCGCATTCTGTTGAGTCTCAGTAGGTGTAGTGATAGGTACAACTGTTCGGTTTGGGTGATTAGGAGATTGGTTTTGAATCTGGTTTTGTGTGTTTGGTTGTCTGTTTTGGTTGTTAAAGTTTCGGTTTTGGTAGTTGTTGTTATTTTGGTAAGAAACTTGGTTTTGTTGACGGTTCTGGTAATTTGCATTGAAAGGGTTTCGGTTACCTTGTTTAGGTGGCTGGGTGCATTCCCGTTTGAAGTGTCCTTTCTCTCCACAATTAAAACATGTAACCTTCTCCTTATTGAAACCATAGGTTGTGTTGGGAGAAGTTGCCAAGTCAGTCCTTCCAGTTTTCTCTATGAACTCTGTTGCTCTCCTCATTATACTCGCAAAAGCCCATTGAATGTCAATGAGTTCCATCTCTTCTTTATCGATCTGTGCGTAGTCTTCGTTGGTCAAGTTGTTGTTCCCAATCTGACTAGCAACCAATCCATTGTAAGATGAAACCATTGCAGAGACTAATGCAATGTGTTGCTGAGCAACCTCCACAGTCACGTTTCCTAAGTTGGATGTATCCAAAACCACCGGTTGTTTATGTTGAGTAACTTGGTTTGATGGTTGTTGTGTTTGGTTAGCGGTGTAAAAACTAGCTTGTTGCATTGGAGAGACTGGTGAAATGTAGGAAGTATATTGTGGTGGTGTGTATGATGGTTGTGTGTAGGAATTGTATTGTGGTGGTGTGTAGTTGGTGGTTGGTTTTGATGAATCCATGACATTGGAAATACATGCAACATGTGGTGCTACACTTCCAGAATTCGAGTTTCCAGCTGAAACTGAAGTACCTCCAAAATACAGACTTGGATTCTGAGGAATCTGTGACCTCCTAGCTTTCCTCCTATCCTCCAGCTCTTTGTTCTCCAACTTCTCAATAAACTCTGAAATGGTCCAGAATTGATAAGCATCCTTCTCTCTAAGTACCTCCACATGCTGATCCCACTGTGGTGGCAAAGCATCTGCAAACTTATCAACCTGCTTAGTCATGGGAATCTGTACACCATAGCTAGACAATTCAGACAATAAATGCATATATCTCGGAGTTAGTTCTTTCAAAGTTTCATTATTAATGAAAGAAAAATTATCAAACTCTTTAACCAATTCCTCCATTCTAAGATTCCTGGTCTTTTCATTTCCATCATGCTTCCTCTTCAGCTTATCCCAAAGCTGCTTTGACGTTGTACATGTCCCAAACTGATGCAACAGGTCACTTGTGATCGCCTGTGTCAGTTGAGAGAACGCCTTCTTCTCCACCACGTATTTCTTCTTTTCATCCTCAGTCAAGCTCTCCAGAGGAATCAACTCACCGGTATTCTCCAGAATCGGTGCTGTATATCCTTTGACGATCATGCTCCACGCCTCAGCTCCTTCAACTCCCATGCCCTCTAGATGGATCTTGAACATGGTGTGCCACTGGTTGTACTCTTGCATATCCATGAGCTTAGGTGGCTGAGTTCCACTACCTGTAGACAAATCCTTAATCAAGGTAGAGATAGCGTTAGTGGTTTGAGTATTTACCGCCGCTGCAGCTACTCCCCAGTAATCTGATTGTAATGCCGGATGTGCTACATTCTGAGGCATCGTGCTCGTTGTTGTCATGTAGTTATGTGGTTGTGAGGATTGCGTGTTCGTCTTTTGAGCTGCCACAGTCCATGGGTCCATTGTCTGCTGTTGTGGTTGTGTTGGTGCTGATCCCGAAGTAGTTTGAAAACGCCACATGATCACAATCTGAAAATCTCAACACTTAGAAAAATTTTTCAGCAAAAAATCCTAGGTTCGCCCAAAATTGCTTGGTTCGTCCAAATTATTCTAAGTTCGTCCACTATTTCTCACTCTCGTCCCTTTTATCTCACTTTCGTCCCTTTGATTCTACTTTCGTCCAAATAGTAACAACCGAAGGTGAAAATGATCAGAATGTAAATCAAATCAATACACTTTCCACTTTCGCCCGAACCAAAACGGTCGAATGTGGAACTTTATACCCGAATGTGAAAAGTTTCTAGACAAATTTTCAGGTTCGACCACTTTTTCTTCAGGTTCGCCCACTTTTAGTCAGATTCGCCCACAACACTCAGTCCAGGTTCCAGGTTCGCCCAAAACAGTCAGATCTCATTTTTGAAAAACGGTTATTGTTTGAAAAACGGTTATTTTGATCTCAGATTTTCAAAAGTTCATGGATTTCAATGATCTCAATCAGGTTATGTTTCGGATTTGATTTGGAACAACTTTAAGTCTTGGAAAACTTGAGTTTGACCACAAAATCACCTTTAAATCGATCAAAAACTATGTTTTATAAGAGTTTTTGTAAAAACAGATGATAATTTGTCTAAAACATGTCCAAATCAACTCTGATCTTATCAAACTTGTTGTTGTATGATCCTCTATGCTCTGATACCACTTTGTGAGCGTTGGATTTTATCTAAAACAGGATTCTATGATCATACAAGTCACAAATCTAGGTGCGGAAACCCTAGATCTGAACAAATTGATAAGATACAAATCACGACACAATCAAGATCATTTTCAATATCATTTTCATAGATTAACTTTCAATTAATAAGCATTTACAACTGTTTATGTTAATCTAGAATCACAAAGACAATCTCTCAAAAACACTCCTTAACCTGAACTGAACCTGGACACAAATGATAACTCTCTTACATAATCAAAAACTCAAAAACTATATATAGCCTCTGCACATTCGCCCCTTACAGATGGTCGAATGTGGGTATTTTCCACATTCGCCCACTGCAAGTGGTCGAATGTGTTCTTCAGTTCTTGTCCATTCTACCTTCGTCCACTTCAGTTCTACCTTCGCCCATCCTGATGCACCTTCGCCCAGATTATCTTCATTCGCCCATCCAAAAGTACCTTCGGCTATCCACTAACACATGTTAATAATAGTATATCCAATCCTTAGTCGCAAAATGCATCAACACATCTGGGATCATTCACAACGTTCACGCCATTTTAAATTTCGGTCTTTTGAAACACATTAGAATTACACATACTTCATGAAATGGTTTCATCTTGCGTTTTATAAACTTGTATTGCATCTTTCACAAATCAAATGTAAACCTTTTATTTTCATACGACCTACCCAATATATGTTTTCGGGAGAAACTTGCAACTATTAATATGCCTTATAACACTTTTCAAACTCGACTTTTCGTAAACACATGAAAATGGGTACCTACGAAATCTTTTCATGTGAACCTGTTTTGAATCTAAAACACACTTCGATTTCTAAAAAGTTAGTCTCATGCATTACTACTATTCTTTCAAAAATATCACAAAGTTCGAGTAAACCGCGAAAATTTATCTTTTACACTTGTACTCTTTCAGTTGCAAAACTTTTGGTTTAAACAATGAACGTGTCCTCTTATCAGAATGTTGCTAAAAGTCTTTTATAGTATAACGCATATAAAATTACTAAATTTTAACTCGCATGTCAGTAGGCTATGCACCTATACCGAGCACTTTCATTTACAATAAATTTCATTATTTTATTTTTTACACCATTTATTTTATTGTTATGTTCGCACATTATTTTAATTATCTTACTCTCGTATTGTTTTTCTATTGGTGGTTATTCTCACGCATTATTCGCAACTATTCTCACACTAGTTATTAGTAGTTACTCTTACAACACTAGTTTTGAGCATTAATTTAACCCGTTTACTTTCATTTTGTGCAAATTGTGCGATTTACTCGATTTACGTTATACTATTCTTTCAATCGAAATTTTATGCTATACTTACATGAACGCATATTTGGTATGTATATTTTTTTCTTGTGAGCAAAACTCTGTTATACTTTACATTATTTTGTTCATCATCATGGCCAACGAACATACCAGTTGATAACTCGTATGAGATCTAAGCCAGTGCCCACGTACGACTCGGATTAGAGTATTTCTTTAATCCGAGGGGAACGGTGTAAACCTCAGGGTCTATCAATATGAGTGTTTAGAGCCAACGATGTGAACGGAAGTTACCGGTTAAGGGTGAACCCGAAAGGGAAGAACCTCTAACCATGTCTATTACTTACATGTTACTCTCATTACGGTTAAAGGGTAAACCCGAAAGGGAAGAACCTCTAACCATGTCATGATTTAACATTATTTCATTACAGTGGCTATTACATATTGGTTGCACGCATTTGTTTCTTGTATTACTTAGGATAGGGTTATGGAAAAGCATAACACCCTAGTGTAAGGTAAATCGATGATTACGGTCCGGAACGCAATCATGGGCTTACAGGTACATAAGGGTGGCGTGTAATTCTATTTAGGTTGTTGGTAGACAATCAGTATGAGTCCAATGTATCGGGAGTGTGGTAGGTCAGCTGCGGTACACCCTATATATAAGCATAAATGATACTGCGGGAGCGGACTAGGAGTCTGACCAGGAACCTACCCATTACTATCTCTTCATTAGATCGTTGACTAATAACTAGCATTTTCGATAAGAACGTTCTCACACGAGCTTCAATTCGTCTTCCAAGAGTCATTCTTTTGATCAGTCACACAGAAAACACAAACCTTGTGTACTTTTACACTCTTGATTATTTGGATACTTGCTGCATACTCTAATAACATTTAGTTAGAAACTTTTCTAAGGTAGGGAAGACTGCGTCATTAGTACCTCTGCCCTCTCTAGTTACACATTCCCAAAACCTTTCTCATTTAAACTATCAACTTTCTAACTTTGGGTCAACTGTCAAAGATTTTGAAACTTTTACTTTGGATATTAGACAATTACTTTAAGTTTTATCAAATCATAATTGATGCAAAATTTTTTTTACCTACTTGACTTTTTTCAACGTCTTTTGTTTCATAGAAACCTTCACTTGAAAGAAATTTCGAGACAAAATTTTCTAAAGTAGGGGAGACTGTGACATACGTCATCATCACTTTTACCGGTTATACAACTTTAGTCCTCGAATTTTCTATTTGCATTTCAAGTCCTTGTATTCGAGATGATTGTTTAAAAAAAATAGACTTATTATTTCTTATATGATAAGATTTTTTTTTTCTCTCAAAATTTATTTGTATTTAAGTTAGACTCTAGTCTTTAATCCCTTGCAATTCATTTTTTCTTTTAATTAACAAGAATTTGGTAACCGCTAGACTCATGACTATCTTTAACCTCCCCATTTTTATGACAATTAAGACATATTAATCAATCACTTTTAATATATACCAAGCACCAAGAAGACATATATATATATATATATATATATGTGTGTGTGTGCTATCATTCACTTTGAGGTAAAAAATGGTGTTTATCCAAGAAGGCTTATTTTTCTTTAATCATATACGCCGACTAGACACACACGCCGTTGTTATAGCATTTCGGCTATCGCAACGCCACCACCTGGCCACGATATTTCTATCGGGTTGTGACTACTTCTGATGCAACGACCAAGGTACTCTAATCGATCCATCTTTCAAGTTAAAAATAGATATTCAAAATTCTAGTGGGTTATGATAACTCTGGCAACTATGAACTTATTATTTTTAGGATGGTTTAAATTTGAACACGAGTACATTATAATCCTTATCGGTTTGACTTATGTGTGGTCAAAGTACAAAGTAATACAAATATTATAGTTAAAGCAAACGTAGACTTCGGTTTGGTTATGTAGTCAGAAAATTTATTATTATTATTTTTTTTTAATTTTTTTTTACACTTTTGACTCTGTGATATTTTGACAAGATGAGTTTATGGGTAAACTCATAACGTTTTGTTCATTACTTTTGGTGTACATTCACAATTTATATATTATCTAAATTAGATGGTTGGTTTCAAAACAATAAGACGAATAATAAATTAGTGTAATAAATATAAACCGTTTTTAAGCATAGGTAGATATAATATGCTTCTCAAATAAGTTAGTAAACAAAAAAAAAAAAACGTTATGTCTTTTACATGCGTTCTTACAATTCTAGTGTCATTGTCCTAATAAATTTATGGCTTAAAAATATTTTTTTCTGGATCAATACAATACAATACAACTTTCAAGTTATTTTAATCCTTTAAAAATAATAAGTCCTTATCGCCGAGAAATTGATTAGCCAACAAATTATATAGCGAGCCTATGTTCATAAACTTAATAATGAAAATATAGGTTCAAGCATAATTCATTGACTCTCATTGATATCTTGCAAGTCCATCATCATGATCAAAGTGAGTATATCTTTCCCCTTTTTATCGTTTTACTACTTTGGGGTGACTCATGTACTTATATATTAATCAAGTTTCAATTTCTTATACTTAATGCAATTCTCATGTGTGTTTGCTTTATGTTAATTGGTGTGTCTATGACTTGTCAAAATCATTAACCGCTGGGCGGCCTAGCTTTTCAATGAATAGTACTATGGTATACCCCCTTGAGACTCTGTTGAGAGAATCTTGGTCATTGTCTTGTTAATTCATTATTCAGTTGGTTAGTCATGTGTTAGTCATTATTCTTAGGTTTGGTTTTGAACGGATATTACTTATTACATAATTGCAAATGGTACCGCACATGAATTGCTAAACACTTTTCCTATTATATTTAATCAAACAGGGTATGCTCACCAATACATTTTGTATTGACCAAATCATTTTCGTACATGTTTCAGGTTGTTTTGAGACGCTTCTTTTAGGCTTTTGGATTTTATATTTCAGTCTTGACTACATTGTATTTTAGCTAGACTTGTCACTTTAGAATTATTGTATCATGTAATTTCATTTCAATGTAATAAATTATTTAATCAATGTATTCGAATTTACACTTTAGTACCATGAGCTATTGAGCAATCGTCACTACGTGACACCTCGATGTTTCCGCCATCGGTTGGGGTGTTACATCATTAGTTATGTTCAAACCAGTAAATATGATTTTTATTTACAACATGTGTTAGCATTGGAGTTGTACATTGTTTTAGGTTAGGTTTTAATATTAGAGTTATACAGTGTTTAAGGTTATGCACTAACATTGAAGATACATTGTTAATTGTTTTAGGTTAAGTGCTACCCGAAGCTTTCCTACATGTAACTGTAGAACGCATCAGTCTATTTCAGGTGTAAATTTGATATTTCAAATTAGATTTCTCAACCCGGGACGCTCTTGGGATATATTAGTTTAAAAAAAACTTGGGGGTTTGGGTCGGGCCTGGGATTAGGTGATAACCGACCCAATTACCCCTTTTTTTATATTAGAATATGATAACTTATGGCAGAGATTTGTTTAAAATAATAATAATATTCATTAATCATATATTGGCAAGTCATTAATTATGTTATCATATTAGATATTTTATTATGTAATATTAGATATTTCAACCCGGGACGCTCTCCAACAGGTAATTGCTATGTTTTCTTTTTCTATCATATTCTGAAATAGCTCAAATCTTATTGTATGCAGTTAAAGACCTTTGACTGAATGTATTGGTGCTAAAAAATCTTTGTCCCCTTGAAGTGCTTGGGATCTTAATATTCTGTTTTAGGTGTTGATGTTGTAAGGTGAAATAGATCTTTTGGTATATTTTTTTAAAAGTATCTAATGTAAGTTGATACATAGATGTCATTTTTATAGTTTAGATACTTCTAATTTTATTCACTTTACTTAGATTTCTCAACCCGGGACGCTCCCGGGGTATAAGCTAGTTTATATATATATATAACAAAACAATAAATAAATAAATAAAATCCTTTAATACAACCAAACCCATCTGAAACACGAACTTATATAGCTTCAAGTTCCTCCAGAGAGCAATCAAGATAGTTTAATAACCAATGCTTATACAAAACAATTTAAAGAAATCAAACATAACCTGAACAGTTGAATCACCGATGTTGATGGATCAATATTGGGTTGACGGAGGTGCAGATGGATTTGGTGGTGGGATTTATACGGGGGAAAACCGATGAACACCGATACCATCGCCACCATACACCATCCATCGACGATAGATGACAGAGGAGGAGGATGAGATGGCAGTGCATTGATGGATGTGTGGTTGAAGTGTTGAACTCCCAAAAAGAAAGCAAAAGAAATGGTACGTAATCACGTGTAAATGAAAACGAAAGGGATGCAAACAGACCCAAGGAGTCGAAACCGAGTCAAATGAGATTGAAGCACAACATGAAACCACTGAACCAAGTAGAATTATTTGTAATGCAACCCTCAAAATCAGTATATAAACACACAGAAATGCCGAAGAAATAAAAAAATCACTTTTCAAATCCATCCGACTATTAATAGTATATAATATAATGGATGTAAAAAACAACTATCTTTAGCTAATGAAATGGATAATCAAGTTTGGTTGTTTATGATTGTTTATGAAATGGTCAACAAATTTACTTGTATAAGTGTAACAGCACACTCCCGTACCGCGATATTGTCCGGGCATGTCTCGATTTTGCATTGGTCGTAGGCAATTCTCACGACAAAACGCGTCATGATAGAGAAGGTATCCCACCTCTTATAAAGAAGTGTTTGCTCTCCTTCCCAGCCGATGTGGGATCGTTACAATAAGATTGTCACACAAAAATATTAAACGCAAACATTACTATAATAAAACGCAAGTATCATTTATGGTAAAAGTGTTAAAACGCAGCTAGTATGAACAAAACACAATAAAAATCTTTTGTTAACAAATAATAAGAAACGCTAGTATAATTCTAATACAACGCAAGTTCAACTAACATATAAGATCAAACGCAAGTTTAATTAATGATAAAGATCATCACTGTCATAAGATAAACGCAAGTATCATTTATTGTAAAAATGTTAAACGCAATTAGTATGAACAAAACACAATAACAAAACAGCTGTCAACAAAAAATTCATAACGCAAGTATGATTCTAATACAGCCCACCATAATGTTCTCTTGTTCATATAGATAGGTTGACATATTGAATATAACTGAACCCTTCAATAATCATCATAATTCCCGTCACGTCAAAAGTATTTGAATCCTGAAAAAAAAGATGACAATGAACACCTTTGGTCGTGAAATGATTAAATTCACTACAAAAAAAATCATGAATGATTCAATTAAATGGCAATAACATGTAAAAACCCAAAAAATAAACGAAAAATAAGGAACCAAACATATTTAGAGATACAAACGACGTGATTCAATTTGCGGCAAACAAAACCCATGGATGGTTTGATTAAATGAACTGTGAAACAATTGTTTATTTGGATTTGAATTTTAACGTAGTATTAGGTCTAGTTTTTGTAGTTTTGAATTTGAAATACGAATCGAAATATTGGAATGTGATTACAGGGATAGCCAAAAAGTCTATTCTACCCCTTGATTGGAAAATTAAATACGAAGGTTCCCACAATAACCGTCATCCACGTGTAGGGCTATTGTTCCTTCTTTCACTTTGTAGATTAAGGTCCTTTGTACAGTATACTTTCTCTAAAAGAGTACAAAAGTTAAAATCCATGAATGAGAGAATTTGATGGAAAAAAATTCAATTTCATTATAAGAAAACCAAACATGATTTTTATGGGAAACTTTTCGGTTTAATTCCAATTCTCGAGGATTCTACGAACCAAACAATCCATAAGTATTTTTAACTATGAACACACTCTCTAAAATTTAGTGTTAAAATTCGTCTAATATCCACTTTATATGAGAACCTATAACAACTTTAGTGCTAATTTGAGAAACATCGTTGTTGGTGATGAAATAATTAAAAATTTATGCATACAAATGCATCACATTTCAAAATTTCTTAGTTTTTTTTAATGCCTAATTACTCTCTCCCCCTTATAACCTAAATATTCACCCTTTTATAACCTATAATCCTATATCACCTAGTGAAGAGATCGATCTCCTGCCATGGCCTAAGTAAAATCTGGAATAAATTTTTGTTTGCATGTTCAATAAAACATATATCTATACTATATTATACTATATATAATATATGTAATATGTAATGCATTTTGTAAGTGTATTTTAATATACTTAAAAATTAATAATTATTTTTCCTTTATTAGATAAAGAACCTTAACATGAGGGTAAATTAGTCTTTTTAACACTTTTACACTCCAATACCCTCTCTTATTTACACTTCAAATTCCTCAACATTACTAAACCTTTGCTTCTTAAAATATTAGCTACATTTTTTTTTCTTCTTATGTTAAGCAACAACCTCATAATTAAAAAAAAATACATCATAACAAGGAGTATTTTTATTATTTTCTTTAATTTGAATATAGTATTGTTATTATTTTTTGGCTTAACACTACAAGAATATTGAGCAATAGCGACGACGGCTTTAGCGACGACGTCGTCGCTATTGCTCAAAACAACACAGCTGGCTGGTTACTTTTTCTGAAAGGATTTAGACCGTTTGATATTTATCATCTAATGGCTGGAAATAAAAGTACAACACCCAAAAAAAGGGCGGGTTCTTTATTTCCCTTTCCCTCCCATCTTCCTCATTTATTCCAAAACCTCTCTTTCACCTGCTTCTCATCTCACGCCCAACCCAAATCTCGCCACCCGACCACCAAATCTGGAAAACATCTCCTCTCTGTGAACCCCGGCCCCCTTCGTTGGTGAACCCCGGCCCCCTCCGTTGCCTACATTGGAGCATTGTTCACCGGAGCAACAAGAAGAAGCTTCGTGATTTTGGTCAGCCATCAAGAACACCTCAGTCACAGGTATGATAGCAGTAATTAATTAGTCGCTTTTTATTTATGTTTTGCTTTGAGTTCCAATTTGGGGGTTTCGGGTTAGGTTCCGGTGGGTTGGTCGTTTACGAGCTATCGAAGGTCGTTTATGATAATTTTTATTTTTTGTTGCACTCTGAGTTGATTGTTTGTTTGTGTGGATCTTAAAGTGTCAAGAAGCAAATAGGTGTAGGGTTCCAACACATGACTATTATTGTTTCTGCTTTGGTCCTTGATGAAAGCCCTGCCCTAATTTAATTACTCAAACCTTATTATATGACCTGTTCCTGTTGTTAATTAGGTAGTAAAGTAAATTATTATTATATAAATTAACGACTATCTCTTGATTTTTTTTTTTTTTTTTTTTGTAATGGGTTAAATCTGTCTTTTGCTTGTTGCTTCCTCATATTCTCACGATTTAGACGAGCAAGAAAAATGAAAAGTCTTTAAATAGCTTGCAGGACAGAGTTGTCTTTCTAAAAAGAGTGAGGTCTTTTAACTTTAGTTGTTAATTTTTCTATTGCCAAATGTAATTTTGTTAGTTCTTATAAGTGAGTTGGTGTTAGTAGTTAGTACAGTTAGTGTTGGTGATAAAAACTAGAATACTGGATGTAACATCGCATGCTATGAACTTAGTTTTTTAATTTAATTTTGTATGTGTGTTCGTAACTGTGTATATATGTATTGTATATGTGTAAAAATAAATCAATCTCTAACTAAATAAAATACTATTGTGATTAATAATCATCATTTAAAATTAATATTTTTACAAGCTTAGAAATACCCGCCCGAAATTAATTTAGAAATTAATTTCGGGTAGTCCCCGTTTTGGGACTGCTTTTTGAACACTTTATCTCATCTAGGATATGAATGTGTATTACACGATTGTTTGTTTTTGAAAAATTCGGCTGTCATTTCCTCTTTGCTCTTCGGGTATATATATATATATATATACTTGGGAGCTAAGGGGAAATGCTGCCGGATTTTTCTAGAAACAAACATTCGTGTAACACGCATTCATATATGAGATAAAGTATTCAAAAAGTGGGCGTAGCAGCCTACCCTTCAGTTGTCAATAATCATCTGCCTTAAACATTAAATTCTGTTTCAGTACATTATCATGCATGTCGCTAAAATCTTGATTCATTGTGATCATCGGTACATGTGTATGTTTGTAAGTGTGTATTAGTATGTATGTTGGTATCTATGTGGGTGCCTTAAACACTAAATTCCGTTTCAGTTACATTATCATGTCTGTCGACAAAAGCTGGATTGATTATGATTATTTAGCACCTGAGCACCGAAAAGGACTTGAAATTTTTATCGAGATGTGCAAAAAACATGTCAATGAGCAAGGCAAGATTAGATGTCCATGTAGAAAATGTAATAATGTTGGCTATATACCATATAATAAAATGAAATTACATTTGCGACGTACTGGTATCGATCGAAATTATATGAAGTGGATCTATCACGGTGAAGGACCAACTCAACCTCAGGTTGTAGATCTAGATGTAGATGTAGATGACGTTGCGCCAAGAAACGATATGGACGACCTTATCGAAGACCTTAGAGCAGAACGCACGGAAGAGGATACAAACCCTAACGAACCGAACTCGGGTTCAGAGAGTAGTGGTGTTCATGATGAATTTAAAGCCTTGATAGAGGAAGTCGAATCAGAATTATATCCTGGTTGTACTACGATTTCTTCCCTTGACTTTCTTGCAAAACTCATGAATCTAAAGGTGAGGAACAAATGGACCAATAATTCATTTGATCAGCTCCTTGAGTTGTTGCAAATTTCACATCCAGCAGGCAACAAGATTCCCCCTTCACATTACGTAGCTAAAAAGAAATTAGAGAAGGTTGGTGTGGGGTATCAGATGATAGACGTGTGCAAATATGATTGTGCTCTCTTCTGGAAAGAAAACGAGGCGTTGCAGAATTGTCCTGTTTGTAATGAAAGTCGGTGGGTTGATAAAGATACAAATGGTAAGAAGGTACCTTGCAAGGTCTTACGATACTTTCCTTTGACCCATAGACTACGACGTTTATATTGTTCAAGGCACACAGCAAAAGATATGATATGGCACAGTACCGGGAGATCAGAAGAGGGTACTATGCGACATCCTGTTGATGGAACTTCATGGAAAGAGTTTGATGTAAAGTATCCAGACTTCTCGAAGGAACCTCGAAATGTTCGCTTAGGGCTTGCGGCAGATGGATTTAATCCATTCGGTAACATGAGTACGTCTCATAGTGCGTGGCCAGTTATACTCACCACATACAATCTGCCTCCATGGTTATGCATGAAAGAGTCCTCGTTTATGTTGACCTTATTGATTCCTGGACCTAAAGCTCCTGGGAAGGACATGGATGTTTTCCTTAGACCGTTAGTGGATGAGCTTAAGCATTTGTGGCAGTCGGGTGTATGTGTTAAAGACGCAATGACAAACACATTCTTCACAATGAAGGCCGCGTTGTTATGGACCATAAATGACTTTCCAGCTCGTAGTAGTCTGTCAGGTTGGAGTGGACAAGGCTACTTAGCATGCCCTACTTGCAACGAAGACACTTCTTCAATACGTGTAACAAATAAAATTGCGTATATCGGTCATCGTAGGTTCTTAGATGCTAACCATCCTTGGAGAACAAATAAAGAGTTTATCGGGAATGCCGAGATAAGAGCCCCTCCGAAACAGTTTACTCCTGCTGACATAGAAGCTCAACACGATTGTTTAGTTCATCGTCTACCAGGTAAGCATCCAAATTTTGGAGGTGTTAAGATACCCCGGGAGAAGAAAGAGTTGAACTGGTCCAAAAGAAGTATATTTTTTGAACTTGAGTATTGGTCTTTTCTGCGGCTCAAACACAACTTAGATGTGATGCATATAGAGAGAAATGTGTGCGACAGTTTGCTTGGTACTCTTCTAATGAACGACAAGACTAAAGACACGTCGAACGCACGAAAAGACTTGCAAAAGCTAAATATTCGGAAGTCGCAGTGGTTGCAAAAAAAGGGTGACAAGTACTATAGTCCCCACCCAAAATACTCATTCAAGGTCGGCGATCGAAAGCTTTTTTGCCAGTTTATAAAAAAAGTTAAACTACCAGATGGGTTCGGATCTAATATCAGCAAGAGGGTGACAGATAATGATAATAACATTACAGGGTTGAAATCTCATGACTGTCATATTCTCATGCAACGTTTGATACCGATTGGGGTTAGAGGGTTTTTGGCTAAAGATATTTACACACCAATAGTAGACCTTTGTATGTTCTTTAGACAACTTTGCTCTAGAACACTATTAGTGAAAGATATGGAGAAAGCGAGAGATGACATTCTTACAATATTATGCAAGTTCGAGTTGATGTATCCTCCGGCGTTTTTTGACATTATGGTTCATTTAGTTATACATTTACCTGATGAAGCGATTCGTGGAGGTCCGATATGTTTTAGATGGATGTATCCTTTTGAAAGGTATATGAAAAAACTAAAACACTATGTCAGAAACCCATCAAGGCCGGAAGGTTGTATAGCTGAAGGTTACGTGGCTGAAGAAGCTCTAACATTTTGTTCGAGGTACCTTCGAGATGTTCCTACTAAGTTCAACTGCCCTGATAGAAACGAGGATGTTGTTGTTGAAAAAAGAAAGTTGTGGGTTTTTGAGTCTAAATGTCGTCCGACCAGCGCAACGAAGATCAAACATCTTTCAGTAACTGAAAAGTTAAAGTTGGAATGGTTTATCCTTGATAGCTGCGAAGAAGTCAGGAACTATATGAAGTTAGTGTTCCTACCTTTAACATCATTATCTGTTAATTATTTTTTTCCTTTCCTTACTTTTATATATTTATCATCAATGTAGTGAATTCAAATCTGAACATCCCGAAGATGATCTTAAAACCAAATTTCCGAACTGGTTTCTCAAGAAGGTAATAAACATATAACAAGCATTACACTATATTTGTTAGGTAATACATATATAACAAACATTATTACTCCATATCTGTTAGGTCTATTTGATGAAAACACAAGAGTCTCCACAGCTTCACCCAGAGTTGTATGCCCTTTCGTTGGGTGCGCAAATACTAGCCCATAGTTACACTGCTTGCATAGTCAACGGTGTTAGGTTTATGGTACTTTCTCGTGATGCCCAAAAAACAACGCAAAACTCTGGGGTTCTAGTGGAGGGAGAGAATGGCGAGAAGTATTATGGCGTATTAGAAGAGATTATCGAGATGCGTTATATCAATGGGTATTCAACTGTCCTATTTCGGTGCAAGTGGTTTGATACTCGAAGGGATGTTAGATATGAAAATAATATCACAAGTATCAGCACAGAACGCGAATGGGACAAAGAAGATCAACTCATATTCGCTTCGCAAGCCAAACAAGTGTTCTACATCAAAGAACCTTCCCGAGTAAACCAAAGCAATAACCATAGGTGGGTCGTCGAGAATGTTAATCATCGTAATATTTGGGATCGACCGTTGAATGATGGTCGCGTCGAGAATGTTCAAAATGCTGACAAAGACCTGGCCGAAGATCTTGACGTCGTTCACAACAACTCTTCAACAAATAGTCCACTTGTCATTGACTTCAGCCAATATTTTCAAAACATTCATTCTCATGTTACTGTTGGTGCAACTGCAATTGAAGTCGACCCGCCAACGGTTAGTGACAATGAAGAGTCTGATTGGGAGACTGATTATGATGAGAACGATCCTGATTATGACACGGACCCGTCCGAGAGGCAAACTGGAGTATCTGACGGGGAGTCTGATTAAAAGAAAAAGTATTGTAATATTTATTAATCTGTATTTGAGAGACATTGTTTGTTCTAATTATTATTTGTATTTGTAACTTTACATGACATGTTTTCTTTATGGGTTGTGCTTGTTTATCAATGAGATACATGTGTTATTTATATTAATTTGTAACTTTTCAGGACATGTTTTCTTTATGGTTTGTAGTTGTTTATGTTATGGCCGACGTGATGGGCATGGGACATGGAGGGGATGGGGCTGGGGATGAGGGTGGTTTCGACTGGAATGGGAACCATCGGCAAGATCGTAAGTTTTATTAAAATCAGATTTTTACTATTATGTTTTCATTTATTATAAAATATTGTGACTAACAGTTTTTAAATATAATTGCAGTTGTTCCTCGGAAGAATACTAGGGGAAAGGCTAAAAACTATCAACTCGATAGAGAGTTGAAGAGAAGAAAGGGGAAGCCTTTGACCATTGACTTTGACAAAGAGGTTACATTTCATCCAGTTGGAAAAAAATGCGACTTATTTACCCGTGAGGCGGGTATTTATATGTGGCGAAACATACCTTTTGATAGAGAAGGTTGGAGAAATGTTGACAAGGCTTATAAGAATGGTTTGGAGGAAAACTTGAAGGTAAATTATATATTTATAAGTATATTTTATATGTTTTTTCTTGATTCACTTTTTGTTAACTACAATTGTATTATTTATTTGTGTATATATGTAGGATAAGTTCGATTTTGCACAAGTTGAAAAGGATGCTCACGCTAAGGATATTAAGGGTGGAATACAACAGCTGCTACAAAGGCGTTTCAGCGATCGTAAGAACAAAGCTAAGACCATGTTTAAAAATGCGGGAGGATACGAAGATGTTGATAGAGCAAGGGCCACCGTCCCTGCTGACATGCCTGATGAGAACTGGCAGAAAACTGTAAGCCATTTCTTGAGTCCGGGACATATCAAACGGTCCTTAACCAACGCAAAATGTCGCGAGAAACTGAAATACAATTACCGAGGTGGAACGAGCTCCTACGCTAGCCGAGCTTTCAAAGAGGTTATGTTTTATATATCGATATATATATATATATATATATATATATATAGTGGTGTTCATTTAGTGTCTAATTTAAGTTTTAATGTTTTCAGGATATGACCCGACTAGAAACTTTTTATAAAACCCACACCGATAAAGCTGGAAATTTTGATAGCCCGCAAGCTGAAAAAGAATATGTAAGTATTTGTTTAATGTGTAGTTACCAAATATATATATATATATATATATATATATATATATATAAATCTAATAAATAATCTTTATAAATACAGAATGCATTGGTGGCAGAGTATGCGGCTTCAAATGAAGACTTTGATGAAGAAGGTTTTGGTGAAGAAGGTAGTAGTAGTTCCTCACGGCCGAATGATGTTGCGATCTTCGAGAATGTGATGGGAAAAAGACGCGGACACATTAAGGGTCTTGGGCCAAAACCTTCTTCTAGTGAAGCGCCATGTGTCTTTGGTGAGGAGTCGCAAACTCGACAATATCCGAAGGTAAAGTAGCTTATTTTAGTTTAAGAACTTATATAAGGATCGACAAATGCACGTTAGGTTGGTAGTTTGGTAAACTTAGATTTATAATGTTGGTACTTTGTGAATAGGTTAATGTTTGATAGTTTGGTTAATGTTGGTATTATGTTAATTTGGTTTATTTTGATATTTTAATAGGGTTATTTTAAAAGTTTCTTTGAAAATGCGGAATTTCGCGAGGAACTTGCTAGGTATTTGGCTTCGAACCCAAGTTTAGACTCCACCAAGCTTCCAAATGAAGATGCCGATGATGAAAGCGGCGATGATGAGGAGTTGATGTAAAACAACAATTTGTGGTTGAAACGATATGGATTGTGACTTATTAGGATGTTAACTATTTATGTTTATGTTCGTTTGGATTGTGACGTAAAATATTTAAGTTTATGTTTGTTTCGTTGTGTCGTGAAACTAGAAATGAGCAGGTTTAAAACAGGAATGCGCAGGTGCGAAACTGCAAAACACTGGGCTGAAAAAGCTGAAAAAAACCTGGAAAATAAATCAAGGCTTTAGCGACGACATGTCGTCGCTAAAAGTGACTTACACAGATACGAAAAGGTGGTCAATAGCGACAGAAAACATCGTCGCTAATAGTATTAGCGACGACAGGGCTTTAGCGACGACAAAAGCATTAGCGACGAAAAAGTGGGCAATAGCGACTAACTAGTAGCGACGACACATTAGCGACGACATGTCGTCGCTAATACTATTAGCGACGATTTTTGACCTTATTAGCGACGACAAATGTCGTCGCTAATGCTTCGAATTCTTGTAGTGTAAAAATTTAATGTGTTATAAGATTAACAATATCTAAGGGTGAGCAATAAATGAAAACAGACGAAACCAAAAAATAACGAAACCAAGCTATGTCAGTTGAACGCTGAATTAACCAAAAACATGAATTAACTTAAAGTCGATTATCGGTTTTTTTTACACTTAGTTAACAGAGATTAACCAAACTGAATATTCATATATTTTAGCTTTTATACAACTTATACCCGTATTCATGTATGTCTAAGCAAAAAATTTAGCCAAAGTTGGTTTTGGTTATTAACAAAAGGAAAATTGGATTGTAATAATCCCACCTTTGTGTTGTTGGCTAATAATAATCTCACCTAAGTTTATTCTTCCCACCAGTCTCACATTTTAATTTATTTTTTCTCATTGCACCCGCCGTTAAATCACACTAACGCCGTTAGTTGAAACTCACAATTTTAGGCGATTGTTCACCGGATCTGAAAGAGAGAATCGAGATGATGAAATTGATATGTTCAATTGTCGAATGAGCATGGTTTGATGGTTTAATTGTCGGTTCCGGTCATCCCCTCCGACATGAACATCAACCTGAAATCAATCAAACCATGCTCGTTTCTGCAATTGAACATACCAATATCATCATCTCGATTCCATCTTTCGGATCCGGTGAACAATCGCCTAGAGTTGTGAGTTTCAGCTAACCGCGTTAGTGTGACTTAACGGCGAGTGCAATAAAAAAATAAATTAAAAGGTGAGACCGGTGAGAAGAATAAACATAGGTAGGATTATTACAATCCAATTTTTCTTAAAAAAAATTAACTAGTCCGAACTAAAAACTAACAGTACTACAAAATAAATTGAACTGATTGATTAATAAGATCCATTAACTGAACCAAATCACACATACCCTTAGAAGTGTTTGTATTCCCTGACGTATCACGTTGGCACGCTGCTAGTATGCTTGAAATGAAACACATTCATATATTCAACAAGCTAATAGTAGTATATTAAAATATGAAGGAGAAATTATTACATCTGAAGTTAAACATAGATATGTTTATCAATAAAACCTTATGAATGCTATGGTAATAGAAAACTAGAAGATAATGGTTCATTGCCATTGCCTTACTACATATAAAATATCAAAAATAAATAAATAAAAGGTATTAATGATCATTATAAAAGCTAAATAATAGGCCGGGTGCTTAGCAAGGTGCTCCAGGTAGGCAGGAGAGTACACCAACACTACTAGTGAGTTTTAGAACGTTTTCTCCTGGTTCAGCCGGAATCATCCCTTCGTTTTGCTCAGGGGTTAGCACTGGATCAACCCCGGATGGACCAAAAATAGCACCATTTTCAAGCACGTCTAAAGTCGATCTTATGTTCCAATTCATCGACAGTGGTTCGGCGGCTTCACCAAACCTCCCAAAGACCTTCAAAATGAAATCCATGTTTCAGTTTTAGTATGCAGTCATTCTAACAGTGTTTCTCTAAAGATATTCATCCTTTTTCATTTTACGTATCGTACCTGAAGTTCTCAAATTAATAATATTCTTTTTTTTTTCACACAAAGGGACAAAAAAAAAACCCCTTGATTTGACAGTTTCAAACGAAGGAAAAGAATAAAAAAAGGATTAAGGAGACAAAAAAAAAGAATGAAAAGAAAAGATTTAATTAACTATCATGATCCCGAGTTCAAACGAAATAAAAAGAAAAGTATTTTATGTTTTAAAAAAATCAAGTTATTCATTTCTCTTCTTAAAAAAATTATGGAACACGATTTTTCGTTGACTGTCTTTCAAATATCTTCTTTTCCTTGGTTAAATAAAACTTGGGAACACAAATGATTAAAAAATTGAGGTAAGGTACAATTAGCAACCCGGCCTTCCAATCATAGATAGATATAAGTTGATAAAGTATTTAGAATACATTTTTCTTGCTGGGTTCATCAGAGGCGAGGAATCTGTTTCCTTGGCTAAGTATGGTTGGGGCTGCGCTACCACCGAGGGCATACGTTCCCCATCTTTCGTAGTTGTTGTTAACGACTTGGAAAAACCCATGCCGACAATTAGGCATTCTTTGGTCAACGTGATCAGTGAACTTGTTGAATGCGACCGTTCCTAGCATGCCTGTTTCTTCAAAATCCCAAAACAATAATACCTGTACATTCGTTGCAAATTTCAGAATATTATAAGACACTAGCACACTACAATATATATAGTTTTCGTCTTTTAGGTATATAGCAAATTGTAACACATGTTGTAAGAATTTATATCATTTCATTTCCTCGTAGGCGTTAATTATGTCTGTTAAATCAAGACATATGCATTGCACATTAGGGAATTTTATTCTTTTTTTTTTCTGTAATTTCTTTGGTTAAAGGACGGATGAAAAGTGATATTTGTTATATGTTTCTTACATATTGGTGTTGGGTAAATAAGCTGTTGGAAACGGTGAAGCGTGTGGTGCCGAGTTTGGCATCGACTAGCCCATCAAAAGCCTTACTGAGCGAGCAATGGTCGATCCATACTTGTGAACAACCATCAAGACTTAGAGCATCACCATCACTACCCTTTCTTAGACGTGGTGGACCTTCGTTTTTCTTAACCAGGGCTCCTGGCTGCGCATTAATATCATGAAAATATATGTTATGAATGATTACATTCTTGACTTCTTTGATGCGGAAACCAGCGTTAATGATTTCAACTCTCGCCCCTCGGCCATCGATGGTCTTGTCGTTGTTTACCTCCATCTCTTTATCCAAACGAATCACCATATCTCTTGCAAAAATAATCCACAAGGGCCTATTTTGGGCGGCACCAAACCGGAGTGTGCCTTCTTTTGGATTAGCAACATCATCATCTAGATCACTGGTCACCGTGTAGATATCACCCATTTTTCCGCCGATGGTTCCCTTTGCAAAACCGTGGGCACAATCGGCTAACGCTTTTCGGTTTTCTGCCCAATCAGGTTTGCACCTCCAGCACTTGTCTATAATGTTGTTTGCTTCACATATATTGTTGTTTGGTTCACATGATTGAAGGCCCCTCCTTGTTTTGTTAGCTGAAGGTCTGTAAAAGAATTTATATTTATATACATCTTAATATACATAGTGGAGAGTTCAAAATTTCTTTTTACACATGTCTTTATTACTAGAATACAATCTCAAAAACACAATTTACGCGTAAAAATTCAAATGTATACGAAGATAATTTGTTTGTTTCACATGCTTGCAGGCCCCTCCTAGTTTCGTTAGCTGAAGGTCTGTAAAAGAATATTTACATATGCATATGCATATGCATATACATATACATATACATATACATATACATATACATATACATATACATATACATATACATATACATATACATATACATATACATATACATATACATATACATATACACACATCACATATACATATACATATGCATTTGCATATGCATATGTATACACATATACACGACATCGATCGATTGATAACATGTTCGAAAAGAAAAACTCACAAGATTTCCAGGAGGTCTTCGGCAGAACAAACAGGTTTCAGCAAAGTGACAAGTGCTAAGGTAAAATACAAGATGTAACAACAGTACTGTTTGATCCCCATTGTATGATTGATTGTTGTGGTTCTTCTTGGAGATCAATCTCATCCTTAATATAGAAACTTTTTGCTTATCTACATTAAGTAATTATCGGTTTACCAAGAACTAATAATGTGCCTCAAATAATTTGCACCAAGAGATTAAGCATTATATTAGAAAATAGTTTTGGATGTTCATTGAATACGCACATTATATCTCGGTCAACCAATTGTGAGAGAGAATGATTGTCGGGGTCATTTATGTATAATTAAAAGCATAAATTGTATGTACAAAAGATAAAATACAAACAAAACAATTGTAAGAACGGTACGAATCAAAGGAAAAAAAGCGGTGGCATTATTGTAAATAACAACAGCTTTTATCTGCTGCTTTTTCATTCTCAGACATTATGTCACTTTCTTTTACCACACTTTCTCTCTCTATAAAAGCAAAACATACGTTCAGTCTCTAGTTCCAAAATTACTCTAGAAACTAAACTATAACTACTTCACAAAAATGCTAAACAAACGCATATTACTCTACAAAACAATCCATAACTATTTCACAAATTGCTTCACAAAGACATGTAATAATTATTTTAAAAATTACTCTACAACTTCAAAAATTACTCTACAAGAAACATTCAGTCTATAGTTCCAAAATTACTTCAGAAACCAAACCATTACTACAGAAGAAAAGGTAATTATATAATTACTCTAGTTATAATTACGCTATATAAATGCTCTAGAGTAATCAGAATTTGCATTACAAGCGTTTGTTATGGTTTTTATTAAGTGAATTAGAATTTGCATTACAAGCGTTTTATTATCTTTCTAATTAGTACCATAATGCTATAAAAAAACCGACTTTTTAATGGGCTTTTATTCATTCATAAAGCAATGCAATGTATTCAGATATTTTATTAATCATGTCTAGGCAGGTCACTAATCACGTTAAGATAGTATATATATTAATTTGAAGCTTCTATTAGACATAAGAATATGCTAACTACATATATATATATATATATATTCACACATGTAGTCAGATTGGTAAGAATCTAGTTTTTAGTACTTTGATTGGTGTTGCTACGAACATTGATTTCAAATATTGCTAAGTCGATTAGATGTAGATTCTTAAACACCAAAAAAAAAAAAAAAATCTCTAGCTGATAAGTGATAATTAATCTCCCTGTAACACCCCAACCGATGGCGGAAACATCAAGGTGTCACGTACTGAAGATTGTTCAAAAGCTCATGATACTAAAGTATAAATATTATTAAGTTCAAGATTCAAATGTCAAACAACAAAAATACAAAATACAACAAGTCTCAAAACAACTCATGAAATGTGTTTGTTTTATTTAACTAAGTTCGATGTCTATGTGATATCATCAAGCGTCTCCTGAAACATTTACAAAATAAAACATCAACAATAATATTGGTGAGTACACTTAGTTTTGTGTACATGTAGTATAAGTATAAAAATGTTTACAATTCATGAATCATTCAAGGCAATATGATAAACACGTAAGCACACAATGTGGGTCAAAATCAAACCTCTTATGATGACAAAGAGTAAAGAATTAACATTGACCTAGGACTTCCCAAACACATAGGTACTTTCCACTAGGCGGGTTGTTAATCCAAATAGCGCTATCCATTGTTAAAGTTGGCTAGCTAACTTAATGACTTTGTATTGATTGCAAGTATACTACGTTTATGTTTAATCACAAGCACAAGGGTTCAAAGCATAACACGTGTATGAATTATATGTAAAAACGTGTATGAATATGTGTAAGTGTAAGTTTCATATGTGTACATGTTTCACCAAAAAAGTCCAAGAAAACAAAAAGTGGATAAGTATACTCATAGTTTGCGAAAGCGATCCAAATCCAACTTAAGCTGTCATGAGTTAAGGAATCGGGAATTCCCGAGGAATGCTATCTATAATGTTTAAGAATACTAATAAAGGAAATGTCTAAAAGTCTAAGGTGTCTAGGATTAGAAGGCATTAGGGCCTGCTAAGTCGATTTGGGGAATTAGGATTTTTGCGATAAACTCAATTGATATTATATTTGTTCATCAAAATAATATGATTAAAAATCTATGAATATGATATGGAATTTTAAATATTACCAATTGAATATTCAGATAAAAATATGTTTCGAATAATTAAGACAAATAATAAATTTATTTATAGTTGCAAATAATTACAGTAATTAATAATTATTGAACAAATATATGAGTTCCTCAAATGATTCATCAAAATGATAATTATGACTTTCAACATAAGTATATTTCTGTTATATAAGATAAATATTTATAAAAGAGATTTTGAATATTATAAATAAATAAATAATTCATTATGCCTAATTAAACATAAATCAGACTAACAATAGAATATATGACCCAAAAATAATATTTTTATAAAAAACAAATACTTTCTAATGAAAAATGATCAAAATAAGTTTTCCATATGTTTTCTCAATTTAGTTGTACTTAAAACCGATTTAATGAATTTAAATCAAGTTCAAATGATTAAAATAGATAGATAAATCAATAAAAATTAATCAATCTGTTCAAAAAAATTTAAATATGGTTTATGATGTTTAAAAATAATTTCCCAAAAATTTTGGGATTAAAATCATTTAAAATGAATTGTCAATCAATTAATTATGATTAAAACAATTTAAATAAATAAAAATGCGAAAATAATTTATTTTCCAGAAAATAAAAATGTGATAATTTTTTTTAGGGTGTCAAAATGTTACACCTAATTTTTCATAATTTTTGGAGCAAAAAGAATTTATTATGAGTATTTTAAGTTATATATACATATATAAATAAATGAAATTAGACCTAAAAAAACAAAACAAAACTGTGGGTTATAGGACTCGAACCCAAGTTTGGTGGGAACACACACACGCAACCACAGCACCACATGAAGTTTTGTTATTAAAATTTTAACCACAATTGTATTTATATAATATCAAAACATCATCCTCTTCCCCAAATCTACCAAGAACCCTAACCCCTATTAGAATCTAATTGGCTCGATATTAACAATCGAAATTATAGGGCTTTTAATATATACATAAATCTAGATGTAATGGCATCAATGTTAATGACTTACAATATGGAAACTGAGTCGAACAAACATGATTATCGGTCAAGCCATCACTACTAGAAAACTGGGCTATTGTCACCAAAAGTTGCTACCTAGAAAAATAGTAACAAATTTAGCAACCGATTTTACACCAAAATATTTTTTATAAGATAAGGTAACTAATCGGTTGCAAATTTTGACACGTTTATTTTTTGTGGTAAATTGGTGAGAAAAATAATAAGAAATAATTAAAAAATAATAATTTATAAAAAAAAACAACAAACCTATTGAATTGTGATCGCCTTAGCGGTAGCAAATTTAGGGACCTATTTCTTAAACCGTAATGCATATATATATGGTAGCTAATCAGTGGTAAATTTTGAAACTAAATTGCTACTATATTAGCCATGATAAAACTGGGCTATTGTCACCAAAATTTGCTACCTAGAAAAATGGTAGCAAATTTAGCAACCGATTTTACACCAAAATAAGTATTATAAGATAAGTTAACTAATCGGATGCAAATTTTGACACCGTTTATTTTTGGTGGTAAATTCGTGAGAAAAATAATAAGAAAGAATTAAAAAATAATAATTTATAAAAAATACAACAAACCTATTGAATTGTGATAACTTTAGCGGTAGCAAATTTAGGGAACTATTTACTACACCAAAATAGGCATACAACCACACTTTTTTCTAAAACTGACCTTTCAATTAAATATGTGGCTAAAGGTTATTAATCACATTTCCAAACCTTCTAGCCTATATTTAGCCATACATTTTATTTATTTATGTGATCATTGTACACTAGTTCAAAACTTTTAGCCGCGCTTTAGAAAAAAAAATGTGACATTTTGTAACCATACTAGAAAAGTGTTGCCAAATTTGATCTATGGCCACAATATATATTTGATTTTTTTATTCATGTGACCAAAAACACATCTTTTGAAAACCTTTAGCCATACCTTACAAAAAAAGTGTGTCATTTAGTAGCCACACTTAATAAAAGAAAAAAAACTAGTAACTGTAAATATTTTATCATCAATTAGATCCAATGATGGTCAATTGGATCCAATGATGGCCAGTTAGGCCCAAAGACGGTCAATTAGATTCAATCATTGTCACTTCGACCTAATGAAGGTCATTTAGACCCAATTATGGTCAATTAGACCCGATGATGGTCAATTAGGCCCGTTGATGGTCAATTAGAACCAATGATCGTCAATTAGATCCAATGATGGTTAATTACACCAATGATGGTCAGTTGGATCCAATGATGGTCAGCTAGGCCCAATGATGGTTAGTTAGATCGAATGATGGGTAATTACACCACTGATGGTCAGTTGGATCCAGTGATGGGCAGTTAGGCCCAATGATGGTCAGTTAGATTCAACGATGGCCAGTTACACCTAATGATGACTAATTAGATCCAATGATGGTCGGTTAGGACCAGTGATGGTCAGGTAGATCCAATCATTGTCACTTATACCCAATGATGGTCATTTAGACCCGATAATGGTCAATTAGGCCCAATGATGGTCAATTAGAACAAACGATTGTCAATTAGATCCAATGATGGTCAATTAGATCCAATGATGGTCAGCTAGGTCCAATGATGGTCAGTTAGATCCAATCGTTGTCACTTAGAGCTAATGATGGTAATTTACACCAAATGATGTTAAATTAGACCCGATGACGGTCAATAGGCACAACGATGGTCAATTAGAACCAATGATCATCAATTAGATCCAACTATGGTCAATTAGATCCAATGGTCGTTAATTAAACCAATAATGGCCAGTAAGCTCAATGATGGTTATTACATCCAACGATGGTCATTTATGCCCAATGATGGTTAGCTAGACCTAATAATTGTCACTTAGACCCAATGATGGTCAATTAGTTAGATATTTATAGATACACATAACAAAAATTTATCCAAATGAACTAACATAAAGTTATTATATGTAAATACGTCACGTATTTGCTATTGAAATGATCAAATGTGAAATCGGCGTGAGAAACGGCCAAAAACACAACATTTGGGACACGCGGAAAGGAACTGATGTCGGAATCGAACGCCATGATGCGTGCTTTTAACCAATATCGTACTTTTGGAATAATTATTTACTATAAATAATGTTAATTATTGAGTTTCGAAAGTTAACGAATTGTCTAAACGGAGGAAAACGTGAGCAAATTAAATTCCGCGATTTAACCGCGTGTGTCGAACGCACGTGTCTGACAACGAAAATAATATGTATTTGGATCGGTTTAGTTATGTTTTTAAATTCTAGTAATACCGATTGGTTTTCTGATTATTTACCAAACTAAATAACTAAACCGAGGCACGATATGTTTTAAACAGGTTCGTGCACGCGGTATGCTCCAACTCTAACCGTAAGTATAAATTCTTTATCTTCTCCTCCCTTACTTTTTCTTGGCAGCCACCAACCAAAACCCTAACTCTCTACCCTCCCCTCTCTCTAACCTGATCTCACTCTCTCTCTCTCTCTCTACACCCTCTTTCGGCCCTTATCTTCCTCTCTTGATGGCAGCAACAGTTTTAAGCCCGAAAATGGGCAATGACGTGGGCAGCAACGGCCGGCTGGGGTACGGGGTCGCACAGATGAGGGTGGTCTTGTCGGATCGTTGGTAGGGATACTGTGGTGGTTCTCGGTGAAGATTCGGGTAGTGGGTGTGGGTGACGGTACAAAGGTGGTCCGATTTGTTGGGTTGCTCACTATGATGGTTAATCGATGGTGGTAGGGCTCCAGGTTGACGGTGGTTCGAGGAGGTGGACCGGTTGTTTGGGTGGCTTTCGGGGGTTGGTGATGGCGTCCGATGGTAGTCTTGTGGTTGTCAGACGATGGTGGTGACGGGTTGGGTGCTATGGCAGGCTTATATAGGTTGTGGTGGTCCAGTACAGGGGTGGCTCGGTTCGGTTTTGGCTGTGGTCAAACAATCAAGTTTTTTAGGTACCTTGATTTTATATATATTTTGAAGTGCATGTTTGAAGTGCCAGGTATATATATTTTGTATAGATATTTAGATATCTTACTTTTCCAACCATTATAAGGAGTTATAATCATCTAATGTTAGCACCCACTGACTCAAAGTTCAGTTTTTTAGGTACATTGATTTTATATGCAATTTAAAACCTGCTAAATATAAGTAAGGCAGTAGAATTGAAGTTGAATTTTCAATTGGATGTTAACATTCACATGCTCACTGTTAGGAAATATATCAGATAACTTGAATTTTGTTAGCACTGACATGCTTCCCCCATTCAATCTAGAACCGATTGAGTAGAATTGAGGTTGAACTTTACTCGGTCTCATTGTTTTGAAGTGCAGATAGAGTGAATTTTGTACACCATGCCCCTGCATTCATGCTTCTTACTATTGAAACGTCGATATTATCCTTAACAATTACGACTTTGTTTACTTGCATGACTTCTATGTTCAAGTCTAATGCTGCTATAAACAATATTTTTTGTGCCACATGTATGCTAAATTCCCGCCGCACTGCACGGGAGGAATTACTAGTTTGTATTAAAAGACATGACTGTTGAGAAGCACATTCTTTCCACTTAGGATTTTATAGTTTTGATAAGCATTAATGATGAAAATGTTTATTTTTTATGTTCCGTAGATTAGTTTTGTAGATTTTATGAACTTATTAACTACTTTACGAAATCGTCACGGCGTCAAGCAAAAAAAAAATCCAAGTATTACTAATGTTGATATCGGCAACTTATGTAGAGAACTAACCTAAAGCTTTTGTTCTTTGATGCATCAGGTAAGTAATCCCTTTCGTTATACTTTTATAATTTTATTAGTTATAATAAAATTTTCTTTTTTCCTAATCCGGTTGCATTTGTTCATTTTGTAACATATTGTAAGGTGTTGGAAGAAAATGCCTTTGCTGATTGTGTATCTCATGTTTGGTATTCTTTTTGCTGTTTGATCATAGACCTTGCTTGTTGAAATCAAAGATAGTCTCCAATAAGCATGTTGAAATCATCAAAAAAAAAAAGAAAAAAAACCTAGCTGCAGCACCACAACCATTGCGGAGATGTTTAATCCCAATAATATTTCCACGACTAAACTAACAATTACACAAAGCGAGCCAATTGTTTCAATCACATATATGGTTCTTTACTGATAATAGATAGGTCATATGCAGCCTGGTCATTATGTTAGTATTATTCTGCCATGTGGGCGCTTTCGCTATGAAAGGATGCATAATAGAGGTTGTGGCGAGCAGAAAACAACATACATGTGAGCGTTTTCCATTGTAAACATTAGGTAATACTTCTTATTAATGTAATATTCTTTAGTTTTTCATAACGTATCTCCACAATATTTCTACATATTTCATCTCAATCTGTTTGTTACCAAACGCAAACAGAGCATGTAATATTTCAACCATTTTTTCTTTCTGTTTGTGGCTACCCTCATGTAACATTTTAACCATTTTTTCTTTCTGTTTTAATTGTTGTGTGTTTATTTAGTGTTGTCTGTTATTTGTGATATGTCTATTGCTTAGAAACATGGATACTCATACCCAATGACAGTTGAGGTTTGAAACACCCAACTACAACAAAATATCAACATGCATCTATAAGACGATAGCTAATCCAGACACTGGTAACTTCTAATATTTAGGAAATACTCATATGGTTTGTTCAATTGTAGTTCATGCATTTATATATATGACTTTTCACACAGGACATGCATATTGTTAAGCAAACTGACCTGTTTACCAATCATGTATACCTTTTGTTTACAAATTCTAAGCCCCGCATTTCCATTTTGTGACAATCTCATTAGTATAAAATGTTGTCTCTTATTTGTATAACTTTGATTTAGCGAACATTTGTGCAATAGTTTTTTTTCCCGACCAACTAAGCTGAAGGCGCAACGCGCCGTATTGACACAACTAGTTACTTATTACTTATAAATATATTTCGTCTTTAGTGTATTAAGAATGTTTAGGAATTTCTTATCGAGTTGATTAGACAATCTTTGCTGATTGTTTAAGTAAAATTTTATTCTTAGTAATAGTATTTAAATATAGCAGAACATGTTAGTTGGCTTATAGCACTAGAATTGTAACTCACAATTTGATTATGTTATTGTGCAACTCACTTGACCCGTTATTAGTTTTTGTTAAATTCCAGCTTCTTGATTCTATTAATTGCTTGTTTTGTAGATTGAAAAGTTGAACCTGGTTATCAAAGAGCTTGTTAAGGAAAAAGATGAAGATAAAGAAAGGTTTGGAGGAATTATTGCGGGCTTGGTGGCTGAAAAAGAAAAAGATAATGCGGATAAAGAGGAATTATTGCGGGCTTGAAGCTCTGTTAACAGCTACGCGTCGAAAATAGGCTATAAACACTTAGACATGAATGTTTTGAAGTTTTTCATGGATAATTTCGGTTAGTGGATGTTTTAGTTGGTGTTTCTATTAGAGTCTTTTATATGATTTTAGAATTGGAAAGACTGTAACAAATTTGTTTTATAAAATTTGAGATTTTTTATTATTTGACTGTTTTATATAATATAGTTTTCTTGAAATGTATTTGAATTAAAAAAACAAAAAAACCTGTAGCAAAGCTAAATGGTAGTAAATTTTCAATGAAAGTGGTGGCTAAATGGTAGCAAATTTTCAATGAAAGTGATGGTTAAATGGTAGCAAATTTTAATTGAAAGTGGTGGCTAAATAGTTGCAAATTTTCAATAAAAGTGGTGGCTAAATGGTAACAAATTTTCAATGAAAGTGATGGTTAAATGGTAACAAATTTTTAATGAAAGTAGTGGCTAAATGGTAATAATTTCTCAATGAAAGCGGTGACTAAATGGTTGCAGTCTAAATGGTATCAAAATGATTACAAAAAAAGGGTGTAAATTTTCAATAAAAATGGTGTCTAAATGGTGGCAATATTGGTGGCTAAATGATACCAAAACGGTAGCAAATGACCTTACTAAAATATTGTAGGAGCGGTGGCAAATATTTTAACCGTTTTCGTGGTGACAAAAATATGGTAGCAAAATATAAAAGTAGTAGCTATTTGGTGACATTAGGGCAACAGAGACGTGTGTTTTTGCTACCGCATTCTCGGTTGCAAAATGGTGGCTACAGAGCAATTGCTACCGTTATGTAACCGAAAATGTGGTGACAAAAGCCTAATTTTCTAGTAGTGCATTGATCCAATATGTCGAGTTTCCTGCTCACATTTGGATTAATATGATGGTGGGTTACGACTCGGTAAAGGTTGGGAACGAAGGGAATTGATTAATTTATACAAAACTTGTTCAAAACGGACCTTAATCCACACTTTAAAGTTCCGGTCTGTTACGTTTAATTCCATAATTGAAACCCATTAAATCATGTATTTAAGATCGATTTTATGGTGGAAAAACGTTTTCATCCTGAGGGGTAACGTACAGGGACCAAGTTGAAGTATTTAACAGCACTAGTGTGACCAGTTAAGGTTCGCTGGAGCCTCGCTGGTGTTTGCTGGATCCGGCAAAGATTCAACTGGAAAACAAACTGCACAGAGAGGGAACTTGGTTTCCAAATTTCAAGTTTCATATTGTAGGATCGTTTTATCCCAAAGAACACAAGATATCACACGTGTATTGATGAATCAGCTGCGGAAACCCTAATTAACGTGCAAAATGAAATCAATCGTAATCAGAACATGTTAAAGTTCATTTTCAAAACGTTTTCATTAATTATATACAAAGTTATAACAATTACAATGCAAAATTAATGAAAACAGACACTTTCCAGAACATTCCTAAACACACACACACACACAAACACCTACTCAAATGACCAAGTATTACAAACTGAAAACACATCAAAACTATATATAGAATTTCCCATTCGACCTTGCACAGGTTCGAATGAGTTCATTCAAACCTTCGAAGTCCCGAACCAATAATAAACATTAAGATAATCTTCCTTCGACCTCCAAGAATTCCCTTCAACCTCTCGATTACTCGAACCAGTTTATGAATCATCCCAAACTTGTAAATTTCGCCAATATTATATGAATCCGAAAGTGACAGACACAATAATGCATCTACAAACTCCCTCGTGTCTGTTGCTCGGATTCTTTGGTCTATTTCTTCTTTAAAACAACCTTAACCTTCTTCTTCATGCCCGTTCCTTCAACATTCGACGGACGTTTCTTCAATTCAGCTCTCAGCTTCATCGTTTTCCGAAACAGAATTTTATAATCACAACCTGCATAAACTCCGAATGCAAAACAAAATATAGCAACCTTCTGAAATTTCCAAGCTTGCTTAAGATTAGGCACATCAAAATGAATCTGGTTATAATACATCGCATCGATATCTTCTTTTGAGCAATTTATAAACCACATAGGATCGAACATGCGTATTTTCTTGCACATCAGCTTTGGATTCTTGTCATGTAAAACAATCACATCTTCACCAGTCCTCCAATCATAGTACCAGAATGCAAAGTCCTTGCTGAAATTCTGTTGAATCGGTATCAAAGGAATCCTTTTCAAGCAAGTAGGTGGTTTGTATTTCAGAGTCACGTAAGGTAGATTGTTCTTCAGATCAATCTTCTTATGAACAATCCATTTCGGATACTACGCTTTGAACATATCCCACTTCGTATGACTCTCATGTGTCATCTTCTCAACCATATAATGAAGTATATTTAAACTCTCCACACCACCCAACTGATGTCTACATATATCTCTCACAACCCAATATGGGAGAGTTTTTATGTCATGAAAGTGTCCAAAATAGATAACACATTTCTCCCATTTTATACCAATACACCTCAACTGTGGAAACCACTTCCATGCCAACACTCTACCTTTGAACATACTGTAGTGATATTTGTAAAATTCACCTTGAATCGCCGGCACGGGACGTTTATCAGTCTCTTCTCGCAATTTCATCAGATAATCTTTCAAGGCATCAGATTGCTTAAACACGTTCTCTTTCTCCGTTTCATCTTCAAACACTTCGTCTATCACTTTCTTCCCTCTTTCTTTAGCAATCTTTTCAGCTTCCTTAAAGATTTCATCATCAACGACTGGAATGCTGGTTTTATCTTTCATGTTATAGTACTCCGCGTATTCTTCATGAGATATATCTTATATTTCTACCTCATTGAAGTTGCTTGTGTTCATGTCATTAAAGTTATTACCCGGTTCAACAACTGGAATGTTAGGAATCTCTTGTTTCTTCAATAACTCATCCAGAGATATTCCAGCTTGCTACGCAATACCTTCAAGTATTTCCTTAGTAACTGTTGAGGGTGAAAATCCTCAGCATGATTTTACTTCACATCCCTAATGTACCATCCCCAGGATGTTGAAGAACTTATCTGACTTCAGGATGTAACGGTGTTTCAGCATGTGCACATCCTAAGAATGAACTAACGAGTTGACTCTCCTATATATGATTGGAGGAACTGAAGAGGTGATTGCCAACACCAGAGAAATCCTGGCTCAACAATATGAAACTTTTGCTCACATAAATTGGGAAACTTTAACTCAACAATTTGAAAGATTCTCCTCATTAATATCTGAGCTAAAATTAAATGGTCATACCTACACAACTGTATCTATGCTTCATAGATTTTTAAGGTCTTTACCTGAAAAATGGGAAACATACTCTATAGTCCTAAGATCCTCACCAGACTTTAGCTCCCTCACTCTTACAAAATTACATAGGAGATTACTAACTTTTGAAAGAGAAATTGATCAAAAGAAAAAGTTGCAAAGTTCTGGTAAAACTGCTCATGACTATCTACCAGGTAGTACAGCACTATTGGGACAAGATTCACCTACTTGTTCAAATAGTTTTGGATCTTTTGACCACATTGACATAACTGCCGGGATCTCATCTGAAAGATCATTCCCAGGTTATGACAATGAAGAAAATAGTTAAAAGGCTGATAACATGTGTTTTATCATGGATGATTTAAAAAATTTCAGCAATGATGACTTAGAAGAAATGGACATCTTACACCAACTGGCCAAGTTAAGTATTAAAACAAACAAATTTTACAAAAGGTCAGGAAGGAAATTTCCAGGACTTAACAGTTTTACAAAAATTGATTTTGACAAATCTAAACTTAGATGTCACAAGTGTCAGAAATTGGGACACTTTGCTAGAGAGTGTAGAAGCTCTAGCTACAACCAATCTCAGTATGGAAATATGTATAACCCTAGTTATAATAGGAATAATGGAACACAAGGGAGTGCACATTTTGTACAGGCACAAGCTCCATAAATCCAATATGTGCCACAAGTACAATATGTACAGATGCCTGCTCAACAGCAAAGCCAACAATCAATCCCTCCTATTCCAGCTGCTCAACAACCTCCACAGACTCAGCAACCCTCACAACAAAGCTTGTTCACCTCAGGGTATGTTGACTGGAGCAGTCTTCCTTTTGACACTACAGAGTGTAATCCTGATGCAGACAACAAAATGTTTGACATCAACTGGGGAGAACCTGACAATGGCAGAAAGAATTTTGCCTTAATGGCATTTGAGGGCTGCACCTCAAAATCTGCCCTGTCTCAGGTATCAAAAGAATCCTTAACAAAACTTTGTTCAACTTCATGTAAAGAATCTTTTGCTCTCATAAGAGAGACTAATGTGCACTTACAAGGCAAAGCAAATGACTCTGAGAGAAAATTCACTCAGATGAAATGTGATTTAGAAAGAAAACTTGCTGCAAAGGCAAAAGAAAATTCTAAATTAACTAACAATGCTATCGAAGCCCAAGCACAACTTAAAATCATGATTGATGACCTAGGAAATGTCAGAAAAGACCTTGCTGACACCAAGGTTACTTGTGAAAAATGGGTAGAATCTTGTAAGGGGTACCAACAGCTGCTAAACAAACAAAGTGCTTCAAATGTTAGGTTTGGCATAGGGTACAATCACACTAAAACACCAACAGATTTTTCCCCCAAGACTACTGAAGATGGGAGAAAAATTGTTTCAGGTGAAACTTCTGAAGAGAAAGAATGCACATCTTTCCATGAAAACTTTCTAAAAACTCACAAAGAAAGTTCTTCAGAAGTACTAATAAAATCTGACTTTAAGCCATCAGTAGTTTCATCTACATCAGAAGTTGAGAACCTGAAAACTACTGATGACCTAAAACCAATCAAAACAGTTAGAAATTTGCCTTTAAATGAAAAAGAAAAGGCAAAAGAATGTGAAATCTGTGGTCTGTTTAACCACAAGACAGAATTAGGCAGATATAGAAAAGGAATTCAGTATAATAAGAAAATTTCACAACTGGTTGTGGGAAAACAAATCAAAAATGATTTTAAAGATACTTTTTCTCCCAGGAAACAACAACCAGCAAACTCCTTTTCTCAGAAAAAGATGAAATCTCAACAAAAATCTTTTTCTCAAAATTCTCTTTCAGTAGTTAGACCTACATCATCAGCAGTTTCACAAACTGCTGAGACAAAAGATCTCATGAACATGGTACAACTACTGATGACCAGGGTCGATGGTGGTCCTCAAAAGGATACCACCATTGCTCTAAATGAAAAATCCATTGCCAAAAAGACATGGATTCCTCAACCTGGTCAAGAACAAAATGTTAATGTTCTCAAGAGCAAACCCAAAGCCAAACTGGCTTGGGTTCCTAAATCTAACTAATTTGCTACTTTGTGCAGAAGGTCTCCAGAGGCTTAAATAGCATTTGGTATGTGGACGGTGGAGGCTCAATGCACATCACAGGATGCAGATACCTGATAAACAATTTTATCAGTCAAAGAGAAGGATCTGTATCCTTTAGGAACAATGCCAAGAGATATGTGCTGGGACATGTGTAATACCCCGCCCCTCTCAACACCAATATTGTCCGCTTTGCCCATCCAGAGCTCACGGATTTGTTTTTGGTTGCCCTGGTGGAGACTTCCCACGACCCATCCTGATACTACTCCCACCTGAGCACGCTTAACTATGGAGTTCTCCTCTCATCCACTAGCATTAAGCCCAAAACGCGTTGGTGATTTATGAGGCAAGACATTACTTATGAACCAAGGATCTCTCCTGGCCACGGCCGATGTGGGATTTTCCTGGGGTGTCACAACATGGCAATGTCTCCTCTGGCAAAATACAGTTTGACAAGGTCAATCTGGTTGAAAACCTTGAGTACAACTTTCTAAGTGTGTCTCAAATGTGTAATAAAGGATATTCTTCCTTTTTCACAAAGACAGCATGCAAGATCATATCACCAGAAGGCCAGAAGTTGATAGAGAAGATCATTGAAGATCATACTTTGTTGATAGCCAAAAGATGTGGCAATGTCTATGCAGTGGACATTGAAAAGGACAAAGTATTGAACAACACTGCCTGTTTCTTCTCAAAGGCATCAACTTTAGAGACTGATCTCTGGCACAGGAGACTTGGCTATGTGAACTTTAAAACCATAAATAAAGTCACAAAAATGGGCTTGGTCAGAGGTTTACCTTTGAAAGTATACCAGTGTCAAGAACACTGTGTATTGTCACACCCTCAAATTTCCACCTGCGGAGTTCTACCGCGAGGCGTGTGACACACCAGGATCCAAGTCAACGGTCACAATAAACGACGTCTAAATGTAAAAACGTACGTAAACAAAACCATGCATAAGTTTAAAACCAACATTCAACAGTGCGGAAGCATTTAAAGTTTACAAAAGTCATGCATAAATAAAACATAAGTTCAAAAGTTCATGATTCCAAAACGTGCAGACGAGACCCTAGACGCGAGACGACTCCAGTGCGACCACGTGCGCCTATCCGACAGCTGCTACCTTAGCGACCTGAGAAAACATGCTAAAAGAGTCAACATATAATGCTGGTGAGTTCACAGGTTTTAAATTAAACGTTTAAAGTGTTCCATCGAAAACCGTTACCATCACAGTTACTACTATGCTTATGAGAACGCCAACCCGGCGCAGAATGAGATACTCATACGGGTGAAACCATTACTGACTGAGCCGTGTGTTACCCTTAGTTTCCTATGGGCTACCGTCATCGCCGGTAGACCTTGTTTTGTTAGAGACAATATGCACCCGCCCGGTCCAACCGTCGAGTGGGGTTTGTCAGTTCCCAATAGCGCTATCCATATTTCCCCGCCATATACCCATGTTAGTGGTTTCAAGGGATTTTCGATGAACCGTATAGTACGATAAGTGAGCCATAGTATAACGTGATAAAGAGTCATGAGCCATAAGAGTTTAACAAGTCATAAGTCATAAAAGAGTTTTAAGCATGTTTCTCCCCCGAAAACATAAACAGTAAAATGTGGGGCCGTGAACTCACCTTAGGTTGCGTATTCCGTTTAAGAGTAAACCGTATGCGTGATATGAGTAAACCGTCTGTGAGATATGATAGCCCCAACTATTGGCGACCTATCATAAGATATGTGTCAAGTTAGACTAATAACCCATCGGGTTCATTAGTCCCTAAGTCCAGTCCATGACCATTATGTGTCCGAAAAGCATGTTTAACCGACAACCAGACAACGTAAGACAAGACTCGACATCCCATTGGTGACCCGACATTCCACGTGTTAGATAAATACAAGACATCATGCCACATATGCAATTAAACACTTAATACGCGCAACAGTTCACCTAGTCTAGCATAATGTCTGATTAACGCATAAACAGGTCCGAATACGTGTTACTAAGTCATTGGGTGAATCCCGGGGTTCCTATCATGTTCCTAGGCGTCAAATCATGTTCCGGGATGTTAAAATATACATACAGCAGCATTACACGCGATTAGGAATCAAACTAGCAATTAGGAAAAGTCAACATGTGATTAGGGTTGGTCAACAGGCGATTACAAGGGCTAATCGCCTGTATACACACGAGTAGGCTTCTTATTCAGGCGATTATGCCCCTAATCGCCTATAGCATCATGCGATTAGGGTGCTAATCGCCTGCTGCAGCTGTACAATGCAATTTCGCGCGTTTAACGCTCCAAATCAGATCCGAAACATGTAAAAACATCCAATAATCATCCTAACACATTAACAAACATATTTCAAGCAAAACCCCTAAGTTTTCATCATTCTAACAGTCCCGAATGCGAGCGTTTTCCCAAAATAGCAACTTAGCATGTAAACATCACATCAACATGCAAGAACTTGCCCTAAATAGCAAATATTCAGATTAAATCACATAACCACGTTGTCCGATGGCATCCTACTGTTCTAGCATCATCCTAGAGCAAACCCTAACATCATTCAATCAACAACATACCTCATATCATCCTTAATTATTCAAAATCCTTCAAATGGGTCAAAATATCAAATATCAACAATACACAACCAAAACCATTCAAACTCCTAGGACATCATCATACCAACTTGTAACAGCTATAAACATCATAATAACACAAGAACAACCATGATTCAATCCTAAAAATCCTATCTTTAAACACATATAACACATATAACACATGTAAAGGTGTGGGTTTGTTTAAAAACGGTTTTAAATGGATTTTCAAAGATAAAAACAGTTATAAGTCAGGTCTGGACGTTTAGGGAGTAAAACATAATCAAATAAGGGTTTGGGTTTGAAGAACACACCTTGAAATCAAGAGGTGATGATGGAATAAGCTTGAAAATGGTGGTTTTGATGCAAAAACGAGTTCCAGAGGGTGTTTGTGTGTTGGGTTATGTTATGGGACGGCTAGGGTTGCACAAATGATGTTTTGGAGGTCAAGGGTGGTATTTATAGGCGTTTTTGGTCGTCCAGCGCGTATCATGCGAGTATGCAGTCTTACACGCGATTAGGGAGCCTAATCGCATGACTGTTCATGCGATTGGGGCCTAATCGCATGAACAGTTATGCGATTAGCCCCTACTCGCCATTAACACCCTCCTACTCGCCCCTATATTGGCGATTAGGCAAGCCTAATCGCCTGTAACCTCTGTGTTTGTGTGTTTTGCGCGTTAAACCCCGTTTTAACACATGTTAGCACATATTCACATACCGACAAGTCACATAATGATCGTAAACATATAATGCATGATAAATAACACGTTCCCGCCCGATCACCAATTCCCGGGACCCGAGACTTGCGTATGTTAAAACTCTAATGATGTGCGACTCGACTCAACCGACCTTGTTATGTGTAACGTATGCGCGACTCGCTAAGGTAGACTTACTAAGTTTTCAAAAGTTAGTTACCGAAAGTTGCCGGGTGTCACATGTATCCTGTTTAAAGGGAAAGCAGCATAAGTCCTCCTATAAGTCTATTGAAGAATAAAAAACAATTGCATGTCTTCAACTACTCCATATGGAATTATTTGGGCCTGTAAAAATCATGAGCCTTGGTAAGAAGAAGTACTGCTTGGTCATCATTGATGACTATTCAAGATTCACATGGGTATTCTTCTTATTCTCCAAGGATAAGGCAGCTGAAATCATCAAGTTCTTCATTCTACAAGTAGAGAAACAATATTCTCTATCTGTCAAAGCCATCAGAAGTGATAATGGGACAGAGTTCAGGAACAAAACTCTGGATGAATTCTGTTTGTCTAAAGGGATTATTAGACAATTCAGTGTTCCCAGAACTCCTGAACAAAATGGTGTGGTAGAAAGGAAGAACAGGACATTAATTGAAGCAGCAAGAACTATGTTAGCTGATTCAGGCCTACCATTGTATTTCTGGGCTGAAGCAGTTAACACTGCATGTTATGTTCAAAATAGAGTCCTTGTCAACAAGAGACACTCCAAGACTGCCTATGAAGTTCTTCATGGCATAAAGCCCCTTAGCTCCTTTTTCAGGGCTTTTAGTTGTCAATGTTTCATTCTAAACATTAAAGACTCTATTTCAAAGTTTACTGCTAAAGTTGATTCAGGTTACTTTCTTGGTTATTTTTCCACTAGAAAAGCCTACAAGGTTTTTAATTCAAGAACCAAGATAGTAGAAGAAACACTAAATGTCAAGTTCAATGAGTCAAAACACACTCTTATTCCAGCACATCCTGCTGAACTCTTTGACCTTGAAAGCTTCCACTTTGGACCTGATCAAAGGCTTGATGATGAGGATCCAGCACCATGGACTCCTCAAACAGTCATTAAGTCAACTTTCAAACCTTCAGAAGTTTCACAAACTTCTGATTCAACAATTGTTGATTTACAAACTCAAACATCTGCTTCAGCACCTACAACTACTGAAGATGTTCAAATAGCTGAACCAGACATTATAAACCTCAGTGGTTTGTTTGATGAAGTACAAGAGCCACCTACACCTATCAGTGGTTTACAACAACTGATTGAACACAAAGATCATCCATTGGAACAAATCATGGGTGATATTGCTTTAGGTGTTCTCACAAGAAACCAGCTTTCCAAATTTTGCTTCTTCTCAGCAACCTAAGAAGTACCAAGAAGCCCTCCAAGACAACAATTGGGTGGAAGCTATGCAAGATGAGCTGCTTCAATTCAAGAAGCAATAGGTTTGGGAAATCTGTCCCTTACCACCAAACAAGCTACCAATTGGCACAAGATGGGTTTTTAGGAACAAACAAGATAAAGCTGGTATGATCATTGAGAACAAGGCAAGACTGGTGGTACAAGGTTACTCTCAAGAAGAAGGAATTGATTATGATGAGACCTTTGCTCCAATTGCAAGGCTTGAAGCCATCAGGTTATTTCTGGCCTATGCCATTTCCAACAAAATAAAAGTTTTTCAAATGGATGTTAAGAGTGCATTTTTGTATGGAAAGATCAAAGAGGAAGTGTATGTTTGTCAGCCACCTGGGTTTGAGGATCCTTCTCATCCTGAGTGGGTGTACAAACTTGACAAAGCTCTTTATGGGCTCAAACAGGCTCCAAGAGCCTGGTATGAAACACTTTCCAACTTTTTACTCAAAAATAACTTTATAAGAGGCTCCATTGATAAAACTCTTTTCATTAAGAATGTTGGAAATCATGTCTTACTTTTTCAAATTTATGTTGATGATATCATATTTGGTTCAACAAACACAAAATTGTGTGAGGACTTTAAGAAACTCATGCAATCAAAATTTGAGATGAGTACAATGGGAGAACTGCAGTACTTTTTAGGACTGCAGATTAAACAACAAACTAATGGAACTTTTATACATCAATCAAAATATGTTAAAGAATTATTGAACAAATTTTATTTACAAGACTGTAAATCATGTTCTACTCCCATGACACCTACCACACAAGTTGAACCAGATGATCAAGGAAAACAGGTTGATCAAACCATGTATAGATGTATGATAGGTTCCCTTTTATATCTAACTGCTTCTAGACCAGATATTATGTTTTCAACATGTGTCTGTGCTAGATATCAATCAGCTCCTAGGGAATCACACCTCATTGCAGTCAAAAGAATCTTCAGATATCTGAAAGGAACTCCTACACTTGGAATTTGGTATCCTGTTTCTAGCAATACCAAGTTATCAGCTTTTTCCGATAGTGACTATGTAGGGTGCAAAATGTCAAGAAAATCAACATCTGGTGGTTGTCAATTCTTGGGAAACTGTCTAGTGTCCTGGCAATCAAAGAAGCAAACATCTGTTGCAACTTCAACTGCTGAAGCTGAATACATTGCAGCTGCAAGTTGTACATCACAGATACAATGGCTCCAATATCAACTTCTTGAAATGGAATCAAAGAGACCAAGACACCATTGCTTGTAGACAGTAAATCTGCCATTAGCATCATTCAAAATCCTGTTCAGTTCTCAAAAACTAAACATATTGAAATCAGATATCATTTCATAAGGGATTGCTATGAAAAAGGCAAGATTGAAGTGAAGCATGTCACAACAGCTAATCAGATAGCAGACATATTCACAAAACCCCTTGACACATCAACATTTCAGAAGTTAGTATCCATGCTTGGGATGCTAAATTTGTAAGTGTTCTTTTACTTTTCCTGCACATATTTTATTTTTCACTTACATCTGTTTAGACTAAAACTTCTAAAAAACAAAAAGAGAGAAACTACTGATGAACAAAAACATCAGTATGGGAATATTTTCTGAAAAATGATTAACTTCTGATAAAATAATCTTCAGAAGTTATGAATAAAGTCTTTATAAACATTCTCATAAGTTGTTAACAAACTACTGAAGAGAAAATGGAAACTACTGATGACAATTGTTCTTCATCAGCAGTTTTGTCATTAAGGGCAAATCAAACATTTCCCACTTCAGAAGTTTGACCTAGGGCGGTTACAAACTTCTGATAAACACCTTTTCCAACACTTATCCATTCAAAAAGCAAAAATTCCCTCCTCTCTAAAAAAGCTCTCAAACCCTGAACCTGCAAAAACACTGTTCGATCCACACACACACAAACCACATGGCTCTAACACTGAAACAGGGACACAATCAAAGAGGCTACTTCGAGAAACATGAAGCCTGGTCCCAATACGACGAAATCATTGATTTAATCGTTAAATCCCAATACTTTACTGCCCTCACCATTGATCCTCCAATCCACACTGAAACTCTTAATGAGTTATAGGCAAATGCGGAGACGGTGACAGTAAATGATAAGGTGATCTCCCTCAATTCAACCATCCAAGGGAGAAGAATGGCAATCACACCCGAAACTTTGGGAATTAGACTGGGTCTAGATGATGTTGGTGCCCCAGATCAATTTCCAAACTCTGAGATTCATCTAACCATGATAGAGTGGGGTTACCAAGGTACTCTCTCACATGCTACTATTTTTAAGAAATATTTTGAACCTAAGTACAAACTTTTGTTTCACTATATAATAATGTGTTTGAGTCCAAAAACTGGATCATATGATCAGATGCCCTCCACTTTTCAACCTATTTTTCATTCCATTGTGAATGAAACAAAATCCAGGGCATCAACACTTTTCTTTAATGAGTTGGTGTTACATCATCTCAATTCTAGAAAAGAAGTTTTTGTTGTATCCAAGATTTATTATGCAATGCATAATAAAGGAACTTGGAGAAGAGGTGCTTGTGGGTCAAACAACTATTTTAAACCCTTTAACCTCACAAGCATACTCTAGGCACAACAAACCGGCCACATGGCCAGAAGATGACCAAGGGGAACAAACAACAGTCCCCAAGGAACCCTCATCTTCTAAACCTTCACCCAAAAAGGCCAAGAAACCAAAACAGCAAAAACAAAAACCCACCAGCCTGAAAAGAAAGGTAGTTTAGGAAGTTGAGATGCCTGAACTTGCTAATGTGCAATCTGCACTTGATAAAGATGTGACTGAAACATCCTCCCAGTCTTATCCATCTCAAACCCCCACTAAAGCACCAATCACCATTTTATTCAAAAGAAAGAAATTTAAGAAAACAATCCCCATAGACTCTTCTTTTGAAACTGCTGAACCCATAGACCAAACTACTGAACCAGCACCACAAATTTCTGAACCTGAAGCCCTTGAAATTGCCAAACTTCTCTCTAGGGTAAAAGAGAACATCCCATCAGAACATGTTAGTCCCCAACAACAACATCAAACAGGGGACATACCTTCAGAACTTGACATGGATGTGGATGTCCATAGCCCTAACCCAAGAGATGAGGATGAACCAGGGTCTCTAAGCCCAAACTTAGAAACTCTAGGTACATTTGAGGCTGCTACTACTCATATACCACCCAGTGGTGGATCTGAGGATAGAAGTAACATTGCTAAGACCTCACTTGTGGCAACTACTGATGAAGGCTTAATGCCTAAGGTAGGAAATCCTCAGAACCAAGAACAAGAGGTACATGAGACAACTGGGTTGGGCCTAGCTCATGATGTAACTGATACTGTCCTCATTGAGGAAGTAAGCAGGGATTCAGATGATTCCATTGATTTGGATGATGATTCACACTCCATCAAAATTGAATTGACGGCTACTAGTGAAGGTCCTGCACCTGGTGTCTCTAAGCTCAAAGAGCTGGTCACACCAGATCAGGTTAAAGTCCACTTGATCCCTGATTCCCCTAAAGTGGCATCTTCTGTACAACATGAAGATCACCCAAAAACACACCCCTCACTGAAAATGCCTACCCAATTCCCTGGGTCATCCAGCATAGACTTGAACCAACTATGCAGCCCAGATGGTCCCCTATACCAGTTGATGAACACCCTAATTGCCAATCACCTCAAAACTTTCACAACTACTTTGGAGTTGTCAACCAAAGCTCAGTTTGAGGTGATCAACAAAAAACTTGGTGAGCTGTCCAACAAAATAGACAACAACTCAAGACAGCTTGCTGAACTCACTAGTAGAACTTCCAAACCTAGCAGGCTTCCAGAAGTGGATGAAGCCAAACAGGGGGAGAAGATTAAGGAACCTAAGGAGTCACTGGAAGCCAGGATAAAGGCAAGAGTGTCTCTACAACAACAACAACTTCTAGAGAAAGCCCAAAAACAAAAAGAAGATCAACAAAGGCTTGTCTCTGAAACTGAAGTTGAAGCTGAACCTTCCCAAGGCCATAATGAAGAAACTGCTGAAGAAACCTCTGATGACTCAGAAAGTATTGAAGACAATCCTTCAGTAGTTGACACATCTGTCAACACTTCAGCAGTTAACACTTCCAACATACAAACAACTGAAGAGCCTTCGAAAACAACTGAACAACAACAACCAACTCCTATTCCAAGGCCTACAACAACTACAACAATGACTGTGCTGAACCCTTCTCCACTATCAATGTCTAAAGAACTACTTGAGAAGAGTTTGATTGCAGCCCAAAGAAAGGCTAAGGAAGAAGAGATCTGGAATAACTTGGAGGCAAGGGAAGATCTAAACTTAAATAAAAAGCTTTAAACTTATGAAGCAGAGTTGAATAGGCAAGCTGAAACAGAGAGAGTTGCTGAAGAGGACAAAAGACAACAACTGGTGTCTTTTATAACAAAGAACAGCAAAACAAAAGCCTACTCACTCAAAGGGCTCTCAATGGATGAGCGGACTAGAAGAGCTCAACTTATTGCTGACAAACTTGCAACAAACAAAGATGGAAAAGCCAAGAGAGCTGAGATGATTGAAGAATTGGTAGCAAATGACTATTGTTTAAAAGCCTCTGTGTCAAGATGGAAAGAAGATAGACTACTGGACACATACAAGAAGTACAAGGCTGCCAAGGCTGCTAATCCAGAGAAGTTCAAAACTTCTGAAGTATCAACTTCAGTAGTTAGAACTTCTGGTGTTAAAAGACCAGCTACAAAGAAGAAACCAGAGGACAATACAAAGACTGACTTCAAGATGGTGTTGCTGGAAGGCAACACAGTTGTTCAAGGAGACATTGATATTGAAGAGAAGCCTCTGATAACTCAATTTAGGGATCTTTCAACATTTGCTTACGAAATTCAGAAGACTATCACTGACAGACTGCACACAAAGGTAGTTACTGAACACCATTTACCAACCTTTAAATTATCTGATGTAGTGCAACAAGAAGACAGAAGTGAATCCCACCTGAGAGTCACAGAAATAGAAAATATCCAACACTCAGGAACATCCCAGGGATCCAGCATGGTTCCCTATACTTCAGACTTTGACAAGTCTAAAGTGCTGATCATCAGATGGTCCTTTACTGATGACAACTCAGTATTAGTGACAAGAAGAGATCTTACAAGCAAGTCCTACAAGTCAATGAATGAACTGAAGAAACTATCAACTCAGGACTTGCTTACAATTCAACATCTAGAACCTCAAAGGGGATCTCTCACTGATGAACAGCTTAATCAATTAAAGAATTCCATGTTCAATGAGATATGGAAGATTGTGAATGAAAGAAGAAGACAATAAAGAATTAGAAAAGGTTTTGGCCTCATCAATCCAGGGGGAGATTGTTAGGACAAAAAGGATTGGTGAAACCACTTTTGTAAACCTTAGTCTAATTCACTTCTGCAAATATCCTAAGTATAGAACTACTGAAGAAAGAAGACTAAAGTACTGAAGAAGGATTCAACAAGTACTGAAGAAGAAGTATCAGAAGTTCTGAAGTCTAACCAGACAGTTCACTGAAGAACTACTGAAGACAAACTACTCATCAGTAGTTTGTAATTCATCAGCTCTTGTAAAGAATCTTTTTCACCGACTTATGTTTCAGTAGTTTATTAGTTTAGTATTACTTTATCTTTTTGTACAAGTTCCAAGAATGCAACTTGTTGCAACTTGTTTCTGACTTGCTTTTTGGCAAGGTTCATGCATATGTAAAGTCTATAAATAGATGGGTTCATCCCTCTGTTTTAGATATCGATTTTGATTAATACAGAAATCCTTCAAAGCTTATTATTGTTCTTATTGTTCTTTCCATTTCATTTATTGAGAATCTGTTTGAGTATTCATTATCATTTACATTCAATACTTAGATTCTCTTTAAAACTTGTCTTTAGATTTCAAACATCCAGGGGGAGTAATAACTCCTGTTGATAGTGTAGCTTTACTTAATCATTCCGCTGTGCAAATCTGATTGAGCTTGCTAAACACATAAGTGTTCACAAGCAAGCAATATATCAAGAGCATTACTTATCCAACAGAGGGATCTTGGTTTCAAGATGAAATCCCAAATCTTTTATTTGACCCGGACCATAGATGTTGACCCTATCAGCTCTGTGGTCTTCGATATTCTACAAACATTAGCAAACACTTAATGGTATAAAAGAATGAAAAATAATACCTGATTTTGCCACATTCTTTATAAATCCTTCTAATTGTCAGGATGGTCTTCATTATTCTGAGGATGTCCGCAGTTTCTTTTTCATCCTTGGGGTGGTCTTACATCTTGAGGATGTACCCAGTATAATATCTTCAGTATAGACTTCAAGTCTATAATCTTTAGGAAGAATTGAATCTTAATAATATCATGTAAAGGAGAACTTTGTTATTATACGGGAGACAAGGCCTTTGGTTTTTCTGGGATCAAAACCCCTTTTGAAATAATCATGGTGACAAGACCAATATGTAATATCTTGGAATAACTGGCGACAGGGCCCTTAGGAATAACTGGCGACAAGGCCCTGATGACTAGACCAAACACGAGAAAGAGACATTGAAAAATGTCTAAACCTTAAGAGCTCCATCGTATATCTCAAAGATAATGAAATTGTCAGCCACTTTTACATGAACTGGTCCCACCATCCCGAGAATATACATGGGCATCATGCGCTCCAGGTGAGGGTTGCTAACCCAATGTGAAATGTGAAAACCTTTAAACCTTAGGAAGGTGGTAGACACCTTATCGTAGGAGAGGGTGGCCAACCCCCTAGTCTTCTAAGCATTCCATCTTCAGGATGGTACTGCAAAATTCTCAGGATGGACTATTTCTAGACCATGTTTAGTAAAAGTATAATCGATCGAAATAGATAAAGGATAAATACTTACATATGGAGATGATTCATCTCTATTAGCCTTCACCTTCATCCCACCTGTGATTCGGACCATGGTTTCTCTTCCAGAGAGATTAGTCACATGCATCCCTAGACATGGTAGTATTTTAAGTGAATTGCATTCCAAGCCCTTGGTAGAATCTCTCCTTCCATTGTTGATAACCAATATGCCCCTTTTCCAGCTTCAGAATCAATCTAGTATGGACCTTCCCACTTGGGAGCTAGCTTACCATCACTTGGTTTTGTTGTGTTCTGGAAGGATTTTCTTAATACCAAGTCTCCTTCTTGAAATCTTCTTATCCTGGTATTCTTGTTGTAAGCTTTAGCAATCCTTTGTTGATATGTTGCTACCTTTACATTAGCAGCATCCCTGAGTTTATCCACAGTTTCCAAATCCTGAAGTAATGCTTCTGAATTGGTAGCTGCATCCTGAAGATGTTTCCTTGCTGTAGGCATGACCATCTCTGTTGGCAGCATTGCTTCTGTTCCAAAGACTAAGGAGAAAGGTGTTTGACCAGTAGCATTCTTGGAAGTAGTCCTATCTACCCAGAGTACAAATGGAAGTTCTTTTGCCCATTTCCCTTTCTTTTCCCCAAGCTTCTTCTTCAGGTTGTTGACGATGATTTTATTTGAAGATTCTGCTTGTCCATTAGCTTGAGGATGGACTGGTGTTGAGGTTACCATCTTGATTCCCCAACTCTCACAAAAGTCAGTTGTTCCTTTGCTTATAAATTGAGAACCATTGTCAAAAATAATCTTAGATGGCACTCCAAATCTTGTTAAGATATTTCTTTTAGTGAATGAGACTACTTCTTTATCCCTGACTCGCACGAATGCTTCAACTTCAATCCATTTTGAGAAGTAATCTGTCATTACCAGCATAAATACCTTTCCTCTAGGAGCTTTTGGTAGCTTTCCTACTATATCCATCCCCCATTTCATGAAGGGCTATGGTGAAATAATAGGATGTAATGGTTCAGCTGGCTGGTGAAGGATGTTGCTATGTCTTTAGCATGGATCACACTTTTGGGAATATAGCATGGCATCCTTCTTTATGGTAGGCCAATAGTATCCTGTCCTCAAAGTCTTTGAGTAGAGAGATCTTCCTCTTGTATGATTTCCCCAATATCCTTCGTGAATGTCTTTGAGCACTTCATTTGCTTCATGTTGAGACATCTCAGATATGGACCTGCGAGAGATTTTCTATACAAAATATTGTCTATAATTGTGAATTTAGATACCTTCATCCTGAAAGCCTTTGGATTTTCTTCATCAGGAATGACATCCTCTTGTAAATATTTTATTATAGGATTCATCCATGATGAATCATCTTGTGCCTGGGTAACTAAAACAGTGATATCCTCAGGATGGACTGTTTTATCCTCGGGATGGACTGTTTCATCCTCAGGATGCCACTCTTCAATTGCTGGTTTCAGAATGTGGACAAGGGAGGATTTTCACCCTCAACACTGAGAATTTTGCAGTACCATCCTGAAGATGGAATGCTTAGAAGACTAGGGGTTTAGCCACCCTCTCCTACGTTAAGGGCCTTGTCGCCAGTTATTCCTAAGGGCCTTGTCACCAGTTATTCCCAAGATATTAGATATTGGTCTTGTCACCATGATTATTTCAAAGGGGTTTTGATCCCAGTTAAACCAAAGGTCTTGACGCCCGTATAATAACAAAGTTTTCCTTTACAGGACCTTATTAAGATTCAATTATGTCTAAGGATTATAGACCTGAAGTTTATACTGGAGATATTACACTGGGGACATCTTCAGGATGTAAGACCATTCCAAGGATGAAGAAAAAACTGGGGACATCCTCAGGATAATGAAGACCATCCTGACGATGAGAAGGACTTATGAAGAATATGGCAAGATCAGGTATTATTTTTCATTCTTTTATACCACTAAGTATTTGCTAATGTTTGCAGAACGGCAAAGAGAATAAAGAACGCAAGGATGTCAAAGGTTATCGATATATTATTCATAAAAAGATAATACCAACCCCTGGCTTCATGCTAAACCAGGACCCATCCACCAGGGGTCAGCATTTCAAAGTCAGGGCTGAAAAAGTGTATGGGGCTTCGTCTTGAAAATCAAGATCCCTCCACCCCAAAGACTTTCATTGTTCATACATACATAAAGAGAAAATGTTTAGGATTGTTCACAAAATAACCAAATATTATAAAAAGTGGGCTCTGGCCTAGTCATCTCATCCTTCATTGCCCACCAGTTCATCAACCTGAAACTCCTTAGTCACCTTAGCCTCTATCACCTCAGTTTCTTTACCAGCATCCTGAGGAACTGTAGCCGGGATGGATTCGAACGCCACCTCCTTTCCACCCAGACTAAGTATCTTCTCCTGCCAAGCTTCAACATCCCAGTCTTCCATCTTGAAGTTGGGGTCTTTAGCTTGCAATGCCATCCTCACCCTAGCTTGAAAAACGAAGATGGTGGCAGACTGAATCAACCTTTGCTTATACTCTTCCATCTCCTTTTGATGATCCCTCATGCTTTTGGCTTGAGCAGCCTTCACCACCTTCAGCTCAGTCTCCACCTTGCCTACATTCTTCTCAAGCGGCTTGGCCTTATCAAGGGCATACTTCTTTGCATCCTTGAGCTTGGCATTAGTATCAGCGAACTCTTTGTTCATGTCATCCAGGGACTTCATCAAGTACTCATGCCCCTGCGAAAATGAAGGAGTCAGGTAAGTATTCAGACCTTATGCTAGTAACAATCATTACCATCCTCAGGATGCACAACGTACCTGAAGAACAAAGTTAGAAACTTTGCCAAGGATGGCGTCACAACTAAGACCTTCGAAAGGAGAAGCCTCTTGAGTCGAAGTACTGGCAACCTTCCTCTTCTTAGAAGAAGCTGCAGCTTTGGCCCTAGGAGCAGAGGGAGGACTTGTCATCCTGGAGCTGGATTGAGAAATTATCTTTGGGGCCTTGATATCTTTGGGGCCTTGATATCGTCAAGATCAAAGTAATCAGGCTTCTTTGCTGATACAAGAAGACATACACAGGTTAACACAAGAGCCAGGAATAAACATATTTTCAAGATATGATAAAACTTACCAGACATCTCAGTAAGACGACTTGTAGAAAAACTTTCTTCTACTCCAAAAGTCCTTGCTAAAGCGGGTAGCTCTAGTATTGCCTTGCGTCTGATGAAAGCGTCGTCCAGAGTAGGAACAAGTTTTGCAAAACAAGCACCTGCAATACAAAAGATGGTTCAGAATACTACTAACATCCTCAAGATGTGACTATCTTGTTTATATCTAACATGTTTACCACTTTTTAACCCGGACATGGGAATTTCATCCCCAAAAGGAATGGAATCCCTCCTTACAAAAAAGAATTTTGATTTCCAGGGCCTATCAAATCTCACAACATTATGCAGCAAAGGAGGTTCTTTATCAATAAGTTGAAGAACATAACGGTTTGACCCGTGTGTCCTTAACTTATATATGTATGGCAGGTCACCAACTTGAAGATTAATGCCGTGAGTCTGAATGATCTTGTCGCAAACTATTAAGATCCTCCAGATCTCAGGCATAGCCTGGGCAAAAGCTATCCCTGTTGCATCAAAGAATTCTCTGATGAAATCTGGGAATGGATATTTGAGGCCAAGCTGGAATGGTAAAAAGAAATAGCAAACCCAGACAGAAGAGGCAAAGTCAGACTTTGCATTCAGATCAAAAGGCCGAAAGACGGCAGAATTAGGAAAAGCCCCTGATTTCTTGAGGGCTTGAATATCTTTGTCATAAAAAGTACAGATTTCTTGATCAGGATCTTTGATCAAGTTTTGGGCTGTGAAATCCTTAGGGATTCCAACACTTCCGAGAGCCCTTGTTAATTTCTTACTCATTCTAAAAAACTAATTTAGAAGACTTCTTTTTTGTAGGAATAAGAAAGAGAAAACGAGAAAGAAGCAAAGTAGTTACCTTTTCAAATAATCTTAGTTGATTATAAAGGAGAAAAGAAAAGCCTAGATATAGGCAGCAGGATATGATGAGGCATAACGGTTATCACGAAAATTTAGCCTAAAAAATAGCCGTTAGGATCTCGAAACATGGAAAAATGGACCCGTTGATTGAGAAAAATATTTTTACCATTAAGATAACGGTAACATATTTTTGGGGACAATTGTTAAGGGTGAAAATCCTCAGCATGATTGTACTTCACATCCCTAATGTACCATCCCAAGGATATTGAAGAACTTATCTGACTTCACGATGTAACAGTGTTTCAGCATGTGCACATCCTGAGAATGAACTAACGAGTTGACTCTCCTATGTATGATTGCAGGTACAAATAAGTTATAATATGGATTTACATGCTTAGTAACGTCTGTATTATCATCCTCAATTAAAGAATTCAAAGATGGAAGTACGACTCGTGGTCAAGATGGAAGATATGGTCAAGATGGAAGATATAGTCAAAGTTGTAACCAATATACATTTAATATCGGCGACAAATGAGGAAACAGCTGAAACATTAAACTGGCTAAGGAGAAACCATTATTGCAACGTTCACCTGAGATGAAACAACCATAACGGTCATGAGAACACTTCAAAGAACTTAACTACTTAGCGAGTTTCATGGGATTGTTTGTTTATTTCATGTACTATATAAATGGGAGTATTGGACGAGTATAGGACACATTGCTCACACTATGGCTACACACATACACTTAGCTGATCAAAAACACTTGAACAATCATTGTAATCATAGTACACTCGTCTAAATACTCATCCAAAGTTGTATCTTTTTACCAGATTAATATTAACAAACAAGGCGGGGGCCTAGACTCCTCCCGAGGTTTTATGCCGGCGATCTACAACTGATCAAGGGCTTTCCTCGTAGATCGTGTGTTGGTCTTCTTGTTTGCTACTTTATTTGTTCATTACAAGCAGTTTCATCCCGAGGATATAACTGTCCATCCCGAGGATATAACTGTTCATCCTGAAACTAACCTAAGCCATCCCGATCATAGTTGTCACATTTTTGCTTCTTTTACATCTTGATACACCATTTTCAAAATATTATTGATTCCTTAACATATTTTTACACATTTAGCATTCTACCTCACATTAACTAATTTGGAATATGATGTGTGTAAATGTATATATAAAAATAACACAAGCTTTAATTAAAACGACTCACCTAAAAACTACACACGCACGGCAAGTGTACCGGTCGCAAAGCAGTAAACAGGTAAGACCGAGTATCGAACCCAAAGACGCGAATGCAACTCTAGATCACACCCTATACCGAATACTAGCCTAAATAAATATATACTTAAATGGGGGTATTTTAAACTACTAATTATAAACTTAGAATAAAATATATATAAATAAAACAACCTCACCTGCTTAAATGAAACTAGGAACTTGGAGAAATCGGATAGGAAGAAGGCTGGTTACTTAGGTAAAATCCCTAGACACTAGCAATAAATCCTGAATCTGGTAATTAACTTGAGACCCTATTCTTACCTAATAAACCTCCTGTCAAGGATGGCTCACTAGACTCAAGGCGGGACAAGTGTAGAAATGCTAAGATCGATCCGGATCGCCCTAGCGTACCAAAATCCCACAGAAATCAGATTAAAACCTCTCCTGGATTTAAACCCTCAAACTATGAAGCAGACTTAAACTCTACTGAAGAAAACCTAGGAAAACTCTAAACACGGACAAGTAGCGACTCCCGCCCTAGCGCTTGCCAACTACCGAACAATGCCTAGTTAGTTACCTAGCAATCTCGAGTTAGATTTCTCACCCTCAAGAATGGACTGCACGTCTTAGTTAATTTATTATATTAGTTTGTTATACTTGTGTCGTACTCCAACTCCAAATACTAGCACGCTAACCTAAGTTGACGAACTAGATTGATTTCAAGACCTATGGGGGATCTCTAAATGCCTAGCTCCACAAAACCAATAAACAAACTTCAAATAAAAATAACACCAACACACATATATCAAATCCAACAATAAAATTAAAATCATGTAATCCTACACATCAAAATTAAAAACCAAGAATCATTAAAAACTGCAAATTACGTGTCTAGTTCATAAACCTAAGCAACCATAAAAGTCTAGTTCATAATTATAATTAGAAACATAAATTCAAAGTTTATAAAAAAACAATTTCATCATGTCTATAAAAATATAGAGCGAAAATTATACCTAACCCAAGGCTCGTTGGCTATTGATCTTTAACGTGCCCGTGGCCTTTTCTCCTTCCGTGCTCGTTCGCTCGTCACCGTGGCTGCTTCTTCTATTGGTTCTGTGCGAATCTGCGATTGTAGATTGTAGAATGAATATTGTCTAATAATTTGTCCCCGTCCTCTTCTGTCTTCTAAAAAATTATTGTCTAATGTAAGGGCTTTGGGCTTGACTCAAAAGTCACGCCTCTTTCATTTTTTTTCTAAGTCTTTCTTATTATTATTATTATTATTATTATTATTATTATTATTATTATTATTATTATTATTATTATAACTCGGTGCTCTACACTCGGGTGTTCTTGGCTTGACCAAAGTTCATCGTTTACGCTCCAACATTCACACGAACACCTACCAAAATATAAAATAAATAAATAAGTACTAAAAATTAATAAAAAACTATACAATGACAAAAATAGGCCAACAAACGAATACACTCCTAAAACTACTAAAAACTATATACAAAAGACTCAATTATAACAAAAAATACATAAGAGAATAGATGTGTTTTACGACACATCAAACATCCCCACACTTGACTCTTTTTCGTCCCTGAAAAAGAATTATGCTATGGAATCACAGTTAGGTTTACATCCAGTTTCAAAACATAGGTTACTTAATTAATAATCTACTAACGTATTGATTGCGATTGCAGGTATATTGATCCTCTTAAACCCACACCGGCTTCCAAGCCCCTTTTTATTTATGTTAAGTTCATGTTGATTAGTCTATCTAGGGTCTCACTCGAAGGAAGCCACAGTTCCTCCTAATCCCGCCTCAAGCATATGAAGCTAAAGGAACGACCAATTAACCATTTCCCAACCGTCTTATGTAGAAAACCAAGAGAATTTAAAATCACTTTTTTTTTTTTTTTTTTGCATACTTAACTCAGAGGGTGTGACCAATCCAAGTCGCTATCCCAGTGGCCAGGCACCTTAAGCTTCAGCATTTTTTTTTTTCATCTCAGCATACTTAACTCAGAGGGTGTGACCAATCCAAGTCGCTATCCCAGTGGCCAGGCACCTTAAGCTTCAGTATTTTCGCTTTGATTTCTAATTTTTTTTTTAAGTGATTAGAAATTCTAACGGTTTTCTACTTATAACAGTGCTTCTTATACTATTTTTGGCGGTTTCGGTCTCCCCGTTTCTCCTAGATGCAAACCCGCAAAATAGCCTAACATAATTAATTTATTCTTTTCAAAGGAAACCTTTCTACCGGCCGAGCCTACCCACATATCCCAAATCAGACACGTTTTCAATCAATTTTAATCTCTTATTATACATACTATTTGAAAACCGGACACCTAACTTTACCTATCATTTTCCATATTTTATATAATGCAAACTTCAAAATCAGGGACTTTTTTTTTTTTTCAATTTTTTTTTAATTTTTAAACGACTCTGTATACAGACTAAACGACAGTTTCCCATCCCCACACTTAAATTCTACATTGCCCTTAATGTAGGAATAGAAAACGACACAAAACAAAAAATAAATTCCGAATACAAAATAAAAAAAAACCGAGGGCAAATTGAAAAGGACTTAGCTGGTTAATTTTTCTCCGTAAGCTCTAGTCCAATCCAGCTCGATCGTATAGCATTTTGGTCGCGATCGGCTCTGACACAATGGTAAACTCTCGGGTTACTTCAATATAACGTACAGGTCCAGAATCACCCGAATGGAGATTGAGTACGGGTGGTGCAATCCAAACCTGCGCAAAACAAAACAAACAAAACCCGAGCATAATACCGAACCACACAAAAATAAAAAGACTCAAACTACTAACTTAGACTCAAAATATAACAACAAACAAGAAGACGTACCTGCTTGGCAAATGGCGGTGAATGGTGGTAGAACCAAATGGGTAGAAAGAAGAAAAAAAATCTGGTTCTCGCTCAACGTGAAGGACACTGGTGATCACAACACGCGTTGCAAGCGAAAAAAAAATATAACTTTCCGGGGTAATAGCTGGTCGCATGAGGCGAACAGGTCAGCCCAGACTCCTCACATTACGTGAAAAATCTTTTTTCACAGAAAGTTAATTAATTTTTTTTTTAAGAAAAAATATCTTTTATTACCTAAACCTCTACCAAAACTCCCAATCATAAAATATATATAAAGATAAATACATGGGATCCGCTCATGGTGAAATTTTCTCTACCTAAGCAAACACACAAACCTGCAAACAGACTCAAAGACACAAAAAAATAAAAAATAAAAACCTATGAACCACTACCGATTGACAGACCACAAATAAAAAAAAAATGAAAAGCTAGAAAAAAAAATAGGTATAAATATAAATTTACAAACTCTATAGAGCCTCCCCACACTTAAACTTAATCAGGGGGCTGCTCTTTTATCTGGACCCGATCCAACCCGTTTAATTCCACCCGGTCCATATTATTTAGAAAAATTACATTAGTGGAATTGAAAAATATTTTATCGAATTTAAATGGGTCGGGCCACCAATATTTAAATTTACCTGGACCAAACCTAATTCTTGGCATGTAGTGAGGGGACTTGTTGTCTCTGCAACTCCTAACCCTCACCCTGTGTCGGTCCAGGTGCCTCTTCGCCTTCTCCCGTGGTGGTGGCCATGGTGGTGGCACTAGTAGCAGTGTAATATCCAATGCCTGCACGGGCCGGCTGTGGTGTTCTTCTTCTTCCACCACCACTGCTTCTTTCTCATCTTCCTTGTTTGGTGACACTTGGTCAAAATCTTTGTCCACTTCTGGAGCTGACAAATCAACTAACTCGTCACCAAACTCTACTTCCCCATCAGCTGCTTCTTCAAGCAGGTTAGTGGTGTCTTCCTCTTCCACCACTTCTTCCTCAAACAGCCAGCCTGTGGATTCTGAAAAATCCATATCGGCAAGTGTACCGGTCGCAAAGCAGTAAACAGATAAGACCGAGTATCGAACCCAAAGACGCGAATGCAACTCTAGATCACAACCTATACCGAATGCTAGCCTAAATAAATATATACTTATGTGGGGGGTTAAACTACTAATTATAAACTTAAAAGAAACTAAATATAAATAAAATAACCTTAGCTGCTTATAGGAAATAGGTGCTTGGAGAAATCGGATAGGAAGAAGGTTGGTTACTTAGGTAAAATCCCTAGACACTAGCAATAAATCCTGAATCTGGTAATTAACTTGAGACCCTATTCTTACCTAATAAACCTCCTGTCAAGGATAGCTCACTAGACTTAAGGCGGGACAAGTGTAGAAATGCTAAGATGGATCTGGATCGCCCTAGCGTACCGAAATCCCACAGAAATCAGATTACAATCTCTCCTGGACCGAAACCTTCTAACTATGAAGCAGACTTAAACTCTACTGAAGAAAACCTAGGAAAACTCTAAACACGGACAAGTAGCGACTCCCGCCCTAGCGCTTGCCAACTACCGAACAATGCCTAGTTAGTTACCTAGCAATCTCGAGTTAGATTTCTCACCCTCAAGAATGGACTGCACGTCTTAGTTAATTTTATTATATTAGTTTGTTATACTTGTGTCGTACTCCAACTCCAAATACTAGCACGCTAACCTAAGTTGACGAACTAGATTGATTTCAAGACCTAGGGGGTATCTCTACATGCCTAGTTCCACAAAACCAATAAACAAACTTCAAATAAAAATAACACCAACACACATATATCAAATCCAACAATAAAATTAAAATCATGTAATCCTACACATCAAAATTAAAAACCAAGAATAATTAAAAACTGCAAATAACGTGTCTAGTTCATAAACCTAAGCAACCATAAAAAGTTTAGTTCATAATCTTTATAAACATCACAAAATAAATAAAAATAGTTTTTACCATGTCTATAAAAATAATAAACGAAAACTAAACCTAACCCAAGGCTCGTTGGCTATTGATCTTTAACGTGCCCGTGGCCTTTTCTCCTTCCGGACCCTTTCGCTCGTCACCGTTCTTGGCCGGTCCCTTTTCTTCTGTGCGATTCTCAAATTGTAGAATGAATATGCAATTCCCTTTTTTTTTTCTTTTTCGATTGGCTCTCCCTTTCTTCTCCATCATGGCTTTCCTATGCGCGTCCCAGGCTATCCTTTCTATCTCCTCATCATCACTCCAGACATCCGCCTCCCAAGGATATGCTGCTGAACTAGAGATCTGGCAAGGCTGCTCATCCTGTTGAACTGGAGGTGGGACTAAGGCGTCCATTATGGTCTCTGGCTCTAACCCTGAATCCTGCAAAATATCATCCTCACAAGACAAGTGTAAAGAATCATATGGGTCAGTTAAATCATGCACAGAATCAGATGAGTAAGGACAAACAGTTTCAGCAACGGGCCTAATACAATCAGGTAATGTAAGTGTTACCATCTCGTCTGGGTCATCATCTGTGAAATAAACCTGCTGAACTGGAGGTGGGACTTCAACGTCCATTATAGTCTTCAGTTCATCCACCTGAGCCTCTAGCCTTTTAAGTGCCGCATCTTGTTCCCTCAAAGAGTCGGTGCGCTTGGATAGCAAAGAATCGATATCCTCGAGCATGAGCTGTTGTTTAGCAAGTAAGGCGGCAAAATCGGGTCTAGTGTGAGACGAGACATCCCGATAATCGGGATGTTGATAAAAATGTTGGCCAGGTGGATACTCTGACGAGCAACCACCATGCCTTTCCTCATACATCTCATCTTGTAGATAATCATGCCGACTTTTTCTTCTATCTAGTGACTCAGATGTTGCAGGGTTAAACCACTGGTTAGCCTGCGGGTATGAAGGCTGGTATGACTGATATGGCTGCGGCTGCAAATACTCGTTAGCATAATAATCCGTGGAATACCCCAATGAATATGAATGAGGGCATCTTATGGTAAAATGGGGTCCTCCGCAGATCTCGCACATGATAAAAAAAATTATATATTAAGAAAAAAAATAATAATAAGAAAAAAGAAAAAAAAAACAAAAATTATTCACAAAATAGTAGACTAGAAACGGATCGGATAATTCTCAAGAGTGCTAATTGCGTCCCCGGCAACGGCGCCAAAAACTTGATGTGTGTAAATGTATATATAAAAATAACACAAGCTTTAATTAAAACGACTCACCTAAAAACTACACACGCACGGCAAGTGTACCGGTCGCAAAGCAGTAAACAGGTAAGACCGAGTATCGAACCCAAAGACGCGAATGCAACTCTAGATCACACCCTATACCGAATACTAGCCTAAATAAATATATACTTAAATGGGGGTATTTTAAACTACTAATTATAAACTTAGAATAAAATAAATATAAATAAAACAACCTCACCTGCTTAAATGAAACTAGGAACTTGGAGAAATCGGATAGGAAGAAGGCTGGTTACTTAGGTAAAATGCCTAGACACTAGCAATAAATCCTGAATCTGGTAATTAACTTGAGACCCTATTCTTACCTAATAAACCTCCTGTCAAGGATGGCTCACTAGACTCAAGGCGGGACAAGTGTAGAAATGCTAAGATGGATCCGGATCGCCCTAGCGTACCAAAATCCCACAGAAATCAGATTAAAACCTCTCCTGGATTAAAACCCTCAAACTATGAAGCAGACTTAAACTCTACTGAAGAAAACCTAGGAAAACTCTAAACACGGACAAGTAGCGACTCCCGCCCTAGCGCTTGCCAACTACCGAACAATGCCTAGTTAGTTACCTAGCAATCTCGAGTTAGATTTCTCACCCTCAAGAATGGACTGCACGTCTTAGTTAATTTATTATATTAGTTTGTTATACTTGTGTCGTACTCCAACTCCAAATACTAGCACGCTAACCTAAGTTGACGAACTAGATTGATTTCAAGACCTAGGGGGTATCTCTACATGCCTAGCTCCACAAAACCAATAAACAAACTTCAAATAAAAATAACACCAACACACATATATCAAATCCAACAATAAAATTAAAATCATGTAATCCTACACATCAAAATTAAAAACCAAGAATCATTAAAAACTGCAAATTATGTGTCTAGTTCATAAACCTAAGCAACCATAAAAGTCTAGTTCATAATTATAATTACAAACATAAATTCAAAGTTTATAAAAAAACAATTTCATCATGTCTATAAAAATATAGAGCGAAAATTAAACCTAACCCAAGGCTCGTTGGCTATTGATCTTTAACGTGCCAGTGGCCTTTTCTCCTTCCGTGCTCGTTCGCTCGTCACCGTGGCTGCTTCTTCTATTGGTTCTGTGCGAATCTGCGATTGTAGATTGTAGAATGAATATTGTCTAATAATTTGTCCCCGTCCTCTTCTGTCTTCCAAAAAATTATTGTCTAATGTATGGGCTTTGGGCTTGACTCAAACGTCACGCCTCTTTCATTTTTTTTCTAAGTCTTTCTTATTATTATTATTATTATTATTATTATTATTATTATTATTATTATTATTATTATTATTATTATTATTATAACTCGGTGCTCTACACTCGGGTGTCCTTGGCTTGACCAAAGTTCATCGTTTACGCTCCAACATTCACACGAACACCTACCAAAATATAAAATATATAAATAAGTACTCAAAATTAATAAAAAACTATACAATGACAAAAATAGGCCAACAAACGAATACACGCCTAAAACTACTAAAAACTATATACAAAAGACTCAATTATAACAAAAAATACATAAGAGAATAGATGTGTTTTACGACACATCAGAATACAAAGTTATTTTTACTATAATTTTTACCAAAACAGTAACAGCAGCACTTACCTCACCAAATTCAAGATCTGGATCTTGGTATTCCAAACAATATCTCATATCTTCAGTGATAAAGATATCTCTGAACTTCTCAATTAATTCTACAGTCACAAAGCCACGCTTCAGCATTCTTTTCAATTTTTCCTTTTCAGCATCAGTCATTTCTCCTAACTTCTTGATACTCGAAACGGATTTGTCTTCTTGAGTCTTTTCATGCTTCTCAAAGGAATAATTATCAGCATCATCATCAGATTCTTTTGAACTAGCAGATTTCTCTTTATTCAAACCATCACCACCTGATGCATCATCATTATCATCATCATCTGAATCATCATCTTTGTCAGTTCCATTGTAATCAACATGTTCTTCATCATCATCCTCTTCTTCCTCTTCCTATTCATCAACACCTTTCAATTGAGGTGCTTTTGAATACAAATCATCAATAATCTCCCTCAATTTCTTGTTTTCTTTCTCCACCAACATGATTCTCTTTGCATTCTTTTTGCTAGAGTCTTTCAGTTCAACATTTTCAATCTGGAGACTGGTTACTTCTTCTTCTAGTTTTTCTTGTCTTTATTTAGACTTAATAACAACCTCAAGCATGTCTTTCTCGTTTTCTCTCATCTGATTGATTTCATTCTCATGTTTAATGAAAAACTTCATCATCTTTCCAATCCGTTGATTAACCAAGTACATCACATCATCTGAAATAGTAACATTTGGTTGTGAACTTGATTCTCTTTGAGGTTTAGTAACAGGTGATTTGTTTAAACTTGACAAGATAGTCTTCAATGATTTAGAAACCGAATCGGGATTTTGTTGAACTTCTGTTTCTGCCACAACTTTTTTCTTCTTAGCTGCTGGAGATTTAATCTGTGGAGATAAAGCTTGAGGAACTTTCTTTCGCTTAAGCAATAGATCAAGGTCTTTCTGCCTTTTCGTTTTTGAAGACTCTCTCTTTGACATTGTCTTTATACGTCCATGTTTGTTCGTTATAGGTGCAACTAGAGAACTAGACAAATCAACATCATCATCAATAATCAATTGCTTATTTTCCTCAACGTATCCTCTGCTCAGCTGTTCTTCAACAATTTTATCAATTGGATTGGGAGTACTCAAATCTCCAGCGGCCTTGGGATTCATCTCCTTCACAGTTTCCTCATCAGAATCACATTCTTCATCAGTTTTTGTGTCTTCATCAACTAGCATAGTCTTTGCCTTTCCTTTCATCTTCTCCTTAGACACATCCTCAATCTCTTTCCCTTTCTTCTTTAATTTAGCCCTTTGTTGATTACTTGCCGTTTAGCTTTCTCTCCCTTCTTCACAGGTACTAGCAGAGAGTCTGATTCAGAATCACTGTTATCATGTCTGACTTGGTCTTTATCAGGAGCAACATAACCAGGAGTAATCAAATGTACAAACAATCTCCTATTTGGTGGTTTCAATTCTTTTCCCTTATAGGTTCTCATTCTGTTCAAAGTAATTTCGTTCATATGTTCCTGATTCACAATCATTGTAGGATCTCTCACCAAAGTTGAATATTTCTTGTCAAAGATCATCTACAGAAACCTTGGGTACATCAGGAACTTATCTGTCTTTGTTCCATCAAAGACTTCCTTCATGTGATGAAAAAGCATTCCTAAGCCATTACAATCTTTGGTCAAGATCAAGGCAACTGCAAACGAGCTAATTTTATCTCTCAAAACATCAAAACCTCCTAGGATAGGACCAACACATGGATCAGCACATGCAAAAGACACTTGAACGGAGGGGAAACATTTGCTTTGTTTAGCTGACATTCAGTAATGGGTGCAAAGTACTTCATTCTCAGAAAACAACTCCTCTGCACAGACCATGGTAGTTTGATAGGGTCTTTCTCTTTATCTGTCAACTTCAATACTCTTCTGAAATCAGCTTCTCCAACAAGTATGTCCATTCCTTGAATCTTGTTGTGAACCACCAACTTTCCTTCCCAGAAGGTTCAAGCAGCATTCTTCCAAAATTCCTCTTGGTGGTCTTTGTATATAGTGTGTTGTTGGGCAATGGCATAAACTATCCTGGATCTCCTCGATGATCCCTCTGAATTCATCATATTTCTCATCCACATCACCAATATACGCATAATAATTATGCTTCTTTTCAAATCTAAGTTCTTTTGGTGCTTTTGTTTTGCCATTTTATCTGTTTATACAAAAAAAAACAAAAAACATATGAGTTCGGATTGAAAAATCGTCAAAAATCAAAACTTTGTCAAATTCATCAGTTGGTTCGACCTATCGAAAATCCAAACCAGTTTCTATAAGCCCGAATGAATCAAAAAATGATTCATTCGACCTTTCAAAACTTCATTCGACCCCTCGAAAGGTTCGAATGAAACTGGTCATAATTCAAAATTTAAATTCCTTGATTTAGCCAGTTTTAATCACTGATTTGATTGTATTGTGTTCTAACATGTCCGACTAAAGCTAATTTACCATCAATTTTAATAAAGAACACATAATTGATTGTTTTCCACAAAAACTAGGGTTTTAAGAATCAAAATTATTAAACAGTTGTTTGTAATCCTAGTTTTTGATCATTTCACCCCTAAAACACCTGATTAATGTTTGTCAATCAAAAAATTATGTTCAAAACACGTCCAAATGGTCCAATCATTATTCTAGGGTTTCGTCCCTAAAAACTCGATTTCTGATCTGTTTATCGGATAAAAACCTGCAATAATCAAGAATCATATACCTTATGATGCCAGTAACAAGATTATATGATCTAAATGGACAGGAAAAATATCGGGTTAGAGAGAATCAAGGATTGGTAATAGTACACAAGATGGAATAATTAGGTTCGAATGGATAGTTCAGCTTTATATAGAGAAGTTGGTTTGACCTTTGTTGGGTTCGAATGAATACAAAAATTTTGGTTTGGGGCTACTGAAAGCACGAATCAAACTACTTGGGTTTGATTGAAAAGTTTTAACAAACCCAAGTTCATTCAACCTAGTTAAAGGCACGAATCAACTTTCAAAATATTCATTCGACCTAACAAAAGGGCAAATGGAAATTTTGTAAAATTGATTTTTACCAAAATTGTGGAAGGATCGGTTTTGATGAAAACAACTATATGATCATACAAGTAGAACAATCTAGGTGCGAAAATCCTAGATCGTATACAAAATGATATAGATCAAATCAAACACAATCAATCACCTTTTCAATCATGATTTCATTCATAAACATGTTAATATTGCTTTACAATTTGGTTTATAATGAAATAACACAATACTAGAACCTTCCTGAACTCTAGAGAGAGTAAACACAAAACACACTGGACCAAATGACAAAAGTTAATAACTAAACAAAATTTTCTGCTTATATAGACCTGCACATTCGATCTCTCGACTAGGTCGAATGTGTACCTTCGACCTATAACATATCTCGAACAAACATAAGTCTTCTGAAGTCTTCCTTCAACCATTTCAATCTTCCTTCGACCTATGTAATAGCTTCCTTCGACCCCACGTATTCAACAAAAAGACTTGTATTGACAATCCAAAGCATTACTCGCATTTCATGCATCTACAAACTCCCCCTCGACTATTGCTTTGATTGTTGACGTTCATAGTCCATCTGTTTGTTCATCAACTTGATATGGAGAATCTTTTTCTGCTCTTTGCTCATCTCCGGCTCTGGTTTAGGTTTTGTTGATCTTTTCTTCAATTCATTAACTTTCACATACTTACTCAACTTCTTGTCATAATCACACTCTGCGTTTACATCCCAGGCAAAACTCAAACATACGACTCGATGATATTTCATTGCTTGCTCACCGTCCTTCTCCTCACAGTAAATCGGATTGTAGTAAAGCATGATGATGTCTTCGTATGAACAGTTGATAAGCCACATAGGGTCAAATATGTGCATCTTCTTGTACTCACCCCTTTTGTCTTTCAGCAAGATGACAGCTTCAGAAGTTCTCCAATCATAATACCACATCACAAATTCTGTGCTGAAATGTTGCTGAATAGGCATCAAAGGAATACGTTTCAGCACAGTCGGTGGTTTATACTTCAAAGTTACCTTGTTCAGCCCAGTAATCGGATCAACTTCTTTATGAACTTTCCTGATTGGATACCGAGGCCTGAACACATTCCATCTCGTTCTACTCTCTCTTCTCATTCTATCAGCAAAATAACCAACAACATGGTTATTAACAAATGCATCACTCATAGTATGTCTACAAATATCTCGCACAGCCCAGTACGGTAATGTCTTTATATCATGGAATCTATGAAAATACAGAATTCCTTTCTCCCATTTCACAGCAACACACCGTAACTGTCTAAGATATTTCCAGCCCAGAGCTCTACCTTTAAATAGCTCATTGTGATACTTGTAGAAACCTCCCTGTACTTCTGTTTTCGGTTGGTTAGCTTCTTTCTCTTTCAATCTTTTCAATAAACTCTTCAAATCATTAGATTGTTGAACATTCGGCATCTGATTAGCATCATTCTTGAATACTTCATCAATAAATTTCTTACTTTTCTTCTCAGCAAGTTTTTCAGCTTGTTCAAGAGATTCTTCATTAAACTCAGGAATCACATCTTCCTGTTTGTCTCTAAAATACTCAGGATATTCTTCACTTGTAATATCCTCTATTTCAATGTCTTCAAATACAAGCGTATCTCTATCATCAGAATGATTACCCACATCTTTTTCAGGAATGTAAGGAATCTCATTATCATTCATCAATTCTTCAAGAGATTTTCCTACCTGCTTTGCCAATCCTAGTAGAATCTCTTTGGAAACTTCTGCCGAAACTTCACCATCCTCTAAATCAAGATCATTATACTCCAATTTAAACTTCATATCATCATATTCAAAGATTTCTGGAAATTTTCCAGTCAGCTCAATGGTCCAAACATTCTGCATAAGCATCTGACGATACAAGTTCTTATCTTCATCAGAAAAGGCTCTAATCTTCTCAGTCCAAAAAATACTATCATCATCAGTATTTCCACTAGGTGTCTTTTTGGAACTAGACTCACCTGTATCTTTCTTATCAGACTCTCTTTTCTCATACCTGTACTTGTCAGTATCATCATCATCTTCATCAGAACTGCCATCATCATCCCCTTTATCATCTTTCTTCGTACCACTCTTATCACCAACATCATCATCATCATCATCTGATGAATCATCAAAGTCATCATCATCTTTATCATCTTTTTCAGAATTAGACGGCTCATAGTCAACCTGCTCCTCTTCTTCCTCTTTATCTTCTTCTCCTTCTTTTAACTGTGGAGCTTTACCATAAAGTTCATCAATCATTTTCCTCAAACCTTTGTTGGTTTACTTAATTTCTTTGTTCTCATTCTGTAAATATTTAATTCTTCGTGTATTCCTCTGTCCATGAGCTAACAACTTCTTATTTTCTTCTTGAAGCTCATTGATCTTAGCTTCCAGCTCATCTTGATTTGCTTTGGATGATACAACGATCTTTAACATAGTTTCTTCATTCCTTTTCAGCTTCTCAATCTGCTGTTGTTGCTCATTGAACGCTTTCATCATATCTGCAATCTTTTGGTTAACTACTTCCATAACATCACCAGAAACAGTAACCTAAGGTGAAGATGCCTCAGCAACAGGAGACTTTTTCTTCTGAAATTGCTTCAACACATTCTCCAAAGTTGTTTCAAAATCTGGAGGAGGATTCACCGATGTTTCTTGAACGGATTTGTTCTTTTTCTTAGCAACCGGGGATGTCAAAGGTGTGGTAGCTTTAGAACTTCCAATTTCAGGAACTTTCTTCCCAGCAATCAACAATTCTACTTCTCTATCTCTTTTCTTTTTCGGGTTATCTCTTTTAGCCATTGATTTGAACTTAGGCTTCTTAATCTTTCCTCCAACAACAGGTGATCCACCAAAGTCTAGATTATTAATCCAAGATCTAGTTCTCCTTCTTCTACAGCAATTGGACTCTTCTGTCGTTGATCTTCTATGGCTTTGTTCAAACTTTCAATCTCACCAGCCTCAGTGGCCTTGGGCTTAGTGGATTTTATGTTTTCATTACCCGAATCCCATTCTTCCTCGTCTTGAGTCTCTTCAGAATCTATCGACTCTTCATCAACAAGCATAGTCTTGGTTTTACCAGTTTTCTTCTTTGCAACACTCTTTTGCCTCTTCTGTTCAACTTCCACAATCTTTGCTTTGCCCTTCCCAGATTTAGCACCTTTGTTAATCACCTGACATTTTCTTTTTGCATCAGAATTAACTGGAAATAAAGGGTCATCAGTATCAGATTCACTATCAGCATTCCTTGCTTTGTTTTGACCTGGATCCTTGTAACCTGGATTGTTCAAGTGTCCAAACAAATTCTTGAATGGAGGTATTTCATTCTCTAGAACACCCTTATACCCTTTCATCCTGCTCAACGTGCTCAGGTTCATATGATGTTGAACTACAACCTGCTTGGGATCTTTCTTCAAATTTGGATACTTCTTGTCAAAAATCATCTATAGAAATCTTGGATACATTAGTAACTTATCAGTTTTCAGTCCCTTCAATACTTCTAGCATGTGATCAAAAATCATTCCTGATACATTGAATGGCTTGTTTAGAATCAATGCAACCACCAAAGAACATATACTCTTCCTCATCACATCATAACCACCACGAACTGGTCCAAAAACATGCAAGATCACATGTGCTAAATACTTGAACTGTGGACACAGTTTGGCCTTGTGTAATAATCCATCTGTGATAGGACAATTGTATTTCATTCTTTGAAAACACAATCTTTTTTCAATCCATGAAATCTCTCTGGGATAAATAGAAGAATCTTGTAACAATAAAGCTTCACGAATGTCATCTTCAGTCACTAGAGCAAGCTCTCCCTGAATTTTACTATGTATAGCTGTTTTGTTGTCCCAAAAGTCAATCACAACATTATTCCAGAAGTCTACTTGATGATCTTTGTAAATGGATGTTGTTGTAGCAAGAGCATAAATCAACCGGCTTTGTTGTAAGAATTCGACAATCCCAGCAAATTCAACATGTTGCTTTACCTCTCCAATGAACGCACAACAGTTATGAGCTTCTTCAAACAGCAACTCTTTTTCTTTGGATGTTTCTTGTTCAGCAACTTGTTTCTTAGGATTTTGTTGTTCAGCCATTGAAAACAGCAAAACAATGAACATGAACTTTATCAAAATTCGGACAAAATTTGAAATTTGGTCAAAACTCCTTTCTTCGACCCATACGGAGGTTCGAATGAAGAAATTTGGTGGTTCAAATGAGGAAATCAGACTTGAATGAGAAAAATCATAAATATAAAATGTTCATTCGACCTAAAATTTACCTTCGACCCTCAAACAATCACATTTGACCTTTAAAAGTTTCATTCGACCCCTTCAAGATGGTCGAATCTGACTGTTTGATTTTCAAAATCACCACATCAAAATCCGACCATGATAAACTCCTCATTTTGATTTGTTTACAACCTAACAAGGCCGACTAACAATAAACAAAGATCAATTTTAACAAACAAACTATTTTTGATGATTTTTATTTAAAATCTAAGGTTTATAATATTTAAATCGTCGATCCAGTTCTATGTTGTGTTTTAATCCTAGATTTTTGGATTTTCTCCCCCCTAAAACCATCAAAAATGGTTTGTCTATCACCAATTGTTCAAAAACAGATCATACTAAAGTCCAATTTGGGTCCTAGGGTTCCAGGAACAAAAATGAAGAATCTGAACTTGTTATGCATCCATTACCTGTATATTATATATAGAAATGATCAGGAACTGATAAGGAACAAGATTATGGAATGAAAATAGCAAAGACAACAAGGTGACTTTATCTCAGAATTTTTGAAAAAAAATTATGAGAGTTCTAATGAGGGGTGTGGAATATATATAGACTCTACATTCGACCCTGTTATGGGCTTGAATGAGAAACTTCACTCCTCCTTCGACCCTAGTTAAAGGCTCGAAAGAAGCTGAAGGGTTCGAATGAACAAAATTCATTAAAACACTCTCATTCGACCACATTTTTTAGGTTCGAATGAAGACACAAATGCTCTTTCGACCCACCGAAGGGGCGAATGAACATTTGGAATGTTGAAAATTTCACCAAATTTCAAATTCGAATTCCATGTTGTCAATTTTGATCATTTCAACCTTCAAACATCCATCATTTTACATTTAAATGTCACAAAATCAAATTGGTTTGTCAAACTTCAGAAAATCATCATCAATCACCATCGGATATATAAAATAAAGCAGAAATGTAAAATCTTTTGGATTTTTTGAAATTTTTGTTAAAACACACGAATTTTTTTTTTGAGTTTTTGTATATGAGAACTAAATCAACAGAAAGCATTAAAATTTTTGTGATTTTCCGGTAAGAGGATCATATCAGTTTCTGAGAAATCACATCGCACCATTGTTCTTTTATATTTAAACTTTAACTGACACTGTAATTTTGGCAACTGCCGATATTGTTATCCATATAAACTCACATGCAGACTGTTATGCAATGCTTTAGACTAATACTGCTATATATATATATATATATATATATATATATATTATAAACCAGTTCACCTTTGGTTCCCACACACATGACATACTCCCGTATCAAGGAATTTTGCATAAATACTCATTGTAATGCGTGATTATGCTATTGTTATCTGAATTACAAGGTATGAGGCACAGAGGTGTACAGGTCAGCAAATCAATGCTACAGAGTAACATGTGCACTCTACCATGTTGAGGTCTAATATCAATCATGATTTGCATCAATGATTAGATACGATGCATTAGATAATCTTTGATTATCATCATACAATTAAAGTTCCTCAATTTGGTAACTTTTGGGTTTGGCATGAAAGCTCTTTTATAAAGATACACTATCTGATCTAGCCCGTAAAACCTTATGACAGAAGATCAGAAAGGCTATCCCCAGATAACTAATAACATAACGACCCGAAACCTCCGAACTTTGTACAAACCCTATCAAACGAAATTACGGTACCAAGACCATATGCCCATGAGGTGTTCATTCACATAGCAAACAGTTTGATATGTATGTATCAGGCACGCAGTAATAAGTCTAAGAAGCCTATCAACACATCACACAGAATCAACAGTTATCAAGCATTTTGATATTTTCAATTCTCCAGCATGCAATAGATCCTCACTGATGTACTGTCATTTCCTTTTTTCTCCTGGAAAATCATTTTGGGTTTTTCTGTTTTTTATGGCTTTTTGACTTTTTCAATGTTTTTGGTTTTTCTAAAAAAAAAACTCCCCCTGAAATTGTAAAACATATTTTTGGATTTTTAATTTTTCTGAAAAACAGTAAAAACTAACAAAGTGATAAACCGAGGTGACGATTAGTCTTGTTTTTCTTTTATACCATTAGCTTTTAATAAAAATTCAAATCTTGATCTGTCAAAAGCTTTGGTAAAAAGATCAGCCCTCTGATAGTCAATGTGGATTTTGACCATATCAATCAGACCTTTAGCGTAGCAATCACAGATAAAGTGATATTTAATCCAAATATGCTTAGCCTTAGAATGATTAACATTGTCTTTAGTGAGTGCGATAGCGACTTCATTGTCACAATGTATTAGGGTTTTAAGAAATTGCAAACCGTAGTCGCGCATTTGCTGTTGAATCCACAAAACCTGTGAGCAGCAACTCGAGGCTGCCACATATTCGGCTTCACATGTAGATAAAGCAACTGCAGTTTGTTTCTTGCACTGCCAGGTCACGATCCTGCTCCCCAGAAATTGACATACAGCCGATGTGGATTTTGCATCTTTGTCGCATCCGCCAAAATCTGCATCATTAAAAGCAATAAAGTCAAAACTATCATCATTAGGGTACCATAGTCCACGCGAGGGACAACCCTCCAGATATCTCAGGATTCATTTGATAGCTGCCAGATGACTCTGTTTCGGCTTCGATTGGAATCTAGCACAGAGACATGTTGCGAACATTATGTCTGGACGAGATGCAGTCAGGTACATCAAAGAGCCGACGATAGCTCTATATGTGAAGGGATCTGTAAGCTCCCCCTTAGCGTCAACTCCAATCCCGTGATTAGGTTGAATTAGGGTATCCATAGGCTTTGAATCTTCCATCTGGAACCGACTCAAGACTTCAGATACATATTTTGTCTGGTGAATAAAAATGCCAAGAAAAACTGCATTTCCCCATTGCACTTATCTCGAACTTTTCCTGCATGACTCGTTCAAATTCTCTGCATAAAAGTTCATTAGTAGAACCAAAAATAATATCGTCAACATATATCTGAACAAGAAGCAAGTCACCCTCTGTTCTTTTTGTAAACAGGGTACAGTCTACCAAACCTCGTTTGAATCCCTTTGAAAGTAGGTACGTGATTAGCTCCTCATACCATTGTCGTGGAGCTTGGTGCAAACCATAAAGTGCTTTGTTGAGAACGTAAACCTTATCCCGGTGGATAGGATCTTCAAAGCCTGGTGGTTGACCAACATATACCTCTTCCTTGACCACACCATACAGAAAGGCACTCTTGACATCCATCTGATACACCTTAAATTTCTTGTATGATGCATACGCAAGAAACATTCTGATTGCTTCAATGCACGCAACAGGTGCATAGACTTCATTATAGTCAATTCCTTCCGTTTGACGAAAACCTTGTACAACCAATCGATCTTTGTTCGTAACAATCACTCCTCGATCGTCCTTGTTACACTTGAATACCCACTTGGTACCAATCTTCTTCCTTCCTGGATGTAAATCTGTAAGTCTCCAAACTCCCAGTTTCTGAAACAGTAAAAGTTCCTACTGCATAGCCTCAACCCAATTGTCATCTTGTAATGCATCGTTGTATGTCCGTAGCTCAACCTGTGAAACATAACAAGCAAAAGACCAGTAATTTTGACAACCAGATTTTTAAATTTTAGCGTACAGGGCTAGGGCTCCAATATTATCATGTGAAGTTGCTCGATGAAGTTGTCCTCTAGTCATGACACTGCTTTCGGGGTCACTAATAACCTGCTCAAGTGGATGAATCTGATGAATCCGAGATTCCGGATGATAAGGAACTTGAACTCTCGTTTGAGTAGTTAGATATTCTGCCATATCCAGATCATTACCCGTATTTCATGATGAAGCAACATCTGGATTTGGGTTCACTGGTGGTTCCTCCGTAGCATGATCTAGAATAGCATCACTGAAAATGTCATCTTCAACTTCTGATTCAGATGAGTCAAGAGTAGTAGAAGCTTCTTGAAAAAACTCTTCTTCCACTACAAGAAATTGGGATGTTTACCCACACATAATTTACCTACACATGTAAATGTGTGGGTAAATGCCTACACATGTTATTATATGTGTGGGTAATGGTTGATGATGTTTTTTTTTTCATAATGGCCAACACTTAATATGTGTTGGTAATGGTTTTTACCCACATTTGGCGTTGGTGGGGAATTTTTTCACAAAAACTTGCAATCAGTTAAATGATACATTACCTACACATGTGAAAAATTTTCGTTATGTGTAGGTAAATTATCTACATATGTGTAAAGAACAGATATATGTGTGAGTAATTGATTATTTTACCAACACATAATACATGTAAATAAATATGTAGCTACGCTATGTAAACAAAATTTTTAATTTTATTTTTAAAAAATGACGTGGCAAAATAAATAGCTACACATATTGAAAAATTGTACAATACATGTGGATATTGGATACATGAGTAAGTAAATAGTCTTTTATTTTAGTTTTCTGGAAATGACGTGGCAAAATAAATAGCTACACATATAAAAATATACAATATTTTTATATACTCGATACATAAGTAAGTAATCAATTTTTATTTTATTGTTTGAATATGATGTGGCGAAATAATTGCCTACACATATATTAAAATGTTTGATATGTGTAGATAATGGAAACATATAATCCGATCTAACTGCGTCTGTCAATAATGGGCAAAATAATTTAGTGGTTGGTTGCTGGTGCCGAGCCAGAAAGTCATTGTGAATCAGATCTGCGCATGTTTTCCATGTGGCTTCAGAATCGTGTCATGTAAATTATTCAGTCATGGTATATAATTATATTTCGATGTATGATTATCCTATGTCGAAGCCTTGATGGTAATTAATTATGAGTTTCTGATATAAGTTCCGATTTGGGTTAATGTTTAATAATTGTGTCGCTTAAAACCGGAAGGTTTGACGATATAAAATAGGCCTTTCTTGACACACTTTTCTTGACACACACCTCTTTCTTGACATTTAAAACCGTGTGTCATAAAAAACATGTCATATTTTATAAAATATAATAAATTAATGACACACATTTTTGTTTGTCAAGAATTTTTTGTCAAAAAGTAAAAAATATGACAATATCAAAACATTGTGTGTCATATTTTTCTATCCTCAAAATTCAATTTCCCTCCCTCTAATGCCACTCGGTATGGAGCCGGCATAGGCCTGGCATGCCCAAGCCGGACCAGCGTACACCGCCCCCTATGCCGGCAACGGCACAAGCGACATTTACTCACCGGGGATTATGGGCCAAGTTTTATTATTTTTAATAATTGTTTTATTATTTTTAATAATTCTGGCCAATAAGGAGGCGTGTCAACATAGTGCACACCACCCCCTTGGAGGCCCATCATAAAGATGTCACTTCCCCACTCCTACGTGACACCTACGTAGAGGCCTATCATAAAGATGTCAATCCTTCCGCACCAAAGGCCTAACTCTCCCCCTCCCTCAATAAACTCACCAAATCTCGATCAAAACCCACCTACACCAGTATTTTTTCCCCAAAACCCTTCTATCTCTCTTTGGCACAATATCATTTGACACCCACTTTCTATCTCTCTGAACAATGGCCTCCATCTTCAACCTTTCAACCGTCATCTTCCTCTGTCAACCCTACGAACCAATCCTTATCCATCGAACAATACGCTGGACCCCCTGACCGGTTCCTTGAAAGCAACCTTGTCTCGGATTACATGAGGTTTAAGAAAGGAGATTCTAATAGACCGCTGTTGTTAGTTACCGGAAAAAGTTCCCTTGGTCTGTTCTCCAACCCTTTCTTCAGGTTCGTTTGATGTTGATTTGAGTTTATTATGTTGATTGGTTATGGATTTCGTTTAGTTTCATTGTTTTGATGATGGGTTTTATTTATTTATTTATTTATTATTTTGTAGGTTGATTTGGTTTGTACTATACACATTGCAGATAAAGAGTGAGTATATTATTATTGATATGATGTTGAATTATTTTACTCTATACTTTAGCTTCATTAGTTATGCTGCTTAAAGATGTTATTGTTTGCCTATTGTGACTTTAAATTTCTTTATTTCTCCATATTTTTGTGTTTCCCTCCCTAATTCATGTGTAAAATTAAACTGATTGTTTTGCAAACTTGGTTTAAAAAGAATGTAATCAATGTATCTTATTGTCATCTGAGAATAAGATTAATGCAAAAGGGTATAAAACAGTGGCGCGAAATGCCAAGCGCAAAGGAGCACTATCAGTGTATCTTATTATCAATCTGAGAATAAGATTAATGCAAAAGGGTATAAAGCTGAGGCACGAAATGCCAAGCGCAAAGGAGCACTGCTTTCGTCCACGAGGCGCAAATTATTATTATATAATTTTTTGGATTTTCCTCATTATTTAGACATAAATAAGCTTTATATAAGTTTTATTATATATAAATTATCTGCGTTTACAATTTGAAAAGCATGTTACACAACATTTTACCTCATGGTCACAGTTTTAGCAAAAAAAACGCGCCTGTAAAACATGAGCCTTATGTAGGCTGAAGTAAGGAGGTTGCGACTGAAGTTTCCTTGCACCTAGGCACACTTTTTTAAACCAAGATTTGCAACAAAACTTGAAATTGCAGTTGATGTCAAATTCAATGGAAAGAGAAGCTTTATAGGCACTTGTTAATTGTTAGAAATGATGGTTGATGTGATGACGTATCATGGAAAACAAGTATTTTGCAACTCGATATGCGGTATAAAATAGAAATGTAGGTTGATTTTTATATTTGTATTTTTAATTCCGCCTTGGTTCGCCTCAAGGCTCGATTCTGGTTTTTTAAACTTTGGTAAGAACCTTACACACATGTGTGTAAGTAACATACAGACGGATAAAGGACACAATAGTATAACTAAGTAAAGGTGTTCGAATGGATCCTGCTTCAGATTTAGCCAGTCTTGATAACTCTCAGGTTTTAAATGTTGCATTCACTTATCTTTAAACATGTTAATATATTCGTGTAGTTCTTCAAATTTTACTGTTTTACACAGATAAATCAAAATTATCTTTTTTTTCTAACTTGTTCTTTTTTGCATTCAAGAAAGATGCAGTTTAAAAAGCTCTATCATCAAAAGACGTGCTTTTACTACATGGACTTCCTGTCCTAGAACTGGAAAGACGACAACTGTTGTAGAAATTATTATACAGGAAGTGAAACGTGGGTCAAATATTCTTGCTTATGCTGCCTCTAATATCGTTCTTGACAATATTGTTGAACGACCTGTTCCTCATAGGTAACAGGATTATCATTATGGAAGAAGTTGGCAACTTGGTCATTGAATAGTATATTTAAATGAATCAGTCCCTTGTCAAATGTTTTGCCTTTGAGGCGATAAGCATTACTTGCTATCCGAGAATTAATCAGTTAAACTGGTGGTTATTTTCTGGACTAGATAAAGTTGGTGAGAGTGGGAGATACTGCACGGTTACTACCCCAAGTATTAGAGAGTGCTCTTAATGCACAGGTTTGCTTTAATTCATCTTTCTGTATAAATATATATATATATATATGTATATATATATATATATTTCCTTTCCATTTTACTTGGTTTGTTAGACTTTTTTATCATAGTTTACAAGCAATGCTAGTGAACAAAGTTAAATTCTTAGCAAGCAATGTGATTATTATATAGTCATATAAATATGGAATTATTTTATCAACATTCTTTCAAATTTCTTACTTTTAGGTGTTACGTGGGGATAACAGTTCTCTTGCAAATGACATCCAGAAAGAGATGAAGGTAAATTATTTTTTAAGAAAGTCAGAACTTGAATATTCCAATCTTTTTTTTTTTGCCCTAAAATTTGTACTTCCGTCTATTGTAAATGACTTCATAGGCACTGAATAGTAAACTGTTAAAGGTTAAAGACAAAAACACAAAAAGGGGCATAAGGAAGGAGCTCAAGATGCTTTCTAACGTAGAACGCTAGAGACAGCAACTGGTTGCGATAGATGTTATAAAAATGCAGATGTCGTTTTAACAACTCTCACTGGTTCATTGTCAAAAAAAAAAAAAATAGATGGCACTTCATTTGATCTTGTAATAGCTGATGAAGCGACTCAAGCACTTTTAACATCAAGATGCTAGTTTAATTTTCTATCTCGATTTTTAGGTGTATTTTTCTTGTATGTAATTCATTAATTTGGTCGCTTATGTTTCTATAACTGTTTTTTGTATTTGTTTGCATACATTTAAAAAATATTATTTAATAAATCGTGGTTATTATCCACACATTTTAATATTTTACCAACACATGAATATATATTATTTCTACACATGTTAAGATCAATGTCTACACATGTTAAGATCAATATCTACACATCCTTTACATTTACCTACACATAATTAACTGCCATGTTGGATGCCACGTCAGCTACCACGTCATACGTCAATCTAATAAGTTGATATACTTTTACCAACACATATATATTAGTTTTAGCCACACATATATGTGTAGGTATAGCTTGCTATATACCTACACATAATAAATGTGTAGGTAATGATCAGTATCTATAGTGCTGAGTTTACACATCATAACACTTAATTTATGTGTAGGTAAAGATAACTACTAACACATTATATGGTTTTTCCTACACATACTATGTGTGGGTAAATACCCAAATTTCTTGTAGTGATCATTTGCAAGAACATTGGTATCATTAGAAGTTGCTGGAGGAGTTACGGTGATTGGACGCACCAACGGTGAAGTCACTGCATTTTCATACTCGTAATAAAGTCATAGAACAGTCTCTTCAACCAAGTTATCTAGATTGAATGACTCAAAGAAATTTTTATAGTCAAACATCCAGTCAGGACCACTGCCTTGTACGTTCTGAGTGTAGCGTTTTACTTCAACATTAGCCCACTCTTCAACCTGTCGAGTTCTTTTGTTGAATACCCATTTAAGCGAGGTTGCGTATCCAACAAAGTATCCCTCTTCAGCTTATAGTCCAAACTTCTCTGTAGGATTCAATATCGTACAAGGTGCCCCAAAAGGTTCTAGATACTCCAAATTTGGCTTTCGTCTATTTAACAGTTTATAAGAAGTTTTGCCAAACTTCTTCACCGTTAATATGTGATTCAAGGTGTAACAAGCTGCGTATATAGCTTCATTCCAGAACATTACTGGAAGATTTGAACCCGCAAGCATTGTCCTTGCCGTTTCTATTAGAGTCATGTTTTACCTTTTTGCAACACCGTTCTGTTGTGGAGAGTACGGAGCACTATACTCATGATGAATTCCTTTGTCTTCACAGAGTGCATCCATCTGAGAATTTTTGAACTCCGTCCCGTTGTCACTACGAATTCGTTTGATCGTTAATCCGTAAATGTTTTCCAATCGGGTGAACAGAACCTTCAAGTTACTGAACGTTTCACTTTTTTGTTGCATGCACATCACCTACGAAAATCTTGAGTAATCTTCTGTAACCACAAGATAGTAAAGCTCTCAATAATGACTCTTACGCTTGACAGGTCCGAGAAGGTCCATATGCAAACGCTCAAGTGGCTTTTCTACAGAGTTCACTTTCTTTGGTTTGTGGGACTGTTTGTGCTGTTTCCCCTTCTTGCAACTCACACATTTATCATTGAGATGAAAATGCTTTACATTAACCCCTTCTACAAGCCCGTTCTTCACCAAATGATTCATTTTCCTTAGGTGAATGTGTCCCATCTTTCTGTGCCACATGATGAAACCGGGTTTCAGAATATAGCAAGATTTATCATCAAAGTGTACAGAAAACTGTTTGTCACAAATTTGGCTGACACTCAACAAATTATAATCAATTTGCTTCGCGTACGATATTCTTTCAAAAATCACAATCCCATTGCTAACACTCCATTCCATCGTAATATAACCACCTTTGTTTCCCGCAAACGCCACATACCCACCATTTATGTAACATTCGCAAATTTCTAATAAATTTGGAATAACATTTAGGGAAAAAATTGTAATACCCGAATTTTAATTTGGTAAAATAGTTAAATTGTTTTAAGTGTCAAAACTAATAACTAATTTTGCTACATTGAAAATTGAATGCATAACTAAAACGTAAAGCTCAAACCAATAAAAAAAAAAGAACTAAATAGAAAGTTGTTAAGTTTTGATGTTAAATGGATTTTTTTTATAAACTCAACGGTTTATGAAACAAACAAAGTCAACATGCCAACCTTATGTATTATTTTCCTACACTACTCAAATCGGGTTCAACATGTTTCAACAAGTTTTTATTAGTAATAATTATGAACATTTATATATTGAAACAACATTTTTTTTATTGATACATATGTTTGTTTGAAATTGTTTTTATGTCACCATAAATTCCATTTATTAACCTTGATCATTTGAAATATATATATAGACACACATGGGGCATTATATTGGAAAAAAAAATCATTTGTTCACTATATTCCTGTCGCGGATTTCACCAATTTCTATTTGCATCTATAATTCTTCTTTGAGTTCCCAAATTTCTGAACAAGATTAGTAGTTATCCTACGCGTTTAAGGTCCAAGCATAATCCATTAGTTCTTGTTTTCTGACGAATTTGGAAGCTTAATCTTGGGTTCTATTTCGGTTTTATTTCTACAAATTGGATTAGCTACGTTGTGAGTTTTTCCGATTATTTTTGCATGATACATTATTCATATTTATATATCAATAGCCCTCTATTTAGTTTGTTAATTATAGTGTCTAAGGGTTTCAATTGGATAATCTATGGTTTAGGGTGTTCTAGATTATTTGGGGATTTTGATTTAAAAGTTTATAGAATTTATAAATTCATAACTCACTCATTTCTTATACAAAAATTATGAAACTTGGTAGACTTGCTCCTATAACTGATTAGAAGTTTTAGAAATTATTTCAGAATTTATTGAGGCTGTTTAGTATTTTTAATTATTTTTATGATGCTTTAATCATGTTTAATTCATATAAAATCGTATTAAATGTATTTTAACACAAAAATTGGTAGAAACATATTTCATTATGTTAGAATAATTTTCATGTCATTTTTCCTCTATTTTGATACGGTTATATGTGTAATCTCATTTTATTTGTTAAATTAGTTTTAAAACAAATAATATTCATGTTAAATAGGTTTTTGTCACAAAAACTCTATAAAATTTATTGTGAGCCTTTTTAATTAAGTAGATTGAGTTTTCATAGAAACTTTTACCTTTAAGAGTGTTTTGTGTTTTATTTTGATTTTATGTGGTTTTAATCATATTTAAATCATATAAAATTGAAATTTAATTATTTTAATATAAAAATTTGTCATAAATTATTTCTAATCATTAAGAACTGAAATAAAAATTATTGGCTCAGAAAACATTTATTTGTATTGATTTTCCTATTTTTAATCATTTAAACATGATTTAATACCATTAAATCAGTTTTAAATATAAATAAGTTTATAAAAATTATCGGAAAATTATTTTCATTACTTTACATCAGAAAGTATCCATTTTCTATGAAAATAGTATTTTTGGATTGTGTCTTGTATTATTAGTCTTATTATGTTTAATTAGACATAATAAAACATTTATTTATTTGTACAATTTAAACATCTATTTTATAAATATTATTTTTTATAAAATAGAAATACTCTTATGGTTGAATGTCTTTATTAGCATTTGTTGGATCAATGTGTAACTCCTAGCCAATTATTTCAATATTTATGATTACTGTTTACAATAATTAATTTAAGTAATTAACTAAATTATTTTGTCTTAATTAGTCAAAACATATGTTTACCTAAATATTCAATTGGGAATAATTATATTACCTAAACAGCATTTACAAACTTTTATATATTATTTTTGACGTACAACTTTTACATTAACGCGATTTATCATAAAAACTTTAATTCCCCAAATCGACTTAGCACACCCTAATGCCTTAGACCCTAGATACTTTAGACTCTTAGACATTTCCTTATTAGTATTCTTATACATTATAGGTTGAATTCCTCGGAATTCCCATTACTTAGCTCACGATCGCTTAAGTTGGATTTTGATCACTTTCGCAAACTGTGAGTATATCTTTCCCCTTTTTACTGTTTTACTACTTTGGGGTGACTCATGTACCTATATATTAATCAAGTTTCAAATTCTTTTACTAAATGCAATTCTCATGTGTGTTTGCTTTATGTTAATTGGTGTGTCTATGACTTGTCAAAATCATTAACCGCTGGGCGGCCTAGCTTTTCAATGAATAGTACTATGGTATACCCCCTTGAGACTCTGTTAAGAGAATCTTGGTCATTGTCTTGTTAATTCATTATTCAGTTGGTTAGTCATGTGTTAGTCATTATTCTCAGGTTTGGTTTTGAACGGATATTACTTATTACATAATTGCAAATTGTACCGCACATGAATTGCTAAACACTTTTCTACTATATATATTTAAACAGGGTATGCTCACCAATACAATTTTTGTATTGACCAAATTATTTTGTACATGTTTCAGGTTGTTTTGAGATGCATCCTTTAAGCTTTCGGATTTATATTTAGATTTTGATTCATTGTATTTCAATTTAGTTGACAGTTAGAATCGTTGTATTTCATTTCAATGTAATAAATTATTTAATCAATGTATGCAAATTTACACTTTAGTCCATGAGCTATTGAACAATCGTCACTACGTGACACCTCGATGTTTCCGCCATCGGTTGAGGTGTTACAGATTGGTATCAGAGCCATGGTTATAGGGAATTAGGTTATTAGAATGCCTTTTAGCCTAGACTATAACTAAGCTTACTTTCACGAGTCCTCTCGTTTATATTTCTCTTATTTCCTATTATTTTCTTTCAAGATATTTTCGTTACGATTATTTCTCGTTATTCTTTCGATATTTTGTTTGGCGAAGAAGACGCTCGTATTTCACAAACGAAATGATATCACCAAGTTAGGAGTGACATCCATACCTTGGTGATTAGTTTTACTCCTCTATATGTTATTTATCTTAGGAATATGCCTTTGAGATAGGAGTGACATCCACACCTCAAAGAGTATTTCCTTCAAAAAGAAACTTAACCACTAAGCTGGGAGTGATATCCTTAACTTAGTGATTGGTTTCATTCCACAATTGTTTTCAATTTCGAAACACATCTTTGAGTTAGGAGTGAAATCCACATCTCAAGGATCTATTTCTACAACTCGTTGATTATGAATTTTCTTAAATATTGGTAATCTATTACATACGTTAATTTTATCATTCACGTCATTTTACATCCTGTCTTTTAAAACACATTCGATATACACATACTTCATGAAATGGTTTCATTTTGCATTTTTACAAACTTGTATTACATATTTTAAAGACCAAATGTAAATCTTTTGTTTTCATATGACGTATCCAATATATATTTTCGGGAGAAATTTACAACTAATAATATACCTTATAACATTTTTTTAAAACTCGACTTTTCATAAACACATGAAAATGTGTAATTACGAAGATTTTGCAAAATGAACCTGTTTTGAATCTAAAACACACTTCGATTTCTAAAAATTTATTCTCATGCATCACTACTATTCTTTCAACAATATCACAAAGTCGAGTAAACTGCGAAAATTTACCTTTTACACTTATACTTTTTCAGTTGCAAAACTTTTGGTTTAACAAAACAATGGACATATCTTTTTATCAGAATATTGCTAAATGCCTTTTATAGTATAACGCATATATGTAAAATTACTAGATTTTAACTCGCATGGCCAGTAGACTATACGTATGTTCTGTCCACTCTCAATTGTGGTAAATATCATTATCTTATTCTTACATCATTTTATTTTGTTATATTCGCGTACTATCTTATTTATGATTATTCTCGTATTATTATTTTATTGGTGGCTATCCCCACGCGTTATTTACAATTATTCTCGCACTAATTATTAGTAGTCATTCTTACAACACTGGTTTTGAGCATTAATTTAACTCATTTACTTTCATTCTGGGAAAATTGTGCGATTTACTTGATTTATATTATACCATTCTTTCATTCGAAGTTTTATGCTATACTTATGTACTTAACGCACATTTGGTATGCATTTTTTTTCCTGTTTTTGAGCAAAACCCTGTTATACTTTACATTATTTTGTTCATCATCATGGCCAATGAACATACTAGTTGATAACTCATATGAGATTTAAGCCGGTGCCCATGTACGACTCGGATTATAGTATTTCTTTAATCCGAGGGGAACGGTGTAAATCTCAAAGTTCATCAATATGGGTGTTTAAAGTCAATGATGTGAACAGAAGTTACCGGTTAAGGGTGAACCCGAAAGGGAAGAACCTCTAACCATGTCTATTACTTACATGTTATTCTCATTTCGGTTAAAGGGAGAACCCGAAAGGGAAGGACCTCTAACCATGTCATGATTGAACATTATTTCATTACAGTGGCTATTACATATTGATTGCACGCATTTGTTTCTGGTATTACTTAGGATAGGGTTATGGAAAAGCATAACACTCAAGTGTAAGGTAAATCGATGATTACGGTCCGGAACGCAATCATGGGTTTACAGGTACATGAGGGTGGTGTGTAATTCTAATTAGGCTGTTGGTAGACAATCAGTACGAATCCAAAGTATCGGGAGTGTGGTGGGTCAGCTGCGGTACACCCTATATATAAGCATAAACGATACTGCGAGAACGAACTAGGAGTTTGACCAAGAACCTACCCATTACTTTATAGTTACCTCTTCATTAGATAGTTGACTAATAGCTAACATTTTCTATAAGAGAATTCTTACACGAGTTTCAATCCGTCTTCCTAGAGTTTTTCTCTTGACCACCCACACAGAAAACACGAACCTTGTATACTCTTACACACTCGATTACTTGGATACTTGCTGCACTCTAACCAACATTTAGTCAGAAACTTTTCTAAAGTAGGGGAGACTGCTTCATTAGTACGTCTGCTCTCACCCGTTACACATTCCCAAAACTTTTCTCATTTAAACTCTTAACTTTCTAACTTTGGGTTAACTGTCAAGGATTTTGGAACTCTTACTTCGAATATTAGACAACTACTTTAAATTTTGTCAAACCATGATTGATGCATTTTTTTTAAAAGCCACTTGGCTTTTGCAACGTTTTTTGTTTCATAGAAACCTCGACTTGGAAGGAATTTCGGGACGAAATTTTCTAAAGTAGGGGAGACTGTAACATTCACAAATTTCTAATAAATTTGGAATAACATTTAGGGAAAAAATTGTAATACCCGAATTTTAATTTGGTAAAATAGTTAAATTGTTTTAAGTGTCAAAACTAATAACTAATTTTGCTACATTGAAAATTGAATGCATAACTAAAACGTAAAGCTCAAACCAATAAAAAAAAGAACTAAATAGAAAGTTGTTAAGTTTTGATGTTAAATGGATTTTTTTTATAAACTCAACGGTTTATGAAACAAACAAAGTCAACATGCCAACCTTATGTATTATTTTCCTACACTACTCAAATCGGGTTCAACATGTTTCAACAAGTTTTTATTAGTAATAATTATGAACATTTATATATTGAAACAACATTTTTTTTTATTGATACTTATGTTTGTTTGAAATTGTTTTTATGTCACCATAAATTCCATTTATTAACCTTGATCATTTGAAATATATATATAGACACACATGGGGTATTATATTGGAAAAAAAAAAAATCATTTGTTCACTATATTCCTGTCGCGGATTTCACCAATTTCTATTTGCATCTATAATTCTTCTTTGAGTTCCCAAATTTCTGAACAAGATTAGTAGTTATCCTACGCGTTTAAGGTCCAAGCATAATCCATTAGTTCTTGTTTTCTGACGAATTTGGAAGCTTAATCTTGGGTTCTATTTCGGTTTTATTTCTACAAATTGGATTAGCTACGTTGTGAGTTTTTCCGATTATTTTTGCATGATACATTATTCATATTTATAGATCAATAGCCCTCTATTTAGTTTGTTAATTATAGTGTCTAAGGGTTTCAATTGGATAATCTATGGTTTAGGGTGTTCTAGATTATTTGGGGATTTTGATTTAAAAGTTTATAGAACTTTATAAATTCATAACTCACTCATTTCTTATACAAAAATTATAAAACTTGGTAGACTTGCTCCTATAACTGATTAGAAGTTTTAGAAATTATTTCAGAATTTATTGAGGCTGTTTAGTATTTTTAATTATTTTTATGATGCTTTAATCATGTTTAATTCATATAAAATCGTATTAAATGTATTTTAACACAAAAATTGGTAGAAACATATTTCATTATGTTAGAATAATTTTCATGTCATTTTTCCTCTATTTTGATACGGTTATATGTGTAATCTCATTTTATTTGTTAAATTAGTTTTAAAACAAATAATATTCATGTTAAATAGGTTTTTGTCACAAAAACTCTATAAAATTTATTGTGAGCCTTTTTAATTAAGTAGATTGAGTTTTCATAGAAACTTTTACCTTTAAGAGTGTTTTGTGTTTTATTTTGATTTTATGTGGTTTTAATCATATTTAAATCATATAAAATTGAAATTTAATTATTTTAATATAAAAATTTGTCATAAATTATTTCTAATCATTAAGAACTGAAATAAAAATTATTGGCTCAGAAAACATTTATTTGTATTGATTTTCCTATTTTTAATCATTTAAACATGATTTAATACCATTAAATCAGTTTTAAATATAAATAAGTTTATAAAAATTATGGGAAAATTATTTTCATTACTTTACATCAGAAAGTATCCATTTTCTATGAAAATAGTATTTTTGGATTGTGTCTTGTATTATTAGTCTTATTATGTTTAATTAGACATAATAAAACATTTATTTATTTGTACAATTTAAACATCTATTTTATAAATATTATTTTTTATAAAATAGAAATACTCTTATGGTTGAATGTCTTTATTAGCATTTGTTGGATCAATGTGTAACTCCTAGCCAATTATTTCAATATTTATGATTACTGTTTACAATAATTAATTTAAGTAATTAACTAAATTATTTTGTCTTAATTAGTCAAAACATATGTTTACCTAAATATTCAATTGGGAATAATTATATTACCTAAACAGCATTTACAAACTTTTATATATTATTTTTGACGTACAACTTTTACATTAACGCGATTTATCATAAAAACTTTAATTCCCCAAATCGACTTAGCACACCCTAATGCCTTAGACCCTAGATACTTTAGACTCTTAGACATTTCCTTATTAGTATTCTTATACATTGTAGGTTGAATTCCTCGGAATTCCCATTACTTAGCTCACGATCGCTTAAGTTGGATTTTGATCACTTTCGCAAACTGTGAGTATATCTTTCTTCTTTTTACTGTTTTACTACTTTGGGGTGACTCATGTACCTATATATTAATCAAGTTTCAAATTCTTTTACTAAATGCAATTCTCATGTGTGTTTGCTTTATGTTAATTGGTGTGTCTATGACTTGTCAAAATCATTAACCGCTGGGCGGCCTAGCTTTTCAATGAATAGTACTATGGTATACCCCCTTGAGACTCTGTTAAGAGAATCTTGGTCATTGTCTTGTTAATTCATTATTCAGTTGGTTAGTCATGTGTTAGTCATTATTCTCAGGTTTGGTTTTGAACGGATATTACTTATTACATAATTGCAAATTGTACCGCACATGAATTGCTAAACACTTTTCTACTATATATATTTAAACAGGGTATGCTCACCAATACAATTTTTGTATTGACCAAATTATTTTGTACATGTTTCAGGTTGTTTTGAGATGCATCCTTTAAGCTTTCGGATTTATATTTAGATTTTGATTCATTGTATTTCAATTTAGTTGACAGTTAGAATCGTTGTATTTCATTTCAATGTAATAAATTATTTAATCAATGTATGCAAATTTACACTTTAGTCCATGAGCTATTGAACAATCGTCACTACGTGACACCTCGATGTTTCCGCCATCGGTTGAGGTGTTACAATTTATGTTCTTGATGTCAAATAGCAGCATTAAATCTCCGATCATGTGCCCAGAAGCTCCACTGTCGACAATCTAAAGACTACTAACAGGGCCAGCTGGAGCTCCGTGCACAAATCAAGGAAACAATTAGTTCTTTCGGGGACCCAAGCCTGTTTGGTCTTGGGTCTTTGAATGTTAGACTTCAAAGATTCAATCTCAGAAACACTTGGTTTTGAATCGACCTTATTCTAGTCATTCAAACCTTTCTCATTTTGAGTTTTGACATTAGCAGTTGATGTAGAAGCACCTGGAGAACCCATTGGTGACCAAAATTGTTATGAACGTTTAAGTATCCTAATCTGGGATTTTTGTGTCTCGGCAGGTTTCTTTGTATCGTTCGTGAATGAAACTTTCGTGGTTACCTATTCTGATTTAACAGATACAAGTCCAACTGATGACTTAACAACCGATTTTGGAAAAACCTTCTGTTTATCATTAGTTGTGTTCACCATTGGTTTCTTCAGTTTCTTCTCCATAGCAATCCGGTTTCTATTATCGTAGACAAATTGACGGTTTTCCCTCGTTTGAAAATAACGACTTTGATTATAAAATGGTGGTCTATGAGGGACAAACTGTCTTTGTGGGTATCTATGATTGTCAACTGAACTTCTATAAGGCTGCTTTTTCTCAACTTCATGCCTTTTGTGTCTCACATACGGGCAGTGAGCAAGAAAATGCCCTCTCTCCCCGCATTTGAAACATGCACGGTATTCCTCAAACACATTTTTAGCATTAGGCTTCGCGTATGAATTGGCCGGGTATTGATCATCAACACATCTACGTCTTAAACTCATTGGAGCGATTTTCATTGAGTAAGTCGGTTCAATAAATCCATTTTCCTTTTCTTTTGGCTTGATGAATTCAGTGACATGAACTTTTGGTTCCTTAGGAGTATAACAATACAGTTTCTTTAAAAGTTCAGGAGGAATATCATTGTTCCTTTCATGTTTAGGAAACCAAATGGTACTCTCCTGCTAAATTTTCTCAATCTTTGAATAATTTGCAAATTTGATTGGATACTCCTCATCCGAGATTATCTTATCGGATCCTTCCATCCGATAGAAAACCTTGACGGGTTTGTCAACTGAATCATTTTTTTCATTCTTGTTTATGGATTGATTCACTCTATGTGCATTTCCTGAGGATGTGAAACCTGAGAAGGTAATCTTGGTTCATTTGTAATTATGTGATTTTTCAAAGGAATATCACTACCTTCCTTAGATTTCTCATCTTCAGTATCTGAATCATCAGTTACTGCAACCACCCCTTAATCATTCAATCCATGTATCGGTCTCACCTCAGAATGTGGATCTCCAACACTAGAAGTGTTAGATTCATTGTCTGATGCGGAGTCCGATTGTACTGAACTCTCCGTTGTTACTAAGTTCAAATTGTGATTTCAAATAACATTGGAGAAGGAACAGATTTGTTGTTTGCACTACCGGATTGTGATGGTTCTTCAATTATATGGTCAACAACATAAGCTATATGTTTATAGCTTTCCAATTTTTTATTGACCTTCTCAGCAAAACACTTGATAGTAGCCATTTCCAATTTTGTTTCTTCAAGTTCATTAATGTAATTATTAATGGCAATTTGTTTTAAAGAAGGGTTTTCTTTAAATCTGAAATGTCCTTTTTGTACCCTTCAAGTGTTTTGTTGAATTCATGTGCATCCTTACAATACGATTGAATGTTGATTCTAGCACTCTCAAGATGAACCTTGAGTTGCTTGTTTTCCTCAGTCAATCTATCACAAGTACCACAGTATTTATCACTTTTCATATCAGTTGTAGAGTCAGAACTTACCGATTTAGGTGGATTTGTCATGGCCATCAGTGCAAAACGAGCCTCCTTCCCAACAAAGAACTTCGAATAATTAATCTTTGTAAAGGCATCATCCACAATGCATGATTTCCTCGTCATCAGAAAATCTGCTTCGGCTAATAATTGATCAATCTTATCATCCAACGAATTAATGCTTGCTTCCGAGTCAGCCTCACTTTCTGAATCAGAATAGACAGATTTAGGCTCATCAGAGAATTCAGCAACAAAGTCAATGATAGTTCCAGAAACCTTCTCAGTAGTTGTGTCTTCAACTTTCTCAACAACAGAAACTTGATCTTCATCAACTATCTCCTCAATCGCCACCTTAGATACTTTCTCAGATTCTAAAACATCTTCAACTATCATCGACTCCTCTAAATCCATCTCATTTGCAAAACATGCTACATTCCCACTAGTAATCTCCTTAACTCCCAATTGCATTGAGGTCCAATCATAACCCTCATCCTTTTGAATTACCAACGCCTGATTCTGGTTCTCGTTTTGAGGTTGGCTATTTGGTGTAGAAATAGAAATAATGATTATGGTTGGGTTAGTTTGAGTTTGATTAGATGTAGATGTTTGTCTAAAAGAGGTATTTTGAGAGGTGTTTTGTCGGTTTTGGAAATTGTTTTGTTGTGGATAGTTGTTGTTGTTTTGGCTTTGATAGGTAACCTGGCTTTGTGACTGGCGGTTTTGATAGTTGGAATTAAAACGGTTTCGGTTACCTTGCTGCATCGGTTGAGTACACACTCTTTTGAAGTGACCTCAAGTACCAAAATTAAAACATGTTACCTTAGCTTTGTTGAAGCCATAAGTGGTATTTGGTGAGGTAGCAAGATCAGTTCTGCCTATTTTCTCAATAAATTCTGTAGCCCGTCTCATCACACTTGCAAACGCACATTGAATATCTATCAATTCCATCTCTTCTTTATCTATTTGGGCATAATCTTCATTGGTCAGATTATTGTTCCCTATTTGACTTGCCACAAGTCCGTTGTAAGAAGCGACCATTGCTGAAACCAATGCAATGTGTTGTTGTGCCACTTCAACTGTAACATTATTCATGTTGGAAGTTTCCAACACGATTGGACTTTGGCTTGATGAAGCTTGTGTCATTGGTGGAACATATGATTGTTGTTGAGGTATGTTCATGTTTGATGTGTAACATGCTGCAGACATTTGAGGTGGAGGTGGAATGTAAGAATTTGTGGTATAGTTTGGTGTGTAGGTTGATGTTTGTGTAAGATAGTTGATTGGGTTTCTTGGTGGTTCAACAACATTAGAAACACAAGCTATATGTGGTGCAAGATTTCCACCAACACTTGAACTGGACATAGACGAGGATAAGGTAGCATGATACAATTCCGGATTTTTTGGGAACTGTGATCGTTTTGCTTTTCTCTTCTCCTCTAGCTCCTTGTTTTCCAACTTTTGAATAAGCTCATTGATTGTCCAATACTGATATGCATCTTTTTCCTTCAAATCTTCAATGTGTTGATTCCAATATGGTGGTAGTGAATTAGCAAACTTATCTACCAATTCTGACATCGGAATCTTGATATCATAGTTTGACAACTCGGTTAATAGATGACAATATCTTGGAATAAGCTCCTTTAAGGTTTCACTTCCGACATAGCAAAAGTTTTCAAACTCTTTCTTTAGCTCTTCTACCCTCAATCTTCTTGTTTTCTCGTTACCATCATGTCTGTTTTTCAACATATCCCATAGCTGCTTAGATGTTACATGATCCAAACTGATGTAGTAGATATGTAGTCAAAGCTTGAAATAGTTGTGAAAAAGCTTTCTTCTCTACTGCGAACTTTTTCTTCTCATCTTCAGACAAACCTTTAAGTGGGATAGGTTCTCCTGAATTCTCAAGACATGGAGCAACATAACCTTTCGCTATCATTTGCCAAGCCTCAGTTCCTTCCAAACCCATGCCCTTAAGATGAATCTTGAACTTCTTTTGCCAATGGTTGTACTCTGCCATTTCCATCAGCTTCGGAGGACGATTTCCACTACATGAGGATAAATCATTGATTAGTGTGGAAATAGCATTAGTAGTTTGAGAATGTACCGCTATTGCTGCAACGCCCCAATAGTCATTCACTGATTGCTGTGGAGGTTGAGTAACAGATTGTGCTATTGAACTACTCATGGCAAGATAGTTAATCGGTTGAGATGATTGAGTGTTCGTCTTCTGAGATGCTACAGCCCATGGATTCATTGGAACGTGTTGTTGCTGTGTGGTTGTAGGCCTAGGTGTCATAGGAAATCCCCAAATGTTGTCCATGATGTTTGAAACGTAAACACTTAGAATAAATTCCCAAAAACAAGCTTGATTCGACCTCTGATGAACAAACGTGGGTTCGAATGTATAAAACCCTTGGTTCGACCCCCTTAATCAGACTCGAATGAAGAAATGTAACACACTAGACACGTTCGACCTAATAAAACTCTCCTTCGACCTCCCAGTTGGTCGAATGGACAACTAATGGTCGAATGAACAAACAACACACTAGAAAAGTTTTGGTACGACCTAAAAAGACTCAGATTCGACCTGAACTAACTTGGTTTGACCCAAAAACTCACACGTTCGACCCTATTCTCTCTGGTTCGACCTGACCCATTTGAAAAACGGTTATTCTTCAAAAATCAGTTGTTTTGATCCAAATTTTTCAAAAGTTTATGGATTTTGATGATCTTTATCAGGTTTTGCTTCGGATTTGATGGAGATCAACTTTAATGAATGAAAATTTTGATTTTATCCGTAAATTCTAGTCCAAATCAATCAATCTCCATTAAAACTCAATGTTCATGCAAAACAGAAAAATTTTGAACAATTTTGGGTCAAAATATGTTCAAAATATATCAATTTGTAGTTGTATTATCCAGATTGGCTCTCATACCACTTTGTGGAAGGATCGGTTTTGATGAAAACAACTATATGATCATACAAGTAGAACAATCTAGGTGCGGAAACCCTATATCGTATACAAAATGGTATAGATCAAATCAGACACAATCAATGACCTTTTCAATCATGATTTCATTCATAAACATGTTAATATTGCTTTACAATTTGGTTTATAATGAAATAACACAATACTAGAACCTTCCTGAACTCTAAAGAGAATAAACACAAAACACACTCGACCAAGTGACAAAAGTTAATAACTAAACAAAATTTTCTACTTATATAGACCAGCAAATTCAACCTCTCGACTAGGTCGAATGTGTACCTTCGACCTATAACATAGCTCGAACAAACATAAGTCTTCTGAAGTCTTCCTTTGACCATTTCAATCTTCCTTCAACCTTTTCAACAAAAAGACTTGTATTGACAATCCAAAGCATTAGTCACATTTCGTGCATCTACAAAAATGTCCAATTCAATCCACGTTTTGTCAATTGCAAACCTTTAAACTTTCAATCTTTCAAAAATTCTAATTTTAAAGACACAAAACTCATATTTGTTTGTCAAACTTCCAGAAAATGGTCGTCTTCCAACATCGGTTATTGAAAATAACACAGAAATGTAAAATCTTTTGGATTTTCTGAAATTTATATTAAAACACACCAAAAGTCTTTTTGAGTTTTGCATATATGAAGAAAATCAAACAGAAGGAAATAAACCTTTTGTGATTTTCTGGTAAGAGGATCATATCAGTTTATGAGAAATCTTATCACACAGTTCTTTTGTTACATCTTAACTTTACTCCCGTATCAAGAAATTTGCACAAAGATTCATTGTAACGTGTGATTATGCTGCTGTTATCCGTATGTAACAAGGTATGCGGCACAAAGGTGTACAAGTCAGCAAATCAATGCTATAGAGTAACTTGGGCAAACCGATTTAATGAATTTAAATCAAGTTTAAATGATTAAAATAAATAAAAAAATAAAAATTAATCATTTTGGTTAAATAAATTTATATATGGTTTCTGATGTTTAAAAATAATTTTCCCAAAATTTTGGGATTAAAATCACTTAAAATGAATTTTTAATCAATTAACTATGATTAAAACAATTTAAATTAGTAAAAATATGAAAATAATTTATTTTCTAGAAAACAAAAATGTGATAATTTTCTTTAGGGTGTCAAGACGTTACACCTAAATTTTCATAGTTTTTGGAGCAAAAACAAATTTATTATTAGTATTTTAAGTTATCTCTACATATATAAATAAATGAAATTAGACCTAAAAAATAAAACAGAAATGTGGGTTATGGGACTTGAACCCAAGTCTATTGGGAACACACACACTTGCAACCAAAGCACCACATGAAGTTTTGTTGTTTAAATTTGAAACAAAATTGTATTTATCTAATATCTAAAACGTCATCTTTTTCCCCAAATCTACCAAGAACCCTAACCCCAATCCAAAATCTAATTGGCTCGATATTAACAATCGAAATTATGGGACTTTTAATCTACACACAAATCTGAATGTAATGGCATCAATGTTAATGACTTACAATATGGAAACTGAGTTAAACAAACATGATTGTCGGCTGAGGCATTGATCCAATATGTCGAGTTTCCTACTCACATTTGGATTGATATCATGGTGGGTTACGACTCGGTAAAGGGTTTAAAACGAAGGGAATTGATCAATGTAAGGACCAAAAGGATTGAAGAAACCTCTTTTGCCAATCTTAGTCTAATTCATACTTCTGCCAAAATATTCTAAGTATGAAACTACTGAAGAAAGAAGACACAAGTACTTAAGAAGGATTCAACAAGTACTGAAGAATAAAAGATCAGAAGTTCTGAAGTCAAACCAGACAAGTCTACTGAAGAACTACTGAAGACAAACTACTCATCAGTAGTTTGTCATTCATCAGCACTTGTAATAGAATCTTTCCACCGCCCTTATGTTTCAGTAGTTTATTAGTTTATTATTACTTTATCATTTTGTACAAGTTCCAAGACTACACCCTGTTGTAGTATTGCTTTTGCTTGAAGTATTGAACAAGTTGTATGTATCTGTTCGTCTATAAATAGATGGGTTAATCCCACTATTTTAGACATCGATTTTAGTAGAAAACTGAAGTCCTTCAAATCTTTTACTTGTTATTCCATTTCATAATCTGAGAATCTATTTGCTTATTTATTGTCATATACATTCAATACTTAGATTCTCATTAACTGTTATTAGTTTATTAACATCCAGAGGGAGTAATAACTCTTGTTGATAGTGAAACTTTATAACTTATTCCACTATGCAAAACTGCTTAAACTTGCAAAACACATAAGTTTTCATAAGCAAGTAACTGACAAAGAGCATACTGATCCAACAATCAATTTATACAAAACTTGTTTAAAACGGACCTTAATTCACACTTTAAAGGTTCGTCTGGTTGCGTTTAATTCCAGAATTGAAACCCATTAAAACATGTATTTAAGATCGATTTTATGGTGGAAAAACGTTTTCATCTTAAGGGGTAACGTATAGGGACCAAGTTGAAACATTTAACAGCACTAGTGTGACCGGTTAAGGTTCACCGGAGCCTCGCTGGTGTTTGCCGGATCCGGCAAAGATCGGACCGGAAAACAAACTGCACAGAGAGGGAACTTGGTTTCCAAATTTCAAGTTTCATATTTTGGCAATTTAGGTCCCTCACTTATTTAGCTAGGTTAATATTATGAGTAACTTGGTTAGAAATTTCTTTTATAAACTTAACAAAACTAACCAAGGTTTTAAACTTTATTTAATTTAAACTTATTCAATTAATAAGATAATAAAATTGTATTTTTATAAACTATAACTTAAAAGTTTGATGTTTCTCGAAAGACTTTTGTTAAGCTAATAAATTTAAATAAACATAAAAAAATGAAAATTTTGTAAATGTCAAATTATAATATCTTTAATAATGTTACGATATACGTATTCGATTAATACGTAGACACGAAACAAATAAAACGTATTGATTACAAAAACTCAAAATTTTTATTAAATTTAAAACCGTTGAAAGTACAAGGACTAGTATTGACATCTTGGTAAGAGATAAAGGTGACGGATGTCACACTCCCCACTATGAACGCCTCTTACATCGTTTTTAATTTATGTACATTGAAATCGACTGACATGTGGTGATTATTGAAATAGATATCTAAATTGTGTATTGGTTGAGAAAATAGCAAGGAGACATGAAAAGTTGCCATCATACAATCTTTTTAATCAGTATTAGCTAAGATCATTTTTATTTATATTTAAAATGGATCTTCACTACTTAGCTATTGATTGTTTTATTCGGTGTCACCCAAGGTGATCGATTGTATATCCATAATAAAGCTTGAGCAGGTATGTCATTATTTCACATATACTCACTTTAGACATCAGTACGTCTATCATCATAGTCATGAATCATTTGATGCCAATTTGGTTTTTTTTTTCAGGTTCACATCACAGCTTTAGTGTGTGATACCCCGCAATTTCAGGTTCTCACTTTAACTAAACTCTAGTTACGTTCCTTGCATTATACTTAACTAGGGTTACCTAGATAGGACACACGTTACATAGTTGTAAGTTAATAACTGCATAAGGTGGTAATTCGAGGAATTACCAGACTGTATACATGATTAGTGAACCTCGGACGTTGGTGAATAATGAAGTATAATAATAGTGAGTTAACTGATTTGGATTGATTGTGATTATGTGCCTCTGTGATATTCGGTGAAACTATGTGCAAACCATATGTGATTATGTGAACTTAAACCGAATACGTTAATAAAATCGTTAAAGGTGGACTATTAGGATGATTGGGGTCTTAACACATGGGTTACACTTAATACGGTCCGAAATAGCGAAAACATCGAAGGAAAACACGTCGGATGACGAAACGGGCCACCCATGCAGGCCAAGGCCCTATGAGCGGCCGCTCACAGGGACCGAGCGGCCGCGCGCGGGTGACTGACGCCACTAAACCGACTTAATCACCTATTTAAGCAACCCTAAGCCTCTTGTATCACCGAAACTCAAACCCTAATCGCCCATACTGCCCTACCTACGAAATATTAACCCCAAACCACCTGCTAAGGCGCAAGAACATCGATCGGGAAGCTTCAAGAGCATTCGGTTGGTTGTTTCGAAGAGCTTGTGGGGGTCGGTAGCGCACCCTACTTGGAGTTTGGATTTAATTGCTTGCATACTAAGGTGAGTTTCACTACTCTTTTCTCAAAAGCATGTGTCTCAGGGTGAGACAACTATGGTAAACGTTTTCTAGTCCGGTTTGGGACTACTTACACATCCCGGGTTGGGATGCTATGGATCCTTGTGTGGGTCGGTCCTTGTATGAGTCGGGTTTTTGGTAGTTCGCAAACTGTGTCCTTGATGAACTAAACCAACGCTATCATCTGTAAGTCCTTCACATACCGAATGAGTTGCCGGGTTATGGCAAGTGGGTTATTAGTTGATAGCGCTATTAGGTCTTACAAACCTCACACCGGCTCGGGGAGCGCGGGAGTGAACTATAACTTAACAGATTTTATCATTGTTGATAGGCAATGATGTAAGGCATGCAGCTCACATTTGTGACTACACGTACATCAGCAGTTCGGTATATCGGTGTTAGTTGTCATGAATGGGTTAGCTACCCTTGACATGCGATGAACTAATGTTTACACGGTTCTTGGAACCAACTCAATTACTTGTTTACGTGGTTTTGGAAACCAGCACATTTACATACTCATTTACTTTACTTTGTGAACTCACTAACTTTATGTTGACACACGCTAGCATGTTATTGCAGATAATTAGGTATGGAGCACGCCTAGGACATGCATCATATTTTATCATGGGTTTACAAACATTTAAACTATTTAACATTTAACTATTTACTTTTGGTTTTGGGCGCGGTGTTTTGCGCAGACTTTTATTTAACTGTTTTGTCATTCGCTTCCACTATACTTAATTTGGTTTGGTTAAAACGTTTAAACTTGGTTTTACAATAACGAACTAAATGGTTGGGCATTTAGAGTCATTCATGTGACTTATGGCTATGGGATCCTGGTTTGTCATGTGCCTCGCGGTATAAATCCCGCAGTGGAAATTTGAGGGTGTGACATAGTGTGTCTTGAGGAAATAACAAACTTGTACAGAGACTTTACTTGGGCAAAATGTGCACACACGGAATTAGAAGCAGGTTTTAGGAGTTATCGAGTCTTGATCCTTTACAAATTCTTTTCTAAAAACCGGCCTCATTTTGTTATTTATATTATATTTCTCATTCTTAGGAAGTTCCCGCGGGATAAACTAGTAAATTATATGTAAATACTTTTAACTATGTTTATATATATTAAGGCGAGAAAAAATAATAATGATAGGATTATTAGATTTACATGGTCTCAACCAGTGGCGGACAACAAAAAGAATTTCGGGTCCGTTCGATGGTTCAGGTTCGTTCGATGGCCATGGTTGCTGTTTTAGATGGTTCAGTTTCATAGGATTGGACAAAAAAATTCGGGTCAGTTTGATGGCTTGGTCGGGTATCGACGTATGGTTCATAACATAATAAAAAAACGATACAATAATAAAAAACAACTTCATAAGAAATTAAAATATAAAGATGATGGTCTTTGCATTATAAAAAAAGAAAATGGATTTTAATAATACCACATTTTTCTGGTTGGCCGATAATAATCCCACCTGAGTCTTTTCCCTCCACCAGTCCCACCTTTTAAATATTTTGCTATCATTGGACCTCCGTTAAATCATACTAACACCGTTAGCTGGAACTGACAATTCTAGGCGATTATTCACTGGATTTGAAAGAGGTAATCGAGACGATGTAATGGTTCATTGCATAACCTTAATACATATAAATTTCAAAAGTAAAATTAAAAAAGTATTAATGATCATTATAAAAGCTTAGGAATTGGCCGGGCGCTTAGCAAGGTGCTCCAGGTTGGCATGAGAGTACACCAGCACTACTAGTGAGTCTTAGAGCGCCTTCTCCTGGTTTGGCTAGAATCATCCCTGCGCTTTTCTCAGGTGTTAACACTCGATCAACGCCCGATGCAACAAAAATAGCACCATTTTCAAGCACATCTTTATGCAATCTCCAGTTCCACTTCATCGACTCTTCTCCGGCGACTTCACCATGCCTCCCTACGACCTTCAAAACGAACTCCAACTTTCAGTTTTAATATGCAGTCATTCTTACAATGTTTCTATAAAAGTATTCATCATTTTTCACTTTTACTTGTCGTACCTGAAATTCTCAAATTAATAATTTTCCATTTTTTCACACAAAAAGACAAAAAAAAAAGCTATTGATTTGACAGTTTCAAATGAAGGAAAAGAAAAAAAAACAATTAAGAAGAAAAGAAATAAAAAAAGTAAGTATTTTATGTTTAAAAAAATAAACTTCTTCCATTTCTCTCCTTAAAAAAACTATGGAGCACGATTTTTCGTTGATTGTCTTACAAATCTCTTCTTTTCCTTCGTTAAATAAAACTTGGGAACACAAATGATTAAAAAAATTGAGGTAAGGTACAATTAGCAAACCCGTCCTTCCAATCATAGATAGATATAAGCTAATAAAGTATTTAGAATACATTTTCCTTGTTGCGTTCATCAGGAGCATAGAATCTGTTCCCTTGGCTAAGTATGGTTGGGGCCACGCTACCACCGATGGCATACGATCCCCATCTATCGTAGTTGTTGTTAACGACTTGGAAAAACCCATATCGACATCCTCTTTATAAAGCAATGGCATAAGCTGATCTTTGTATATAGTGTGTGGTTAGGCAATGGCATAAACTATCCTGGATCTCCTCAAAAACTCAATGATCCCTCTGAATTCGTCATATTTCTCATCCACATCACCAATATATGCACAACAATTATGCTTCTTTTCAAATCTAAGTTCTTTTGGTGCTTTCTGTTGTGCCATTTTATCTGTTTGTACACAAAAACACAAAACACTTGAGTTCAGATTGAAAAATTGTCAAAAATCAAAACTTTGTCAAATTCATCGGTTGGTTCGACCTATCAAAGGTCCAAACCAGTTTCAATAAGCCCGAATGAATCAAAAAATGATTCATTCGACCGACCCCTCGAAAGGTTCGAATGAAACCGGTCATAATTCAAATTTCAATTCCTTGATTTAGCCAATTTTAATCACTGATTTTGATTGTATTGTGTTCTAACATGTCCGAATAAAGCTAATTTACCATCAATTTTAATAAAGAACGCCTAATCGATTGTTTTCCACAAAAAAAAACTAGGGTTTTAAGAATCAAAATTATTAAACAGTTGTTTGTAATCCTAGTGTTTTATCATTTCTCCCCCTAAAACACTTGATTAGTGTTTGTCAATCAATATTATGTTCAAAACACGTCCAAATGGTCCAATCATCATTCTAGGGTTTCGTCCCCAAAAACTCAATTTTTGATCCGTTTATCGAATAAAAACCTACAATAATCAAGAATCATATACCTTATGATGTCAGTAACAAGATTATATGATCTAAATGGACAGGCAAAATATCGGGTTAGAGAGAATCAAGGATTGGTAACAGATAATAGTACACGATGGAATAATGAGGTTCGAATGGACAGTTCAGCTTTATATAGAGAAGTTGGTTCGACCTTTGTTTGGTTCTAATGAATACAAAAATTTTGGTTCGGGGCTACTGAAAGCACGAATCAAAATACGTGGGTTCGAATGAAAAGTTTTAACAAACCCAAGTTCATTCGACCTAGTTAAAGACACGAGTCAACTTTCAAAATATTCATTCGACCTAATAAAAGGGCGAATGGAAATTTTGTAAAACCGATTTTCACCAAAATGTCCAATTCAATCCACGTTTTGTCAATTGCAAACCTTTAAACTTTCAATCTTTCAAAAATTATGATTTTAAAGATACAAAACTCAGATTTGTTTGTCAAACTTCCAAAAAATGATCGTCTTCCAACATCGGTTATCGAAAATAACGCAGAAATGTAAAATCTTTTGGATTTTCTGAAATTTATATTAAAACACACCAAAAATCTTTTTGAGTTTTGCATATATGAAGAAAATCAAACAGAAGGAAATAAACCTTTTGTGATTTTCCGGTAAGAGGATCATATCAGTTTATGAGAAATCTTATCACACAGTTGTTCTGTTACATTTTACTTTACTAACTATGTAACTTGACAATTGTTGATATTGTTGTCCAGATAAGCTCACATGCAGACCGTTATGCGGTGCTTTAAAATGATACGATTAATGTGTATTAATAACTAACTTACCTATGGTTCCCTACACACGATGTCACAACCCGACCAAGGTGGGCCTGGTCGAAATACAGATGGTTACCAAAACATCACGCAATGCAAGCAAACAGCGGAAGCAATGTAAATAACTATTCTTTTTTTATAAATAATAATAGTTTACATTTCTATTTAATATGCATTCTCTCATTCAATCATCTAGGTAATATCTAAGGTTCTCGCTTGTCTTCTGATTCGTCCGTCGGGATACTCCGAGTCGTAGCTGCTCATTCCTTCTAACTCCACCCGGTACCTGAACACATGCTTAAAATAGGTTTGGGTCAACAATAATGTTGGTGAGTCCGTGCGTGCGTTTAACTAGTTTAAAACATGGTTTATCATTTCAAAACAAGTTATTATTCCAAAGCAAGTTTAACAAGTTAAAACAGTTTAACATATAGCGATGTACAAGCCACACCTCAATCCTAACAATGGATCCATCTACTCCCATTATGGACTCCCATGGCAAAATACGTGACACATACCACAGCGGAGGGTTTCCCGGGCTTCCGAGTCCACTGCGTGCGGGGGTTTCCCCAAGTAGCGCTACCCACATATCAAGCGGCCCAATCTCCCGTTGGGTTGATGAGTGTGGTGGTATCGAGAGCACCTTGTCACATCATCTGGTTCATCACATTCAACTGGTTCTGTACTGGAAGCATGTATTCACCCCAAAACAGTTAAAATACAAAAAGAGGGGATGGTTCACGAGACTCACCTGGAAACAATGCACGCGAGTAATTTATAACAATCAAAGCGTCCGACCTCTTATACTGGTATTCTTCCTGGTAGAATCCTAAGTCGACAAATATTGTTAGTTTTGGTTTTTATCAGTTAATGATAACGCGTGGGGACGAGCTCAAGCGTTTGGTTTCTATGTATCTTTGTGTCCGAAGTTTCACGTGCCAATTCTACCGCTTAAGTTCCTTGCTCAAGGTATTACAAGTTAACATCCATTTTAACGGGGTTTATACTTTAGTCCTCATGTGTAGTTAACTTGATCGAGTCTATGCCCTAAGTGTCAAGTGTTCAAGTCAATGTACAAGTGTCCGATATCTAATCCATAACTAATATCCAAGTTCGTGTATTTAATATCCAAGGTCTCGAGTTATCCAATGTTCGTACGACTAGTCCGCAAGTTATCAAATGTCCATATCTTAAACATCACATGTCTAGTTCTAGTCGCGTCCGCATCTTAGCCCCAATGTCCAATTGTCATAAACTAGTATCCATCTTAATCTATAAGTTGATATTTAAAGTGGCTTAGTATACATTTTATATATTTATATAACATTCATCAATATAGGTTCCCCTAACGAAGTCCATGTCTAAATGTCGAGTCTAATGTTGTCCTCCAAACTCCAAATTGTCTAATCCCATTTATTTGTCTAGGTGCCAAAATGTTATCTAACTCCCTAGTATCCGAGTCAAGGTATATAACTAATGTCCAAACTAAATTGTGATCATGGTCTTGGTTCATAAAAGCTCGTCAAGTCCCACGCCATATTATATAATCTAAATGTTATTACTAATATAAGTTTCAAGTTAGTATGTCCGTTTATACCTATAGCTCGTGTTGACCCGAGTTAACTGTCTGGTTTGACTATTGTTGACTGCCCTGTTGACTCGGTCAACCTCTGTTGACCGAGGGTTGACTTTTGTTGACCCGTGATTTGACTCGTCTTCACAAACCATTCCCGGCTCTTGACCCGAGCCCTTGAATCAACCTCCAACCAACCCAACTCTGCCATTACCTCCTTATCTTCACCACCAAGCCCTCATCACTATCATCGCCATCGTCACCACCCGTAACCACCGTACAAACCCTACGGCCGCCGTCTTCTCCAACAATAATCCATCATCACCGCCGAGTCCCCGCCGCCCACCATCACAACCACCATACGGACCTTCTATGAGACACCGCTTTCGGAACCAAAATCACCACTACAACCTCATCCACAACAATAATCATCAACCTTTAGATCTGAACTCAAGGAGAAGATGGGATATGATTTTACCTTGGGTTGGTGATGAATCTTGCGACAAGGCAGAGCCGGTGCCGGAGCCACCGTGTCTCCTCCTCTTCCTTCTGTCTCTCTCTCTCTCTCTTACGCTCTCTCTCTCTCTCTCTCTCTCTCTCTCTCTCTCTCTCTCTCTCTTCGGTTTCATCAGATGGTTGGGTTTAAGGTGTGTGTGAAAGCTTAAAGAAAAAGGAAAGTGTGGGGTGGTTGGTGGGTGTCGTCAGCCGGAGAGCCGCCGCCGGCGGAGGAGACCCTCCGGTCTCCTTTCTCTCTCTAGCTCACTCTCTCTCTTCTTCTTGATATTAATCAGTAAAGTGTGTTTGTGCAGACAAAAATGAAAGGCTTCATTTGGTTTATAGGGGTTTTATAAAAAGAAAAAAAGGTGAGGTGGTGTATGGTTTGTGTTGTTATAACATGAGAGTGCCATGGGGCACATGGCACTCATGCCATGTGTCCCCATGTGTGACTAATCTATTAGTCACGGGTTCGGGTTCGTAACGCGTATTAGTTCGGTCTCGTAACTTGTTTTCTATAATAATAATTTATATATACTGGTTCGGTTTTCGGTTTCGAACGTAAACGTGTTATATAATATTTGTTTTGGTTACTTGCATTACGTAATAATAGTAATAATACGCGAAAAATTTTGGGGCCCACTATGGGTTGTTACATTCTCCCCCCCTTATAAAAATTTCGTCCGCGAAATTTTGGTTGGGGTTATATCTTGTAATTTAGTCACGGTTTTCATAGCTTGTTAAGGTTATCTGATTCTCTAGTGTTACTCAAGGGTGCGGACTTGTAGTTATCTCACTAGGTAAATAGATCATACTACTGGGAATTGAGGAAATAAATCCAAAATTCACCACAAAGTTACAAGGATCTATGTATACTAGGCTCTACGCGGGTCATAATAGATTTTCCAAGTCAAGTTTATGGGCTCATACAAGCAACGGGAAGGGTTTAATTTTTGACAATTCTACTTACAAAGCGAGGGTATGGAGATTGACTCATCGGATAGTGTGCAAACACAGAGAGGTTAACCAAATCAGTGACTTTACAGTCGTCAAAACGGGTAAATAGACAGCTAGGACATGGAAATCATGGAAACAGGACCTGTAAATTCTTCAATCTTTTGGTCGTTCGATTGGTTTTAAGAATGATCCCGTTTCATTTCCTTATTAGTTTAACGAAACGATTCAATGGGAAAGGATGAAAGGCATTCGAATGAATGAGCACTTAGAAAACCCACTGTACACTTGCCAAGTGGTGCGTCACTTGGGCTTTAGTAAAGAAATACTCCTTACATCGAATGTTTTCCTTGTTGTTCACAATAGGGGATCAAAATGGTTTGGGCGTTTCCATTTACCACAACAGATTCTCAGAAGATTTCAGTGTCAGACAATAAAAGGATACCTTCTGGTTTAGGCCGGAGAGTTTCACTAGAAAAGAAGAAAGAGTGAATGTTTTCTTTGTTTTCACATCGAGCGCACCGTTCTTGAAAGGATTGCGATATTCGATCAATATCAATAGTTTTGCCAAAAATAACAGAGAAAATGATATTTGGTTTAACGCAACGTCTGAAGACAGACTAAAGTTTATTCGGGATCGGACTTCCAGTCTTGATTCTGACATACCATTGGTGCTTATATATAGGGTGTACCGCAGCCAACCCACCACACCTTTGATACACCAGAAGCTTACCAGAAGTCTTTTTCAAAGAGTATAATTAAAATTCTTAATTAATTGTCAGTCCCATTCTTGATGTACCATCGGTGTTTATATATAGGGTGTACCGCAGCTAACCCACCACACCTTTGGTACTTCTAAAACGGACCAGAATTTTTTTTTTTTCAAAAATCCGCTTAAAATTCTATACCACCATAACGTATCCGTAAATTGGCGATTCCAATTTTCTTTACATTAGAGTGTTACGTTTTCCAAAGATAATTAGCGCGAATGATCAAAATGCAAAGTTTTAGAAAACTTGTGATAGCATCGAGGCACATAAACGTTTCGATTGGCTCTGGATTAATGGTTTGGGTACCGATGAAGAAAGAGTTTTCTAAGGAAGATTATACTCTTTAGGTTGTTTCTTATTTGATGTTTAGCAATTCAAGGATTTTCTAAGTCGGATTTAGCCAGGTTAACTTTGAACTCTATGTGAAAATTTCCCATCCTTCACTTACATTTAATCGAAATTTCTTCAGAAGAACCAGGTGTTGTACTACGTATGACTAGAGGTAGGGGTATCACGGGGATTATGGTACAAGGTCGTCTCGAATATCCAAAGTGGTTTAATCCTTCTAGGCCTGATAATCATGATAGTAGGTATGTTTTTGCTTAAAATTTGGAAAGAAATTCAACATTTTGGTTAACAATCAGGAAATCTTAACACAGATTCAGAATGATCGTCGAGTAAACTAAGGCTTTCTTGGCGTTCTCATAAAGTTTCAGAATTATACCTTTCGAAAAGACTTAAAAGTCCAGAGAGCTAAGAATAAACATGGGAATTTTTGTACTTAAGTTTCATCAAAAGAGCTGGAACACGGTGTCCGAGGGATTTCTGATGGCAAAATGAGGGAAAATCACCGGGTTTGCTTATGAGTTTTTTCCTAAAGTGATCATGAATTTTCAAGATTTTACGAAATTAAATCAAAGAACGTGCAACAAATAGAATTTTTAAATGCTAAAACGGAATATCGAGCATAAGTTTGATTTTCTAAAATAGAAGTTTGGAATGTTTGTTACACAAACAAGGAGCTTCTTACGGATAACTCTATCAAAGTGTTCTAATAAATGTCGGAGGATCATCTGAAAGATTTGAGGTTACAGTTCATCGAAGGGAAGCGTTGTGGTTAAGAAATTAAGAAGTACACAAAACATGGTGTATTCCTAACGCATCTGTAGTAGGTATTCGTGGTCTAGACAAGTTTCTTGTTTTAGAGTATTGATTCGACTCTCACAATTTTTTAATAAGATATTCCCGAAATGCCCTTATGCCTGCGGATTCGTGATTATGTTCGCGACCATAATCACTTCCTCGCCTCACTTAAGCATCCAAGTATATTCTTTATAAAAATCATGATATCTCATCTTCTCTCTAGTTTACTCACGTGTTTTTGGTAAAGTCTCATCCTAATGTGTTCAGTACCCGTGATCGACCCGTTCGGTATCACCTTGTTGCATCTCCAGCTCATCAGTTACGTTTCGGTTCTCCAAACTGAAATAAACTTTGCGGCTTCAAAGGTTAGGATCCTAGGGTTTACAACCGAAGCTTAATGGAATTCTTATTCGCTTCAGCTGTTTGCTCTGATACCAACTGTCACAACCCGACCAAGGTGGGCCTGGTCGAAATACAGATGGTTACCAAAACATCACGCAATGCAAGCAAACAGCGGAAGCAATGTAAATAACTATTCTTTTTTTATAAATAATAATAGTTTACATTTCTATTTAATATGCATTCTCTCATTCAATCATCTAGGTAATATCTAAGGTTCTCGCTTGTCTTCTGATTCGTCCGTCGGGATACTCCGAGTCGTAGCTGCTCATTCCTTCTAACTCCACCCGGTACCTGAACACATGCTTAAAATAGGTTTGGGTCAACAATAATGTTGGTGAGTCCGTGCGTGCGTTTAACTAGTTTAAAACATGGTTTATCATTTCAAAACAAGTTATTATTCCAAAGCAAGTTTAACAAGTTAAAACAGTTTAACATATAGCGATGTACAAGCCACACCTCAATCCTAACAATGGATCCATCTACTCCCATTATGGACTCCCATGGCAAAATACGTGACACATACCACAGCGGAGGGTTTCCCGGGCTTCCGAGTCCACTGCGTGCGGGGGTTTCCCCAAGTAGCGCTACCCACATATCAAGCGGCCCAATCTCCCGTTGGGTTGATGAGTGTGGTGGTATCGAGAGCACCTTGTCACATCATCTGGTTCATCACATTCAACTGGTTCTGTACTGGAAGCATGTATTCACCCCAAAACAGTTAAAATACAAAAAGAGGGGATGGTTCACGAGACTCACCTGGAAACAATGCACGCGAGTAATTTATAACAATCAAAGCGTCCGACCTCTTATACTGGTATTCTTCCTGGTAGAATCCTAAGTCGACAAATATTGTTAGTTTTGGTTTTTATCAGTTAATGATAACGCGTGGGGACGAGCTCAAGCGTTTGGTTTCTATGTATCTTTGTGTCCGAAGTTTCACGTGCCAATTCTACCGCTTAAGTTCCTTGCTCAAGGTATTACAAGTTAACATCCATTTTAACGGGGTTTATACTTTAGTCCTCATGTGTAGTTAACTTGATCGAGTCTATCCCCTAAGTGTCAAGTGTTCAAGTCAATGTACAAGTGTCCGATATCTAATCCATAACTAATATCCAAGTTCGTGTATTTAATATCCAAGGTCTCGAGTTATCCAATGTTCGTACGACTAGTCCGCAAGTTATCAAATGTCCATATCTTAAACATCACATGTCTAGTTCTAGTCGCGTCCGCATCTTAGCCCCAATGTCCAATTGTCATAAACTAGTATCCATCTTAATCTATAAGTTGATATTTAAAGTGGCTTAGTATACATTTTATATATTTATATAACATTCATCAATATAGGTTCCCCTAACGAAGTCCATGTCTAAATGTCGAGTCTAATGTTGTCCTCCAAACTCCAAATTGTCTAATCCCATTTATTTGTCTAGGTGCCAAAATGTTATCTAACTCCCTAGTATCCGAGTCAAGGTATATAACTAATGTCCAAACTAAATTGTGATCATGGTCTTGGTTCATAAAAGCTCGTCAAGTCCCACGCCATATTATATAATCTAAATGTTATTACTAATATAAGTTTCAAGTTAGTATGTCCGTTTATACCTATAGCTCGTGTTGACCCGAGTTAACTGTCTGGTTTGACTATTGTTGACTGCCCTGTTGACTCGGTCAACCTCTGTTGACCGAGGGTTGACTTTTGTTGACCCGTGATTTGACTCGTCTTCACAAACCATTCCCGGCTCTTGACCCGAGCCCTTGAACCAACCTCCAACCAACCCAACTCTGCCATTACCTCCTTATCTTCACCACCAAGCCCTCATCACTATCATCGCCATCGTCACCACCCGTAACCACCGTACAAACCCTACGGCCGCCGTCTTCTCCAACAATAATCCATCATCACCGCCGAGTCCCCGCCGCCCACCATCACAACCACCATACGGACCTTCTATGAGACACCGCTTTCGGAACCAAAATCACCACTACAACCTCATCCACAACAATAATCATCAACCTTTAGATCTGAACTCAAGGAGAAGATGGGATATGATTTTACCTTGGGTTGGTGATGAATCTTGCGACAAGGCAGAGCCGGTGCCGGAGCCACCGTGTCTCCTCCTCTTCCTTCTGTCTCTCTCTCTCTCTTACGCTCTCTCTCTCTCTCTCTCTCTCTCTCTCTTCGGTTTCATCAGATGGTTGGGTTTAAGGTGTGTGTGAAAGCTTAAAGAAAAAGGAAAGTGTGGGGTGGTTGGTGGGTGTCGTCAGCCGGAGAGCCGCCGCCGGCGGAGGAGACCCTCCGGTCTCCTTTCTCTCTCTAGCTCACTCTCTCTCTTCTTCTTGATATTAATCAGTAAAGTGTGTTTGTGCAGACAAAAATGAAAGGCTTCATTTGGTTTAGGGGTTTTATAAAAAGAAAAAAAGGTGAGGTGGTGTATGGTTTGTGTTGTTATAACATGAGAGTGCCATGGGGCACATGGCACTCATGCCATGTGTCCCCATGTGTGACTAATCTATTAGTCACGGGTTCGGGTTCGTAACGCGTATTAGTTCGGTCTCGTAACTTGTTTTCTATAATAATAATTTATATATACTGGTTCGGTTTTCGGTTTCGAACGTAAACGTGTTATATAATATTTGTTTTGGTTACTTGCATTACGTAATAATAGTAATAATACGCGAAAAATTTTGGAGCCCACTATGGGTTGTTACACACGACATACTCCCGTATCAAGAAATTTCCACAAAGATTCATTGTAACGCGTGATTATGCTGTTGTTATCCGTATGTCACAAGGTATATAGTAACTTGGGCAAACCGATTTAATGAATTTAAATAAAGTTTAAATGATAAAAATAAATAAATCAATAAGAATTAATCATTTTGGTCAAATAAATTTAAATATGGTTTTTGATGTTTAAAAATAATTTTCCAAATATTTTTGGATTAAAATCACTTAAAATGAATTTTTAATCCATTAACTATGATTAAAACAATTTAAATTAGTAAAAATACGAAAATAATTTATTTTCCAAAAAACAAAAATGTGATAATTTTCTTTAGGGTGTCAAGATATTACACCTAAATTTTCATAGTTTTTGGAGCAAAAACGAATGATTATGAGTATTTTAAGTTATTTGTACATATATAAATAAATGAAATTAGACCTAAAAAATAAAACAGAACTGTGGGTTATGGGACTTGAACCCAAGTTTGTTGGGAACACACGCACACTTGCAACCATAGCACCACATGAAGTTTTGTCGTTTAAACTTGATACAAAATTTTATCTATCTAATATCTAAAACATCATCTTCTTCCCCAAATCTACCAAGAACCCCAACCCCAATCCAAAATCTAATTGGCTCGATATTAACAATCGAACTTATGGGGCTTTTAATCTACACACAAATCTGAATGTAATGGCATCAATGTTAATGACTTACAATATGGAAACTGAGTCGAACAAACATGATTATCGGCTGAGCCATTGATCCAATATGTCGAGTTTCCTGCTCACATTTGGATTGATATCATGGTGGGTTACGATTCGGTAAAGGTTGGGAAACGAAGGGAATTGATCAATTTATACAAAACTTGTTTAAAACGGACCTTAATTCACACTTTAAAGGTTCGGCCGGTTACGTTTAATTACAGAATTGAAACCCATTAAAACATGTATTTAAGATCGATTTTATGGTGGAAAAACGTTTTCATCTTGAGAGGTAACGTACAGGGACCAAGTTGAGGCATTAACATCACTAGTGTGACCAGTTAAGGTTCGCCGGAGCCTCGCTGGTGTTTGTCGGATCCGCAAAGATCAGACCGGAAGACAAACTGCACAGAGAGGGAACTTGGTTTCCAAATTTCAAGTTTTATATTTTGGCAATTTAGGTCCCTTACTTATTTTGCTAGGTTAATATTATGATTAACTTGGTTAGAAATTTCTTTTATAAACTTAACAAAACTAACAAAGGTTTTAAACTTTATTTTTTTTTAAACTTATTCAATTAATAACATAATAAATTTGTATTTTTATAAACTATAACTTAAAAGTTTGATGTTTCTCGAAATACTTTTGTTAAGCTAAGAAATTTAAATAAACATAAAAAAATGAAAATTTTATAAATGTCAAATTATAATATGTTTAATAATGTTACGAAATACGTATTTGATTAATACGTAGACACGCAACAAATAAAACGTATTGATTACAAAAACTCAAAATTTTTATTAAATTTAAAACCGTTTAAAGTACAAGGACTAGTATTGACAACTTGGTAAGAGATAAAGGTGACGGATGTCACACTCCCCACTATGAACGCCTCTTAGATCGTTTTTAATGTATGTACTTTGAAATCGACTGACATGTGGTGATTATTGAAATAGATATCTAAATTGTGTATAGGTAGAGAAAATAGTGAGGAGACATGAAAAGTTGCCATCATACAATCCTTTTAATCAATATTAGTTAAGATCATTTTTATTTTTCTTTAAAATGGATCTTCAATACTTAGCTATTGATTATTTTATTCGGTGTCACCTAAGGTGATCGATTGTATATCTATATTATCTTAGTAAGGAGGAGTGATGGCCAACATAGTCATTTTCATTTTAATACAACTTAAGAAGCAACATGTACAACGTATTTAAGCAAAAAAATTAAGGGTATTATTGGCATAGTTGTGACAATTAAGACACTTAGGAGGGTAGATTAGTAAATTTAACATAATCTAATATCTCACATCCTTATCCCAATTATGCCCTTATGTCCAACTTTTAAAACACAAAATACAACTTAACCTATGATGCATCTTAAATGTGAGACCTTTCAGCCCCCCATCTATATTATTATATATATATATTTCATTTTAATCAATTTCTTGAATGCTAATAGTCTTTTCATAACCCCAAACAAAATCTTAGAGCTAATTTCATGCTTTGAAACATTGTTTTGTCCAAAAAAATCCATGTCTTCATTAGATGAGAAGAGAAAAAAATCAATGAGAAGTTAAGACGCTTGCAAGATATGGTTTCCGGATGCTACAAGGTATAAAGATATGAGTTTATCTTTATATACATATATACATTTTTTTCTACTTGTTCATATGTTCTTTGACAATTATAAAATTTTGTCTTCATAATATATCATTGTTTTGCTCCATTTAAATTTAGTTATTTGCTATAGACAATGGGAATGTCAGTGATGTTGGATGTAATAATCAACTATGTTGGATCGTTGCAGAATCAAATTGAGGTAATTTAATTGTGCAACTAACAATTAAAACAATAAACAAACAATATTCAGAATTATTGATGAGAAAATATTTTTCAAAATTAATTAGTACACATTTTTTCTCTTCTTTGTGCATTTTTAGTTTCTCTCCATGAAGCTTTCAGAAGCAAGCATATTCTATGACCTATTGACCTCAACTCTACTGAATTGGATGATATTGCCCCTATGAAGGTGACATATGGCTTTCCTAACTATCCTTTTTAAGAAGTTGTGTATCTTGAATCATATATATTGTTAACTAAATAAAACGGACAAAATTATAAATATAACATTCTAGATTTGCTAATACGTTTCTAATATATTATAAATATTACTTCCACTTACTGCATGAGATGAAAACTGATGTTGCAGGGAACAAATGGACATGAAGGACAGATGATGGAGAGGATGATTGGAGAAGGGTATGAGACTTTCCTCAATTTCAATCAACATGGTTTCTTTGAACGCCATGAAATAGTTAACTCTATAAATCTATATATGCATGCTCAAATATAACTTGTGTTCTAAGACTTTTAACATATTTGTTGATCTATTTAATATTCTTGTTAAATGTTGTATGAAGTGTGGCTCACAATATTATTTTGCTTTCGGCAATTGTATATTGTTTAAGTTCTAATTCTAATTAATAAAATAAATTAAACACTAGCATAAAGAGAAAACAAAAACTTAACTATGTGTTAATTACTTAAGTTATTTGTGTTAAGAAATAAGAAATCAAAAAGCCATAAATTCACGCTCATGCTAATGCATCAACCCGAATCTTTATCTTCTATACTATATTAAAAAGCACTAGTGAAGGATACCTGCAAAATTTAAGTAAATACAACCTATATTGCTTATAGTACAATGTTTATTGAAGTCATTTAGGGGGTAAAATTGTCTTTCTACCTAAATATTAAATTGTTGAAGAAATTAATTTAAACATAATTATAAAAATTGATGAGGAAATTAAAATAATGTGGTGACTCTTTACATTCATAACCTTCATGTCTTTATTATGTTTGTATCAATGTTATAGTCTTATAAATAGTGGTCATGTATTTGGTATATAAATAATGTGGTGACTCTTCACATACATAACTTACATATCTTTCAATGTTTATAGTAAATAAATTACATCATATATTATGTATTTATATCTTCTTTTTAAATTTATGTGGTTGCAGGATGGTATCATGTGACACTTCTGCACACGAACGAATATGTAGGCTTGAAGTTTGCCAACACACCCAACCCATGACACGTTTCAACCCATTAAAGTGAGCGATATATGTAGGCTTGACGTTTATACAAGCAAATATGGTAGAGATACTTCATGAGCAACGTCATCATTTTCTTCGATGGTTTTTTGTTTTCTCTGCTACTATAAGCTTCTAGGAATAGAATTTAAATTTCTGATCTCACGAAGTCACCAATTGTTTACATATCCAAAAAAAGACAAGTTCTTATCAATTGATTTGGTAGTTTTAACTATATTGATTACTAATTTGTTTGGTCCAATATATTTGTTACGGCGCTTGTCAAACTAACATAAAACGAGAGTATCTATGCAAATCATTGACTCTGCTGCATCTCGCAGATGCCCTAAAATAATAGAAATATGTTGCACACTACAAACTGCATTTTAGTAATTACATCACTTCCACTACAATCTTATGGTCACTAAGAGATACAACGCCATTTCACAACGCTAAGCAGCGCTCTAGGATGGCATACTTATCTGCCTTCGAGATATATAAAAGGGTCCCACCGAAGGACGTGGGCCAATCTAAGGGTTTTGCAAGGAATAGTACGGCCTATTGTGATGTACCCATTTAAAATATTCAGAATATATACTTATGAGTTTCAATTTTTAATAACATATATTTTATACATCGTTGTTTTTTACTTCATCATAATGAATAACCAACAAACACGATGCACAAGGGGCAAAACAGATGCACCCGCCGCAACGCGCGGGCATTCCTACTAGTCCATAATAAAGCTTGAGCAGGTATGTCATTGTTTTACATATACTCACTTTAGACATCAGAACGTCTATCATCGTAATCATGAATCATTTGATACCAATTTGGTTGTTTTTTTAGGTTCACATCACAGCTTTAGTGTGTCTTGAGGAAATAACAAAGTTGTACAGAGACTTCACTTGGGAAAAATGTGCACACACAGAATTAGAAGCAGGTTTTAGGAGTTATCGAGTCTTGATCCTTTACAATTTCTTTTCTAAAAACCGGCCTCATTTTGTTACATATATTATATTTCTCATTCTTAGGAAGTTCCCAGGGGATAAACTGGTAAATTTTATGTAAATACTTTTAACTTTGTTTATATATATTAACGCGAGAAAATATAATAATAATAATAATAATAATAATAATAATAATAATAATAATAGGATTAATAGATTTACATGGTCTCAACTAGTGGCGGACAACACAAAGAATTTCGGGTCCGTTCGATGGTTCAGGTTGGTTCGATGGCTATGGTTGCTGTTTTAGATGGTTCAATTTCATAGGATTGGACAAAAAAATTTGGGTCAGTTCGACGGCTTGGTCGGGTATCGACGTATGGTTCATAACATAATAAAAATACGATACAATAATAAAAAACAACTTCATTAGAAATTAAAATATAAAGATGATGGTCTTTGCATTAGAGAAAGACAAAATGGATTTTAATAATCCCACATTTTTCTGGTTGGCTGATAATAATCCCACCTGAGTCTTTTCCCTCCACCAGTCCTAACTTTTAAATATTTTGCTATCATTGGACCTTCGTTAAATCAGACTAACACCTTTAGCTAGAACTCACAATTCTAGGCGATTATTCACCGATTTGAAACAGGTAATCGAGACGATGTAATGGTTCATTCCCATTACCTTAGTACATATAAAGTATCAAAAAGAAAATTAAAAAAAAAAAGTATTAATGATTATTATAAAAGCTTAGGAATTGGCCGGGTGCTTAGCAAGGTGCTCCAGGTTGGCATGAGAGTACACCGGCACTACTAGTGAGTCTTAGAACGGCTTCACCTGGTTCGGCTAGAATCATCCCTTCGCTTTGTTCAGGGGTTAACACTGGATCAACGCCGGATGCAACAAAAATAGCACCATTTTCAAGCAGATCATTATACGATCTCCAGTTCCACTTCATCGACTCTTGTGCGGCTTCACCATGCCTCCCTACAGCCTTCAAAACGAACTCCAATTTCAGTTTTAATATGCAGTCATTCTAACAATGTTTCTATAAAAATATTCATCCTTTTTCACTTTACTTGTCATACCTGAAATTCTCAAATTAATAATATTCCATTTTTTTCACACAAAGAGGCAAAAATATAACCCTTGATTTGACAATTTCAAACAAAGGAAAAGAAAAAAAAAAGAATTAAGAAGAAAAAAAATGGATTAAAAAGAAAATATTTAATTAACTTGTCATGTTCCCGACTTCAAACGAAATAAAAAAAAATGTAAGTATTTTATGTTTAAAAAAAAATTCGAGTTCTTCTATTTCTCTCCTTAAATAAATTATGGAGCACGATTTTTCGTTGACTGTCTTACAAATCTCTTCTTTTACTTCGTTAAATAAAACTTGGGAACACAGATGATTAAAAAAATTGAGGTAAGGTACAACTAGCAACCCGACCGTCCAATCATAGATAGATATAAGTTGATAAAGTATTTAGAAATTAGAATACATTTTTCTTGATAGGATCATCGGGGGCAAAGAATCTGTTTCCTTGGCTGAGTATGGTTGGGGCCGCGCTACCACCGATGCAATACGATCCCCATCTATCGTAGTTGTTGTTAACGACTTGGAAAAACCCATGTCGACATCTAGGCATTCGTTGGTCAACGTGATCGGTGAACGTGTTGAATGCGACCGTTGCTAGCATGCCTCTATCTTCAGTATTGGTGTCACCAGCCCCGAACAATAATACCTGTACATTCGTTGCAAATTTCAGAATATTAGAAGACAATACAATAGATAGTTTTCGTCTTTTAGGTATATAGCAAATTGGAACATATGTTGTAAGAATTCACATCATTTCCTCTAAGTAGGCGTTAATTATGTCTGTTAAATCAAGGCATATCCATTGCACGTTAGGGAATTTTATTCTTTTTTTTTTTTCTGTAATTTCTTTAGTTAAAGGACGGATAAAAAGTGAAATTTGTTATATGTTTCTTACAAATTGGTGTTGGGTGAATAAGCTGTTGGAAACGGTGAAGCGTGTGGTGCCGAGTTTGGCATCGACTAGCCCATCAAAAGCCTTACTGAGCGAGCAATGGTCGATCCATATTTGTGAACTACCAGCAATACTTATAGCATCACCATCACTACCGTGTATTGGAACTGGTGGACCATCGTTGGACTTAATCAGGCCTCCTGAAGTCACTTTAATATCATGCATAATTATGTTATGAATGATTATATTCTTGACATTATAGAGGGCGAAACCAGCTTCAATGATTTCAACTTTCGCCCCTCGGCCATCGATGGTCTTGTCGCTGTTTACTGCCATCACATTTTTCAAACGAATCACCATATCTCTTGCAAAAATAATCCACAAGGGCCTGTTTTGAGCGGCACCAAACCGGAGTGTGCCTTCTTTTGGGTTACCAGTATCCTCATCTAGATCACTCGTGACCGTGTAGATATCACCCCATTTTCCGCCGATGGTTCCCTTTGCAAAACCTTGGGCACAATCGGCTAACGCTTTTCGGTTTTCCGCCCAATCGGGTTTGCACCTCCAACACTTGTCAATAATGTTGTTTGCTTCACATATATTGTTGTTTGGTGGACATGATTGAAGGCCCCTCCTTGTTTTGTTAGCTCTGTAAAAGAATTTATATTTATTTACATGTTAATATACATAGTGGAGAGTTCAAAATTTCTTTTTACACTTGTCTTTATTACTAAAATATAATCTCAAAAACACAATTTACGCATAAAAATTCAAATGTATACGAGGATAATTTGTTTTTACACATGTGTAAAAAGTTAATTTGAAAGTGTTTTTGGAAGAAAAGATGAATTATTTGGAAAGAAAATTCATTTATTAATGTTGTATTTTGATTATAATAAGGTTTGTATTAAAAAAAATTGATTTTGATTGATTTTTTTACTTGTTCTCACGATTCTCACAATATTTATTGTTCTCAAGATAACTCTTCCCTATATATATATATATATATATATATATATATAGACACACACGACATCGATTGCTATCGTGTTTGAAAAGAAAAACTCACAAGATTTCCGGGAGGTCTTCGGCAGAACGAACAGGTTGCAGCAAAGTGACAAGCGCTAAGGTAAAATACAAGATGTAACAACAGTACTGTTTGATCCCCATTGTATGATTGATTGTTGTGGTTCTTCTTGGAGATCGATCTCATCATTTATATAACTTTTTGCTTATATACCTTCAGTAATTATCGGTTTACCAAGAACTAATAATGTGCGTCAAATACTTTGCACCAAGAGATTAAACATAATATTAGAAAATAGTTTTGGATGTTCATTAGACACGCCAATTATATCTCGGTCAACCAATTGTGAGAGAGAGAATGATTGTTGGGGTCATTGCTTATGTATAATTAAAAGCATAATGCAAATATTCTTTTTAACTATGTTCATATATATTAGCGCGATAAAAAAAAATGGATTGTTGGATTTAGATAATCTCAAGTTCTTAACTATTAGTTGTTGGCCGTCATCAGTCCTAACTAATAAAATCTGTGTCGACAATCCCACCTTTTAATATATTGTCCACCGACGAAATAACCTTAGTGTGAGTTCTAATAAACTGTTTGACTGTGCTTGACTATCTTTAACCCAACATCTCGTCGATGACCCATTGGTGACATAAGTTCGTTTGGCAATCAAATTCAGGTTCAAAATTAACAGATCATAAAATCCTATCAACTTAACATAATAATCACACGAACATAGCCTTGGGCGAACGTGGATATCAAGCGGACATAGGCATGTTCGCTTGCTACCTTCGTCCAGCCACTCAAGTTTGTTTGGGCTTATCTTCGCCCTTAGGTTCACCCAGAGGCTATGTTAATGTTAATAATAAAAGAAAATGGTTGGGACACATGACACTTGATGAGATCGTCCTCTCCTTGATTTCCCTCCAAAAGTTTTCTTGTCTCCTATGTGCATGGGACATGCATTTTCCGCCGCGATTTTTAAACGTTAATAACTTTTATATACGACATTACTTAAAAAAAATTACACCAAATTAACAATCGTTTTATTATATTTCCAACAAGTACCATATTGCTATACAAAAAACAACTTTTTAAGGGCTTTTGTTCATTCATAAAAGAACACAATGTATTCAGATAATTTATTAATCATATCTAGGCAAGTCATTAATCACGTTAAGATAGTATATATGTATTTGAACCTACTATTACATATAAGAACATGCTAACTACATATATATATATATATATATATTCACACATGTAGTCAGATTAGTAAGAATCTAATTTTTTTTATTTTGATTGGTGTTGCTACGAACATTGATTACAAAGATTGCTAAGTTGATTAGATGTAGCCTATGATTTTTAAACACTAAATAAATCTCTAACTGATAACATATAATTAGTCTCCCCACCATGAACGCCTCTTAGATCATTTTTAATGTATGTACTTTGAAATCGACTCACATGTGGTGATTATTGAACTAGATACCTAATTATATATAGGTAGAGAAAATAGTCAAGAGACATGAAAAGTTACCATCCTACAATTTTTTTTAATCGATATCAATTAAGATCATTTTTATTTATCTTCAAAATGGATCTTCATTGCTTAGCTATTGATTGTTCTATTCGGTGTCACCCAAGGTAATCGATTGTATATCTATAATAAAGCTTGAACAGGTATGTCATTCTTTCACATATAACCACTTTAGACATTAGAATGTCTATCATTATAATCATGATTTATCTTTTGATATTGATGTGCGTGGGTTTTAATGACTTAAAATCCTTTCCTTAAAAATAACAAGTTCCCGGTAAATGCGCTAAAAATGTTGTAGTGCAGGGATTTCAACCGAAAACTTTGGTGTGTGACACTTCAAGTTTTAAATTTATAAAATAAAACGATAGTTGTAAAACGTTCTAAAACCCCACACAACAGGCAAGTGTACCTATCGAGTGTAGCATACAAATGAGTAAGTACTGAGTATCGAATCCAAGGACACGATTTTTACTACTCAGATTCCTAAAAATTACTAAACGGGTGTTAAATGATAAAAGAAAGTAAAAGAGAGATTTAAACCGTAGGAGAAAACAATATCAAAACAAAGGTGTTGCTTCGGGGTCTGATCTTACATGGTATGAGATAATAGTAGACCTTTATTTAAGTGGTGTGTTTAAAAACTAGGCATAGCCACACTAGACTCTAAACGATTCATGTTCTTAAGACTATTGTGAGGGTCTTCCGTCCCGGTAAACTCACCTCTCAACCGTGAGGGACGTATCACCCAAGATTGTGTTAACCCAACCCCAAAAGACACATCTCCCAAAGTTGTGATATTGACATTCAGTTACTCATTTATTTTGTGAATAGTTTACCTATGGCCGAAGCGGCTAACAAAACTACCACTTGAAATGGGTAAAGGGGGCGCAATAACCTACTAACACCTAACCTTTACTTGAAATAATTAATTTTTCAAAAAGTGATTGGCCTATTATTAATTGTGCGGCAATATAAATAGAAGTAAATATAGACCATTTACTTCTGACACATAGACCATGAAGCTAAGTCGCAGAACCAAGTCTTGGCTTATCACAAGGACAAAGTATATAGACCGTACCGACCCTAGATGAAGTTTTGATAGTTTGGGATCAACCACAAAGTGTGAATGTTTCCAAATACAAATAGGCTAATCACTTCACGTGGAGTTAGGTTAGCTACAATTTCGCGGGTTTTTACACGCCACGGGACACTCATAAGTCCCTCCGCTTTCTACCAAAACACCTACAAGACTAAATACTAAGTTGATTAACTAATTAATTCATCAAACAAGGAAAGAATAGAAAGAAATTATAAGAACACAAAGCATAACTTTAAATAAAATTAAACTACTTATTCATACCAAGTTTCATCATCACTCTAGCAACACCAAGAGAAATCTAGCCTAGCATGGAAAATACAACAAGCTCACAAGGGTTGATTTAGATGGAAATCATCCTGATGGTTGTATGGAGATTTCTTGGTGATTTGAGTGATTGTGGTGGTTTCTCTCTCGAATGAAGTGTTTATGGAGTGATCCCAAGCTCCAAAGGGCACTTGCAAGACCCTAAGATAGCAGAAACTTCGTGTAAAAGGGACAGAGTGAGATAGAATAGGATGTCAAAGTGAAAAGTGAAGGCCTCTATTTATCGGCAATCCAGCAGGCTGAGCACGCCCGTGCACCAAGGGCGGCAGGCCCATGCATGACATCTAGAGCAGTTGCAGAGTCCTTGCGTGCGGGTTTTGCTGTGTCAGTTGATTAGCACGGCCGTGCTCAGTGATGAGCACGCCCATGCTTGACACGCGGCTAATAGTCTAGTCAGTTTTGGTCGGTTCTGAAACATTATTGAGACGCATTGACTTGAGCACGACCGTGCCATGTGATTGGCACGCCCGTGCTTACCGGTGCACATTGACTTTTTGCTTTTAGCTAACTTGGGAATGTTGACTTGCCGACCTAGAGCAGGTGCACGGCCGTTGCATGGTCGTGCGGCATCTGTTGCAACTCTCTAAGTCTTCAATTCCTTACCTTTTATGTCGTTTTTCTTCCTTTTTCATTTTTAAGCCTCAAAACCTGCAAGTATTAACAAAGAAGGATAAATCATGGTAAACTCATGATAAAAGGATTGTTTTTGGTGTAAAAAGAGGTGTAAATGCACATGTAAAACATTTGCATTTTAATCATCATCAGTTCTGCTTAAAAATCTTGCTAAAAGAGAGTGTGAGAGGAGGATTCTTATAAAGTCTTTTCTTTATAATAAACGTTTTTCCTTTTACTATCCCAATTGGTCATTTTTTTATAGTCAAGCTGCTTGTAAACGGAGAGAGTTTCTTCTCTAAAGCCCTTAATTTTTAACCTACACCTTTCAGTACAACATGATTCAACAAGAATTTTAAATGTACCTCAGATGCGGATGGCACGTGGTCATCATCCATTTATGACATTAAAGCTTGAGCAGTAGGAGCGGATGAATAGCTCGAGTTTGAATTCAGAGATGGAGTAGCATGAACGGATGAGCACGTTGCAGCAAAGGTGTCACTTTGAGTCTTTAGCTTGTCACGCTTATTGATGGACGGAGTCAATCATGGTGTTTAAGATGCTTAACTATGTGTTTTTAATGTCGTTTAATTGATTATATGCTTTGAATGTGATAACTACACAATGATGTGTGATTGTAGGCTAAACGGCATATTTGGATGGATATGGAACCTTAAACGTGGTTAAGGTTGAGTTTGGACGGTGAACCGAAGATATGAAGATGCTCGGGACATTTTTTGCGTGGCTAGAACAAGGTTAAGGTGGAGCATGGAAATAATAATAATAATAATAATAATAATAATAATAATAATAATAATAATAATAATAATAACGTAAAAGACAAACAAAAAGGAAAAATAGAATGTAAAGAATGAAAACAAGAGTCAAAAGTGCTTTGAATGCACATCTAAATAAAAAGAAAAGAAAAGCAAAAAGGACGAGGATAGTTAGAATGTTTCGACGTAAGCTTTGGTGAACCAGGTGCTCCTTACGCCGAGCAGCAACAAAACAGTGATGAATAGAGCAGAACCCAACAGTCGTAACCCTCTTATTCCAGCCGTAGCTTACGGCAGTCATTCCCCTATTTTTTGGAAAGTTGTTTGTCAAGATATAAAAGCAAAGAAACCTTAACCTAGTCGTTTGATTTGGTTTATGGATTGTTTTTCATTTAGTTGAAGAATATTTGTGGTTTTTATCATTTAAGCGATTCACTTGTTTTCATTTGCTTATCTTTTAATCATTCACATTCGGTTTTCTTGCATCATGAGTAGTTTGATAATTTGGAGGGTATGTGATACTTGTGGGTTGGTAATTGAATTATACAGGTTAATTAGTATTAAAAACTTGTGTTCGGTTATCACTTGATTTGAACCGTCTAACAAAACTATGTCTATGTAGTATCCAATCATTTAATTAACCAGAAGCCTGGAGGGGATTACTTCTTTTATATTATTGTTTACAACTTCTTAAATTCATTTGCTTAAAATTCCAAAACAAACAACAAAGCAATTAGACTTTAGTTTATTCGTTACTTTACAAAACTATACTGTCCACCAATTCCCTGTGGAGACGACTCAACTTCCATATACTACTTATTTTCATTATTTTTGACCGACCAAACGACATCGATCAAAATGGCGCCGTTGTTGGGGAATCGGTGCGCTTAGTTAGATAGTTTTGTGTTAGTTTTTACTAATTTTCTTAAAAAAACCAAAAATATTTTCTTTTTCTAGTCTTTTAGTTTAAGTTTTTTTTTTGTTTTGTAAAGTTTAGTATTACGCGTGGTTAGCTTTTTTGTGCCTGTGCAGGTACTTTAGTTGCATGCATCATACACGTTATTCGGGCAAAACTTCACCATTAATTTACGATCCAGAAATTGAAAAGACAGCTAGAAAGAATAGAGCCATTCATCAAACCCGACCAACATCAAACATGAGCCATCACGGTAACCAAGATAACCAAGATAATCAACCTCCACCGAACCAACCTGACCTAATACCACCACAACAAAACCCATTGGGCAATATGCCTCCACAACCATTTCAAACAGCACCAATTCCAAGACAACAACAACCATTCCCACAATTTAATCCAGATCCGAACGCTGGTGGTTCTAGACAATTTCAGCAAGGTCATCAAGAGCATGACGAGTGGGACGAACATTATGAAAATGATCCAGCTTTTGAGGCCCCACAACAGCAACAACAACCCAACCGCCCATTAGCCTTAAATCGACAACCACCACAAAACCGAAACCCAAGATCTAACAGTAATAGAGCAACAGATTCACTTCATGGAGATGACAGTATGCAGGGTGCAGCGGGCACTTTTAATGGTAGAGTTGCTGATTGGGATGGAGGAGTTGCTGATGATGGATACTACATGAATCAGGATCAGTTCGACTATGATGAGTTTGGTCCGCAATATCAGCAGCAACATCAGCGAGGGTTTAATATGAGGGGACATAATCAGGTACAGAGAGGGGTCCCTCAAAATCAACCAAGAAATCAAGTGCGAGGGAATGGACAGAGGCAATATGTAGATGGAGTACCTCGGGTGAACTACAGACTTCCTGTAAATGGCGTTGGGAGCCATTTTATTCCAGTGGCCACCGAGCACACTTCACCTGTAGTACCACCACATCAGAACGGAAGGAGCTTTGAGGTTAGACCCCAATATTTAAACCACCTTCCGAGTTTCTATGGTAAGGCAACAGAGGAACCCTATCTACACATTGCGGAGTTTGTGAGTATCTGTAACACCATTAGGGGCCATGGGTTTAGTCAGGATGAGGTGAGGTTGATGATGTTTCAGTTCACCCTCAAGGATCAAGCGAAATTGTGGTACCATTCATTGCCTGCTGAGAGCATATTCACATGGCAAGAGCTTCAACAGCAGTTCTTAGAGGAATATTATACTATGACTCGCACTACTGATGCTCGGGAGGCTATTAGAACCTTCCAACAACACTCGGGGGAACCATTTCATGAAGCCTTCATGAGGTTTAAGGAGTTGTTAAGGAAGTGTCCACATCATGATATACCTATGTGGGAACTGATTAAGTCGTTTTATGACGGCTTATTACCCGAGGATGTGAGGGATTTGAATGCCAACAGTAATGGTACCTTTTTTACTAACCATGAGGATGTGGATTGGGAGTATATGGAGAGGTTGGCAGTGACATCAAAGAGACAGGCTCGTGCTAGTAGAAGAAGCCGAACAGGTGCAGCTAGGGGTGTTGATGTAGAAGCTGAAAAGAGAATAGCAAGCTTAGAGCGACAGATTGCACAGTTGACAGCTGGTAGAGGCGCAGGAAGGATTGATGGAGCAAAGGCAGCTAGTTCTTTTACAGTTTGCTCTATTTGTGATGATCTGGGACACATGGATGTTGATTGTCCTACTCAACAAGTGAAAACTGAAGAAGTAAATCAACTTTATGAAAAGCGAAAGCCATATGATATGAATTCTAATTCATATCACCCATGTTTACGAAATCACCCTAATTTTAGTTACAGTAATACTTCTAACCAGTTGAATCCTCCATCAAAGGTACCTAATCAAAACAATCAGAGAGATTATTCAGGCCAAGGGAACTACAACAATCAAAGAAATTATCAGCAAGGATCTGGAAGCAATTAAGGGAGTTCTCAAGGCAACTGGAGAAGTCAGGGCAATCAACAGGGTGGATCCTCGGGGCAGGATGTATCAGTGAAGGATATGTTGACCGAATTTATGAAGTCAACAAGAGATTTCATGAAGGAGATCAGGAAGGACAACAAAATCAGGGACAAGGAGTACAAGGCCCTTTCGAAGCAAGTTGGCCAGATTGCAGAAGAGTTGTCCACTATGCGTCAAGATCCAGGTAAGCTACCGAGCACCACCACAGTGAATCATGCACACCAGTCATCTAGCTCGAGACATGGCAAGAATGCAGAGATTAATCAGGTAAGTATTCTTCGCTCAGGTAAGATTTATGACAATAAGGTTGTAGATGCATTTTGTGCGACTAATGCTTTGGATTACATTTAACATATGTTTATGTGTTTAGTCAATTGGTTGAAGGAAGAATAATATGGGTGAAGGAGAGTTTCTAAATGGGCGAAGGAGAGTTAAAGGTGCGAATGAGAGAAGGAGGTCGAAGGTAGTTTTAGATGTTAATGTATTGATTGGTTCGACCATCATGATTGGGCGAACCTGCACATTCGACCAAGCAAAGTGGGCGAATGTGTAGGACTATATAAAGGTCAAGTTCATTTTGAAAGTAAGTTTTTGTCATTTTTGTTTCCCTCATGTTTGAGTCTCTCCCTAGGGTTTTGTGTAAACTTAATTCACGTCTTATTTTGATTGTAAAGCTTATTATAACGTGTAATTGAGTTTGTTTATCAATGAAATGAAACTTTTAAAGATGATTTCTGCGTTTTGTTAGTATTGTTATCATTTTGTGATTGATTCGGGGTTTCCGCACCTGAATCAAACTTGTTTGATCATTATCTTTGTAGATTTGACGATCCTACGCGCATACAAAGTGGTATCAGAGCCATATGGATCAAACAACCACAAACTGATAATTTTACAGCTGATTTGGACCCTATTTTGATCAAACACTTTCTGTTTTCATTGATAAAACTGAATTGATGATAAATTGATTGATTAGAGCTTGTTTTCATGGATAAAATGCATAATTCTCTTTGATAAACTTGTTCCAAATCAAATCCGAAGCAAAACCTGATTAGAATCATCAAATTCTTTCAACTTTTGAAAAACTTGATCAAATTAACTGATTTTCAAAGAATAACCGTTTTTGAACGTGCAGGGTCGAACCTAGGGAGAATGGTCGAACATGTGTGTTAATTTGGTCGAACCAAGGGATTTTTGGTCGAAGGTGGTGTTTTAGCTGGTCGAATCTAGAGTTTGTTAGAGTATTGTTGTACATTCGACCAGAGTTGTCTCATTCGACCATTCGGGCGGTCGAAGGTGAAATCAAACGGTCGAAAGAGAGTGTAAAGGGTCGAAAGTGATTAGTGTTTGTTTTATTCCTCATTCGTATCTTTTCAAACGGTCGAAGGAGAACATTTTGGCTCATTCGACCACCCGCTACATACGAAGGTAGAGTCTGTTAATAAACTTTTCTAATCTTTTCGTGTTTAATCATTTTCAGATCAAGATGTGGAACTTTCCTACTACACCACGACCTAATCCAACACCACAACAGCAGACAACCAGGGATCCTTGGTCGGTTGCTGCCCAAAAGTCTAGTCAACCATCACAACCAATCAATTATATGGCTATGACTAGTACTATTCCTCAACACGTTGCGCAACCACAACCGCAACCGATTGGTGACTATTGGGGAGTAGCAGCAGCTGCGGTTCACTCACAGACGACTAATGCCATATCAACTCTTATCCAAGACTTGTCATCGGGGAGTGGAAACCGTCCACCTAAGCTTATGGAGATGGTCGATTACAACACGTGGAAGACCAAATTCAAGATCCATCTGGAGGGAATGGGTTTAGAGGGAACTGAGGCGTGGCAGATGATTGCGAAGGGCTATGTTGCTCCGATCTTGGAGAACACGGGAGAGCCTATTCCATTGGAAAATCTTGCAGATGATGAAAAGAAGAAATTTGCTATTGAGAAGAAGGCGTTTTCTCAATTGTCTCAAGCTATCAATACTGATTTGTTGCATCAGTTTGGTTCTTGCACAACTTCTAAACAGCTGTGGGACATGTTGAAGAATAGGCATGATGGAAATGAGAAGACTAGGAAGCTAAGGATGGAAGAGCTACGAAAAGAGTTTGAGAATTTCCTTTACATGGGTAACGAGACGTTGAAAGAGTTGGTCCCAAGGTATTGCCACTTACTCACAGAGCTTTCAAGCTATGAGATAAGCATACCTATGTCTGAATTGGTGGACAAGTTTGCCGATGCATTGCCACCGTATTGGAACCAACATATTGAAAAGAAAAGGATGCGTACCAGTATTGGACTATCAATGAGTTCATTCAGAAACTGGAAAACAAGGAGATGGAGGAAAAGAGGAAAGCTAAAAGAGCTCAAATTCCTTAGAATCCAGAATTGTATCTTGGGGGTACATCTTCTTCCCATTCTACTTCCAGTTCTACTTCTAATGTTGCTCCACACATCGCGTGCGTATCTAACATTGTTGAACAAACCAAAACAACAATCAATTACCTTGCTCAAACATCTTCATATTCCTCACCATCATATCCAACAACTACTTACATTCCACCATTTTCACCCATGCAACAAGCAGCATGTTACTCTGCTAGCCAACCTCAACAACAACCATACAATCCTCAAATGAACCAGATGCAAATTAACCAAAGTCAAACTAACCAAAGCCCGATTGTGTTGGAGACATCAAATCTAAACAATGATACTGTTGAGATTGCTCAACAACATGTAGCATTAGTTTCAGCAATGGTGGTATCGTACAATGGATTGGTTGCTAGTCAAATTGGGAACAACAACTTGACCAATGAGGACTACGCACAGATTGAAAAGGAAGAAATGGAACTCATGGATATTCAGTGGGCTTTTGCAAGTATCATGAGAAGAGCTACTGATTTTATTCAAAAGACTGGGAGAACTGATCTTTCTACTTCTCCAAACACCACTTATGGCTTCAATAAAGCCAAAGTCACTTGTTTTAACTGTGGTGAATAAGGTCATTTCAAAAGAGAGTGCACACAGCCAGCACAACAAGGTAATAGAAATCCATTCAACTCTAATTACCAAAACCGACAAACCCAAAATCAGGTATCATACCAAAGTCCCAACATTTCAAGTTTTCAACCTCAAAAAAATTATCAAAACCATCAAAATACCCAACAAAATAACAATGCTAGACAATCCACAACACAAAACCAAACACAACAGAATTCAAACCGAACAATCATTCCTATTTCTACACCAAACACACAAACCCAAACCGAGAAGCCAAATCAAGCTTTGGTGATACAAAAGGATGAGGGTTTTGATTGGACCGGTATGCAATTAGGTGTTGAAGAAAATACAACTGGTAATGTGGCTTGTGTTGCACAACAAATGAATTTGGATGAGCCGGTGGAGGTTGAAGAAGAAATTGTGACTGAGAAGATGACTGAGTTGAAGATTGAGGAGTTGAATGAAGAGATGAATGCTGATTGTGAAGAGAAGAAGTCGGGTTTGATTCTTGACTCTGTCACAGATGTTCCAGAACAATATGATTCAGCTTATTCTGATATGGAGAGTGATTCTGATTCGGAAGCTAGTGTGAATTCACTAGATGATGATATTGATGAGTTGCTTGCTAAAGCTGATTTCTTGATGACCCGGAAATCATGCATAGTGGATGATGCTTGTACCAGGATTGATTATTCTAAGTTTTTCGCTGGGAAGGAAGCACACATTGCATTGATGGCCATGACAGAACCTCCAAAACAGGTAAGTACTGAATCTGCTTCTAATTCAAATTCAACTTGTGTTAAACATTGCAAAGCTTGTGATAAATTGACAGATGAGAATAAGCAACTCAAGGTTCAACTTGAGAGTGCAAAAGTCAACTGTCAATCATATCAAAAAGAAGCAAAAGAGTTTAACAGAGTACTTGATGGTTATAAGAAAGACGTTTCAGAATTGAAAAAAACTTTGTTTTTAAAACAAATGGCCATAAATAACTATATCAATGATTTAGAAAACACAAAACTTGAAATGGCCACCATCAAGTGCTTTGCAGAAAAAGTAAACAAAAAGCTTGAGAGTTATAAGCATATCGCTTATGTTGTTGATCACATAATAAAAGAGCCTTCACGGTCTAGTAGTGCAAACTACAAAGCTGTCCCTGCTCCGGTGTTGTTTGAAAACCATAATTTGCACTCAATAGCACCGGAGAGCTCAGTTAAATCTGACTCTACATCGGATGACGAGTCAAACACATCTAGTGTGGGAGACCCTTATTCTGATGTTAGACCTGTTCTGGGAAATAATGAGGGTGTAGTTGCTGCTAATGATTCTAATGAAGAGGATGAACAGTCTGAGAAGGTTTCTGAAAAGGTGTGTGATATTCCTGACGAAAATCATATAATCACTACTGAACCTATTTCACCATCTCAGATTGTCCATCCCATGGCTAACGCTCATAGAAAGAATCAATCAGTGAAGCCTGTTGAGAAGAAAATTGAAAAGAAAATTGAAAAGAAAAATGAAAAGAAAATTGAAAAGTCAAATGAAGAGGAAAATGAATTTTGTGATAAACCTGTTAAAGTTTTCTATCGGATGCAAGGATCTGATAAGATAATTTCTGATGAAGAATATCCAATCCAATTTGCAAATTATTCAAAAATTGAAAAGATCTGGCAGGAAAGTACCATTTGGTTTCCGAAACATGAGCGAACAAATGATATACCTCCAGCAATTTTAAAGAAAATTCATTTGGATATTCCTAAAGAACCAAAGGTCCATGTCACACAATTTATTAAACCAAAAGAGAAGTCAAATGGTTTTCTTGAGCCGACTTACTCAAAGGACCCCGCTCCTGAGAGTTTGAGAAGAAGATGTATGGATGATCAATATCCTATCACTAGTTATTCAAAGTCGAATGCCAAGAACAATTTTGAAGAGTACCGTGCGTGTTTTAAGTGCGGGGAGAGAGGGCATTAACTTGCCGACTGCCTGTATGTAAGACACAAGAGGCACGAGGTGGAGATGAAGCAGAAGTATGAATGTCCGGTCGATAATCATTGTTATCCACGGAGACGATTTGTCCCTCAACCAGCACCTTTTTATAACCAAAGCAATTATTTCAAAAGGAGGGAAAATCGTCCGATGAAATATGATCGCCGTAACCGGATTGCCACTGAGAAACCATTTAAGAAACCAATGGTGAACGCAACTGTTGACAACAAAAAGGTTCCTGTTAAACCTAATGTCAAACCAACAGTTGGACCTGTCTCTGTTAAATCAGAGAAGGTAACTAAGAAAGTTTCATTCAAAGAAGAAGTAAAGAAACCGGCTGAGACTCCAAAATCTCAAGTCCGGATCTTGAAACGGTCTGAACAATCTTGGTCACCAAATGGTTCTGAAGGTGCTTCAACTTCACAACAAAATATGAAATCAGAGAATGAGAAAGGTTTAAGTAATCAGAAAAAGGTTGATACAAATCAAAATGTTTGTGAGAAATCTGAATCTTTGAAACAAACTGTTCAAAGACCCAAGACCAAATAGGCTTGGGTCCCCCGAAAAATCTTACTTCTTTACTTGATATGTGCAGGGAGCTTCAGCTGGCCCTGTGAGCAGTCTTTGGATTGTTGACAGTGGAGCTTCTGGTCACATGACAGGGGATCTTTCGCTACTATTCGATATTAGAAACATTAATGGAGGTTATGTAGCGTTTGCAGGAAACAAGGGAGGTTATATTACCATGGAGAGTAGTGTGAGCAATGGAATAGTGAGTTTCGAGAGAATATCTTATGTGAAGCAAATCGATTACAATCTGCTCAGTGTTAGTCAGATATGTGACAAACAATTTTCTGTGTACTTTGACAACAAATCTTGCTATATACTCAAGTCGGGTTTCGAGTTACCAAAAGAGTGGGTGATGTTAAAGGCGCCGAGAGTGAACAACTTGTACATTCTCGATATGTCAAAAGCTATGACCACCCAAGGCCAAGTCACGTGTTTTCCCTCCAAGGCTATAGAAAAAGAATCAATTATGTGGCATAGGAGAATGGGACACATTCACCTAAGGAAGATGAATCAATTGGTGAAAAATGAACTTGTCACAGGCGTGAACGTTAAACATTTTCACTTAAATGACAAATGTTTGAGTTGTAAAAAGGGTAAGCAGCACAAACAATCCCATAGGCCAAAGAAAGTCAATTCCGTTGAATTGCCACTTGAACGTTTGCACATGGATCTGTTCGGACCGGTCAACCGTAAGAGTCATGCTGGGGAATTGTACTGTCTTGTGGTGACTGATGATTTTTCAAGATTTTCATGGGTTATGTGCTTACACCGAAAGAGCGACATGTTTTATAATTTACTGGAAATCCCAAAACTTTTACTGCTTTATCTTTACATTTCTGCATTTTATATTTCTCGTCAAAAATTTGCAAAACTCAAAAAGATTTTAGGTGTGTTTTAACATAAACTTTAGAAAATCCAAAAAGATTTTACATTTCTATCTTATTTTTGATAGCTGATGGTGGTTGATTACGATTTTCTAAAACTTGATGGACCATTTGAGCTTTGTAATCTTTAAATGAGAAATAATGATTGTCGGATGCTTAAAAGTTGGAAAATACTTTGAACGGGGCTCGATTTTGAGATTTGGTAAATTTTTTCAAAAATTCCAGATTACTTTCGCGCTTTCGTTAGGTCGAAGGAGGAATTTTATGCTCTTTCGTATGTTTAAGATTGGGCGAATGTGAGTGTTCATGAGAAAAATTCACATTCGAACCCTTTTGCCACATTCGAACCTTTGACTAGGGTCGAAGGAGGAAAAAGTATCACATTCGACCAGTATAAATGGGCGAAGGAGCAGCCTATATAAACCCTTATCTCCTCATTCGACCACATTCGACATTTTTTTCAAATTTTCTGAGATAAAGTCCACTTGTTGCTCGTTGTTTTTAGATCTTTCCATTGTGTTCGTCTGTTGTTACTGATCATTTTGCACTTATCCTTACAGGTTTTCATCCATTTTTCTAACCAACTTAGATTAGGGATTTAAACATGTTAATTGGACACATTTTTGATAGGGTTTCATTGATTGAGTGTTTTAGGGGGAGAATATGCAAAAACATTGGATTAAAAACAACCAGAATGCATAATCGATTGATTAAAGTCATTCGAACCCTAGTTTTTGAAATAAAACACTAAATCAATGAATAAATGATGAAATTGTGTGTTAGGAAAGCTTAATCGAGGTTTTAGGTGCTTAACAAATCAAAATGACAGTTTGAAACTTACTGAATTTCAAAATTGAAATTTGAACTGATGAACTGACACGTTCGCCCATTAACAAACGGTCGAACGTGCAAATTTGGGCGAAGGAGAAAGTTTAACTGGGCGAATGAAGAATAATGGTCGAATGAAATACTTTTTCAAAACAATTTGCATTCGAACCTTTGAAAATTCACATTCGCACCCAAAACTTCTCATTCGAACCTTCAAATGGTCGAATGTAGAAATTAAAAACCAAATTTTCAGATTTTGTTTATTTTGTTTGTTTCTAACGTGTTTACTTGATTTGTTTTGCAGTATTAACCATATCTGAACAGGAAGATACAAGTGTTCATGCTGGATCATCCTCACAGGCTGCTGAGACAGAGAAGACTGCTATTCTACTGTTTGAGAATGCACACAACTGCTGTGCATACTTAGGCGACGTGAAGAAACACACAGAGTTTACCGGGATAATTGAGTTTTTGAAGAGAAGTCGGGTGATTGACGCAATTGCTACACCCGCTATCATTTACCGAGATCTGTTATAGGAGTTCTGGACAAATGCAAAGATGGACTTCTGGGATGGCGAATCTTCACTGGTTAGTAAGATTCAGGGGGAGCTAATAATTGTTTCAAAGAATGATATTAGAGAGGCATTGAAGCTTGAAGATGTCAAGACGGATCCCAGAGAACTCAGCTGGACTGAACAACGGAAGTGCTTTCTTAGAATGAAGTATAACGGACCTATTACTGATGGTTCGTTACATAAGGGAAAGCTTTGTCCCCAGTTCAAGTATTTAGCACATGTGATGATACATGTCTTCGGGTCAGCAGCTGGTGGTTATGATTTGATGAGGAAAAGCATTAGCTCATTGATGGTGGCACTCATATTGAACAAACCGTTTAATGTGTCCGAAATGCTAATGGAACACTTATTAGAACCAGTGAGAGGTACAAGGACTAGGAAATTTCTGTTATATCCTAGATTCCTTCAGATGATTTTTGACTCAAAGTATAAGAAATTGAAGAGAGATCCAAAGCAGATTATTGTTCAGGAGCATATGAACATTAATACTCTTGCTAGAATGAAGGCGTATAAAGGTGTGCCTTTGAACGAACGACCACCAGTTAGGCGTCTATTTGGTCACCTGATCAAGATAGATTATGTAGATCCTGGTAAAGATAAGGTGAGGCATACTGACAGTGCATTTGACGAAGACAAATCCTTTATTTCCAGTTGACCCTGAGGCTAAACGAAAGCGTCAGGTGGAGAATGTAGGAGCAAAGAGTGGAAAGAGTAAAGAAAAGGAGATTGTGATTGAAGTTGTTACTGAAGCTAAACAAGCGAAGAAGAAAAATGTTTCTAGGAGGAAGAAACGGATGTCAAAAAAGGTATGAACTTGGTTGATGAAGCGTCGATTGATTCGAAGGAGACGCAAGAAGATGAAAGATGGGATTCTGATACAGAGACGGTTAAGAGCACCACGCCCAAGGCCACTGTGGCTGGTGAGTCTGCCAGTCTTAACAGATCATTGGAGGAACAAAGACATAAGAGCCCTATTCGTTTAGACGAAACTGGTGAGGGTCTAGGCTTGGGATCTGAAGATTTTCATGGATCGCCAGAGCAGGGGGAGAAACAGAAGAAACCCCAGTTTAAGAAGAAGGAAAAGGTGTTGCGACCAATGGAGAAAAGAGCGAGAGAGATTGAATCTCTAGTTGCAGGTAAGAAATTGCCACCTGCATCAAGTTCTAAGTCACCGGTTACTGCTCCAGCTGCGAAGAAGCAGAAAACTACTTCAGGTACTGAACAGGAGTCTGATTTACCTGTTGATGAATTTAATGATGCTATGGATAGAGTACTTAAGAAGTTGAAGAAAGGCAAGATGCCTGAGTCTGCTGAAGCTTCTTCACATAAGGTCACAGTTGACAGTGATGTGATGAACACTGTGAACCAGAAGCTTACTGAGATGATGAAGATTATTAATAAGCAGCAAGCAGAAATTGAGCAGTTGAGAAAGAACGACAGGAAAATGTTGGATGTCGTTGAAACATCTCATGAGAACAATGAAGCGCTCGAAGCAAAAATCAAACTACTTCAGAGGGAGAATAAGAAGTTATTGAAACATGAGCAAAGAAACACCAGACGATACATCGCTTTGAAAGAAGAGAACAAGAAGCTAAAAGAGAGTAACAAGAACATGGACAACTTGATTAAAGATTTGTACTCTCGAGCTCCTCAACTAAAAGCAGGTGAAGAGGACAAAGAACAAGATGAGGAGCAGGTTGATTTTGAACCGTCAGATAATGAGGAGGAGGAAGATGAGGATCTAGATGAAGATGCTGGAAATGCTCCTCAAAAGAAGAAAAAGAAAGATGATGGAGATGATGATGGTTCGGATGGTGAATCTGGTGAAGGACACAGCTCTGCAAGCTTTGATAGTGATGACGATGATGACAATAGCCAGATAAGTATAAATATGAGAAACGTGGATCTGGAAAAGGAGGTGAATCCAGCTCTAAAGCTCCTGGAGGAACTGTTGATGAAGATATCTTTTGGAATGAGAAGCTGAGGTCGTTGTCTGAGGATGATAAACTAATGTATCGCCAGATGCTAACTGATCGAGTCTGGACAATAGACAGGACTAGCAGATTTTCTGAGATCTTTGAATCCAGTGACAGGATGCTTGAATTGGAATATAATGATCCAGATCTGGAGGATGGTGAAGTTTCTGCGGCTATGTCGAGAGAGATTCTAGAAGGTTTAGCAAAGCAGGTTGGGAAAACATTGGAAGAATTGTTGATTGATAATCAAATTCCCAATATACCTGACATTGAAGCCGGTAATCATTCTGATGACCGTGATGTACCTGCATTTGAGGAGGTTGAAATTGAAGATATAACCAGTGAAGAGTATCCAGAATATTTCAAGAAAGATAAAGATTCTGGATTTGCTGAGTTCACTGATGAGTTACTGAAAGAAGCTGAGAAACTTGCTAAAGAAAAGAGTGAGAAGTTTGTTGAAGAAGTTTTCAAGGGGCATGATAAACCGAATATTGAACAATCTGACAGTTTGAAAGAGTTACTGAGGAAACTTAAGGAGAAAGAAGCAAATCGTCCAAAAGCAGAGATCCGGGGAAGTTTTTATAAGCTACACAACGAGATGTTTAAAGGAAGAGCGTTGGGATGGAAGTTTGTAAAACAGTTGAAATGTGTTGCTGTTAAGTGGGAGAAAGGGATACTTTAATTTGAAAGATTCCACGATTTGAAGACTCTTCCGTACTGGGCTATTCGTGATATATGTAGACATCGATTGACTGGATCTTCGAACGATCACATTGCTTATTTTGCTGATCGAATGGCGAGGGAAAGCAGGACGAGATGGAATTTATTTGAACCTCAGTATCCGAAGCGAATTGTTCACAAGAAAGATATTGATACTATTACAGGTTTGCCCAAGGTGACTTTGAAGTACAAACCACTAAAAGTGTTGAAACACATTCCGTTATTGCAGATTCCACAACACTTTGCGAAAGATTTTATCTGGTGGTATTATGATTGGAAGATTGCAGAGGCTGTGATTGTTTTGAAAGACGGAGAAAAGAATTTCAAGAAGATACACATATTTGATCCTATGTGGTTGATTAATTGTTCACATGAACAAGCAAGTAAATACCAGCGTGTGGTATTTCTGTGCTTTGCTCATGACATAAATGCTGGATGCGATTATGATAAGAAGCTTGGTAAGTTTGTAAAGGTTCAAGATGTTCCTGAAGTCAAGAAGAAGAAGCCTAAACAAACTTATGAACCGGTGATGACCTTAGAACAAAAGAAACAATTACACATAAAGCTTATGAACAAAAGGATGGACCAAGAGCGTAAACAATCCAAGCAATAGTCGAGGGGGAGTTTGTAGATGCATTTTGTGCGACTAATGCTTTGGATTACATTTAACATATGTTTATGTGTTTAGTCAATTGGTCGAAGGAAGAATAATATGGGCGAAGGAGAGTTTCTAAATGGGCGAAGGAGAGTTAAAGGTGCGAAGGAGAGAAGGAGGTCGAAGGTAGTTTTAGATGTTAATGTATTGCTTGGTTCGACCATCATGATTGGGCGAACCTGCACATTCGACCAAGCAAAGTGGGCGAATGTGCAGGCCTATATAAAGGTCAAGTTCATTTTGAAAGTAAGTTTTTGTCATTTTTGTTTCCCTCCTGTTTGAGTCTCTCCCTAGGGTTTTGTGTAAACTTAATTTACGTCTTGTTTTGATTGTAAAGCTTATTATAACGTGTAATTGAGTTTGTTTATCAATGAAATGAAACTTTTAAAGATGATTTCTGCGTTTTGTTAGTATTGTTATCATTTTGTGATTGATTCAGGGTTTCCGCACCTGAATCAAACTTGTTTGATCATTATCTTTGTAGATTTGACGATCCTACGCGCATACAAAGGTAGGGTTTCCACCACCATTTGTAGAGGGGTGGTGGAGGATGTTAGTAATGATGATGATGAGGGGGAATCTGTGAAAACATCTGTTAGCCCTAAAAAGACTAAGAAAGTAACTTTTTCTGAATCACCAAATAGGGTATTAGAGAATAACACTGAAGCTAAGGAAAATGGTGTGGAAGGTAACACCATCCCGTTTCCTGAAGCTTTGGTACCACCAGAAACAAAGGTAAAAAGAAGGAGCCCACAACAGGAGGAGATGTGGGAAATTTTTAAGTAGGTAAAGATTAACATACCTTTGTTGGATGCTATTAAACAGATTCCCGCTTATGCTAAGTATTTGAAGGAGTTGTGTACTCAAAAATGTTAAAATAAAGTTCCAAAGAAAATTAATTTTTCAGAAAGTGTCAGTGTCGTTTTGTCGGGTATACTTCCTCCTAAGCTCAGGGATCCAGGAACTCCTTTGATACCCATTCAAGTGGGTGAATTTAGGATAGACCGAGCTTTGTCGACCAGTATGATTTTGGGCCTTTACAGAAAGCCGACTGTGATACCCCACAATTTCAGGTTCTCACTTTAACTAAACTCTAGTTACGTTCCTTGCATTATACTTAACTAGGGTTAGCTAGGTAGGACACACGTTACATAGTTGTATGTTAATAACTAGGAATTACCAGACAGTATACATGATTAGTGAACATCGGACGTTGGTGAATAATGAAGTTTAATAATTGTGAGTTAACTGATTTGGATTGATTGCGATTACGTGCTTCTGTGATACTCGGTGAAACTATGTGCAAACCATATGTGATTATGTGAACTTAAACCGAATACGTTAATAAGAATCGTTAAAGGTGGACCATTAGGATGATTGGGGTCTTAACACATGGGGTTACACTTATTACGGTCCGAAATAGCGAAAACGTCGAAGGAAAACACGTCGGGTGACGAAACGAGCCACCCACGCGGGCCAAGGCCATGTGAGCGGCTGCTCACAGGGAGCGAGCGTCCCGCTCGCCGGTACCTGACGTCTCTAAACCGCCTTAAACACCTATTTAAGCAACCTTAAGCCACTTGTATCACCTAAACTCAAACCCTAATCGTCCCAACTGCCTCACTTACGAAATATTAACCCCAAACAACCTGCTAAGGCGCAAGAACATCGATTGGGAAGCTCCAAAGGCGTTCGGTTGATTATATCGAAGAGCTTGGGGTATAATCCTTAATCTTTTACACTTTAATCTTGTTTTTATGTTATAAAAATCCTATAACTAGGGTTGTCCAGGTCTGAACTCTTTTTATAATTATTAAAACTTGAGGTTTTTGAAGATTAAACAAATTAAACATGATGATAGGCAATTAGTAATATAATAGGTTACTTGTTGCGCAAGTTGTTGAAGTTTTGATTATTAAAGTTGTAATCTTTGCATGTATAATGATAGAATCTGATCACAATAGGTCTTAGGAATGTTTGGTAATGGTTATTGATGATTGTTGATTGATTTCATGCACACAGAAGTCGTTTAAAGAAAGATTTAGGCGTAATTAAAATCTGGACAGAATGATTAGGTGAACTTCTAGGGGCTGTAACGCGACTTTAACATGATGATTTCGGTATTTTCTTTGCATGGTTAAATCACACCTGGTCTTAGCTTTTCATAATGGGTAAAATCAAGTGATTTGGACGTCGGTTGAGTCATTTTTGGAATTTTCTTTGAGAATAGGTCATCTCAGAATTTCGGGTTAACAAACTGAGTCGACTTTGAGTCATCATAACTCGAGTTTTATAAAGAGTTGGGTTATGAATTTTTACAGAAGGTTAACATTGGAGTAACTTGAGTTTTCCAAGTGGATTCATCCCGTTTGGATGAATACACAATTTTTGGGAATTTTTCTACTAAACTGACTTGTTATGAAAATTTTCTGAACATAGCTGTGTTGAACGAATATTAATTATTTTTGTGTTTGGTTTTGAGACAAAACAAAAATATGGTTTGTTAAGTGAATTCCATATAATATTCAGTAAAAAATTTTGAGGTTAACTCACTAATTAAGTATTTTAAATAAATTGGTTTTGATGATGCACAATCTGTCCTAAAAACACAGATTGTGTATTATGTGTTTATGTGATTAATTGAGGTCCTAGGTGGTATGCAATTGATGTGTAACTGAACGGACACTTGTATGAGACGCATATGGAATGTAAAAACTAATTATAACCAACATATTCACCAACGAGTCCGTAGGGTTTACTTATGCATGTAGAATCACTAGGTGTCACCTACACACTTTTGAACGTTTAAACGCCTTGGACAAACGGGTTATATGGTGTAATGATATTACGCCCATACTTACTTAGTGACACTTATACTAGGGGAGTCGGTAGTGCACTCTACTTGGAGTTTGGATTTCTTTTGCTTGCACACTAAGGTGAGTTTCACTATTCTTTTCTCAAAAGCATGCGTCTCGGGTTTGAGACAACTTACAAAACGTTTTCTAGTCCGGTTTGGGACTACTTTTACATCTCGGGTTATGAGATACTTTGACTCCTTGCGTGGGTCGGGTTTTGACTCCTTGTGTGGGTCGGTTTTACGATTCCTTGTGTGGATCGGGTTTTTGATCAGTTTAAAACTTATTGGTCCTTTGTAAACTAAACACTCTATCATTTTGGAAAGTCCTTGCATATTATTGGGTTAATCGCTGGAGGCGAGCGGGGTATTAGTTGATAGCGCTATTAGGTTGTGCAGCAACCTCATGTCTGAGGTGCTTGGGGCACGGGCATGAACTTCTGACCACATTTGAGAACTGGTGTTGATAGACACCAGTTATTGAGGCAAACTATTACATTACTGAAGGTGTCCCAATAATTCTGTTTAGTTACACTGAGTGGGTTAGCTACCCCTGACACGCTTAAACTGATAACTCTTGAACATTTTGGTCTGGAGGACCTACGCTTTTACTTGGTTACGTGGTTTTGGAAACCAGCGCGTTTACATACTCAATTACTTTACTTTGTGAACTCACCAGCTTTATGTTGACACACGATTTACATGATGTTGCAGGTAGTTAGCTTCCGGTGCCAGGATTAGAAAGCACTGTACACTTCACTGCATTAGGGGTCTTGGGCATACACATAAAATGCACATTATGATTTTACATTTTCTTTCATATGGTTTTAATTTGGGGGCGTTGTTTTGCGCATGGCTTTTAAAAAGGGTTTAAATTTGGTTTACGCTTCCGCGGCTTAACTAAACTTGGTTTTCGAAAACGAACTAAATGGTTTGGGCATTTAGAGTTCGTTCATGTGACTTATGGCTATGGGATCCTGGTTTGTCATGCGCCTCGTGGTATAAACCCCGCAGTGGAAATTTGAGGGTGTGACAGATTGGTATCAAAGCCATTGGTTATAGTGAACTAGGATTGCATGTTGAGTCTAGTCTATAATCATCATAGCATAAGTACACTTACAACTTAAGTGCACAACTAGCTTTTAGCTACATACAACATATGATTTCGGGAGATATGTTATCTTCTAGTTCTAGACTTAATTCTGAACACGTCAATGGTGGGAACCCAGGGATACACCAGTGGTGCATTACTGGGAGTAGTATCCTAACAAACCTCATGGATGAGGAAACAACAATTGTACAGGGGAGAAAGCCCTTGCGAGCGTTGTGGCGCACAGGAAAGCTACACGATGTGCATGACGTGATACCATTTAACCGAATCGAATTCAAATGCTGAGACTTATCCTTTGTTACTTAGCAAGGAGACAATTAGTTTCTGTTCCTTGTTACTTGATCCTTCTTACTCCCATTCGAAACTCAGACGGGACTGGGTTACGCTTATAGAACTTATTTCTTACCTTAGTACCTTACGCCTAGTATGAGCGGGCGGACGTATGATTGCATATCCCTGTTACTCATAAGTATATGGCGGATTCATAGGAACACATTAGATTGGGGCTTGTTACACACACTCTTGGGGAGTTATGTAAAGCCTGCGACGTAGTGCAATATCTCAAAGGAAGACAAAACTTACTAATGACTGACAACCATGATTGGGGAAAACAAGTGGTACAGCTGACCACTAAATTGACTTACACAGGACCGGAGAAGGAGACTGTATGTGATGAGAACCATATAACACTGACATCGCGAAAGATGAAGGATAAGAGATGGAAGGGGAACCTGAGCAGGACGAGTATATGGAAAGTGAGGATGAAGGCTCTACTATCTAGACAGAGCATGGCGATGATTGGCTCTTACCTTTACTTACCTATCTTTTCTTTTCTTTTCCCTTTGCTAACTTAGATAAGACTGAGTTCTTGTGATCAACGATAGGGTGGTCGAGGCCCTCGCATCTTTCCAAGCTAGTAAAGATCTATTTTTCTAAAATCATTCTTTTCCCTTGACTTCCTCATTTGAATTTTCTTTTACCTTGAATGCACATGCCACAACAACAACCTGGCATCATATTTTCAAGCCTTTTATTGGTCGTAAACCTCGATAACTCCAACGGAACTAAAGGAGACCGTCTGATTGCTTCGATAGTATAAGTCTTTGCCATGTGCATTTGCCCCAGGCAGGATGGGGTATTGTATGTTACATGCACACTCGATGAGTTACAAATACTTGGATGGAGAATGTAACACCCTGTGGGGAAAGTTAGAAATTTATTATATAAGGACGGTTGGGTCTGAGATCGACGCCTACACTACCAAGCTACAGGAGTTAGATAATTTGTGCTCGAATCTAATTAACCAAATTTGCCAGCGGATCAAATTTCAGACCAAAAGGGTGGGTCCCTTAGATTCGTGGCTTGGCCACTACAGCTCACCTACCAAGAATCTAACAAATCGTTCATCTGGCTCGCAAACACACTGACTAGGCTGTTGAGCATGGTACTTTTCCGAAACATGGAGCTTCATCTTCTACTTTTGGTGATAGAAAGAGAACGTGGGATAGTGTGAGGTACAAGTCCTTCAACAACAACTACCACAACGGTAACAACAACAATGGGGCTCGTGGAATAGCAATTGTGATTAGCTCTGGGGAAGCTAGGACTGATAACAATGTCGTGACGGGTACGTGCTCCTTGAATGACACTCTTGCTTCTATTTTATATGATACTGGTGCGGACGATAGTTTTGTGTCATCGAAACTTAGCAAGCAATTAGGGATGGTTCCCACTCTTCTTGATACCCCGTACTCTATTGAATTGGCTGATGGGAAGCCTGTCGAGGTAACCCATGTACATCGTGACGGTAAGCTCGAGTTGAATGGGCGATTGTTTGCCATCAACCTCTTACCTATCACCCTAGGTAGCTTTGACCTCGTGGTTGGCATGGACTGATTGTCCAAGCAACATGCTGAAATTCTCTGTCAGGAGAAGATTGTTCGTATTCCCCTCCCAAGAGGAGAACTTTTATCTATACAGGGTGATCGTGGTGGTGCCATGGTGGGCATCATCTCCTTTTTGAAGGCCCAAAAGTGTATTCGTAAGGGCTGTCCAGCCATTTTGGCTAACAAATCTGACACTCGAGCTGAGACTGAAACTAAGATTGAGGACATCCCAGTAGTCCGAGATTTCCCAGATATTTTTTTTTCCAGAGGAACTACCTGGACTTCCACCTGTTTGTCAAGTGGAGTTTCAAATTGACCTTGTACCTGGAGCAGCTCCAGTTGCACGCGCACCATACCGCCTAGCACTAGGCGAACTTCAAGAACTGTCTACCCAACTCCAAGAGCTATTGGATAGGGGCTTTATTAGACCTAGTTCTTCGCCATGGGGAGCTCCCGTTCTGTTTGATAAGAAGAAGGATGGGAGTTTCCGCATGTGTATCAGAAGTTGAACAAGGTGACGGTTTAGAACAGCTACCCTTTGCCTCGTATTGATGACTTGTTCGACCAACTACAATGGTCGAGTTTCTATTCTAAGATTGACTTGAGGTCAGGATATCATCGACTGAGAGTCCGAGAGGAGGATGTGGCGAAGACAGCCTTTCGAACTCGGTATGGACATTATGAGTTTTTGGTGATGCCATTTGGGCTAACCAATGCGCCGGCTGTGTTCATGGATCTAACGAACCGGGTGTGCAAGCTCTATTTGGACAAATTCGTCATAGTGTTCATAGACGACATACTGATTTATTCCAAGAGCAGGGAAGAGCACGAGCAACACCTGCAGCTGATCTTGGAACTTCTGAGAAATGAGCAGTTATATGCAAAATTCTCTAAATGTGACTTTTGGATTCGAGAAGTCCAATTTCTTGGACATGTGGTTAACGAGGCAGGAATACATGTTGATCCCGCCAAGATTGATGCTATTAAAAAGTGGGAGGCTCCTAAGACTCGCGGGATATTATCGCAGATTCATTGAGGGATTCTCTAAGATCACTCAACCCCTCACTGCCTTGACACAGAAGGGTATTACTTACAAGTGGGGAGATGCCCAAGAATCTGCTTTTCAATTATTAAAGTCGAAACTTTGCAGTGCACCTATACTATCATTACCTGAGGGTACAGAGGACTTCATGGTGTACTGTGATGCGTCTATCCAAGGGTTAGGGTGTGTGCTGATACAGCGCGATAAGGTGATCGCGTATGCCTCACGGCAATTAAAGGTTCATGAGAAGAATTACACCACCCATGACTTGGAACTGGGAGCAGTGGTTTTTGCTCTAAAGATCTGGAGGCATTATCTCTATGGGACGAAGTGTACGAGCTTCACTGACCACAAGAGCCTCCAACACCTATTCAATCAAAAGGAGCTGAAAATGCGACAGCGTCGATGGTCGAGCTTCTGAATGATTATGACTGTGCCATCAAGTATCTTCCAGGGAAAGCTAACGTAGTAGCTGATGCCCTCAGTCGTAAGGAGACGAAACCTAAATGGGTGCGAGCTTTAGAACTTACCATACATTCTAATCTTCCTGATAAGATACGTTAAGCCCAGGGCGAGGCCTTTAAAGAAGAAAACATCGGGCTTGAAACATTACATGGTGTTGATAAGCACTTGGAACTAAAGACAGATGGTCTTCGATACTTTATGAATCGAGTCTGGATACCACGTTTTGGGGATCTCAGACAACTAGTGCTCGATGAAGCTCACACCTCTCGATATTCGGTGCATCCTGGTTCGGACAAGATGTACCAAGACCTTAAAACTCTTTACTGGTGGCTGAAATAGCCACTTATGTTAGTAAGTGCTTGACTTGTGCGAAGGTTAAGATTGAATATCAGAAACCTTCAGGCCTACTCCAACAACCAGAAATCCCTATGTGGAAATGGGTTGGGATTTCCATGGATTTTATTACAAAACTTCCTAGAACGTCAACGGGCCATAACATGATTTGGGTTATCGTGGATCGTTTAACCAAATCGGCCCACTTTCTGGCAATAAAGGAAACGGACTCATTGGAGAAACTAGCAAATCTTTACATCAAGGAGATAATCTCTAGGCATGGGGTGCCTACTTCTATTATATCTGATCGCGATGGGCGATTCACTTCTCGTTTCTGGACTACTCTCCAAGATGCTTTGGGAACTCGCCTAGATATGAGCACAGCCTATCACCCACAGACGGGTGGACAGAGTGAACGTACCATCCAAACATTGGAAGATCTGCTACGAGCGTGCGTGGTGGATTTTGGCAACAGTTGGGATAAGCACTTGCCTTTGATTGAATTCTCATATAACAACAACTACCACACTTCGATACAATGTGCGCCTTTTGAGTCACTTTATGGATGCAAGTGTAGGTCTCCCATCTACTGGACTGAAGTTGGGGATAGCCAGCTAACAGGTCCCGAACTCGTGCATGAAACTTCTGAAAGATAGTGCAAATCAGAAACCAGATGGCTGCTGCTCGTGATCGACAGAAAAGTTACGCTGATAAGCGTAGGAAACCTTTGGAGTTCCAGGTTGGGGACAAGATTCTATTGAAGGTGTCACCTTGGAAGGGGGTGATACGCTTTGGTAAACGGGGAAAGTTGAACCCGCGCTACGTTGGACCATTCGAGATTGTCGAAAGGATTGGTCCAGCAACTTACAGGTTGAACCTGCCTAATGAACTTAATGGGGTACACGATGTACACCACGTATCAAATATAAAGAAATGCATGTTGGATACAACACTGATGGTGCTACTGGAAGAGATCCAGGTGGACGAACGGCTACGGTTCATGGAAGAACCAGCGGAGATTCTTCAGCGGGGCGTCAAGAAACTTAAACAAAACACTATACCTATTGTTAAGGTACAATGGAATTCCTGTCTAGGACCGGAATATACGTGGGAGCGCAGAGATCAAATGCGGCTCAAATACCCACACCTCTTTTCTGAACCTGAACCTGAACATAGATCTAACGCTAAACATAAAGCAACTCTTTCAAATTGAATTTCGGGGCGAAATTCCTATCAACTTGGGGATGATGTGACATCCGGGAACCAAGCGCACACTTTTCTAGCTGGCTTTATTGTTTACTTGCTAAATTTCGGGACGAAATTCTTTTCAACTTGGGGATGATGTGATACCCCGCAATTTCAGGTTCTCACTTTAACTAAACTCTAGTTACGTTCCTTGCATTATACTTAACTAGGGTTAGCTAGATAGGACACACGTTACATAGTTGTATGTTAATAACTAGGAATTACCAGACTGTATACATGATTAGTGAACCACGGACGTTGGTGAATAATGAAGTTTAATAATTGTGAGTTAACTGATTTGGATTGATTGCGATTACGTGCTTCTGTGATACTCGGTGAAACTAAGTGCAAACCATATGTGATTATGTGAACTTAAACCGAATACGTTAATAAGAATCGTTAAAGGTGGACCATTAGGATGATTGGGGTCTTAACACATGGGGTTACACTTATTACGGTCCGAAATAGCGAAAACGTCGAAGGAAAACACGTCGGGTGACGAAACGGGCCACCCACGCGGGCCAAGGCCCTGTGAGCGGCCGCTCACAGGGAGCGAGCGTCCCGCTCACCGGTACCTGACGTCTCTAAACCGCCTTAAACACCTATTTAAGCAACCTTAAGCCTCTTTTATCACCTAAACTCAAACCCTAATCGTCCCAACTGCCTCACTTACGAAATATTAACCCCAAACAACCTGCTAAGGCGCAAGAACATCGATTGGGAAGCTCCAAAGGCGTTCGGTTGATTATATCGAAGAGCTTGGGGTATAATCCATAATATTTTACACTTTAATCTTGTTTTTATGTTATAAAAATCCTATAACTAGGGTTGTCCACGTCTGAACTCTTTTTATAATTATTAAAACTTGAGGTTTTTGAAGATTAAACAAATTAAACATGATGATAGGCGATTAGTAATATAATAGGTTACTTGTTGCGCAAGTTGTTGAAGTTTTGATTATTAAAGTTGTAATCTTTGCATGTATAATGATAGAATCTGATCACAATAGGTCTTAGGAATGTTTGGTAATGGTTATTGATGATTGTTGATTGATTTCATGCACACGGGAGTCGTTTAAAGAAAGATTTAGGCGTAATTAAAATCTGGACAAAATGATTAGGTGAACTTGTAGGGGCTGTAACGCGACTTTAACATGATGATTTTGGTATTTTCTTTGCATGGTTAAATCACACCTGGTCTTAGCTTTTCATAATGGGTAAAATCAAGTGATTTGGACGTCGGTTGAGTCAATTTTGGAATTTTCTTTGAGAATAGGTCATCTCAGAATTTCGGGTTAACAAACTGAGTCGACTTTGAGTCATCATAACTCGAGTTTTATAAAGAGTTGGGTTATGAAATTTTTACAGAAGGTTAACATTGGAGTAACTTGAGTTTTCCAAGTGGATTCATCCCGTTTGGATGAATACACAATTTTTGGGAATCTTTCTACTAAACTGACTTGTTATGAAAATTTTCTGAACATAGCTGTGTTGAACGAATATTAATTATTTTTGTGTTTGGTTTTGAGACAAAACAAAAATATGGTTTGTTAAGTGAATTCCATATAATATTCAGTAAAACATTTTGAGGTTAACTCACTGATTAAGTATTTTAAATAAATTGGTTTTGATGATGCACAATCTGTCCTAAAAACACAGATTGTGTATTATGTGTTTATGTCATTAATTGAGGTCCTAGGTGGTATGCAATTGATGTGTAACTGAACGGACACTTGTATGAGACGCATATGGAATGTAAAAACTAATTATAACCAACATATTCACCAACGAGTCCGTAGGGTTTACTTATGCATGTAGAATCACTAGGTGTCACCTACACACTTTTGAACGTTTAAACGCCTTGGACAAACGGGTTATATGGTGTAATGATATTACGCCCATACTTACTTAGTGACACTTATACTAGGGGAGTCGGTAGTGCACTCTACTTGGAGTTTGGATTTCTTTTGCTTGCACACTAAGGTGAGTTTCACTATTCTTTTCTCAAAAGCATGCGTCTCGGGTTTGAGACAACTTACAAAACGTTTTCTAGTCCGGTTTGGGACTACTTTTACATCTCGGGTTATGAGATACTTTGACTCCTTGCGTGGGTCGGGTTTTGACTCCTTGTGTGGGTCGGTTTTACGATTCCTTGTGTGGATCGGGTTTTTGATCAGTTTAAAACTTATTGGTCCTTTGTAAACTAAACACTCTATCATTTTGGAAAGTCCTTGCATATTATTGGGTTAATCGCTGGAGGCGAGCGGGGTATTAGTTGATAGCGCTATTAGGTTGTGCAGCAACCTCATGTCTGAGGTGCTTGAGGCACGGGCATGAACTTCTGACCACATTTGAGAACTGGTGTTGATAGACACCAGTTATTGAGGCAAACTATTACATTACTGAAGGTGTCCCAATAATTCTGTTTAGTTACACTGAGTGGGTTAGCTACCCCTGACACGCTTAAACTGATAACTCTTGAACATTTTGGTCTGGAGGACCTACGCTTTTACTTGGTTACGTGGTTTTGGAAACCAGCGCGTTTACATACTCAATTACTTTACTTTGTGAACTCACCAGCTTTATGTTGACACACGATTTACATGCTTTTGCAGGTAGTTAACTTCCGGTGCCAGGATTAGAAAGCACTGTACACTTCACTGCATTTGGGGTCTTGGGCATACACATAAAATGCACATTATGATTTTACATTTTCTTTCATATGGTTTTAATTTGGGGGCGTTGTTTTGCGCATGGCTTTTAAAAAGGGTTTAAATTTGGTTTACGCTTCCGCAACTTAACTAAACTTGGTTTTCGAAAACGAACTAAATGGTTTGGGCATTTAGAGTTCGTTCATGTGACTTATAGCTATGGGATCCTGGTTTGTCATGCGCCTCGCGGTATAAACCCCGCAGTGGAAATTTGAGGGTGTGACACCGACACTACTGTGGTGTTGGCCGACTTGAATTTGAAACTTCCCCGGGGGATAGTATATGATGTCATTGTCAAAATTGAAGACTTTTACTACCCAGTTGATTTTCTAGTGTTGGATTATGTCTCTTCAAATACAACTAAACAACCTAATGTGATACTTGGTAGACCGTTTTTAGCAACTGCAAATGCTTTAATTGATTGTAGAAACTGGACAGTTTACATGGCATTCGGGAATAGGAAAGTTCGTTTAAGCGTTTTTTCCAATACATCTAACCTCTGGTCAGTGATGAATGCTTTATGGTAGACATTATTGACACGTGTCACCCCCATGTCAATGAGGAGGACGCAACAGAGACGTGTTTTGTTTATGACTGGAAGGATGCTGAATACAGAGAGGTTCTGAAAGAGATGGAGGAAGTGTTGGAGGTGATGGCAGTCAAAGAAGGGAAACCCACCTAGACACATCAGGTGGAAAGCCTACCAGAGCACATTGACACACAGTTGAAGCCATCATTGGAATCACCTCCACAACTGGAACTGAAAGAATTACCAAAGCATTTGAAATATGCTTTTGTGGGTGATAACAAAACTCTTCCGGTTATTATTGCTTCTAATTTGTCTGATGTGCAGGAAAAAGCATTGATGGAAGTGTTGGTGGAGCATAAAGCGGCGATTGGATTGACCATTGCAGACTTGTAGGGAATCAATCCATCCATTGTGATGCACAGGATCATTACTGAAGAAGGTGCAAAGCCGGCTAGGGATGCTTAGAGAAGGTTGAACCCGAATATGCGGGAAGCGGTGAAAAGGAGGTCTTGAAGTGGCTTCATGGAGATATTGTTTACCCGATTTCAGATAGTGAGTGGGTGAGTCCGACACAGACAGTTCCCAAGAAAGCAGGTATACAAATTGTTACAGGTGAGGATGGTGCGCAAATTGCTACCCGGCCTGTGACCGGGTGGCGTATTTGCATTGATTACAGGAATTTGAATTCTGCAACTTCCAAAGATCATTTTCCATTACCTTTTATTGATCGGATAGTTGAGAAACTCGCAGGTCAGAAATTTTACTGCTTTCTAGATGGTTATTCAGGATATAACCAGATTGCCATTCATCCTGAGGATCAATAGAAGACTACATTTACATGTCCATATGGCACCTTCGCATTCAGGCGAATGCCATTTGGCCTATGTACCGCCCCGGCCACCTTTCAAAGGTGCATGATGAGTATCTTCTCAGATATGGTCGGGGACTCTCTAAAGATCCTCATGGATGACTTTTCCATTTTTGGCACATCTTTTGAGTCATGTTTAACACAACTAACAAATGTTTTAAAAAGATGTGTCGAAAAAAATCTGGTTCTAAGTTAGGAAAAGAGCCACTTTATGGTTCAGGAAGGGATTGTGTTGGGACATGTTATCTAAGGTAGGGGAATTGAGGTGGACCACACTAAAATTCAAGTGATTTCAACTTTACCTTCACCTACAAATGTCAAAGGCGTTCGTTCCTTTCTTGGACACGCCGGGTTTTATAGATGGTTCATAAAAGGATTTTCTGTTATTACTAAACCGCTATGTAACCTTTTGCTGAAAGATGTCCCGTTTGTTTTTTATGAAGAATGTATGAAAGCTTTTACCACCCTAAAACAAAAACTAATTGAGGCTCCTATTTTACAATCACCAGACTGGTCCACCCCTTTTGAGATAATGTGTGATGCTAGTGACTATGCAGTTGGGGCGGTTTTGGGACAACGGGTGGATAAAAAGCCTGTGGGTATTTACTATGCAAGCAAAACTCTTTCTGATGCTCAGTTAAACTATACCACTACTGAGAAAGAGTTGCTTGCAGTTGTGTATGCATTGGATAAGCTTAGATCTTATTTATGGGGTAGCAAGGTTATTGTTTATTCTGACCACAGTGCTATCAGGTACCTCATGGAAAAGAAGGATGCTAAGCCAAGGTTGATTCGTTGGATCTTGCTGTTGCAGGAATTCGACCTTGAGATTCGAGACAAGATGGGGAGTGAGAACGTGGTAGCCGACCACTTATCACGGGTGGTGCATGAGACACAAGCACGGGAAGTGGAAATCAATGACACATTCCCAGATGAGCAATTATTATCTGTTTCCACTAAACCATGGTTTGTTGATTTTGCTAATTATGCAGTTACAGGAACCACTCCAGAGCACTGGTCAAAGAGGAAGAAGCAGCATTTTCTTTCTCAAGCGAAGTATTACATATGGGATGACCCATACCTCTTCAAAGTTGGACCAGACCAGCTCATCCGAAGATGTGTACCAGATGACGAAGTTCAATGTGTGCTGAGAATGGTGCATACATCAGCATGTGGTGGCCATTTCAACGGTCAAAAGACGGGCCATAAAGTGCTTTAATGCGGCCTATAATGGCCCACCATTTTAAAGATGCTTTCGAGTTCGCTAAAAACTGCTTAAGATGTCAACAGATGGGTAGCATCTCGAAACGGAACGAGATGCCCATGCAGCCGATTCTAGTTGTCGACATCTTTGATGTTTGGGGAATTGACTTCATGGGCCTGTTCCCGAATTCATTCGGTAACTTGTACATCTTAGTGGCAGTGGATTACATGTCCAAATGGATTGAAGCCATTGCCACCAAGACAAATAATCACAAGGTGGTGTGCAAGTTTGTCCAAAGTAACATCTTTACTCGCTTTGGAATCCCTAGTGTGATCATTAGTGATGGGGGATCTCACTTTAAAAACTTTTGCTTTGGAAAACTTCTTAAAAATTATGGTGTAGACCACCGCATTGCGACACCGTATCACCCACAAACGAGTGGGCAAGTTGAGGTGTCCAATAGGCAGATTAAGGAAATTTTACAGAAAACTGTGCGACCCGACCACAAGGACTGGTCCACTAAATTGGACGATGCTTTGTGGGCGTATCGCACTGCTTACAAAACGCCTATTGGAACCACACCTTATCGGTTGGTCTACGGGAAGGGGTGTCACTTACCTGTTGAACTTACACATTGTGCTTTATAGGCTATTAAACAGGTTAACATGGACTATGATGTTGTAGGAAAGGCAAGAAAGTTGGCATTGGGAGAGCTAGAAGAGCTGAGAAACGAGTCATATGAGAGTGCAGCCGCATATAAAGACAAAGTCAAAAAGGTGCATGATGCCAAGATCAGGTTGAAAAACATCAAGGTAGGTAATAGAGTGTGCTTATACAATTCTAGATTGAAATTATTTCCAGGAAAGCTGAGGAGCAAGTGGACCGGACCATATTTGGTCATGCGTGTGGGGAACTATGGAGATGTGGAGATTGAAAAATTTCCAAAATTCCACATTTTTCTTGCAAAGGTAAGTACTCCACCTTACTTCCCTCGGGTCTGTTCCTGAATTCATTCGGTAACTTGTACATCTTAGTGGCAGTGGATTACGTGTCCAAATGGATCGAAGCCATTGCCACCAAGACAAATGATCACAAGGTGGTGTGCAAGTTTGTCCAAAGTAACATCTTTACTCGCTTTGGAATCCCTAGTGTGATCATTAGTGATGGGGGATCTCACTTTAAAAACTTTTACATTGGAAAACTTCTTAAAAATTATGGTGTAGACCACCGCATTGCGACACCGTATCACCCACAAACAAGTGGGCAAGTTGAGGTGTCCAATAGGCAGATTAAGGAAATTTTACAATAAACTGTGAGACCCGACCGCAAGGACTGGTCCACTAAGTTGGACGATGCTTTGTGGGCGTATCGCACTACTTACAAAACGCCTATTGGAACCACACCTAATCGGTTGGTCTACAGGAAAGGGTGTCACTTACCTGTTGAACTTACACATCGTGCTTTATGGGTTGTTAAACAGGTTAATATGGACTATGATGCTTCAGGAAAGGCAAGAAAGTTGGCATTGGGAGAGCTAGAAGAGCTGAGAAACGAGGCATATGAGAGTGCAGCCGCATATAAAGACAAAGTCAAAAAGGTGCATGATGCAAAGATCAGGTTGAAAAACATCGAGGTAGGTCATAAAGTGTGGTTATACAATTCTAGATTGAAATTATTTCTAGGAAAGCTGAGGAGCAAGTGGACCTGACCATATTTGGTCACGCGTGTGGGGAACTATGGAGATGTGGAGATTGAAGACTTCAATGATCATTTGAGGCAAGTGGTGAATGGCCATCGATTGAAACCATACATTGAGCCGAATGACATCAATGGACCAGACAAACAGTTAGAGAGCTTTGCTTTAAACACTTTGACTTATGATTCAGAATGAGCATCTGAGGTACAAGTCTGGCTGAAGACTAATAAACTTAGCGCTCCCGGGAGGCAGCCCGGAATTTTTGTATATATTATTGCTTTTGTTTTAACCACTTGCAAAGCTTGCTGAAGTACGCCCATTATCTCACACAAGTGTGGGGAAGTTGCACCACACGGGTACGTTTTCTAACCCGAGCCGCCAGTTTAGGACGACTTTATTTTTTTTAGGGGGTGGAGAGGGCATGTAAGAACGTTGAAAAAGGTTTTTGCAAGTTATTATTATAAAAAAAAAATAATAATAATAATAATAAAAGAAAAAGAAAAAAGCATCGTATTTTTTTTTACAAAAGTGTTTAGTTGTTTGATTTAAGAGATTGTTGTTTTTTTAGATTAGTTTAAATTTTTTTTTAGATAATAGCCCTTAAAAAAATAGTTTAGAATTTTGAACTACAACGTAAAAAAAACAATAAAAAAAAATCAAACTCTAATAGTTGAAATTCATGAGTGGGGCATGTACTATCCAAAGAAAACAAACATCGTTGATTCTTCACATCAGGGAGCGATGACCATAGGCACATGGGTGTTGCGCGTACCTTACGCCAGTAACCAACAAAAACAAGCCCCACAAACCAGAACTTGACCACCGTAACCCCCCTTCACTTCCCGTAACCTACTGCGAACACACCCCTTTAACACCAAGTCGAACCAGTTCAAGTTTGAACCGGGTCAAGCTTTCTAAAACTTATCTAAACCCTAATTTTCACCATCTATCATTCCTATTATCACCTTCTTCAACCTTTACCCTCAAGAACATCATAACCCACCTAAATCTCTAACTTCTTCAAATCTTCACCAAATCATACAAATTTATAGTCCATCTTGCTTATTTTTTTGAGAGAAACAAAACCCTACCATTTGTTTCTCGTGATTTCGCCGCGTTTAAAAGCATTCTAATCGTGCTTGAAGAACCCTAATTTTTCAAATTGGGGCTTTTCAATTTTAAAGCTTAATTAGTGTAATTGAAGCTTAATACAACCCATCTAAACATCAAAGGTACGTTCTCTACCTCTCTTTAGGTAGAATGTTGCCGGTAAGTGGATGTATGCATGAACATTGTTTAGATATTAAGCTTTTATATATGAATGCGGATTGATATAAACTCTAGCATGTTGTTGGATATGATATGTGAAAAAAAAATTCAATTTTGTTATGCTAGACAATGTTGTTTGGTAGGGATGTGGCTATTATGTGATAAGTAGGGCTTGTTGAATATCACATGTATTCAGAATAATGTTTATGTTAAGGTTGTTGGTTATTGGAACTTGGTAACTTAGATAAGTTTTAAATTCTTGTTCAATAATTAATAAAGACGCCTTTTGAAATAGTTCAACAAGCCCAGTAGCCATAGCAACACATAAGTGTGGGAAGGATTGTTAGAAATCCACACTTAGTAGTTGAATGATATGGGACTAACTTGCTCTGTTTATGTGGTTATGTTTGTGCCGGATGACGAAGTCAAAGTCATATGGTAGCAAGGATAAGGGGAAGGCACCCGAGTCTTCTTATAATCCTTAACCAGTGCTGCCAAGAAAAGAAAAACCACAGGTCAAAGCATAGTCATTTATGAGGAGGGTAGAATGGAAGGTCAAGAAGAACAAGGAATTGCTGAGCACACCATAAGAAAGCAAGGGGATATACCGTACAAGCTCGAATGGTCAAAGGGTCCACTGTGGAAAAGACCCTAAGCTTATCAACCAGAGCTATTCATGGCAAAGATGGGGCCACGTAACATTATCCTAGATAACATGTGCTTTGAGGGGGAGGTGCTTGAAGATGACTTTAATGCCATGGGATTCACAGAGAAATTTAGAAACTTGGGTTGGGAGGCGCTGGTGGATTTCAAGGGGAATGCAACGGGAAAGGTTTATGTCGATAGTATTATGGCATGGCTAAGCACATTAGAGCGGGGAGAAGGGTCCAACCCCCCAAGGACAGTCAAACTCACGGGACGGGTTGGGGATAAAACTGTTGTGCTCTCGATTACTACATTGAAACAGCTAGCCAAGTTTGATTAAAAAGGGTTAGCTTTTTATGATTATGTAGGTGAGCCAGATTACTGGAAGCATCCCCATGCATTGGGGGATGAAGACACAATGAAAGCAGCAATATTTCAACCAGGTACGGGTTCTTCGATGAAGAGGGATGACTTGAAGCCGATAGTTAGGGTGTTACTGAAGTTCCTGGTCGCGAATATAGCACCCAGAGGAGGTGATATGGTGAATATTAGAACTTGGGAAGTGCCACTTCTGTATGCGATCATGACTGGGGAATTGCCTTTCTCCTTTTGCCATTTGGTTATTATGCATGTGTGGAAGGGGAGGAATCTCAAACAACAAAAGATGACACCACATGCGAGGTTGTTGAGTGCTTTGTTAGAGAAGCAAGGGACCATACTGGAGGATGAAGTGCCCTGCGTGAAAGACATATTATCTTCTCTTTTTCTAACTTGGCATCGGCAACTGAAAAATGGACTTACAAAAGAACCAAATTGTGGCACAAGCTGAATATGGGCAACGGGAACAAGATAAAGGTGCTACAATGGGGAAAGGAAGCACCAACAGGAGGAGAAATGGATGACGAGGACTCCAGGGATGAGGAGTTGGTCCGAAGGCAGGTAGAAGCGGGGGCAAGACAGCCGGTTGAACTGAATCAGCCGCAAACTGGGCGGCCGAACATTCGTGGGGTGTTTTTGATGATGATATGCAGGTGTACGTGGTGAGTATGAGACCGCCACAGTATGAGTCATGGGATTCGTTTCAGCAGAGCCTCTATGATCAGAACTCCAGGATGGAAGAAACCCGCAGGAGGCAACATGAGCAGCTGATGAGAGCTGAACGGGTTCGTCACATCGAAGCACAAATGGAATTGAACATGCGAGCATTTGATGAAAATCAATATAGGAGGCACCTGGATCTTTGCGCTGGGATTCCTTACGTGGAGAATCCACCTTTCGTGGATTACAGCACTATGCCACCACTTGGGCAAGGTGTGCCGAGGCCTCCATCGCCTCAGGTTCATGGGTCGATGTGGCTGCCACGGGAGTATACTGCTCCCCATTTTCAAAGCTCTTACCCATATCGGCCACCACCCTATCAGTACCCATCCCAGCAGCAGCAGCCACCTCAATCATCAGCATCATCATCATCACAGCAGCGTCAGGACCAAGGCTTGGGCAGCATTTTTTATATGACTGAGTTTTATGAGCACTTGGAGGGATTTTATGGTGGACCACCTGACCCATCTTACAGATGAGCACCCTCCTCTTAATCAAGTCATGTGTCGTTCCTCGCCTTGTATATTTTTGTACATTTTCAGTTATTTCTTTGTTTTCCTGTTTTTAGTATGTTTTGTTTTATTGTTTTTAGGGATGTTAGTCCACCTGGATTGGTAACATTGAAACAAGAATATGTTGAGTGAGAGAGGTTGTGAAAGGCATGAAACACCATACATTGAGGACAATGTATCCCAAGTGTGGGGATGGGGACCGAGGGAAGTAAGGTGGAGTACATACCATTGCAAGAAAAATGTGGAATTTTCGAAATTTTTGAAAAATTTTAATAAAAATCTTCCAAAAATTTGTCCCTTTTCTGCTTAATCGGACACAAAAGCCGAATTTTCAATCATTAAAGAATCTTTTGCCAAATGAAAGTACGAGATCCCCAATCATGGTTGTCCCTTTAAGTTTCATGAGAGTGTTTCTGGTGAGCGTTTTTAGAGGAAATGAAAAGAGATGCCTAACTAGGGGTAACATGCTTATAGGACTTGCATATGCTACATGTCGGCATCCCATTTCCCTACATTGTGAGACCTTGAGCCTATTAGATGTTTAGTGATATAAATACTTTGTTTCATGAGAATAGGCCAAATGCTTCTTAGTTGTAGAATTTGTGTAATTCAATACATGCTAAAGCTTTAGGCAAAAGGTGCGCATAGATGAAAAAGGCAATGTAGGAACCCACTCGTTTGTTGATACCCATGTGTTGTTTGTGTTGACCCGTTTGTTAAACCTTACCATTAGTAAACCATGTTGAGCCTAAACCTTTCATTTGTTAAGCTTACACCATTACCCAAATTGACCCGTTTACCTTGTTAAAATAAAAATGTTGACATCCAATGTGTTCGTAATGCTTATTGTTTGAGTTATTCAATATTAGCAAAATATATATATATATATGAAAAAAATGAAAAAAAATACAAACATAGAAGTTATTGTTATGGGTCGATTTTGCCCAAGTTTGTGTATTAGTGTGTTCGTGTGATATGTGAATAAGGATGTTCAATATTTGTGTTAAACCTGCTGTTTCCAAACCATTTGTGAACCAAATCTATCCTACCTTTACCCGAAGCCCAAAACCTGTAAGTCCTTTTGATATGTGCACGGTTTATAGCTTATGTGTGATTGTTATACAAATCTATGATAACGAAGTCACATTCTTGGTTTTATGAGTGTTATATACTAGCACGTTATACGTTGGTCCAGATATTAAACCGAGAGGAGCGAACATTGTGAGGGGTGTGTAGCATATGTAGATGATAATAAGCATGTTTGTTTTGGATAGGAAAGTCTTGTTTTGAAACTGCTCAACACTTGCTCACCAGATTGTCAATCTCAATTGTGTTAGTCTATGGGACGGGTATGATTGGGGACCTTGAAGGAATTGGAGGTGAGTTTTTAAGTAGGAATCGTGTCTTGAGATGGTTTGATTGGAGACAATCAAAGGTAAGTGTGGGAATATGATGAACGGGTCAATCATGGTGTTTAAGATGCTTAACTATGTGTTTTTAATGTCGTTTAATTGATTATATGCTTTGAATGTGATAACTACGCAATGATGTGTGGTTGTAGGTTAAACGGCATGTTTGGATGGATTTGGAAGCTTAAACGTGGTTAAGGTTGAGTTTGGATGGTGAACCGAAGATATGAAGATGCTCGGGACATTTTTTGCATAGCTAGAACAAGGTTAAGGTGGAGCATGAAAATAATAATAATAATAATAATAATAATAACATAAAAGACAAACAAAAAGGAAAAATAGAATGTAAAGAATGAAAACAAGAGTAAAAAGTGCATTGAATGCACATCTAAATAAAAAGAAAAGAAAAGCAAAAGGGACGAGGATAGTTAGAATGTTTCGACGTAAGCTTTGGTGAACCAGGTGCTCCTTACGCCGAGCAGCAACAAAACAGTGCTGAATGGAGCAGAACTCAACAACCGTAACCCTCTTGTTCCGGCCGTAGCTTACGGCGGTCATTCCCCTATTTTTGGAAAGTTGTTTGTCAAGATATAAAAGCAAAGAAACCTTAACCTAGTCGTTGGCCAGCCACTTTGCACGAAAATTAGAGATCTTTGGATCATTAACAAGTGATCCCCCAAAAATCCAAATGTAGTCAAAAAGTCATAATGAACAACAGGATGATCCGGTTCGTTCAGTCCCGAACAAAAATTTTCAAAAAATATTTTCACAAAAATTTTTCTTAAGTATTATTTTTGTAATTTAGATCACTAGGAAAATTTTCGTGAAATATTTTTTTTTAGAGAAAAAGACTTTTTATCCTTGAACTTAACAAAATACGCCTGTGAAGTCCAAATTAGTTAGATCAAAACCGATAGTGCTCTACGATCCAAAACATGTTTGATTGTTCAATCGGAAACAGTTCTCTGGATCGGAAACAAGTGTCCAGGTTGGAAACAGGTATACAGGTCAGAAACACCCTATAAGGTCAGAAACAATTGTCAGACGGAAACAGGAAACCGAATCGGAAACAGTTATGTCTTTGGAAACTATGATTTGGCCGTGTACTGTTGATTCACTTCGGAAACAAAACAACTTCGAACATAGATAAGATTCGGAAACTATCCCTTCCTTTTATCCTGCAAACAAATTAATAACAAGAATTCCGAGAAATATGGAAACAAATTATTTTCAAATCTCTTTTGAAAATTTTTAAGATTTTGACCAAATCTTTTGCTACAAACAACTCCAAAATTTAAGGACACACAATTTTCTTAATCCGTACAGATCAAAACACGGTTTTTGATTGATTTTAACAAGAAAAATACCAAAACCATTTAAGATTGTTTATGATTGTTTAGGAACCCTGTAGAGGTATGGTGCTTGACCCGACATACCATCTTTATTACTTGTTACTTGTTATATTATTAACTAATATTGGGGTGTGGAGGTGAACCAACAAAACTTCTTTCTTGGGAGGTGAATTCATATGACGCATCATGGTATGAGAACCATCTAAAGTGGTGTTATACCATGCCATCCCCCCAGTTCATTACTGCTAAGTGTAATGCTTAGGAGCATTGAACTTATAATAAGAGTATCCTTCACCAATGGATCGTATGATGCGCCAAAGTTATGCTCTGTGGATTGCTTTAAGTAGCCAAGAGCATGCTCTGCGAAGTACGCCTTTGTAGGTTGTATGTCAGTCCGAAACAATGTTCCACGATATCTATGAAGTGCTTTGCAGTGGCGTATGCTAGCCAGGACTACGCGAAGTACTTGTTGTTGGCGGATGAAAGCAATCCGCAGCTGGTGTCATTTTATGTTTACGTCATGCGGAGGCAATCCGCTGAGGTGCACGTGCAGAGCTTTGCGTCGCGAAGTGGCGGCGTTACAAACATGTTCCTGAAAAAGAGACATGTGGATAACATCTTTTAACATATTACGTCAACTCATCGCAGGGTGGAGGCGGCACATTCCTGAAAAGGAGACGCGCGCGCAGTTGTAGCGCGTTCCTAAGAAGTAGATGTGGCGACGTCGTAGCACGTTCTTGAAAAGGAGGCATGCGCGGAACGTCTTTTAAATGCTTACGTCAACCTAATGCGGGGGTGACATGGCGACACGTTCCTGAGAAAGAGACGTGGCGACGTTGTAGAACGTTCCTGAAAAGGAGGCGTGCACAGAACGTCTTTTAAAAGTTTACATCAACCTAACGCGGGGGGTGACATGGCGGCACGTTCCTGAGAAACAGACATGGCGACGTTGTAGCACGTTCCTGAAAAGGAGACGTACGTGGAACGTCTTTTAAGAGTCTACGTCAACCCAACGCGAGGTGGTGGTGGCACGTTCCTTAAACGGAGATGCGCACGGAGTTGTAGCACATTCCTATGAAGGAGACATCGCGACGTTCTAGCATATTCCTGAAAAGGAGGCGTGCACGGGACATCTTTTAAAAGTTTACATAAGCCCAACGCGGGGGGTGACGTGGCAGCACGTTCCTGAGAAAGAGACGTGGCGACGTTGTAGCACGTTCCTAAAAAGGAGACGTAGCGACATTGTAGTACATTCCTGCAAATGATGCGTACACGGAACATCTTTTAAAATTTTACGTCAACCCAACGCAGGGGGTGATGTGGCGGCACGTTCCTGATAAAGAGACGTGGCAACATTGTAGCATGTTCCTGAAAAGGAGGCGTACGCAGAACGTCTTTTAAGAGTCTACGTCAACCCAACACGGGGGTGACGTGGTGGCACGATCCTGATAAGGAGATGTGGCGACGTTGTAGCACGTTCCTGAAAAGGAGGCGTGCACGAAACATCTTTTAAAAGTTTACGTCAACCCAACGCACGGAGTGACATGGTGACACGTTCCTGAGAAGGAGACGTGACGACGTTGTAGCACGTTCCAGAAAATGAGGCGTACGCAGAACATCTTTTAAAAGTTTACGTAAACCCAAAGCGGGGGTGTAGTGGCGGCACGTTCCTGAGAAGGAGACGTGGTGACGTTGTAGCACGTTCCTGAAAAGGAGATGTGAAGACGTTGTACCACGTTCCTGAAAACGAGATGTGGCAACCTTGTATCACGTTCCTGAAAAGGAGATGTACGCGAAACATCTTTTAAAAGTTTACGTCAACCCAACGCGGGGTTACCGATAAGCGTGGAGTTACCGGCTGGCGCGGGGGTTACTATTGCGTAGGGAGTTGCCGACAATCGGGGTTACCCGTAAGCGTGGAGTTATCGGCTTGTGCGAGGTTACCATTGCGTAGGGAGTTGCGGACAAGCGAGGTTACCCGTAAGCGTCGAGTTACCGGCTTGCACGGGGTTACCATTGCGTAGGGAGTTACCGACAAGCGGGGTTACACGTAAGCATGGAGTTACTGGCTTGCGCGGGCTTACCATCGAGCTGCGGGACGCCTTTCACGTACGCGCGAGCTGCCGAACGCCTCTGACGTGAACGCGACTGAATCTGCAAGAATCAGTCATCACCTGCAAGAATCAGTCATATAATATGGGTGTATTATGAGGTGCCCAACCTTGTGTTAGTGTATCTTGAACATTAAAATAAGTTACTAGATATAAACAACGCCAATTATTAAAAGATTGTACCAAAACCTTTTATTTAAAGCTAGATCATTTGGCGTATTGTGGTATAAAAACCATCTAAATTGGCATTATACCATGTCAGTCTTCCAGTTCTTTGCGGCTACATATAATATTAGTAGCACTAAACTAACAACTTAATTTGTTGAATTATGTAAAAGAATAGACATTATAAATGTGAACAAAGTCCACATGTTAAGTTAGACATGACATTATGACCATCATGTGTGACGAGTCATATATTATTAAGTCATGAGTCAATAATATACTTTTCTTTTCTGTTATGATATGAGTTTGATTTGTTATGAACGTTTAATAAATGGAACAGTATGAAGATAGATATAAGTGGAAAGTGCAGCGAAATAATAAACTATCAATCATAACAAGCGGGATAATTGTTTTCAAATCATACTTCTCATTAGCCAACACAGATTAGTACGATTAACATAATATCTCCCCTTCAGCCTGATCACTCACAGTGTTTGTCTTAAGAGAATGTTTTGAGTGATGATTAGAACAGTACATGCACTGTTCTATTTATAGACAAACCTAACCTCTGATGACCTATGGCTGACATCACCTAAGACAATGACAGCTAATGAAATATAACAACATAAAACAACTGATCATACAAACACTGTTACATAGATAAACTCTAATGACTAAACAGCTGATGGGTAAAACTCTGATGGCTTGTATCATCTGTTGGAGCCTAAGTGTTGTTGGCTCCAACAGTCCTTGTCTTCAACAGTCTTTTGCTTAGCAGTTGTTTCTTCAACAGTCCTTTGTGATCAGCACTTGTACATCAGCAGTTGTTTGGAGGAAAGGTAGTTGTTAGAGTCAACAGTCTTTTGGGAGGATTATCATGTAAACTACTATTTTATTATGGATCATATATATAGTATGTTTTGGCTTTTCAGATCATCTGTTCTTCTCCAGGTCAGCAGACCCAACAATCTCCCCCTAGAACAGATGATGCCAAAACTCAATCTTTATTGCTGATCTTTATTCCTCATCAGACTTTCTCTAATTTTTCCTTTGAATTGTAATTCAAATTCGAGAGAGAACAAGTCTTCAGCATCTCTTTCAAGCTCTAAGTTTAGAAGGTCTTGGAGGTCATCTGCACACAGACCATATGCATTATCCATTCTTAACTTTTAAGCTTCTCCATCATATCTGGTCAGGGTCAATTCATGGGTGTCTTTGTTGACCTTCCACTTTAGAATTTTTTAATCTGAGGATTTCTTGAGTTGCAGATTTATTTGAGATGAGTTTGGTGATGGAGGTCTGCCAATGATTCTTCTTAATTCTTCAGTGACAGGTTCAGAGAAGTGATGAACTTGGTTGAATATCCCTTCTTTCACAAAAGTTTCAGCAAACTCTCTTTCATTTTCTTCAGACATCTGCTTCTGCCTTTTATGCTGTTTCTTGGCAGCAATGGAGAGATCAGATGTTGAAAGTAAGCTATCAAGTGAAAAAGTCTATTGAGATCTTCTAACCACTAGTGCATCAGGGTAGATTGGTTTTCTTGGTAGTGTAGGATCAGTTTTTCTATTCTCTTCAAGTTTCTTGTATGTTTCAACCAATCTCAGCTCAGACCATCTTACCACAGACTTCATTTCTCCATATTTTGTAGCAACAATCTATTCCCTCATTCTTTTGTATTTTAAGGCTCTGACTGGGTCTTTGCCTTTTCTGAAATCAGGAGTAGCCACCACTTAGTTGGATGTTTAGTCATTTCTTCAATCCTGTACAATTCCTCTTGAAGGGCATGAGTAGTCCAGTCTGCAAATTGTTTTCTATTTTCTTTGTATGATTTGGTTGCCATGATTTGATTAAGAATAGATTCCCCAACTACCCTTTCCAAATCACCACTGATTGGCATGTTTGACATAGAATTGCTCAGGGTCTTAGCAAAATCTTCAATCCTTCTCAATTTACTAAGCTCTGCTGAATGGATGCCCTGAGCTGTCTTGTGATCCTTTCCTTTGCATTACTCCTTGATGATCAAATCTGTCTGTATTGCTTTTAGTTTCAGGTATTCATCAATGTTTTGGGTACAGGCAGATTTGGGAGAGATAGGAAAGTTCTTTGTGATGGGTTCTCAGTATTATAGAAGGATTGAATTACCCCCTTGAGTACATCAAACTCAAGAGGATACCGAGCAGCCAATGGTGTGATGGTTGGTGGTGGTCCATGGGATGCAAATTTGGAAGTGTGTGGTGAAAAAGATGTCAGTGGAATGGGTGCAAATTTTGGTGATGGAATGAAAGTTGGTGTGGTTTCTATATTCTCATCCTGTTCCATAAAGGTTGGTTTTCTCTTCCTTTTGTACAGGATCAGAGGAGATGATGGTGTTTAATTGGGAAGCAGTGAATGTGTTAACATCTGTTGGCACTTGTGTAAGACAAGCAGATGTTTGGGGTTGAGATGGTGATGTGGGTGGCATAGATATGGGTGGTGTAGTAGTGGTGGTTGTTGTGAATATGGTCATAGTGGTTGTAGTTGGGGTAGGCTCAGTGGTTGTGGTTGTAGTGGTGGTGGTAGCAGTGGTTGTAGCAGATGATTTGGGAACAGAGGTTTTTGTTTTGGATGGTGGTTGCCTAACATGTTTTGCAGGCATTTTCTTCCTTTTAGAAGAACCAACATCTTCAACTTCCTGCTGTTGTTCTTGTTTCTTCTATACTAAAGCCTCTGCCTTGACTTCCAAAGTCTCAGACCTTTTTAGCTCAGCTTCAGCAGCCTCTTCAGCCATGACATTGGCAGATTCGTCAATTTTCTTTGCCTTATAAGCTTTGGCAGGTTCAGCAGTAGCAGTGTTTTGAGCAGTGGATTGTTGTGGAGCTGAAGCAGCAAACCCTAGTTTGTTGGCAGCAGACTTTTGTGATTGACCTTTTTGAGAAGGTGGACATCCAAAGGTATCTAACTTTTGCAATTTATCTCTGCCACTCTCCCCCTTTTTGGCATCATCAGCAGTGAATACATCATCATCTTCATCTCTTAAAATAGTTGTGGGGGCAGAGCCAGTGGTCTTCAGTAGATGATCTTTAATGGCTTTAATGTCTGCTTGGGTATCTGTGTACCTAGCATCTACTAGGGTTCTGATTTGAGCCATATATGTTTCATGGGTTTGATCAACTAGTTTTCGATGAGCTATGATGATGGGGCTGACAGACTTCCATAGCTCACTAGCAATGTCTTCTTTGGATGGTTGACTTTTGGTGAGGGCGGCCAAAATGTGCATCATTGTCTTGATATCAGTCTTGATTCGTTAACAGATGATTCAATGGTTGTCACTCTCTCCATCAATTCCTGGTATTTTAACTCATCACCTAATTTAATAGGATCATCTGAATTCCTACCAGAAGTGGTAGTTGTAACTGGTTCAGTCCTAGTAGGTGAGTCTATAGAACTGGTTTTGGGGTCACTATAGTGGCCTCATCAGTTGTTGCCTTCAAGGAAGTCTTAGGGATGTAACCACTGTCTTATTGTGAGATAATGGTCTCTACAACAGGAGTGGTTGCTTCACTTGAAAAACCACCTTGAGTTACATGTAACTGAAGAGGTGTGGCTCCCTCTGTTTGTGGGCTAGCCACTTGATTTTTCTCAGACCCAGTCACTTGTGGAAGGATGCTCTCAGTGATAGGTGATGGAGAGGAACCGGGGTTATCCTGATTTTTATCAATGTCTTCGAACAATGGTTACATGGTGGGTAGAACATGTGATGGTGATGGTTGGGGAGTGAAAAGAAAAGCAGCCCCGGGAGAAGGGCTTTTGAGTATATGGTCAAGTGACTCATATGCCTCATGATGTGTGTCCCCTTTGCTTACAACATGATCCTTTTGTGAGGATTTATGAGGAGTTTGGATGGGTATAGATATATCCATCTGTTGAGAGGAAGTATCAACAGTGGTTGTTTGTTGCATTTATGTTACAATAGGGTTTTCCTCTGGTATCTCATCTTCTAGAGTTACCCTTTTTGGTTTCTTTTTGGGAGGTTTTGTGGATGGAAGTTTCTTTTTGGAAGTGGCTGGTATGGGTTTCATGACATTGGATGTAGTGCCATGATCACCAGGAGCACTGGGCTCAGCAACAGAGGTTTGGACAACAGTTGTTGTCTTAACATCCTTTGCTTGTGTTTTAGAAACTTTAACTATTGACACTTTTTCTTGGGTGTTTGGACCCAGCATTCTTGTAAAATTTTCTTGGGATAGGCTATTCATTTAATGAGATTCTCCCCTTTTAAAATCCTATTCAGGTAAAACCTTTTGTAGGAAAAAGCTTAAAAGTCTTGGGTAAAAAAGAAAAGCATTGTTTGACCCAAACTTGACTCCCTTCACATTTGCTACTAAATCTAGAAACAGTGCTTGGGATAGGTTGTAGTCAGATTTTGACAACATTGCATATCCCAAGTACTGAACTTTCAATGGGATTTCATTGAAAGAAGTAGTTTTAGGAGAGAGACAGATAAGGAGTGTATGAAAGAAAATTTTCGTTCACATCTGAGAATCTTACACAGCACTTATTGATATATGCATTCAATTGTTTTAAGATTCTCATTAACTGCTTTAGTTCATTAAATCCAGGGGAAGTAATAACTTCTGTTGAAAGTGAAACTTTAACTTGAACACTTGTGCAAATTTGCTTTGATATATTTACAACATATAAGTGTTCATGAATAAGAACTGTTAAAGAACATATTGATCTAACATTTAAACATAGTTGATGGGTGCATTTAGTATTTTACCCGTGCTCCCAACATTTTATGTGTATTTGACCGCTTGGCATTTTCAATATAATGTATGTCAACCCATATGAAAACCCAGCCGTGCCATACATGTACTAACTATTTTTGTGCTTTGCAACGTTAATACGTACTTCTTACTTTGGGTTAGTTTTACATCGCATGATACTTATTACAAACTTAACTTTTTTACTCTACTCCCATGTCTATACCTATTTCCTACTAAAGTGCGTCCTCCGATCATATATTACACATTAATGTAAATATGTATGTATGATGTACGACACTCCAAAAGTTATTAACCAGACACAACCGCAAATCACAGTGCAGCCCCACATCAACGTGCGGGTTCCTACTAGTATATATAATAAACATTATATATAATATAAATTCACACAAAAAGCTCTCTCTCGTACACACACATTTGCACACACTTTCTTCCCCAACCGGCCACTCCCACCCCACCACTAACTCACCACCATCCATCGTTGTACCCCCGCACCTCCTCCACAACGCCACACTGCCCCCACTTCACCACCACCAATGCAAACCTCACACACACCTGCATACACAATCTCTCTCCCACCCGACCATCCCACAACCACTGCACCATAAACCACCAACTTTCCACCGCCACTAGTTTCACACGACAACCACCCACCTCCCACCACACTATACCAAATCGATCTGAACCCTAACCCTCAAATCCGTATCTAAACTCTAATTCCCAAAAAAAACAGGTCAAAATAATTGTGCCTGCTATCTTCAATTAAAACCATTTTTCTTTACAGCAACAATAATGGCACTTGTTATTAGTTATAATGTTATGTATGACGGATGGTGGTCGGTGGAGACGAGGGAGGAGGGTTGGTGCAGGGGTTGGTGCAGCGTTATCTGTGGGGTGATGGTGGTGATGAGGTAGATGCGGTTTTAAGAAATATGGGGCAGAGAGAACAGATAGTGAGAGAAGGGTGTTTAGAGAGAGGGAGAGAAGGGGGGTCAAAGAAAAAATAGGTTAAAAAGGCGGTGGCAGTTACTGTAGGTGTATGGTAGTCTTGGTGATGGTGTTATTTGGTGGTGGTGTTTGTGATGATGCTATTTGGTGGTGGTGGTGACGATGGTGTATGGTGGTGGTGGTAAGTTTAAAGAGAGAGAGAGATGGGTTAAGTGGATGACTAGATGCACACGTGGGTTAAGAATTATTACCTATTTATATTTTTATTTTATTTATTAATTATCAATAACATGGGCATAATTGACAACCCTGCTTACGGCTTTGCGCATGTAATGCATATATGTGGGGCCCTTGGGGGGCAAAAGTAAAGTTGCACTACTTTTAACGATATTTTACTGATGTCGTGAAAATAACGTAAAAAATGACTAACGGTTAATCATGCATCATGTGGTGGCGTTGATAGCCAAAAGACAAGGGGGTACATGCACCAATCGGGTTTCTCCCAAATGCTAAGGGTTATGTGCCTTGTGTCCAAGGCTTGATACAAAATCACTATCGAACCGGGGGGTCTCACTAGAAGCAGCCTATCTATTCCTACGGGGTAGAGGTAAGGCTATCTACATCTTACCCTCCTCAGACCCTACCTTAGCTTTTGCTATTGGTGGGATTAACTAAGTATGATGATGATGGGCATAATTGTAATTTTCATAAAATTTTAATAGAATATATGGATGATGTTAGTAATTTGGAGTCAAATGGTTATATAATTATCACCTAGGTAATCAGAATGTTAAAAATGAAATGTTGTACTCAAGTAGTTAAAACCAACATAACACATGGACTCCGTTAAAATTTATACTTCTTTTAATTCAATTTTATTTCTTTTATATTCAAATATTTGAATATTTTACATGAGATTTGTTTTTGCAGGTTTAGGCTTGAGTGATGATTGATCAAGGGAGAGTAGAAGGCCCAGATTGTGTTTAGTCTTTAGCCTGCTTAGCCTGTCCTAGAAGCCCAATGTTTACTCTGGCCCTCAAGTTCCAGCCCACTTCGTGTCTTTGGCTGGTGTATGATTGCCAGCCTGGCAATCCATGTGAAGAAACACAACTGCCTCATCACCGTTGGATTTCCTCATTTATGGCCGTTGATCTCTCTAAAGAAACACACTTGCTCATCTATTTATAGATGATGTTTTCGTCCATTTGTCACTTTTTGATCTTTCCAGACTTACTCACTTACTCTTTTCCTATACTCTCTCATTGAAATTAGGGTTTGATTATATTGATCATCTTGATCATATAATCTTGTATTCTCCTTGTTTTGTTAATGTTGATCATCCAGTAGATGATCTTCTGAGTGTTTAGAGTTTTATTGTAGTGAGGTTTGTTTGTATTTGGATCTTGTCTGTGTTTTGTACTTGTCAGATTATTGTGCATCTTGTTCTTGATTAATAAGAATAATCTGTGTTGACACAAATCTTGACATGGTATCAGAGCTCTGGTTGAGCTCTAGATCTTGGTTATTGATTCTATTGCTGTTTTGGTAAAGGAGATCTATCTTCTTTGTTCGAGTGCTCTTGGATCTTGGATTCCAGATCCAGGGTTTGGTGATCAGGATGCTTTTCTTCTTTGCTCTCTGGTGTTCAACCCTAAGTGAAGGTTGAACACTACGAGTTTAGGCGAACCCTAACTTGGGCCTTACTTGGTGAGATATTTCTGGTTTATTATTTTTATTCTAGAGTTTGTCCTAAGGAGTCGGTTGTTCAGGGATTGAGTCCCTGTTTAGCACTAGGATTGGTCTACGTCAATTGGTGGCTCCCTTGGGAGGACCTGGACCGGCATTTTTTGAGTGACAAACCAGTTATCTAGATCACCAACAGGGCTTCGCCATTGTTGATTAGTTTTATTGATTGATCTTGATATTATTGTTTATTTTCTGTGATCTGTCTTTGTTTGTTGTGTGTTTATCATGGCTGATTGTGTTGTTGGTCCTAATGAGGGTCAAGGTCCTGGACCTATTGTTGATCCTGTTAATGTAACCCTTGTTAGAAAACTTAATGCTAGTGACCCCTTATATTTGCATGCCAGTGACTCAACCAATCTTACTATTGTTAGTATAAAGTTAAATAGGACTGTGAATTACACAGTTTGGTCTAATGCTATGATATTGGGGCTTCAAGTTAAAAACAAACTAGGGTTTATAAATGGTGATTGTGTGAAACCTACTGATGATGATGTGTTAGCTAGGCAGTGGATAGATGTAACAGTGTTGTTTGACTTGGATTTTAAATTCCATATCTGAAGAATTATACATGGGACAGGTCTATTCCAAACTGGCTTCTGAAGTTTGGAAAGATCTTAAAGAAACATATAGTAAATTTTATGGGTCTATTGTCTTTTCTTTGTATCAAAAGATTAACTCATTTAAACAAAATGGGATGTCTGTATCTGATTATTATCATAAGTTGAATATTATGTGGAAGCAACTTGACTAAATCTCGCAGTTACCTTCTTGTATTTGTGATGCTTCTAGAGAATATATTTAATGATCATACTAATTTGTTAAGATTAATGCAGTTTTTAATGGGATTGGATGATTTTTATCAAAATGTTAGAACTACTGTTTTACTTAGGACTGACTTGCCTTCTGTTAAAGAGGCTCAAGTAATGCTTCTAACAGTAAGCCAAATCAGTCTGTGAACTTCTTTGCTAAAACAAGTTCATCCAATGAAAGTACTTTTAATAAAAGGTTTAATAAAGGTTCAAATCAATCCTTGAAATGTACTCATTGTAACAAAACTGGTCATTTTGTTGACAAATGTTTTGAGTTAGTAAGGTATCCCCCTTGGGCTAGAATTAGAAGCAATCAAAACAAGAAGGCTCCTGTAAGTAACAATAGTGTTTTTGAGTGTTCTGATAAATCTTTGGGTGGTTTGACTAGTGACCAAGTTGCTAATCTGTTGAGTTTAATAAATGAGAAACCTGTTGGATCAACTCAGACTTGTAATTTGGCTAGGTTCTATTGTGCTTCTGCTATTAGTAACAATGTGTATTGTTTTACCAGTGCTAATGGGAAATTGATAGGTATAGGGTGGATTGTTGATTCAGGTGCCAATGAACACATGATTAATAACGAAGATGGTTTATTTGATTATGTGGATGTATCTGATTTAAATATAAAAATAAAACATCCTAATGGCACTTTTGCCTTGGTAACAAAAATTGGCAAGTTAAAACTTTCTGATAACACTTTTGCCTTGGTAACAAAAATTGGCAAGTTAAAACTTTCTGATAATGTTGTGTTACAAGATGTGTTAGTGGTACCTGAATACACAGTTAACCTTTTATCTATTCACAAACTTGCTAGAGATAACAAATTATTTGTGGGATTTGATGAGAATAAATGTTATCTTCACGACTTAACCACTAGGAAAACCCTGGTGACTGGTAGTCAGATGGATGGTTTGTATATGTGTAGGAATGCTGTTGTGTCTTCTAGGTTTTGCTATAATAGTGTTAACATGGTAAATCTTTGGCATTCTAGATTGGGTCATCTGCTAGTCAAGTGTTAAACATTTTAAAACCTGACTTAAAGATTAAGGTCAATCATGATCAAGAACCCTGTGAAGTTTGTCTTGGGGCAAAACAACACAGGGAACCTTTTCCTTTCAGTGATCATAAGAGTAGTCATGTGGGACACATTTAGTTAACATAGATGTTTGGGGGCCATATAGGGTTGCTGATAGGGATGGTCAAAAGTTTTTTTTTTTTTCTTTTTTTACAATTGTTGATGATTTCTCTAGGGAAGTCTGGGTTTGTCTGATGAAACAAAAAACAGAGGTTTTCTAAAACATTAAGGACTTTGTTAAATTAGTGGTAACTCAGTTTAGTCAAAAGGTTAAAAGAATTAGAAGTGACAATGGTCTTGAGTTTGTAAATAGTCAAATGAACAATTTTTGTAAGGACCATGGTATTACACATCAGACAACTTGTGCCTATACACCACAACAAAATGGTGTAGTGGAGAGAAAGCATAGACACTTGTTAAATGTTTCTAGGGCATTGTTGTTTCAAAGTAATCTTCCTATTAGATTTTGGACTGAATGCATTCTAACTGCATCTTATTTGATTAATAGGACTCCCTCTTCTGTTCTTCATGGAAAAACCCCATATGAACTTATGTTCAATTTTAAACCCTTCCTTGAACACCTTAAGGTGTTTGGTTGTCTGTGTTTTTCTACTGTATTAAATGAGTCAAATAAGCTTGAAAGCAAGGCTGAAAAATGTGTTTTTATTGGTTACTCTAATGAGAAAAAGGGATATAAACATTTTAGTTTAGATACCAAAACTATTTTCTTTTCCAGGGATGTAAAGTTTTTTGAGTCATGTTTTCCTTTTAAAGAAACTAATGTTTTTCAAGAATTTGATTCAAACTTGGATACTTTTAATTATTCAAAAAAAATTTATTTATTTGAAAACACATATAATTAACAACAAAAGGTGAATGATCCCAATGATGACGGAGGGTAATGGTAATGGTAATAAAGAGTATAGAACATCTATTCAAGAGCAATCTATTTCAAATACAGAAACCAGTGGCATGGTTGTTCCACAGCAGCCTGGTAATACTGAGAATTTGAATGATAAGGCTGAACAGGTGAATATAGATGATGACTTGACTAATAAATCTGAGGGTGACACTGTTATTGATAATCTGGTTGCCCCTAAAAGGTCCAGTAGAAGTAGTAACCTCCCTAAAAGTTTGTCTGACTTTGTTGTTGAGGGTAAGATCAAATATGGCTTAGAAAAAGTTGTCAATTTGTCTAATTTGTCATATGATTGTAAATGTTTTGTTTCTAGCCTTAATAGAAGCATTGAACCCAGGAACTTTGCTGAAGCTAGCAAAGATCCTCAGTAGGTTATTGCCGTGAATGAAGAGTTAGAAGCTCTTTATAGAAACAACACATGGGGTGTTGTTGACTTACCTAAAGGTAGACATATGATAGGTTGTAAATGGATTTTCAAAATCAAATATAAGTCAAATGAGGAAATAGAAAGGTATAAAGCCAGGTTAGTCTCTAAAGGCTTTAGCTTAAAAGAAGGTCTAGATTATGAAGAGACTTTCTCACCTGTGGTTTGATAATTGTTAGGTATGTCTTGAGTCTTGAAATTACCCATGATTGGAATGTTTTCCAATTAGATGTGAATAATCCTTTTCTCTATGGTGACTTATATGAGGATGTTTATATATCTTTACCTGAAGGATATGGGTCAAATGATGTCAATAAGGTGTGTAAGCTAAAGAAATCTTTATATGACCTGAAACAGGCTCCTAGAATGTGGAATGCCAAGTTGGTTAGTGCATTGTGTGAATTTGGGTTTGTTCAAAGTCAATGTGACTACTCAATGTTTGTTAAACATAAAGATTCTGTGTTTAGTGACATAATTCTAATAGGTAACTCTATTCCTGAAATTAATAAAGTGAAAGAATTGGTTAAAACCAAATTTCTTATAAAAGATCTCTGTAAACTTAAGTATTTTCTTAGAATAGAAGTTATTAAAGTTGGAAATGATGTTTGTCTATCTCAAAGGAAATATTGCACTGATTTGTTAATGGAATATGGTATGTTGGGATGTAAGCATGTTACAAATCCTATTGAAGCAATTCATGTTTTAACAAATATTGTAAATGATAAAAGTAAACCTATAAGTGATATTACTGCATATCAACAACTAGTTCGGAAATTTATATATTTTTCCCATACTAGGCCTAATATTGCTTATGCAGTACATTACTTAAGTCAATTCATGCATAAACCAACTGAAGGTCATGTTAAGATTGCCTTTAGATTATTAAGATACTTAAAGGCTTCACCTGGTAAAGGGTTGTTATTTTCAAATGTGACACCCGTCGAAATCACAGGTCACATCTGTACACTTAACTACACGTATACATTGTGCATGACATTACATTTTGCATGTTTCATCACAATTGGGCCATACATGGTTCCAACAAGTTCATCTCGATGCTTACAATCTAGCATTAGGCCCACTAGTTGATACAAATTCATAACTAGTCGAATAGTTTACCATGACCTATAGAGAGATCTCACCAAAACCCTAGTTTGGGAATTCACACAATTGAACATAACATTTCAATTGTGATCCAACCAAGAACAAAAACAAACAATGTCCATATATGACTAGTAATACAACTAGTTAAGAAGTATATAATGTGCACACAATTATATATTATATTGTATTACATAGACTTGTACAAAGACACTTCTTAGCATCTAATTATAATATGTGACTATACATTTGTACAAGATATGAATTAAAATGTTCAAAAATATATATATGTATATACATACATACACGACGGCATACACACATACATGTGTGTATGTGCTTCCCAGTACTTGAACTCTTACACCATAAATGATCCATCAAATCTATCATAGATTCCACCTTAAATGGCATAGCACTTTATCATTTATACAATCCATAACCTTTGACTTGCTACTTATATCTAGTCCATACATACAAACATATATATATATATACTCGACACACATACATGTGTGTGTGTAGTATTTGAATCTTGCACTCATGCACAAGTCCCATCCCTACATTCCAAGATCTTACACCAACAAGGAAAGAGGACTTTGATCAAACTATAATGACTTACCCTATTTAGCCTACACAATCTTCTACCAAGATTCATCCAACAACATGCTCTAGTCACATCCATCACATTCCTAGACCCTACACCAAAATGGAAGGAATCTTATGACACTTAATAAAACATAATGTTGACTTACCCCATTTGTAATCTAACTCTTCCATACACCAAGATCATGATCCTACCATAATCTACCTAGGATTTCACTAATATGACTAATGATCATGATTGCCATGCATCAAATCTAAGTGGGTAGACTAAACCATAACCTCCCAACGCCCTTAAAATTTCGGCCCCCATTCCCCAAGTAGAACATGCACACATCAAGTCCCAAAATCCCTTCATAATCTAACCAAAATCACCTTTGTAAGATCCACAACTAAATAAGGAAAGATGCCCTCTTACATCTTTACTAAGCCATCATGATTTGCCATTCATAATTATTATAAATAAGGCCAAGATTAGGAGGTTTAGTGCACAAAACAACTAACACACCACCCCTCTATCTCTCCATCTCCCTCTCGGCTCCACCCCCACCGTCGAACCACTACCACCCCACGGCCACCACCACCACTCAACACCACCATCACCACTCGATCCACAACCAAAGACCACCACTTTCAAGGGAATTTTAGGGGTACATGGAGCATAACCAAGGTGTACAAGGCCCCTAACTCCCTCATTTCTTAGACACTAGGAGGTATAATCTTATTTTTTTTTTTTTTTAAAAACATATGTTTTATTATTACATTTTCCTTCTTACACCAAGTTGTTCACCTATATGTTTACTCTTGTAACTAAAACCAAGTAAAATAAATGAGTTCATGACTTAACATACATAAGGTTAGTTGGAAAAATGTATATATACATATATACACCATAGCCGAAACATATATGAATATATGTATACATATGGGCCGAAAGTTGGTAAAGAAAGTTAGTATGTTTCCTAAACTCACTAACATAAGACATAAGGATGATAATTATAAGTCATGTGTAACAAGTCTAAATCTATAATAAAGCTTAATAAGTGCACATGTTTTCAAGTAAAAGTGATGTTTTCCAAGAGATAATGCTATCAAAGCCACTAGTTTACATAAAGATGATGGATCTTGCAAAACAAAACATGAGGTTCGTATTTTGGTTAAAGTTATACCTAGAGACCTTGATGTTGAACATTTTAGAGGTAAACATTGTAACTTTTGGGAAACAAAGTGTTAAATACACAAGTTTTTACATCAAAGACACGCCTAACTTAAAGGGTTAAGTTACAAGGACAAACATAACAAGAGAACAACTTGTAGACAGTACAAGTAACATAGACCTAAAATGTCCCTTTTTACATAGGGCACGTAGGTCGATCTCTCTAGCTCCAAGCTCATTATCTCATTTCCAGACACACCCACAAGGTGAGTTTTTCACGGCCCCTGTTCACTGTTTTATATTTTTCCGGGGGGGACATGCGTACAGTTTTCAGTTACAATCATGACTATTATCTGAACATGATACATTAAGGTTCAGGATCCATTAAGACCTCGTGTCATACATCACACCGTAACCACTAGCTATGGACTTAGCCATGAAACACCGGGATAGATCTATTAGGTTGACACCCCCACTCTTGGTCAGTCGCTCTGACCGGATGACAGATATCAAAAGAGTGCTTGTATTTTCATATTTATTCATTGTCTTAAGTGTACAATGGGCGAGGCACAACATGTCAAGGTTTGGTTATGGACTCATGTCAGATCACATATTGATTATTGCCCTAGCTAGGAAATAATTTAGTCGGTTTTGGATTACATGTCCAATCATTAAAACCCGTGAACTCGCCAACTTTGTGTTGACCTATATTTTTACATGCATGTTTTTCAAGTAACTAGCATGAAGCGTGGAAATTGGGAGGTCGCGTGCGAGCATCATGGGATACCATCTTTTGAACTGTTGCTGTATTGTTTTTAAACATTAAAAATTCTCTACAGTGGTTTTATTCGAGACAATTTAACTTAATGTTTTGTAAAACTATGTTGTCTTATGGAAGTCTCTCTTTTAAATAAATCAATGCTTGCGTGACCTTTTGTGCTTGGAAATCATTCAAAGTCACACCTCGCGTTTCCGCCTTGGCGGGGTGTGACATCAAAAGGTGAGGCATTAAACTTGATTGCCTTTTCTGATTCAGACTGGGAAAAGTGTCTTGATACCAAGAAATTTGTTACCGGGTATTGTGTTTTTTGGGCAACTATCTTGTTGCCTGGAAAAGTAAGAAGCAAGCTACTGTCTCAAGGTCCTCTTAAAAGGCAGAATACAGAGCCATGTGCTCAGCTACTTGTGAAGTTGTTTGGTTAAAAAACCTATTATCTGAACTTAATGTTCAGGTATCATTACCGGTTAAAGTGTTTTGTGATAGCTCTGCTGCACTTTCTATTGCATCTAATCTGGTATTTTTATTTTTTTTTTTTGACAAAACCAAACATTTTACTTTAGACTTGTTCTTTTTAAGATAACTTTCGTCTAAAGGTGTTATTAAAACTAAAAAAGTTGATTCTAAAGATCAGTTGGCTGATCTCTTTACAAAAGATCTTCTAACCAGTCTTCATCTAAAGTTTTTGGATTTAATCAAAATGTTTGATCCCTTCAAGAAATAAAATTGTGGGGGGTGTTAAAATTTATACTTCTTTTAATTCAATTTTATTTCTTTTATATTCAAATATTTGAATATTTTGCATGAAATTTGTTTTTGCAGGTTTGGGCTTGAGTGATAATTGATCAAGGGAGAGTAGAAGGCCCAAATTGTAGAAGGGCCAGATTATGTTTAGTCCTTAGCCTGCTTAGCCTGTCCTGGAAGCACAATGTTTGCTCTGCCCCTCAAGTTCCAGCCTACTTCGTGTCTTTGGCTGGTGGATGATTGCTAGCCTAGCAATCCATGTGAAGAAACACAGCTGCCTCATCACCGTTGGATTTCCTCATTTGTGGTCGTTGATCTCTCCAAAGAAACACACTTGCTTAGCTATTTATAACTAATGTTTTCGTCCATTTGTCACTTTTTGATCTTTCCAGACTTACTCACTTTCTCTTTTCTATACTCTCTCATTGAAATTAGGGTTTGATTATATTGATCATCTTGATCATGTAATCACGTATTCTCCTTGTTTTGTTATTGTTGATCATCCAGTAGATGATCTTCTGAGTGTTGAGAGTTTTATTGTAGTGAGGTTTGTTTGTATTTGGATCTTGTCAGTGTTTTGTACTTGTCAGATTATTTTGCATCTTGTTCTTGATTAATAAGAATAATCTGTGTTGACACAAATCTTGACAGACTCAAAAAGGAATTCACTCTATTATAAGATACAATGATGGATTATACCGTTGTAAGTTGTATCATTTTTTAATTATGCTTATAATTTAGATCAAACCCAAACGGTATTCATCCAGCTGGGCTTATAATTTAGATCAAACCCAAACGGTATTCATCCAGGTGCAGAGTAAGCGGGCTTGTAAATTTATGGTATTCATTAATTCAAATGTTAAGTTTCTTAACCGCAATTTGTGTTTCATTATTTTATTTAGTGGTTCCCTTGTTTGTATAATAAAATTTAAATTAGAATAGGAGAGTGCCATTTGGCCAAATGAGAAGAAAATGTTCCCATTTATCCAAACAATAGAGGATGAGAAGAAAAGAGGCCCCAACAATTTTCATGTGTACTGTTTTTATTTGTATATAGGGATTTATGTGATTTTACGATTTTGTTTTCAGAGTTAGTGCTTAATGTCGTCTAACATCTCTTATATTGTTGTTTTTTATGATAATTCTTTGGTTTACACTCAGTTGCTCTTTGTGAAGTGATATATTAGTTGTCTTGTCAAATTTGTATTAAAAATATTTTTTTGTGAAACAAGCCACGCAACATGCTCCAAAAACACACAAGTACTCGCGGTAACGCGCAGGCATTCATACTAGTATCATTATAATTGAAACTACTTCCTTCTTCCTCACATAAAGTTTTGAAACATCCATCGGTGTGCAGATACACTTTATTGTCACATATTATTAACTAAATAACACAAAAAAAATGTCTTTATGATCGTTATAAAAGCTTAGGAATTGGTCGGGTGCTTAGCAAGGTACTCCGGGTTGGCATGAGAGTACACCAGCAAAAGCAGTAAGTGTTAGAGCGGCTTCTCCGGGTTCAGCAGGAATCATCCCTGCATTTTGCTCAGGGGTTAGCACTGGATCAACCCCAGATGGTTCAAAAGTAGCACCATTTTCAAGCAAGTCTCTATCTGATCTCCAGTTCCACGACATCGACCCTTCGGTGCCTGGACCACTCCTCATTACAACCTTCAAAACAAAATCCAAGTTTCAGTTTTAATATGTAGTCATTCTAACCGGGTTGCTCTAAAGATATTCATTCTTTCATTTTTACTTGTCATACCACGAAATTGTCAAATTAATACTATTCTATTTTTTCACACTAAGAGACAAAAAAATCCATGATTTGAAAATTTTGACATTTTTAAAGGAAGAAAAAGAAAAGAACGATAATTAAGGAGAGAAAAGAAAAAGAGTGGAAACAAAATATTTAATTAACTATTGTGATGTCGAGTTCGAAGAAAATGAAAAGAAAAGTAAGTATTTTATGTTTAAAAAATTATTTTCTTTCATTTCTCTCCTTAAAAAACTACGGAACATGATATTTCCTTGACTGCCTTCGAGTTCTCTTCTTTTTCTTCGTTAATTGATACTCGGGAAGAACGGTGATTTAAAAAAATTGTGGTAAGGTACAATTAGCAAACCCTTCCGATAATAGATAGATAGATAAAGTATTTAGAGTACACTTTTCTTGGAGGGCTCATCCCCGGCGAAGAATCTGTTCCCCTGGCTGAGTATAGTTGGAGCCGCGCTACCACTGAGAGCGTACGTTCCCCATCTGTCGTAGTTGTTGTTAACGACTTGGAAAAACCCATTTCGACATCTGGGCATTCTTTGGTCAACCTGATCGGCGAACGTGCTGAATGCGACATTTACCGTCATGGCTTTATCTTCAACATCGTTGTCATTAGCCCCCAACAACATTACCTGTACGTACATTCATTGCAAATTTCAGAATATTCACTTAAAAGACGAAGGAAAAGTGAAATTTGTTATATGTTTCGTACGTACAAATTGGCTTTGACTGAATTTGCAGTTGGAAATTGTCAAGGCCGTGCTGCCGAGTTTGACATCGATCAGCTCATCGGCGGTCTTACTTAAGGAGCAATGGTCGATCCATACTTGTGAAGCACGAGCAATATATATAGCATCACCATCACTTTTGGGTCTTTTTCTTGCTGGGCCATCGTTGTACTTAACAATGCCTCCGTCATTGGGTTTAATATCATAGATATTTACGTTATGAATGATTACATTCTTGACATTATTGATGTGCAAACCAGCGTTAATGATGTCAACTTTCGCCCCTCGGCCATCGATGGTCGTGTCCGTGTTTATCACAAGCTCTTGCTTCAAATTAATCACCATATCTTTTGCAAAAATGATCCATATGGGCCTTTCCAGGGCTGCACCAAACCGGAGTGACCCTTCTATTGGATTTGCAGGATCATCATCGTTTTCATTGGTCACCGTGTACACGTCACCCATTTTTCCCCCGAAGGTTCCCTTTGCAAAACCTTGGGCACAATCGGCTAACGCTTGTCGGTTTTCCGCCCAATCGGGTTTGCACCTCCAGCACTTGTCTATAATGTTGTTTGCTTCACATGCTTGCAGGTCCCTCCTTGCTTCGTTAACTGAAGGTCTGTAAATTAAGGAATATTAATTTATATATATATATATATACGACATCGATTGCTAACGTGTTTGAAAAGAAAAACTCACAAGATCTCTTCGACCTCTTCGGCAGAACGAACAGGTTGCAGCAAAGTGACAAGTGCTAAGGTAAAATACAAGATGTAACAACAGTACTGTTTGATTCCCATTGTATGATTGATTGTTGTGGTTCTTCTTGAAGATCGATCTCATCCTTAATATAATAACTTTTTGCCTATGTACATTCAGTAATTATCGGTTTACCGGCCAAGAACTAATAATGTGCCTCAAATAATTTTGCACCAAGTGATTAACCATGATATAAGAAAATAGCTTTGACTGTTCATCAAATACGCTAATTATATTTCGGTCAACCAATTGAGAGAGAGAATGATTGTCGGGGTCCTTGCTTACGTATAATTAATAGCATAAATTATATGTAAATATTTTTAACTATGTTCATATATATTAACGCGAGAAAAAAAAATAGGAGTATTGGATTTTCGTAATCTTAACCCAGTAGTGAATCCCTATATATTTTTAACTATGTTCAAATACATTTTTAACTAGGTTCATGTATATTAACGCGAGAAAAAAAATTAGAAATATTGGATTTAAGTAATCTTAACCCAGTAGCGGATCCATATATATTTTTAACTATGTTCATATATATTTTTAACTATGTTCATATGTGTGTGTGCGCGTGTGTGTATGTATATATATATATATATATATAGGAAAAAGATCAAATAGGAACCAAGAGCCTAGTTAGGAACTTAGGAACCAATCTGAGTCATTCATCTTTGATCTTGATCTAGGGGTAGTTATGTAATTAGACAATTAAATATTATATTTTAATTTAATTAAAAGTTTTATATATGACAGTTAATTATCTTCCTGCAATTAATATGCAAGTTTTTTTTTTTGACTTTCCTTAAATCTCTCAACCTATTATTATCTCTAATCCCAAATAAAAAAAATCACGTTCGATTGAATCATGCCAATGTACACTTCAAAAACGAATATACACCAATGTATATCTGTATTGATGATGAATGAAAAAACGAATATACACCAATGTATATTTGTGTTAATGATGATGAATGAAAAAACCAATATACACCAATGTATATCTGTGTTGATGATGTTGAATAATGATGAATGAAAAAACGAATATACACCAATGTATATCTTGTGTTGGTGATGATGATGAATGAAAAAACGAATATACACCAATGTACACTGTTGTATATATACCGAGATATAATTTTAATAGTATATACAATAAATACATTTGGGTATACCATAAACACTAATTTGCTGTTTCCAAATATACATAAGTTTCTTATTAATTACCTAATAAATGATATTGAACAAAAGACATTAATACCCCTTTATTAAAATAACAATTAATTAAAGTTTTACTTATTTACAATCATACCATTGAAGATGGATGGCTCAGATTGGTTCCTATAGTTCCTACTTAAGGGTTGGTTCCTATTTGAACCCTACCCTATATATATATATATATAGGAATGGGTTCATATGAGAACCCTCTTGAGTTGTAAGAACTTGAGAACCTACATAAACCAATGATAAGTTGACACATATACCTCATAGCATTATAATATTAAAGGGCACAAAAGTAAATTATCACCACCCATACCCCACTCCACACCTTTTAATAATTGTGAATCTGATTTTTTTTAAAATAAACACACACACATAATACTCTCATCTCCCTTTCTCTTACACACACATACAAGTCTCTCTTTCTAACACACACACACAGACCCCTCTCTCTCTCTCTCTCTCCCCCTCTCTCACAGAACGAACGGTGATGGTGGTTCGATGGTCGATGGTGGTGTTTTGGTTACGGGTTGGTGATGGTGAATGGTGGTGTTTTTTGGTTATTTTTGTGGATCTGAAATATGGGTGGTTTTTCCACGAAAACGACAGTGATCGTGACGAACAGATCTAGACGGTGATGGGGTAGGGGCGGTGGTTCTTGGTGTTTCGTTGGGCTCTGAACAGATATGGAGGCGGGAGGCGGTGGTCTTGGTGGGGGTAAGGGGTGGTGAACGGTGGCGGAGACGGTGGTGGCGGGTTTCCGGTGGGTGATGGTGGTTCGATGCTAACAACAAGGGGGAGGAGAAGTCCGACGGGGGTGAGGGTGTTTTTTCCGGTGGTTTTCCGATCAGGTAACCCTTATTATTATTATTATTATTATTATTATTATTATTATTATTATTATTATTATTATTATTATTATTATTATTATTATTATTATTATTATTATTATTTAAGTTTTAACAAAACCAGAAAGTGTATATAGATTTTTATTATTTTTATTATTATTATTATTATTATTATTATTTTCCTTTCAAAAAAAAAAAAAACACTGGTGTAAATTGTGGTTCTAGATATGGTTTCACTTTTGTGGTTATAGAAGTGGTTTGTTTTTGTTTCAAGGTTTTGTTTTTTTTTTAAACTGAAACAAAGTTTTCTGTTTCAAGGGTTTGTTTTTTTTTTTTAAACTGAAACAAAGGGTGTAATATCGAATGTATAGATTATAGATGTTGTTTTTTGGGGTTTACACTAGTGTTTTTGTGTAGCAGGGTTTTTGTGTAGCAGGGTTTTTGGTAGGGAGATGATGTGAAGATGATGATGTTTTGAAAAAGATGAAGTTTTGATGGATGATGATGATCTTTTTTTTGTAGATGCAGCAGCAGGTTTTTTTTTTTCTAAACAATAATGTGTAGTATGAGTTTTATAATTTTTTGGTTGTTTTACATTGATGTAACACACATTTGTTAATGTTTTGAGGCATTTTACGGTGGTGTAATACGAATGTATATATGTTGATTTTGGTTTTTACACTAGTGTTTTTGTGTAGTAGGTTTGTTTATGGTAGATTACCCCGGTGTAAATAATTACACCGATGTAAATTATGGTAGAATTACACTGGTGTAAAATTACACCAGTGTAAATCATGGTAGATTAACACTGGTGTAAATAACACCAGTGTAAATTATCCTCGTCAGATTTATGTTATTATTTGTGTTAAAAAATCAAAGGATTTAAAAAATAAAATATAGTAAAAAAATATGATATTTTGAATAATTAAATAAAAAATTAGTATAGTTTTATATTAATTATTTCTCTTTCCATGGTGTTTTTACTAAAACACCCCTAATTGTACTTTATTATTTTTAAAATAACATGTAAAGACAAAACCCTAATCATGTGAAGACAAAACCCTTAAGATGTAATCTTAACCATTGATTTCACAAGATCAATGGCTCGCAATGGTTCCTATGGTTCTCTCAACTCAACATGGTTCTCAAAATAACACATCCCTATATATTTATATATATATATATATATATATATATATATATATATATATATTTGGTTCAAATGAGACCTTTTTCCCAAATTGAAAACTGTGAGAACCATTCTAGGCCACACATTTGTCTAAGGCATTTTTTTTTTATTTATTTATTTTTTTTTTTTTGCAAAAATAGTTGCTTTATATGCAAGGAAAATTTTTTTTTATTTTATTTTTTTTTTTTTTGTATTTTTTTTTCAGTATACACATGTGTATAATTGCGTTATACACATATGTATAATGCAATATACACATATGTATTGCTAAAATATACACATATGTATAGCTGAAAAATGCTATATACACATATGTATAATTGTTATATACACGTATGTATAATTGCCATATACACATATGTATAAATGAAAAAAAAATAAAAAAAAATTCCTTGCATATAAAGCAGCGCTTTTTGCAAAAAAAAAAAAAAAAAAAAAAAAAAAAAAAAAAAAAAAAAAAAAAAATTGCCTTTATATGAAATGTGTGGCCCAAAATGGTTCTCTCAGTTCTCAAATAGGGGTTGGTTCTCTTAGGATCCCTACCCTATATATATATATATATATATATATATATATATATATATATATATATATATATATATATTAACACGAGAAAAAAATAGGAGTATCGGATTTTTTTCTGTGGGTTCGCTGTTTTAGATGGTTCAAATTCATAGGTTTGAACATAAAAATTTTCGGGTCGATTCGATGGTTCGGGTTGGATATCGACGTATGCTTCATTAAATAATAAAGATATGATACAATAATAAAAAAATTGAATGAACTACTATTTGTTGCGTCCATTCGTTGTAGTGGTTTGAAATATTTGAATCCAAAGTCCAAAACTTTAACTAGTTGAGTCCCTAGCTGAAAATTGCTAGCTCCATCTATAAAGTCTGTTAGTTTTTTTTGTGAAAAGAGAAAAATGCCCTTATTATTTAAAAACAAAATAAAATCAAATAAATAATTTACAAACCTACCAATACTATCTCACCACTCAAACCTACTCCCCCCCCCCCCCCCCCCTCATTCCTTCTCTTTACAAACAACTTACAACCACCGCCACCACAAGCATACCGCACCAACACCCCCTCCATTATGTTTAGCGTAAACACACACCCCCTATGATTATCTAAACAAAAATTGGCTGGTATACTTTTCAGTCACCAATTTTTTATTTTATTTATTTTTATTTATTTATTTATTTATTTATTTTTTTTTGTATCTTTGATTATCTAAAGTTTTGGACTTTTCGTTAAAGTAGTTAAAACTACTATAACACAATGACTCAAATAGTAATTCACTCAAAAAAACTTCATTAGAAATTAAAAATAAACACATAATATAAAGACGATGGTCTTTGCAAATTAAAAAAAAACTACCTATAGTTGTTCCCTACGAGTTTTCATTTTTTGAAAACGTTGCGTTACATCTTTGACCGAAACTTCTTGAAAGAACTCCCATTCGATGTAACAAATGCAAGAATCATTCATGTATCCATCACCCATCTTATTACGTAATTCCATCTTCACATGCTTCATTGAAGAAAACCTTCTTTCAACACTTGTCTTTGTAACCGGTAAAACAAGTGATAACTTTATTAAACGATAGACCAATGGATAATCAAAGTGTTTTCTTGTTTCCACCATCTTTTTTTTGCAAGATCACTTACCCCATTCAAGTTGTCAAGCCGCTTATCTTGTTTCACATTAGAAAAGTAGTGGCCGAGTTCATATATAAGCTTGTCTTTTTCATCCAAACTAAAATCATACCGATATATCTCGGCCAACTTTAACAAGTTGAGTTTATTAAAGGCACTAAAATTACGACACGGGTTCAAAGAACTCAGATACGTAAGCAAGTCAGTGGTTACCTCATTAAACTGATTTCCAAGCTCTTGAATTTGCATATTGAGAATCATGTTGAAATTATTAACCATGTAATGGTGATGATTAGCGATGTTGGTCTTCCTTCTTCCATATTTCGGGTCAACAAACACATCTACCATGTTAATCATCTCAATATCATATTTTTCACAAAAGGATGTAACATCTTTCAAAAGCAAGTCAAAACCTTCAAGTCGATACCTTTGTAATTCTTCTTTGGTTGATCTAATCAGCCCAACTACATCATAATATCTTGATCCTTTCTTAGAAGAGCTTCACACAATATGCTAGTAACTCCCAAGATGTGCTTCATTAAATGTAAATAAAATACAAATTTATAGTTTTCATGTATAAATGAAGTCCATTTGCTTCACTTTTGTGTGCCTCATTAGAGGCTTCAGCTTCTATATATTCAAGCATATCAATAATATTAGAATATAAATCAATCAAACAAAGGACCTAGTGTTTTGCCGTGAGAACTCCAATGTGTATCTCCGACTCTTGCAAGTGACAATTCTTGATTCTTTCCACCGATTTTAACTTCTGAATCCAATCCCAAACTCTATCTTTGACTCTCTTATCAAATATAGTCATTTGCAAGATGCACCAACAACATTTATTAAATTTTGTACTTATTTGAAAAATTTAGAAATTTCAACATGTTTGTTTGCAAGGGCCACAACAACAAGTTGTAGTTGGTTTTACATAATCTCAAGTTCTCAACTATTAGTTGTTGCTATAAACGGTCCTAACTAACGAAATATATGCTGGCGTTCTCACCTTTTAACATATTGTCCACCAACGAAATAGCCTATAAGTTGTTTGACCAAACGTGTGCTTGTCTATTGACCCATTGTTATCCAAACAATGGCTTAGTGTGAGTTCTAATAAACCGTTTGACAATCCTTGACCCAACATCCCGTTGGTAACTCATTAGTGACTTAAGTTCGTTTGACAATCGAATTCAGGTTCAATACTAACCAATGTTTTCTAACCCGGACCGGGGGTCGGAGGTCGTAGCGGTCTGGGTCTGCATGTTTTGCAGCTGACCGGCCGGTCGAATAGGTGGTCGGAGTTTGGACCGGAAAATCGATGAAAAGAATAGTCGGGCCGGCTATGAAATCGAATCCTTCATCTGCAACAAATAAAACTCTAACTTTGTATCGAACTAACGCAAGTCCCTTCCCAGCCTCCAACATTCACAGCCTCCTATTGCAACCATCGAAATGAATCGAAACCTCCATCTATAGAAATTTGTAGCTAGCATATGTAAAAGGAAAAAGGAAAGAAAACTGGAGCCAATGAGTATGGTTATATGGTTGTTGAAAGATGCAAAATGGGGAGGATGAAGAAAAACGGATGGAGACAGGAGAGGGGGTGATTATTGAAAAGAATAGGTTAAACCTAATAGGGGTGAGCATAAAACCAAAAAAAACCGAACCGTAACAAAAAAAACCGACGCAACTGAACCGAAAAACCCGACGGGTCAGTTTTATGAATTTTGAAAACCGATTGTTTCGGTTCGGTTTTCGGTTATGTGTGTTTTTGTAATCGAAAATAACCAACCCGACCCGACCTGACTAGTTATAAGAGCCTAGTTCATATTTTTTATGTTTAAGATACATTTCAGAAATTATAAAATTTATTGATTTGAATCAAGAAGACTTAGAACAATCAGTTCGCACAAATGATTACAAAACAGAAAAATACGTTGGCTATGAGATACGCCAAGAGAAACTATATGAACAAGAAGAGAATAGATGATTGTGTTTTTTAAGATTGAGACTAAGGCTGAGGTTTAACCTAAGTTATCTAGTGTGGGCTTTTCTAAAAGGCCTCAACAGAAAAAACTGATATTATGCCCGTATTAGAGTTTGGCTAAATAATATGATTTTTATTGATATTGTTTAATTTAGATTTGAATAAATAAGCTCTTCAACTCTAAATTATAAACTTATCTATTTGATAACTCTATAGGAATCAGGATTAGTCTAAGAAAATAACACACTATATAAATTAAAGATGGGAGAGATAACGTAAAAAGTTTCTTAACGTAAGAAGCGTAAGAAACAATCTCAGCCATTAGATTAACAAGATGTCTGGATGCAGATTAAAAATCCTAACCATACTTGGGTTAAACTAACCAAGGGTAGAATAGCAAAACCGCCTAATTTTTTTTTTTTCAAATCGTAACAACATAACTAATTTGAACCCTGATTTTTCATCGCTTTCAGATCGATTCATGTTCAGAATGATTACGCAATTCAAAAACAAAAAAAAATCGATTACAATGAACGAAAACGTAAAATCAGTATTTGAATCTAAAAATAATAAAAAACAGAGGATTAAAATAATCATATGAACAATTATGAATAACGCTCGTAATAGTTGTCGAATACTTTCGATTTTGTTTCAATAAGTATGAATAAACATAAAAATTAGGTTAAAAAAAGTTGCAGGGGAAAAAGATGAAATTGGTGAAAAACAGAGACTTTTAAAATCTCAGACGCACTAATCAAAATTTCAGACGCACCAATCAAATTTTCAGACGCACTCATCAAAATTTTCAGACGCACTCATCAAAATTTTAGACGCACCCATCAAAATTTTCAGACGCACTCATTAAAAAGTTTGGACACACTCATTGAAAATTTTGGACGCACTCATCAAAACCTAATAGTTTCAAATGCACCTTACTTTAATTGTTGCAAATGCCCAAACCAAATGTCCAAACCTTTTTTGTTTTCCATTTAATTCATTTCACACTCTATACGAAACTTTTTGGAGTTTCTTCTCCAACATCAATATGCCACTTTAATTGTTGCAAATCTTCAACCTTTTGGAGTTGTTTCAAACCGGTGCTTTATGCACAACGAAAGCCCCTACAAAATGGGGGTGGTTATGATGAGGTCAGGGTTAGAAACTCCTATAAATCACCTCGAAAAACCCACGTTCGGGTGGTTATGGTCGGTATCGGAGGAGGAGTCCCACCGAAGAAGATGACCGGAAAGGCGGTCGATACTGGTGGTGTTCATCTCTCACCTCACGTTCTCTCTCTCTCTCTCTCTCTCTCTCTCTCTCTCTCTCTCTCTCTCTCTCTCTCTCTCTCTCTCTCTCTCTCTCTCTCTCTCTCTCTTCTTTAATGTCCATATTTAATTGCAGGAAAGAGGGGATGTTTTGGGTTGAGTGCAAGGAAGGTTGGACTGACGGCGGTGGTGGTGGTGGTGGTGGTAGTCAGATCTAGATCGGTTTGTTTCAAAATGAGGATGGGTTATGACTAGAACTGGGAAGATAGGTTTAATTGTGGTTTAACTGTGGTTAGGTTAAATTGACAGGTGTCAATCTCTGGTGGCTTCTTATACTTCTCACGTTAAGGAACTTTATACCATATACTTTCTCATTAAAGATTCTACTATTTTTGTTTTCATAAAACTTACTTTATACTGCATATAATTTTGAGTTATTTATTATGTTATCCGGTCTTTAAATCCGGTTCAACTAGTTGGACAGGTCTGACCAATGAACCAGTAAGGCATCTGGTTCTTCTCCCGGTCCGGTTATCAAAACATTGATATTAACATATCATGAAATCCTATCAAGTTAACATAATAATCACACAAACATAGCCTTGGGCGAATATGGGTATCAAGCCGACATAGGCATGTTCGCTTGGTACCTTCGTCCAACCACTTAAGTTCATTTGGGCTTATCTTCGCTCTTAGGTTCTCCGAGAGGCTATCTTTGCCTACTACAAAATCATCAATAAGAAGTTATCGAATTCAACACGTATCACATATTCGTCTTACAACATGTAACCTACGACTAATGTGCTAGTATCCTGTCATAAGATTATTAGTCCGAATATTGATCGTCTACTCGCATAGAACACAATATTTCCATGTATGGCAAATTATGAACTTAGTCTAGGGTTTACATGTGAAAGTTTGCTTTTATGGAAAATTTACTAATTAATCATGTTAATCAAGTTTTAACACATCACAATCATCATCCTAGACATTCATACTAACAAGACATCATCAACAAGTTGCATATTCATCCCCAACTTGAATTCCTACTTATACAATCTTAGTCCCTCATGTTTGGTCTTTTTCACAACTAGTTTTATTATAATAACTAAGGCGATGTTTGGAAGCTTCTTAATGATTCAATTAAGAGGTTACCTCTAAATCAGTCAGTATTAAGTGTGTTTGGTTCACTAACAAAACACTTTTGAATCGGTCAATAAGTTTCTTACCCCTTAAGTTTCAACATGGTGTTGAATGAAAATTTACCCCTTTATTCATTCACATGTGTTCATAATCCTTAGCCGGTCACTCACGCACCACCTTCTCGACCCACCACCAACAAGTCAAGTCGAGCGAAGTCAAGCGTCTTATTGTTTCAGAATCCTTTTTCCAAATTAGGCCTCTTAATGGCAATACCTACTGGCGTAGAGGTTGCAGAACAACCCCCTGGTATACATTTATACTACTAGTAGGGAGTTCGTGTGATATAACGAAGTGCAAATCGCCACGTAAACTCCACCAACCTACGGTTGCATCATCACCACCCCAACCCCACTTCTTATAAACCCATTGAAGGAAAACACCATTCATATACACACCCTTATGTTAAGTATTTGGTGCGCGCACACGCATGCACCTTACAACTACACAAGCGTCGAGCACACAGTGACACCTCCGCACACACTTTCATACACACACCATAATATAAATCTCATGTGATAAAAATTATTATATAATACTACAAAAAGTAACTTAACTTTCTTTTTAACGTATGACGTGAATTGTTTATCCTTTTCCACATTAATGGCGTTAATTAGTTAACATTTTGTTTTCCTTCTTTGTCCACCGCCTTATTCCCACACTTTCCTCTACTTTTATGTCATTTCTTTCTCCCATTTTCTCTTCTGTATTGCCTTCATCTTCAACCAACATAACCGTTTTTCCAATCTCTTGCATGGTGTTCAAATTTGGTTTCCAATCTCTTGCATGGCGTTCAAATTTGGTGCACCACCGCCACCGACTTCGCCCGCAGCGTCACGGCTACCAACGGTTATTATGGATCCTATTTATGTTCAAACCAACTGCCTTCTCTGCCATCGAAATTAACTGAGATGGTTTGAACATTAAGAAAAATGGCGAGTGATGGTTTTAAGAAGATGGAAAGGGTTTGAAAAATGGCAAATCTTGGGGAAAATGCAAAGGGTGAAGATTGGGTCTTGGATTAAAGTTTTATGTGGGCCCCGATTGTCGAGATGGAGACATGATGAGGACGAAGAACAAATCTGGATTTGGGTGTGGAAAATGGATCTTGGATTTGGTTGTGGGATTGTGGGTTAAAACTTAAAAGCTTTTAGTTTGACACGGGAAAATGGAAGGAAACTTCAAAAGCCTATTTTTTTAATTTAATAGAAGCGTCTGATGAATTTTTAATTTACCATGTCTATTGTTTGTTTTAGTATTTGAGGATTTTGTAATGTTAAAATAAATAAATATGTTGTGAGGAATATGTCAAGGGTGGGTTTTTTTTAATATTTTTCGTTGTTTAGCATCGACATAGATTTGTAATTTTATATAGTTTGTTTTATTTACATAAGTTTGTAGAAAATTAGCCGCGGTAAAAAAGAAAGCATAATTGCATAGTGTTTGCATACATGATTCTTGAAAGATGTTTGCAACTTGAGATATGTAGTGGTAAAGTAATATCATAAGTGCATAGTGTATTTACCACTTGCATAGATTATCAACAATTGCGTATTTTCAATACGTATGTTGCAATTAGGTTTGTGTAAATAAATCTTTTTTTACGTGATGAAGTTTGTGTAAATTGTGATTTTTCGATTTTCGTATGTAATTTTTATATGAATTGAGTCCAGCCTTCACCAATATGATCTTACGGCCCCTAACAATCGGAAAAAAATGAGTCTGGCCCCCGCCAATTCGTTCTCCAAACTTCGCCACCGGTTGTCGTTATAAACAATTCCTTCAATGACTCATTTGTTTAATAGGTTTGCGTAAAGTATATAAGAAAAAAATACTTTACGCAAACTTATTAAACATGCTTACAATTAACGTCCCGCTGTAATGCGCGGATTGACGTTAACGAGTTATATACATAAATAACTAGGTTAGAGCCCCGCGTGTACACGCGGCAAATATCCATGTCAAATGAAAAACCATATAAAATGCCGTTACATGCCAGGTGTTATACCTATATGTTCGATAGTAGTACTTAATTTGTTAGATGACAACGAACAGTATAAAATTCTTTATTTGTAACTTGTAAAATATGTTTATGAACAACTGTATATTTGTAGAATCAGATATGAACCCATTGTGTAATCGGTGCAACCAAATCATTAAAGGACTAATGAATTCCAAGAATGTGCTAACTTACAAGTTAGATATTTGAAAGATAAGGGCTGGATATATTACTTTAAATTAACAGAGATGGAAAATAATCATTCTACTGTTGTTTGAAATATGGATGTCCGTCTAATAACCTCTTCATTTGTATATATTATATGTTTTTTTCTTTGCAAGCTAATGTGGTTATGTATTGTAAGTAAGTTATGTACTATTTGACTTTGTATAAGTCAAACTTAGTTTGAAGTTATGGTAATGTTTGACCTTATAGAAGTAAAACTTAGTTTGCAAAGGTTGTCTAACGATATAAAGAATTTGTGCAGTTGACCATATAAATGTCAAACTCAGTTTGTAAAGTTATTTTATGGTAATGTTTGACCGTGTAGAAGTAAAACTTAGTTTACAAAGGTTGTCTAATGATATAAAAAATATGTGCAGTTGACCATATAAATGTCAAACTCAGTTTATTAAGTTTTGAAAATAGATTAGTTAAATTGACATATCAGCCAACCATTTTAATTTGTCAAATTGACATACATTTTGACATTAAAAGTCAACAACTTTTATCAGTTTGTAACTGGCACCTCAGTTAAGTAATTTAATGGCAAATCAGTTTGACCCATATCAATTAACCAACTACACACAAATCTGTAATGGTAAAAACATTTAAGAAATTTAATGGCAAATCACCTAAGAATATATGTATGCGAATGATCAAAGATTCGGAAATGTGTGGTAGCATAATCGTATGAATAGGGGTTTAACCCATTTTTATAGCTACTCGCTCGATAAGGAATGTTTGTAATGGTGGAGTGAAATTAGCATAATGTTATGAATGCGGATTTAATGTTGATGCATTTTGCGACTAAGGATTGGATATACTATAATTAACACATGTTAGTAGATAGCCGAAGGTGATTCTGATGGGGCGAATGTAGATAAACTGGGCGAAGGTGAAGATGAACGGGCGAAGGTAGATGCTGACTGGACGAAGGTAGAATGGACATAGACAGAAGATCACATTCGACCACTCTTAGTGGGCGAATGTGGAAAATCTCACATTCGACTTGTAGAAAGGGGCGAATGTGCAGAGGCTATATATAGTTTTTGAGTTTTTGATTATGTAAGAGAGTTATCATTTGTGTCCAGGTTCAGTTCAGGTTTAGGAGTGTTTTTGAGAAAGTGTCTTTGTGATTCTAGATTAACATAAACGTTGTAAATGCTTATTGATTGAAAGTTAATCTATGAAAATGATATTGAAAATGATCTTGATTGTGTCGTGATTAGCATCTTATCAATTTGTTCAGATCTAGGGTTTCCGCACCTAGATTTGTGACTTGTATGATCATAGAATCCTGTTTTAGATAAAATCCAACGCTCACAAAGTGGTATCAGAGCATAGAGGATCATACAACAACAAGTTTGATAAGATCAGAGTTGATTTGGACATGTTTTAGACAAATTATCATCTGTTTTTACAAAAACTCTTATAAAACATAGTTTTTGATCGATTTAAAGGTGATTTTGTGGTCAAATTCAAGTTTTCCAAGACTTAAAGTTGTTCCAAATCCAATCCGAAACATAACCTGATTGAGATCATTGAAATCCATGAACTTTTGAAAATCTGAGCTCAAAATAACCGTTTTTCAAACAATAACCGTTTTTCAAAAGTGAGATCTGCTGATATGGGGCGAACCTGGAACCTGGACTGAGTTTGTGGGCGAACCTGACATAAAAGTGGGCGAACCTGAGAGTTTAAGTGGACGAACCTGAAAACTTGTTTGACATTTTTCACATTCGGGTGGTATATTCTACATTCGACCGTTTTGCTTCGGACGAAAGTGGAAATTGTGTTTGTGTGATTTACATTCTGGTCATATTCACCTTCGGGTATCACTGTTTGGACGAAAGTGAGTGAAAGGGGACGAGAGTGTGACAAGTTTGGACGAACCAAAGAAAATTTGGACGAACGTATTATTTTTGGGCGAATCTAAGATTTTTTTGCTGAAAAATTTTTCTAAGTGTTGTGATTTTCAGATTTTGATCATGTGGCGTTTTCAGACTACTTCGGGATCAGCACCAACACAACCACAACAGCAGACAATGGACCCATGGACTGTGGCAGCTCAAAAGACGAACACGCAATCCTCACAACCACTGAACTACATGACAACATCGAGCACGATGCCTCAGAATGTAGCACATCCGGCATTACAATCAGATTACTGGGGAGTAGCTGCAGCGGCGGTAAATACTCAAACCACTAACGCTATCTCTACCTTGATTAAGGATTTGTCTACAGGTAGTGGAACTCGGCCACCTAAGCTCATGGATATGCAAGAGTACAACCAGTGGCACACCATGTTCAAGATCCATCTGGAGGGCATGGGAGTTGAAGGAGCTGAGGCATGGAGCATGATCGTCAAAGGATACACAGCACCGATTCTGGAGAATACCGGTGAGTTGATTCCTCTGGAAAGCTTGGCTGAGGATGAAAAGAAGAAATACGTGGTGGAGAAGAAGGCGTTCTCTCAACTGACACAGGCGATCACAAGTGACCTGTTGCATCAGTTTGGGACATGTACAACGTCGAAGCAGCTTTGGGATAAGCTGAAGAGGAAGCATGATGGTAACGAAAAGACCAGGAGTTTGAGAATGGAGGAGTTGGTTAAAGAGTTTGATAATTTTTCTTTCATTAATAATGAAACTTTGAAAGAACTAACACCGAGATATATGCATTTATTGTCTGAATTGTCTAGCTATGGTGTACAGATTCCCATGACTAAGCAGGTGGATAAGTTTGCAGATGCTTTGCCACCACAATGGGATCAGCATGTGGAGGTACTTAGAGAGAAGGATGCTTATCAATTCTGGACCATTTCAGAGTTTATTGAGAAGTTGGAGAACAAAGAGCTGGAGGATAGGAGGAAAGCTAGAAGGTCGCAGATTCCTCAGAATCCGAGTCTGTATTTTGGAGGTACTTCAGTTTCAGCTGGAAACTCGAGCTCTGGAAGTGTTGCACCACATGTTGCATGCATTTCCAATGTCATGGATTCATCAAAACCAACCACCAACTACACACCACCACAATACAATTCCTACACACAACCATCATACACACCACCACAATATACTTCCTACATTTCACCAGTCTCTCCAATGCAACAAGCTAGTTTTTACACCGCTAACCAAACACAACAACCATCAAACCAAATTACTCAACATAAACAACCGGTGGTTTTGGATACATCCAACTTAGGAAACGTGACTGTGGAGGTTGCTCAGCAACACATTGCATTAGTCTCTGCAATGGTTTCATCCTACAATGGATTGGTTGCTAGTCAGATTGGGAACAACAACTTGACCAACGAAGACTAAGCACAGATCGATAAAGAAGAGATGGAACTCATAGACATTCAATGGGCTTTTGCGAGTATAATGAGGAGAGCAACAGAGTTCATAGAGAAAACTGGAAGGACTGACTTGGCAACTTCTCCCAACACAACCTATGGTTTTAATAAGGAGAAGGTTACATGCTTTAATTGTGGAGAGAAAGGACACTTCAAACGGGAATGCACCCAGCCACCTAAACAAGGTAACCGAAACCCTTTCAATGCAAACTACCAGAACCGTCAACAAAACCAAGTTTCTTACCAAACCAACAACAACTACCAAAACCGAAACTTTAACAACCAAAACAGACAACCAAACACTCAAAACCAGATTCAAAACCAATCTCCTAATCACCCAAACCGAACAGTTGTACCGATCACTACACCTACTGAGACTCAACAGAATGCGGGTCAAAACCAAGCTTTGGTTACTCAGCAGGATGAGAGGTTTGACTGGTCGGGTATGCAAATAGGGGTTGAAGAAGTAACTACTGGTGGGAATGTGGCTTGTGTTGCCTATCAGGTTGATTTGGAAGAATCAGTGGTAGTTGATGAGAAGAAAGAAACTGAGGAGAGTGAGAGTGATGATTCTGAGACTGAGATGGAAGTGGAGAGTGAACCTGTTGAGGTTAAGGCTGAGGAGAAGAGTTCTGGGATGGTAATTGATTCAGTCTCTGATGTTCCCGAGGAGTGTAAATCAGACTATTCAGATTGTGAGAGCGAATCAGACACAGAGGGAAGTGTTGATTCTTTGGATGATGATATTGACCAGTTGCTGGCAGAAGCTGATTTCTTGATGACGAGGAAGTCGTGCATAGCTGATGATGCTTTCACCAAGATCGACTACTCAAAGTTTTTCACTGGAAAGGAAGCTCATTTTGCTTTGATGGCCATGACCGAACCGCCAAAACCTGTAAGTTCTGAATCTAGCACTGATGTCATGAGTGATAAATACTGTGGGACTTGTGATAGGTTGACAGAGGAGAATAAACAACTCCGAATTTCACGTGATAGTGCTATTCAAAACTGTCAATCTACTCGCAAAGAGTTAAATGCTTTTAACAAAGTATTAGATGGCTATAAAAAGGACATTTCTGACTTGAAAAACACTTTGTCATTGAAACAACTGGCCATAAATAACTACATCAATGAAATTGAAAACACCAAGTTAGAAATGGCTGCCATTAAATGCTTTGCTGAAAAGGTTAACAAGAAGTTAGAAAGCTATAAGAATGTTGCTTATGTCGTGGATCATATCATTGATGATAACACCACCAACTACAAGTCTGTACCATCTCCGGTTCTTTTTGAGAACCATAACTATCATCAAGTTATACCGGAGAGTTCGGTGAAATCAGACTCATCATCAGATATGGAATCTAATACCTCGAGTATTGGTGAACCATATCCTGAAGATGTGAGACCGATTTTGGGCTTGAACAATGAGGGTGTTTATGCTGAGAGTGATAGTTCAGACTCAGATAATGATGATACTGGTAGTGATAAATCTGATAATGAATGTGAGATTCCAAAAGAAAATCACATCATTACTACCGAACCAGTGTCACCATCTGATCATATTCATCCGATGGCAAAAGCTATTCATGATAAGAAGTCTGAAAAGATTGATGTTAAGAAAAAGAATGATGTTAAGAATGTGATTGAAAAGAATGAGCTGAATGAAACCAGTGACAAACCTGTTAAGGTGTTTTATCGGATGGAAGGATCCGATAAAATCATTGCTGATGAGGAATTTCCGATTAAAAACGTTAACTATTCTAAACTTGATAAAATCTGGCAAGAAAGCACAATTTGGTTTCCAAAACATGAAAGAACCAATGAAATTCCACCAGAAATCTTAAAGAAACTGTTTTCAGAAACTCCTCAAGAGCCAAAAATACATGTCACTGAGTTCATTCGACCTGATGATAAAGCAAATGGTTTTCATGAACCTTCTTACTCGAAAGGACCACTTCCTGAGAGTTTAAGAAATCAACAATATAATGATCAATTTCCTGTAAAAACATTTGCTTCACCAAATGCTCATTATGTGTTTGAGGAATATAGAAAATGCTTTAAATGTGGAGAACGCGGGCATTTACTTGCTCAGTGTCCATATGTAAGGCACAAGAGACATGAAGTTGAGGTTAAGAATTCCATCAAAAAGCCGATTGATCATTATATTCCACCGCATAGACGGAATGTTCCTCAACAACAACATTTTCAAAATCAAAACAATTTTCAAATGAGGAACAACCGTCCATTTCATTATGATCGGAGGAATCGGATTGCAATGGAACAATCTTGGAGAAAACCAGTGGTAAACACAACAGCTGATAGACAAAAGGTTCCACAAAAACCAATTGTCAAGTCAAATGTTGGACCTAAGTCTGTTCAATCAGATAAGGTTGCTAAGAAAGTTACTTTTAGTAACAATGTTCAGAAACCTATTGAGAAACCAAAATCTCAAATCCGTATTCTCAAAAGGTCTGAACAATCTTGGACACCTAATGGTTCTCCAGGAGCCTCTACGTCAAAGGTGAGTGATAAAAATGAAACTGTTTTGAAAAATCAGAAAACGATTGATTCAAAACAAACAGTTGTTGAGAAAGTCATTGAGAATGATTCTTTGAAAGCCAAAGTTCAAAGGCCCAAGACTCAGGCTTGGGTCCCCCGAAAGAACTAATTGTTTACTTTTTGTGTGCAGGGAGCTTCAGTTGGCCCTATTAGCAGTCTCTGGATTGTTGATAGTGGAGCTTCAGGCCACATGACGGGGGATTTGGCGTTGCTGTTCGATGTGAAGAATATCAATGGAGGATATGTTGCGTTCGCGGGTAATAAAGGAGGTTATATCACGATGGAAGGGAGCGTGAGTAACGGGATTGTGACTTTCGAGCGGATTTCTTATGTCAAACAGATAGACTATAATCTGTTGAGCGTCAGTCAAATATGCGATAAACAATTTTCTGTGCATTTTGATGACAAATCCTGCTACATACTCAAACCGGGCTTCAAGATTCCAAAGGAGTGGGTTATGTTGATGGCACCTCGAGTCAACAATCTTTACATTCTTGATATGTCCAAGGCAATGACACCACAGGGACAAATAACATGCTTTTTATCCAAGGCGACCGAAAAAGAATCGATAATGTGGCACCGCAGGATGGGGCATATTCATCTGAGGAAAATGAATCAGTTAGTGAGAAATGGACTTGTCGATGGAGTTAACGTGAAACATTTCCATCTGAACGACAAGTGTGTGAGCTGCATGAAAGGAAAACAACACAGACAATCCCATAAAGTGAAGAAGGTTAACTCTGTTGAGATGCCGCTTGAGCGATTGCACATGGACCTTTTTGGACCAGTCAAGCGCAAAAGTCATCTTGGGGAGCTTTATTGTTTAGTCGTCACAGATGACTATTCACGATTTTCATGGGTGATGTGTTTGAAGAACAAAAGCGACACCTTTACCAACTTACAAGTTCTGTTCACTCGGCTGGAGAATATTTACAACTTGAAGATCAAAAGGATCAGGAGTGACAACGGGACGGAGTTTAAAAATGCAAAGATGGATGAACTTTGTGAAAGCAAAGGAATACATCATGAATATTCAGCTCCGTATACCCCGCAACAGAACGGTGTTGCTGAAAGAAAGAATAGGACTCTGATTGAGGCTGCAAGAACAATGCTCGCTGACTCAAATCTTCCAGTAATGTTCTGGAACGAGGCGATTTATGCAGCAAACTATACATTAAATCGGGTTATGACAGTGAAGAAGTTTGGAAAAACATCTTATGAGCTGTTACACCGACGAAAGCCCAATCTAGAGTATCTAGAGCCATTTGGGGCGCCATGTACGATGTTGAATCCAAGCGAGAAGTTTAGTCCTAAAGCTGAGGAGGGATATTTTGTTGGATATGCAACCCCGCTCAAACGGGTATTCAACAAACGAACTCGTCAAGTGGAGGATTGGGCAAACGTGGAAGTTCAACGTTACACTCAAAATTTGCAAGGCACGGGCCCTGATTGGATGTTTGATTACAAAGATTTCTTTGAGTCATTCAATCTAGATAGCCTGGTTGAAGAAGCTGTGATCAGATTACTTTACGAGTGTGAAAACGCGGCAACTTCACCATTGATGCGTCCAATCACCGTAAACCCCCCACCAGCTTCTAGTGATACCAGTGCTCCTACACAAGAAGAAGAGTTGTTTCAAGAAGCTTCAACTTCATTAGACACTTCAGAATCTGAAGATGAACAATTTGAGGAAGCTGTTCTTGAAAATGCAGAAGATTTAGAAGAGCAAACTGTGAACCCAACTCCAAATCCAGATGTTGCTTCATCATCTAACACGGGTAATGATCAGGATGCTACAGAGAACTTGACTGCTCAGACGGGAGTGATTGTACCTGTTAATCCGGAATCTCGGATTCATCGTATTCACCCGCTGGAGCAAGTGATCGGAGATCCTGGTAGTGGAGTGATGACCAGAGGGCAGCTTAAAAGTGTTAATACGCCAGAGAGTTTTGGTGCTTTAGCATTGTATGCCAAAATTCAGAAATCTGGTGACCAAAATGATTGGTCGTTTGCATGTTATGTGTCCCAGGTAGAGCCAAGGACATACAAAGACGCTTTGCAAGAAGATGCCTGGGTTGAGGCAATGCAGGAAGAGTTATTGCAATTCCAGAAATTGGGAGTCTGGACGCTCACAGATTTGCCGCCGGGAAGAAAGAAAATTGGCACTAAGTGGGTGTTTAAGTGCAAAAAAGATGATCGTGGGGTTATTGTAAGGAACAAAGCCAGATTGGTTGTGCAGGGTTTCCATCAGATTGAAGGAATTGATTATAATGAAATCTATGCACCAGTGGCACGAATGGAAGCTATTCGGATGTTCCTAGCGTTTGCTTCGTATAAGAAATTCAAAGTCTATCAAATGGACGTCAAGAGCGCATTTCTGTATGGTAAAGTCAAGGAGGAGGTTTATGTCGGGCAACCACCGGGCTTTGAGGACCCAATCCACCGGGACAAGGTCTACGTGCTGAACAAAGCTTTATACGGTTTGCACCAGGCTCCAAGACAGTGGTACGAGGAGCTAAGCACATACCTCATCTCCAAAGGATTCAAGCGCGGCCTCGTCGATTGTACCCTCTTTACGAAGAAGACGGGAGATGACTTGCTTCTAGTACAGATTTACGTTGATGATATTATATTTGGTTCAACTAACGAACTCTTGTGCAGGGAATTTGAAACTGTTATGCAGGAGAAGTTCGAAATGAGCGCTATGGGAGAAATGCAGTTTTTCCTCGGCTTACAGGTGGATCAAAGACCCGACGGGATCTTCATTCACCAGACGAAATATGTTGCCGACATCTTGAGCCGATTCCAGATGGAGGATTCTAAGCCGATGGATACCCCGATACAACCCAATCACGGGATTGGAGTGGACGCTAAGGGGGAGCTGACAGACCCATTTACATACAGAGCAATCATCGGATCTCTGATGTATTTGACAGCGTCTCGACCAGATATTATGTATGCAACGTGTCTCTGTGCGCGTTACCAATCGAAGCCGAAACAAAGTCATCTGACGGCGGTCAAGCGTATCCTTCGATATCTGAAGGGTTGTCCATCAAAAGGACTTTGGTACCCTAATGATGATAATTTTGATTTTATTGCTTTTAGTGATGCAGATTGGGGCGGCTGTGACAAAGACAGCAAATCAACAACAGCCGGTTGCCAGTTTTTAGGGAGCAGGTTAATTACCTGGCAATGCAAGAAACAGACTTCCGTCGCACTGTCTACATGCGAAGCCGAGTACATTTCAGCCTCGAGTTGCTGTTCACAAGTGCTCTGGATCCAACAACAGATGGTCGATTACGGTTTGCAGTTTCTTAAAACCCCTATACACTGTGACAACGAAGCCGCAATTGCTTTAACTAAAAATACTGAAAATCATTCTAAAGCTAAACATATCCGGATTAAATATCATTTTATCCGTGACTGTTATGCTAAGGAATTGATTGACATGGTCAAAATCCATACTGACTACCAACGTGCAGATTTGTTTACAAAAGCTTTTGACAGATCCCGCTTTGAATATCTTTTGAAAGTAAACAATATAAAGGAAAAACAGGACTAATCGGCTCCTCGGTATATCATTTTTCGTTTTTAGTTTTAGTTTTAAATTTTTGCTAATTGGGAATTTCTCTTTGCTAATTGGGAATTTCTCTTTACTATTATAATCCTCAAAGAAGTTGATGCTTTCGAGGGGGTTGTTTAATCCTCAAAGAAGTTGATGCTTTCAAGTGGATTGTTTCTTTCAAATTTTTTTTGTTTTGTTTTTCAGAAAAGTTAAAAACCCAAAAAATATGTTCTTTATTTTAGGGGGAGTCATTTTATCAGAAAAACCAAAAACATTGAAAAATTTTCAAAATACCTAAAAAATTAGAAAAACCCAAAATGATTTCCTGGATAAAAAGAGGAAATGATAGTACATCAGTGGGGATCTGACACAGGCTAAAGAATTGTATAGTTTTAATGAGACGTATGTTGATTACGTGTGATATGCTGATAGGCTTCGTAGACTTTATATTGCGTGCATTAGTGATACAAACATAACAAACTACGCGTTTGTGGATGAACACCTCATGGGCATATGGTCTTAGTACTGTAATCTCGTTTGATAGGGTGTTTGTACAAAACTCGGAGGTTTAGGGTCGTTATGTTATTAGTTGTCTGGGGATAGCCTATCTGATCTTCTGCTGTAAGTCATTACGGACCTAGATCAGACAGGATGTCTTTATAAAAGAGCTTTATGCCAAAACCTAAAGTTACCGAATTGAGGAACTTTCCATGTTATATGATGATCAAAGATTATCTATAATATCGTATTGATCATTGATGCAAATCATGATTAATATCTGTCCTCAACCTGGTATGGTGCATATGTTACTTTGCTGCATTAATTTGCTGACCTGTATACCTCTATGCATTATATCTTGTACAATTACAGACGACGAAAGCATAATCACGCTTTACAATGAGTCGTTGTGCAGATTACTTCTTGATACGGGAGTATGTCGTGTGTGTGGGAACCACAATGTGTTAGTCTAATACATCTAATTCGTATCATTTTAAAGCATTGCGTAATTGTCTGCATGTGAGCTTATGTGGACAACAATATCAGCAATTGCCGTGTCACATATTGTTTTCTAATGATAATATTGAACCAGATCAACGCTGTGTTCAGATTTCTCAGAAAACTGATATGATCCTCTTACCGGAAATCACAAAATGTTTAATGCTTTCATTTACTTTGATGCATTTTACTTTGTTGCATTTTACTTTTATTGTCAAAAAGTTACAAAATCCAAAAAGATTTTAGGTGTGTTTTAATATAAATTTCAGAAAATCCAAAAGATTTGCATTTCTGCTTTATTTTTGATATCCGGGGATGCTTGATGGTCAATTTCTGAGATTTGATAACACCATCTGGTCTTTGTGACATTCAAAATGTGAAAATTTGAGTTTTGGAAGCTTAACGGATTGAAAAATGTTGAACGGGATTCGAATTCGTGATTTGGCGAAATTTTCAGTTTTTCCATTTCACATTCGCCCCTTAATTGGGTCGAATGTGGAAAAACTATCTCTTTCGGCCGTTTTTATTCTGGGCGAAGGTGGATTTTTCACTTCCGGGTGTGATTTCCACTTCCGGGTACCAAGTTTCACCTTCGTGTCTTTCATTAGGGGCGAAGGTGGACCACTTTCACATTCGTGCCATTAAAACGGGCGAATGTGATTATTTCCCACTTTCGTCCATCCTAACCGGTCGAAGGTGTCACCCTATATATAGACCAGTCACCTTCGAGTCTTTCATTCGAAAAATTTTTCAAAAATTCTTAAGTACCAGACCTTGTTGCTGTGTTTTTCTGTGATTGTGCATATTATTCCCTTGTTCATTCTGATCATTTTAACCATACTGTTGCAGGTAATGGACAACAAAACAGTTCTGAATTGATTGTTTAAGAACACGACCTAGGGTTTTCAATCTGGGGATTTTTAATGTTTATTGATGAATGATTTTGATTGTCGATCATTTCACATAGGTTTTAGGGGGAGATGATGGAAGGAATTAGGATAAAAACTTGTTTAGTTGATAATTTTGATCGATTGAACACGATGAACCCTAATTCCGATTGAAAACCTATGTAAACTGATATATTGATAAAATTGATTATAAACAAGTGTTATTCGGCATTGTTAGTACACATTAGAATCAAAATAACAAGTTAAATACAAAAATGGCAAATTTTTGAATTTTGGGGGAACTCAGGATTCACCTTCGGTTGAAAAACCGGGCGAAGGTGAAAATCTTTGGGCGAACGTACTTTCAAACCGGACGAATGTGTCTTTAAACAGAAACTTTTTCATATTCGTCCATTTATGTTTACTTTCGACCAATAATTTCCACATTCGGCCGTGTTTAAACGGGCGAACGTGCAGATGTTTTTGACCAAAAATTTTTATATTTTTGTCGTTTTTGTGTTTTGACGCGTTTTATTGATTTTTATGTGCAGATGGCTGAACAACCAGAGAATATTGACACTCCAGCAGTGAATGTTGAGACTCCAGCAGAAAAAACTGTTCAAGATCCAGTCCCCGTAGCTGAAACATCTACACCGAGCAGTTGGTCTTTCGAAAGATCGCACAACTGTTGCGCGTATCTAGGAGACGTGGAGAAGAACACAGAGTTTACTGGCATTATTGAGTTTCTGAAGAGGAGTAGGATTGTACATGCTCTAGCCACACCAACCATAATCTACAAAGACATAATAGAAGATTTTTACCAGAACGCTAAGTATGACTACTGGGATAATCAAACCATTATCAAGAGCAAGATTCAGGAGATAGATATGTTCTTGACTGAAGCCGACATTCGGGAAGCTTTACAGATTAAGTTCGAAGATAGAGAAGATTCCAGGGAGTTATCTTGGACAGAACAGAAGGCGTGCTTCTTAAGGATGAAATACAAAGGTCCTATCACTGACGGATCGATGTATAAGGGGAAGCTGGGAGTGCAGTACAAGTACTTTGCACATGTTCTGATCCATGTCTTTGGATGTGTTAGTGGTGGCTATGACGTGATGAGGAAGAGTTTGAGCTCATTAATGGTTGCGTTGACACTCAACAAACCATTTAATGTGTCCGGGATGATTCTTGACCACATGTTGGAGATGCTGAAGGGTATAAAGTTCAAGAAGTTTATGTTGTATCCAAGGTTTCTAATGATGATCTTTGATTACAAGTATCCAATGCTGAAGAAGGATCCGACAATGATTCTAGGGCAAGATCACATGAATATTAGAACCTTGATGAGGATGAAAGGTTATAAGGGTGTAGCTGACAATGAGAAACCACCCAACAGGAGATTGTTTGGCGCTTTGGCTCGTCCGGATTACACTGATCCTGGCAAGAACAAAGCTAGACATGATGATAGTGACTCGGACAACGACGATCCCTTAGTGTATGCTGATTCAAGCACTAAGCGGAAGCGTCAAGTAGTCAATCCTGGAGCCAAAGGGAAGGGCAAAGGAAAGGCTATTGATCAGGGGAGCACAAAGCAACAGGTTGCTAGAAAGAAATCGACTGCGAAGAAAGGTTCGGGTTTGGTGGATGAAGAGTCTGTGGATTCGGAAGAAACTGAGGTTGATGAACAGTGGGATTCTGATGACGAGAACGTGAGGACCACTAAACGTAAGGCCACTATGGTTGGTGAGTCTGAATTATTGAATCAGTCGATTGAAGAGTCTGAGAGAAGAAGGAAATCAGTTGAAGATGAAGGTTTGGGAGTTGATTTAGCTGAGTTGAGTGTTGGAGACACTGTAGTTGTGAATTTGCCAAAGAAGACAAAGAAACAAAAGACGATGGCAAAGAAATCTAGTGTGAAAGAACTGAGAGAGAAAGAATTAGCTCAGTTGTTGAAGGGTAAGAGATTACCTGATGCTGGAACACCTTCCAAGTTATCTTCGCCAGTTACTAAGAAGCAGAAGAAAGGAAAGGAGGCAGAGACTTTACCAATCGATCAGTTTAATATTGATATGGATAAAGTGCTCGATATGTTTAGGAAGCCTCAAAAAGAGAAAGCTGTTGAAGTTGAGCCCTCCAGATCAAAGTCAAAGAAAGTGACTATTGATGATGATGTTATGAAACAAGTCAATAAGAAGATGGAGGACATGATAAAAATGCTGATTGCTCAACAAGCTGAAATCACAAAATTCAAGCAGAATGAGGAGAAGATGCTCCAAATAGTAGTTGCTTCAAAATCGAATCAGGATGAGATAAATGAAAAGATTCAGATGTTAGAAGCTAAGAATGAGAAGCTTGAGAGGAGATGTGATAGAAATAAGAACAAGATCAAACTGATCAAGGCTGATAACAAAGAGTTAAAGAAAGAAAACAAACGACTTTGTGGTTTGATTGAAGAGTTGTATAGCAGAGCACCCCAATTGAAAGAGGGTGAAGAAGATGAAGAAGAAGATGAACAGAAAGTTGATTATGAGTATTCTGAATCTGAGAAAGAGGATGATGATGAAGAGGATGATGATGGTTCGGATAAAAGTGATGATGACAACAATGATGATGATGATGACAATGATGATGATGATGATGGTGCTGAGGGTACAGGGAAGAAGAAAGGTGATGAGTTTAGCAGTGGAAGTGATCATGAAGGAGGAGATGATACTTCTAAGTTTAGTTATGAGAAGAGAACATCGCAGAAGAAGAAAGATACTGGAGAATCGAGTTCCAAGAAGAAAGGAGGGAATGTAGATTCGGATGAAAGTATCTTTTGGAACGAAAAGGTGAGATCTCTTTCGGATGATGCTAAACAGATATACAAGAATATGTTGGAAAAGAGGGAGTGGACCATTGAGTTCACTGGATGCTTCGCTGAAATATTCCAGACTGATGATCTGAGATACGAGCTGGAATATGAAGATCCAGATCTTGAAGAAGGGGAACTACCTGCATCTGTGGCGAAAGAAATTTTAGATGGTCTTGCACAGAGGGTAGGTAAGACGTTTGAGGAGTTCATGATGGATGAATCGATTCCTGATATTCCTGAAAAGGATATGGGAAGTCATTCAGATGATGTACAGACTCCAGAAAACAATGAAGTTGAGATTGAAGATATTACTCATGAGGAGTTTCCCCAGTATTTCAGAAAAGAAGATGAGAATGAAGTATTTCCTGACTTCACAGAGATACCAAACAAGTCAGCGAAACAAAAAGCGAAGAGAAGAAGCGAAGAGTTTGTTGAGAAGGTGTTTGGTGATGAAAAGAAAGATTCTTCCAACCAGTCTGATGAGTTGAAGAATTATCTGAAGAAGTTGAAGGAGATGGATGAAAACCGACCTAAGCCTGAAGCTCAAGGTAACTTTTATCGATTTCATAATGCCAAGTTCAAAGGCAGAGCTCTCGGGTGGACTTATCTTGGCAGACTGAAGTGTATTGCAGCGAAATGGGAAACCGGAATTCTGTATTTCAACAGATTCTGTGATTTGCTTACTCTACCGTATTGGGCGGTGAGAGATTTGTGCAGATTCCCAATGTCAGGTGCTGAGGTAAATGGATCGCATGTCGGTTGGTGCGCAGACAAGTTGGTTTGGGAAAGTCGTACACGATGGAAGAGATTTCAGCCTCAATATCCCAGAAGAAAAGAGCATAGGGATATTGATCCTCAAACCAACATGAAGCGTGTGACTTTGATATATAAAGCACCAAATGTGATGAGAAAGATACCATTGATGCCAATGCCACAGCATTTTAGTGCTGATTTCATATTCTGGTATTACGATTGGAGGAAAGCAGAAGCAGTGATTGTGTTGAGGGATGGAAAGGACAAATACAAGCATGTTCATGTATTTGATCCTATGTGGCTGATAAACTGCACATTCGAAGACATCATCATGTTGTTCTTTAATCCGATCTACTATGAACCGAATGACTTTGCTCAAGCGAGGAAGTACACTCAAGTTGTGGGAGTTTGTTTTGCATATGACATAAATGCAGGAAGCAACTTGGAGGGTAAACTTGGCAAAAATGTGAAGATCGCCAATGTATCAAAGCCTGTGAAGAAAACATTCGAGCCGCCAATGACTTCTGAGCAGAAGAAGCAGCTCAGAATCAAGCTGATGAACAGGACGATGGACTATCAGAGAAAACTATCCAATCAATAGTCGAGGGGGAGTTTGTTGATGCATTTTGCGACTAAGGATTGGATATACTATAATTAACACATGTTAGTAGATAGCCGAAGGTGATTCTGATGGGGCGAATGTAGATAAACTGGGCGAAGGTGAAGATGAACGGGCGAAGGTAGATGCTGACTGGACGAAGGTAGAATGGACATAGACAGAAGATCACATTCGACCACTCTTAGTGGGCGAATGTGGAAAATCTCACATTCGACCTGTAGAAAGGGGCGAATGTGCAGAGGCTATATATAGTTTTTGAGTTTTTGATTATGTAAGAGAGTTATCATTTGTGTCCAGGTTCAGTTCAGGTTTAGGAGTGTTTTTGAGAAAGTGTCTTTGTGATTCTAGATTAACATAAACGTTGTAAATGCTTATTGATTGAAAGTTAATCTATGAAAATGATATTGAAAATGATCTTGATTGTGTCGTGATTAGCATCTTATCAATTTGTTCAGATCTAGGGTTTCCGCACCTAGATTTGTGACTTGTATGATCATAGAATCCTGTTTTAGATAAAATCCAACGCTCACATTTAACCCATTTCTAAAGTTTTTAAATATTACATATGTTAATAAAGTTATTAAATTAGATGCACTGTTACAGACTTTCAATGATGGCGTAGAATTAGGAGATCACCATTTAATTTAATTAGCATAATTTAAATAAATGATGATTGCATTCCATTAGCACCGAAATTAGTAACATAATAATGGGTTACTGATGGCATTCATTGTTAATGGCCTTCATTGTGTGATTCTATATTTAATGAGGGACAACATTGAAATGTTGGCCATAGTTGAAGCACATTGCATTTTTAGACCAAACAATAATGGGTTACATGTTACATAGCTATGTAATGATTGACACAACTCTTATAAGTCATCCACATATGTTGATTTCACTAATAATAAGTAAATCACATTAATAAAAATATTTGTGATTATCATTAATCTTTATCAGTTTACATTCAAATGTTATATTTGGTAAATTAAATCCAAAGTCAAATAGCTATGTATAAACAGCGTGCCACTTTAATATTGATTCTATTATGTCTGTTGATCGATATTAATGTATTAAATTGATATTGGTGACAATAACATCAAAGTATATTAATACTACACATTAGAAAAAAAATGTAAAAAAAAATTAGTAACATCAAAATAAGGAAGGCGGCATAATTATCTATTCAATGAAAATTGCTTAAATCACCATAATTTATTCAATGATGAGACAATAAATTAAATTGCCTTATACAAAAAAAATTACCTTCCAAAAACCAGACAATTGCTTAAATAATTTCGAATTTATGTTTGAACTTAATGATTGAAAATTGCTTAAATCAATCATAATAAATCTCGTAATGTAATGATTGACAATTACTTAATGATTGAAATTCATTGATTGAAAATTGCTTAAATATATACAATCAATGTTTGAATGTAATTCGAAATTATTTTCGTTACATATATATCATAATTACAAGTCATCCAATTATTTTCGTTACATATATACCATATTTACAAGTCAAATTCATTAATTTCGAATTATGGTATATACGCCAATCTATAAATATATTTGCTTGATAAGGAAGGTTCATAATCCCATTGATTCAATTGATTAAATTGCCTTATAAAAAAAATTTAATGATTGAAAATTGCTTAAATCAATCATAATAACTCTCGTAACTATTTACAATTACTTAAAATAGAACAATCATTTTTAGAAATCCAATCAATCTCATTTATGAGACCCGATTCAAAATGGATCCCTCCAAAACCATTAACACAATCTGTCCATCCATACCCCACACTTAGGATCATTCAATCAAAACATTCACCAATGATTATGATAGACCAAAAACTTATGATCAACATGAACAATCAAGAACACTTGATGAATAATCACACCCATAATAATCCTCAAAGAAAACAATCAAAGACTCGGATTACCATGCACAAAAACCAAAACTTGGATCTGTCATGGAGTTCGATTTTAACATCTAAGATGCTAATAATCTTCAATCCAGAATCTTATACATCTCCTCAAACAAACACTCGGCCAAAGATAAACTAACTCGGCCATACCCAATGCGAACAAAAAACAATATGGACCCGGTGCCGAACATGATCGAAAACAGATAATGATTTTCGGCTCCTCATAAATGATGTTAGGATGGGCCGGCCCATCCTCGGAATCCTGAAAAAAAAAGAGGGAACATAATCACTTTCTTTCAGTGACATATCTAATCAGACTAAATAGGATTTTAAGAGCTGTCACGATCATTCACATCCCTTTCAGTAGGCAGGAAGGGCGTGGAAGCTACCGTTTCTAGAATGCAAGCAAGCTAGCAAAGAAAAGATAGCAAAAGCTACCCAACCTACTAGATCCTTTACATAAAAATAAGGGTAAGAAGCAATTTTATCCATCTCTGAATGTACCCCTAATGGATTACTTGATCCATATTGATGCAATGCGACCAGATGAAGAAGACTGGCGCCTACTAAAAGAAAAGGGAGTAAATGATGAAGAACACAAACCTATCTACCCCAGTCTCAACTCTCCATCTCCCCTTTCCGTCGCAGATCGTCGTTGTCGGCAGGCTTTGATCGGGGTCTCAACCCGAAGAAAGCTGAGATCGAGCAGCGGAGTCTTCTAGTTCATGCCACCCGATATCTCAATCATAGCCGTATTGTCTGCAGTTGCCGGTTTCATTCTAGCTCAGTCCCAGGACATGACTATAGCTAAATCGAAAACTTTATTACCTTCTATTATTTCGAAAATCTTTTAAGGAAAGGTGGCCGAGTTAGTTTATCTTTGGCCGAGTGTTTCTTTATTACCTTCTATATGATTTATAGAACAATTGTTCAACATGTTTTTGTAATTGAACAAAAGGATGACACTGGAAATCGATTTATAATACCAGCGATTGAAATAATACATCGAATACATTAGCCGGAATACATTAGCCTCTAATTTATAATACAAGCGATTGAAGGAAAAAAACGATTTATAAACTGGAAATCGAATACATAAAGCATAAAATAAAAGTTTACAAATCAGAACATATGATATGGATCCAGTTTATTAAATCGAATACATTAGCCAGTATACATATATGGGTCGATTTTATAACTGAAGATTGAATCCATATTTTAGATGCAGATTATAAATTAGAGAAGAAGATAAAGACCTCGAATCAAGAATGCAAAAGAAGGTTGAGGAATCTTGGTTGGAAGAATTGTTAGGGAAGAATTGAGAGTGATGGAAGAATGGAGACAATAAAAATATAAAAAAGGTTATTTATAGTGGATAAGTTGGAGCTCCATATTACAATGTGAATACCTCAGACTCTCTCTAATGTCTTGATTCAACCCAAGTGTATTTAATTATTATACAGATAGATGTGTTAAATAGTCTCATATGAAAGAAATTATTATATACATGACTAACAATGTATTAAGAGAAGTTTATCAAATGATGTATTAATTAGGAGAAGTGGAGGCAAATTAGGAACCATTGCATACAGTACTTATTTCTTTAGAACCAAAATTCATCTTAGACATTAAAATGGAGAGTAAATTACAAGTCAACCCATTAGTATAGATATTTAAAAGGGAGCATGATTTATAACTTCATTCATATCATAATGAGTTGATACTTGGTACACAATATTTGTGTCTTTTATGTCCATACTTGAGCATGTGTTGATTATGAGGTGTTTATGATGCTTCCCATACCTTATAATCGTTGCCCTGAACCGCCAACGACCATTTCTGGGACCCACTTTCGGGTTCATAATGCCCTGGTCCGATCTTCATTGCCACCTTTTCATCAACTATGGCTGCATAAACATCTCTTTCTGCCTTGACGATTTTAACCTAATAATGGTACATCACACACAGGGTTGGTTTTGGTTGGTTGACCTTAATTATATGAATAATGTTATATGTTACCCTATTGTTAGATCATACATATATACATCCCATGACACTTACTGTGCTCCGGCATTGTATCTTGTTTCGCTTCCTGAGTGAGATAAGCGCAGAAATCTCAGATTTGTAACGCGAGAACATGTGATCATAGAACACTGATGGTGTTCCAGGGTGAGTTAGGATGTAAGCATATCCTTGCATCTCTTTTCCACCCGGAAATCTCCAATGACCCTTCACAAGCAAGTGTAAAAATCTGTTAAACCAAATTATACACACATAACAGGTGAGTTTATAAATTATAATACCTGTGTAGAACCAGTGTCATGATTTTCAATAAAGGTGACAGCTCGAGAGGGCCACCAGCCAACAACGCCTGGAGGTTTTCCCTTCGAATCACTTAATCTCCAGTATTCACATCTTTCAATTGCCTGATTGTATGTATGTATGAAAAAACAACATACTATGAAACAAATTCAAACCAAATTAATAGAATATGGTGTGAATGTATACTTACAGAATGAAGTATTCCTTTGGTGGTGACGTCGAACGCTCCAGCAGTTCCATTGGCATCATTTATCCAATCAATAATCCGTTGGCGATGAGCGTCTTGATTGTGATCCATCTCACCATATGTGTAACTCAAAGAATCCCAATATTCCCCAACCGAAAAATATGGCTCACTTGCCTCCATGTATTCCTTTACATAACCGCCCCAAAATCCTCGTACATAATCTAGCCTCCATCCATCATACCCAATCTCTTTCCTGGGCCAAAATTAAAATCTAAATTTAAAACAGAAAAAAAACAAGAAAGTTAGATTAAGGTGAGGTGACTAACCTAAGCCAGCGTAACCATTCACCAAGATCTTTTCTTACAAAGTCTTGTGAATGATCAATATTTGGGGCTGCATGGAAATTATCTCCGCTGCTCTTATTTCCCCGGCCCTACAATGAAAACAAAAGAAACTTCAGGAATGTTCTACAACGCCGTCTTCAAAAATATGAAAGCTTGTTAGAATCTACACCTGAAAATGGGGATCGTCCGCAACAACTGCGCGATCATCCCAGTTTAATAAACCACCAAAAATGTTCCAAATACCATTTTGATTCTGATAATGCGCACAGCGATGATTTATGACAGCATCTCCTAACACCCTTACACCAACTTTATGGAATTTCTTTACAACGGATTTCAATTCATCAACGGTTCCATACCTGATCAACACATGTCACTTATCAATCTATCACATTATAAATTGTATTAAATATATATATACACACACACGCGCGCACACAAGAGTACCTTGAGTTCAAATTATATAGATCCCTTGGCATGTAGCCTTCCGCTGAGATGGATTCTGTTGGTGGTGGCAACCAAACAACGGTGAATCCAAGTGACGCCAACTCAGCAGCTTTCTCTTCTAATTCCACATACCATTTTCCAGATTTATTGGACTCCCAATTAAATCCCTGAAACAAAATTTCAAAGCCTGTACCAGTTGCTGAATGTATCTTTACAGCCGATTCAGCCTCTACAACTTCCTCCATGATCTCAGTTGGAACAGAGCTTCTGAAGATACCATAAGCTTCTGCAGCTAACTTTTCAATCTCCTGAAGAATCAATTCATGTGCTTCTTTACTTTTTGTTTTCCGTTTCGCTTCAGATGATATGCCACTTACCAGATGTCTAATTTCATTGATGATTTCATCAGTATACGCGGTATCTTCTTCAACCACGTTTTGTTCTTGTTTATCTTCCTTTTGAATGGGTACGTAAAAATCGTTTCCCATAAAATTAATCCATGTGTTATCATTAACTTTCAAAACAAACAGAAAACCAGCAGTTTCCTCATCTAATGGAAACACTCCATAGCAGCCATTCCCGCCTTCTTTTTGTTGCAATTGCGTACGCAAAGCTTTGTTTTTAAATAAATTTGTATTATCCGGATATGGTCCAGAAGGAATTTCCCAGTTTTTACTCCCATCCTTTGAGATTCCCCAATGAACGATAACATCATCAGGAATATCGGTTTCCATATTTACAAGATACTTGGATGTTTTTGTACATCTTTTTATGTGCACATTCATGGAGTTTTTAACGACGGTTTCTTGCACAACTGGATGCTCTACATAGAAGCTTTTAACAGGTTCTTTTGAGCTACCGTTTTTATTTTCTGTTTCAGAATGTGTGTCTTCCGATTGGATCATCATGCCAGAAAGCCACCCTGAAGGAACAGATTTGTTAGCCAGCTTGTTTTAGTTCTTCAATAATCAAAATGACAGTTACAGAAGAAAGACGTATGAGACGTATGATCCAACCTGGCGATATAGCAAACTCCTGTTTATTTACGACAGCATTGTCATCATCGTCTGAGAAGTTGACAAGTGGCACCTTAAAATCTCTCCCTCTGTACTGATACCAAGATCCAGTTTCCTCATCCTAAATCATTAGAAGTTAATTTAACTGCAACGACAAATGAGAACGCTTACGGTTTTAACAGCTTCAACTAGTACCTTTAACACAAAATTTATAGCTGCAATTGAACTTTTAATGTTAAAAGCAATCTTCACTTGGTAAACTGTATCTCCTTCTTCCATTGTTGCTGATTTTGTCATAGGGGTCTCAATTGCGTAGTCCTGAAAGATGAGGTACCAAATCGTAAGTATTCCGTCAATGAAGCATTGAAGTTTCTTTGATCATAAAAAAAAATGATGGAATAAGATACCTTTATGGTAATAGAGTCCAAGGGTCTCATCTCAACAGGAGGTTGATCCCATTCACTACAAGCATTAAGCAACAAAGTATAAAATTTGATATCAAAATAATGATCATAATTTAACTTCCTACACCAAAGCTATGTTCTTTATGCTTTCGTTTAATAAGTTCGCTCAAAGTATTAAAACCATGGTCAATGAAACCTGCCAATGTCGTTGACATAATTAACTCCCCAATGAAGAACCCATTTGCCTGGAAGGTTACATCCTACAGTCAGCTGCCAATTTTCCTCATCATCACCGCGATCTAATCTGATTATTATCTTTCCTTCCACCTGTGAGTGTTACTTAACCATTAGCGCTATGGCAACACTAAACATACAAGTTGTGTACAAAAAAAAAAAAAGATACAAACACAACACTTGATATTATACTCATAATTGATGTTACATCACTTATATGAAGAAATAGACATAGGAATTTGCCCTGTTTTCTAGGGGCAAAAATCACAGAAGTCCTCTTCGTAACGCTGTGGTCAAGCAAAGCATACTGAGTAAGTGTACATGACTCAACTTGTACAACAATAACAACAAGAAGCTTACCCAATTTTATCCCACCTATAGTTGTAGAAGCTATTGATAGGGTGTGGAGGGTGTGATGTAGGCACACCTTCCCTATATCCTAGAGGATAGAGAGGCTACTTCATGTGAGACCACTCGTGCTCCAAAGACTTAATATTAAGATATAAGAGTCATAAAACAGACATATGCACGCAGCGACACGAATAATAGCTATAAAAAATTTTGTTCTAAGAATATTTATACTCCCCAACCAAACATGAAATTAGGGAAAACATATAATACAGACAGAAAAACATGATCATATAAACACACAGGCAGGCAAGTGGTACCCATGCACAGGCCACCAAAAAAGAACTAGAAAAACTAAGCTCCTCGAACTCATATCCTCGACCATCATCATCATCATCATCATGCTTAGTTAATTCCACCAATAGCAAAAGCTAAGGTGGGGTCTGAGAAGGGTAAGATATAGACAGTGTTACCTCTCACCTATGGGAATAGAGAGGCTGCTTCCAGTGAGACCTCAGCTCAATAGTGGCTTTGTATCAAGCCATAGACATAAGGCAAATAACACTTAGCAATCGGTACATACCCGATTGCTGCATGTAACCCCTTGTCTTTTGGCTATCAACGTCACCACCTGATGCAACCGTCGTCGTTTTTAACGTTATTTTCACGAAATTAGTAAAATAAAGTTAAAACTAGTGCAACTTTACTTTTGGCTCCCGAGGGCCACACATATATACATTATATGCGCACAGCCATAAGCGGGCCACATATCCCCGACCATGTCATCTAATATGTGTAAGTCTAGCAAATCCTTTTTAATATACGAAATCAAAACTTGTACAAAACCCCAAATATACATTGATCTGGACAGAAAACCAGCTAACAACATATAAATTTCAAACCAATTTTAAGCTAATATCTTGTTTGATTTATTGATTCATTCATATATAATAATAAATACCAATTTTAATTCACACCCAAAATTCTATTAATTTTTTAATTATTTCTAAATGTAATCCAATATTCAGCATTATCATAAACATAAACATATACATATACATATACATATACACATTCAAATTCGATCGAACCTTATTCACGCGTTGCAAAGGAAACATTTCTCGAAAGATGACATCATCATCATCAGAGACAACAGCCTCAAGAACAGCTGTGTCAGAGGTGGAGCTCTTAACCAAACCTCTAACGTTACTGTTCAGTATCCTAGAATAATAATAACATGGTCTGATGTAGCAACGTTTGGCGCCATTATTAAGCATAGAGTTCTTTATGCTACTGTAACACAAAGAAGAAGAGTGTTTAGATTTTTTAAAATCTGTAATGGGTTTAGGGAGCTCTAATCGACAACAATGGTGGAGATGAGTCCCAAGAGAAACTGTTGCCATTGGTTGAGAGAGGAGGAAGGATGAAGAGACAGGGTGTTGATATTTTTGCTGACTGTGTTGGCTTTCTGTTAATGTTGGTTCAGTTCAAGTCTTTATTATTATTATTATTATTTTCATTTTGCACCTTCTTGTTTTTTCAAAGTTAAAGCATATCCCCTTCATCAAAAATGTATTGAGTTCCGGTACCGTGCTGAACTGATATAGTCTGCAATAAATCGGTACCAGGTGGCAGTATTCATTTTTTGGGTTTTCGGTTTCAGTGCTAGTCGGTTTTGGTATTTTCGGTATTTTTGCACTGCCGATAGAGTACTGATAGAGTACTGCCATGTTCAGTTGATATTTTTAGTAAATTTTGATATCGGTAACTTTAGTATGGTAGCGGTTTCGTATCGGTATGGTATCGATCTCATCTTTACTTTGTCGTGATATATTATTATATTTTTTAACTTGATGGAAGATGTAACTTTATTAAATCTGTAAAAAATATATATATATTTTACTTAGTAGTTATGAAAATTTAAATTCATTATTAGTAATTTTATTGTTAAATGTTGGATGTTAAAGACGTTTTAAAATTCTCATCTAATCAAATTATAGTGAAATTGATGGGTAAATATTATGTGTGGACTAGTTGCAAATCTGGATTTTGAATGTAATAAACGTTTCCAAAAATATCTTGCAACTTTTGGATTGATGCAAATCTGGAAGAGCCTTTCCAACCATGTCGACTAGACAATGACCACAAAAAAACTATACGAGGTCCCACACACACGCTGGAGTGATGAGAACTGAATCATCATTCATCAAGGTGCTTTAGCGTAACTATCTTAAACTTGAAGGGACTTTTTTGTTAGCATTTAGATTTGCGCCTTGCCGGCATCTCAATTAGAATCTATATATCCAAATTTAAGAGATTTATAAGACTATATCTCTTGTGGATACGCGAGCGGTCAGGCACGAGCAGTTACAACTGTTGGATATATAGGATACCCGATATAATTAAAAGTCGAGGTCAATGTAACCCAACCCGGTACGATCCGAAGAGTTACACGTTGGTACACGAATCAGATAAGTTCATGTGTTGGTGGATTATTATTTGTGAAATAATAATAGTTTTGAACTCGAGGGACTTAATAGTAAAGTTTACACTTTGACTAGTGAAATGGTCAAGTGTATGACTTTGACTAATTAAGTGGTCAAGTCCTTGACTAGTCAAATGGTCAAGTGTATGACTTTGACTAATTAAGTGGTCAAGTGTTTTTTATCTTTATAAATAGGTGTGATAGATCAAACTCTAATCACACATGTTTTTGAAAAGATAAAACAACATAACCCTTGTCTCCTCTTCAAGATTTGCGGCCACCCTTAGGAGTCACCGCCCCTTTGTCCGCCGCAAACCACCATCATCGCCGCCTCCGTCTTGCAAAGTGTTGCTTTCGGTTGGTCAGTGCTCGGGTGTGAACTTCCTACTAGCGAGGATTCGTTGTAACCCGCGTGTTACAATTCCGGTGTAGTCGTCAAAGGTTGATTACTAAACCCCCTATGGTTGTTTATTATTTATTTGTTTATACGCGTTTAACCGAGATCCTGATTGGGAATATTTTGTTAATTGGATTAATAAAATTAAACATATATTTTTTATATATATATAAATCGGCTCATATTATATATTGTATATAATCGATTTTATTAATAAATAAAACTGCTTCCGCTGTGTATTTGATACCATGATTCCCAACAACAGTCTCATGCTCACCTTTAGTCACAATAGCCTCACACTAACTCAATGTGAGTGAGCCAACGCAGCAGGCTCATAGCGCGAAGAAAGAAATTTGTGTTGGATTTGTAGGCCATGGTTGCACCGGTGCTCACCCCCAGCCACAACAGCCTAGGTTATTTGATAGTCACGTCGGTGGCTCACAACAATGCTTACCGTGAGCCACAACGTACAGCCTAAGGCCATGTGTACTGAGGGGTTTATAGGGGCTTTATAGATTAAAATATTAATAAAGTGAAATGTGAAGCTTTATATAAAAATGTGTGTAGTGGTAGGGGCTTTATATAAAGCCCCACTGATTGATTAATGATTTTTTATTTAAAAATACAAATTTAAAAAAGAACTAGCATTTCATTAAATAAAAAATATTACAAATACTCAAAGATCATAATTTTTTTCTCGATTTGGGCCCTGTGTTTTAGTGTCATTTCCAACACTTATCCGATTAATGTTCCGATTAAGTGGTCGTGCGGCTTCGAGTAAAACTCAAAGTCTTGTTCAAATTGTCGATCCTTCATAAGCTCGACCACCTCTCGGTTATCTTGGATACGTTAAGCCCCGATGTCACGTGTGTCTTGAAAGTGTTGGTTCATCTAGAAAAACACTATACTCAAATCGGCTACCCCCCGACGATGACTCTGTTCTCGTGGATTTTGCACTGCTTCTTCGACTGGGCGTCGTAACTCATCTGCCCCTTCCTCCCCCACAAAAAAAAAAAAACAGATTTTCTTTGGCGTTTAAGTCGATGTTTTGATTATCGGACGTTGGAGTTTTGGGCTCAACCAAGTCGGAGGTCTTTGACTTCTTTGTTAGCCTTATATTTGCTGACCTAGATGAAGAAGTTCCAACCGTCGGGCGGACGTTTCCCATTTCGAACTACTACGTAGGACCTTCCAAACCTTCAAGTACTGGAAATTCCCATGTGTGGCCTGATATTCTTCCAAAGCCGCCTCCATAATCATCTCGTCACCATGGCCGCTTTTCCAACCGAACCTTACACGTTGATAAATCGCTTGAAAGTTTGTACATTTGGTGTTCATATCGCTCCACTTGCCCGATATGGAATCTGCAGGCCGATAACCCTCCCCCTACCAAAGAGACCAGAAAATACTTCTCAGACTCGTTTCCAAAAGTTACCTTTATTTTGGTAGTTTGCTAAAAAAAAAAAACAAGAATGGGAACAACTTTGTGTGTATACAGAGGTTGTTAAGCTTTCGGATAACAATGATAAATGGGTTTGGGTTGGGGATAAGAATAAGTCGTTTTCGATTCAATCAGTAAGGAAAGTGGTCCAACATGGGGAAGATTATGGCAATAACTTTGTTATGAAGTGGGTCTCATGGGTTCCGTTAAAGTGTATCATTATGGTGTGGCGGGTGAAAATGAATAGGTTGCCAATCAAGATGGAGTTGTTGAAAAGAAGTGTCGATGTATCAAATAACATGTGTGTGTGGTGTGATTCCTGCGAGGAGTCGGCTATTCATGTGTTTTCGGACTGTATCATTGCGACTTATGTTTGTGAGCGTATTGGAAGATGTTGTGGGTTGGAGCCTATTTTTGCGTTTGATGTTAACGATTTGTTGGAAGTTTATAAAAAGGCTAGGGGGTAAAATGGGGAAGAAGATCGTACAAGGGATGATTATGGGAATCATTTACATAAGTGGGGGGTTTATTATTTTACAAATTACATTTGGGGGGTAGTGGGGAAAAAATTAAAATTGGTGATGCCTTGGTCTCATTTGGCGGCATCAAACAAATCCCCAAGATGCCGCCAAACCAATTCCATTAGTCTTTTGAAGCCGCCAATTCATACTAAGGCTTTGAAGCCGCCAATTCATAATAAGGCTTTGAAGCCGCCATTTCAATTTGAGGGTTCAATTCTTATATAATGCTACGGCCTCTTCCCATTTTCTCCATCCCATCCCACCTACACAAATACATTATATCATTCCCACATATCTCAATCCCATTTACAACACCACATATCTCAATCCCATTTACAACACCACATATCTCAATCCCATTTACAACACAATTATAGGAAACTACAACACAATATGCGATATAATACTTTTCCCGCAATTCTTCTGGAGGGTACGGTTTTTTATTGATATTGGGTCGATGTTACATTCACATGTAGTTTTAACAGTTTTGGGCGGGGATGAGCCGTGCTTAAAAGCATCCTCTCCTGTCTCATCCCCTGCTTGGCATCGCTTTTCTGGGGTCCAAAAAAGCGGTGTCTTTGGATCGGTGTTACATCCACATGAAACTACTTGGATCGATGTTACATCCACACGTGGTATAACACGTGTAGAATGCAACATTGTCACTGTAGTTTATAATATTTTGCCGTTGGTTGTCCTTGCTAGTCTCAATCTCCAGTCTACCAAACCCGGACATTCCAACAGACTCTTTAGGGGGGTCAACTTTCCAGACAAAGCCTGTAGGGCAAGGCCATCCGGTGTTGATGAATCGCATCATGTGATTAGCGACGTCGAAGACATCGGATGATGCGATTCTTCACCGTGCTACTTTGCCAGGGCAGCCTGGGTTGATCATTGGGTACCTTTAGATTTGGTACACATATTCAACAGATTGATTGATGTTCCCCTGTTTGATTCAGATGGGTTCGGACCCCAACTTGATCCCGAGCCCTTAGTTTGACTTCAATAAAGCAATTGTGATTGAGTAGTTTGGAATTAGTGATCTCGGAAATAGATTGTCTTGTAACTCGGTAGATTGTATAGTTTGATTGAGTAGTTTGGAAAAATAGTTGTTAAGTAAATTTGTATTATTTGTTTTAAATAAATCTATCATTATTACCTGGCCCGTTTTCAACAAATTGAGTTTTCAACAAAAATGACCTCCGGGCCGTTTTCGGGCCTCCCGGATCAGGCCCCGGAGACCCGAAAACAGCCCGGACTTCGTGCAAAACCCGTGTATTAGCCAAGGCCAGCGCGTCTGAAAGCCCGGATGCCTGACGGGCAGGCCCTGCCAGACTGTACAGAGGCCCAAAAATGGCAGCCTGGCCCGTTTTCAACAAATTGAGTTTTCAACAAAAATGACCTCCGGGCCGTTTTCGGGCCTCCCGGATCAGGCCCCGGAGACCCGAAAACGGCCCGGACTTCGTGCGAAACCCGTGTATTAGCAAAGGCCAGCGCGTACGAAAGCCCGGATGCCTGACGGGCAGGCCCTACCAGACTGTACAGAGGCCCAAAAATGGCAGCCTGGCCCATTTTCAACAAATTGAGTTTTCAACAAAAATGACCTCCGGGCCGTTTTCGGGCCTCCCGGATCAGGCCCCGGAGCCCCGAAAACGGCCCGGACTTCGTGCGAAACCCGTGTATTAGCCAAGTCCAGCGCGTCCGAAAGCCCGGATGGCTGACGGGCAGGCCCTGCCAGACTGTACAGAGGCCCAAAAATGGCAGCCTGGCCCGTTTTCAACAAAAATGACCTCCGGGATCTTGTTTTAGTGTTTAACGCTTGTATTTGGATTTTAATTCTAGTGGTTGTTTCTCACAACAATGTTTGAATCACATGTGGCTTAACGATTCGTATATTCATATGCATACACCAAAAAAAATGTTACAACAACAGTAATTAACACATAATTACAAGTTAAACCAGTCCGTGGGAGGCTGATTCATAAGACGTTGAGATTGCCTTCTTGGTGGTTGGTGTTGATCGTTGGGTGGTGGTCCTTGATTCTCGTACTGATCATCGGGAAAGAGGTTTAAATTCAGTGCGGTCGAAGGTCCTGGCCGGGTTGATGGTCCTGCGTCACATGAATTATGCGGGGGATGGTAATGGAAATCACTAACATCGAGATCAATCCGTGCCATCCCCTGCCCAATCGGCGTCACAAAATCCTGTGACGGAAATGCCCAACTATCTCCAATTCCAATTCCGCTTGCAATCAAGTTAGCTAGCGGACCTGTCACCGCCGGTTGACCGCTACCGGACCCACCAACATCACCAGTTCCCTGTACGAAGGAACTATCCAATCCAAACGGAGTTGGAGTTCCAAGTTGATCCAATCCAACGTCAAAGAGTTGCGGGACATATCCCCCACCCTGGTTCTGATTGTTGTTTGCCGCAACAGATGCACCAAACCCACCCTCATTGTACAACGGGCTTCCAGCTTGGGGTTGATTTTCCGCCACGTTTGTCGGCACCTGAAGGGAAGCGTGTCGCCGGCGTACCCTTTGAGGTCGTGCCGGTGCTGACAAGTCGACGGCGTCCCTTGTAAGATGCATCGGATTTTGTAAGTGTCCGACATCATTTGACATCATCATACTGTGGAACGCCGTGTTCTGTATATGCTCAAGCTGCGTGGCGAAGGACTGAGGATCATTAAATGCCTGTTGGGAGGACCGGTAAATATCCCCTATGGCATCCCTCTGCAAACAAAATTATTAGTTAGAAACCGTAAACTCAAATAATTAATGTATGAAATAGACACGTAAAAATGCTTTACCATCAGCTGGATTCTAGCACCGTCGTCTTGGAAACCGCCAACTGGGGCCGGTGCTACACTCGGATTCCCAATAAATGCAACGGTACGGCCCAAATACCATTGCATATAACCGGGCTCTGTGGAAGTCGTCCTTATGGGATCGGACCTGTAAACCGTGTTACGACGGTTATTCCAGGCGTTGATGTAGGCTTCGTGCCTACTCATCCAGTCTGCCCCGTTGTGTCCTTGCCGCCCCAAAGCATGCAGTCTTTCAAGCTGAGCCATGGGTACGGTTACGTTTATTTGGGGAGGTATGTACTGGAACATGCCAAATTGCTTCATAGCCCGTTGAGGGTAATGATGCTCAACGATCTCAAAGCATATAAGCGGACAACAGCTCCTCCAGCTTTCCATCCCACTTGAACATATGGCCGGTAGTCGATCCAAAACCGCAGTGTAGGGAGTCCAGTTGAACAAAAAACATAAAAACAAACACTTAAGTCAGTTACAAAACACAATAAATGCACGATTAATACAAAAAACTAAAAATAATTACTAACACGTGTAGAATGAACATACCATGTTCTCGTTCAACGATTGTAGTTGTGAACGATATGCTCGGAGGCAGTGGGTGGATACCTCCCTGAAGTTTAAATTGCGGTCTCTCCACCTACAAAATTAACAGTTTAAAACACGTGTTCAGTAAAAAAAATACAAAGGGATGCCATGCAGACACACATTATATTTGTTTGGGATTTGAGATATATACCGAGCCGCTAGCAGACAAGTATAATCAAACCGGTTTGAGGGTGGTCGTGGCGCGAGACACCGAATCCTCTCCCATGCCCATGTTTGAAGGAGCATCATGGGCCCGGTCACGGCTTTCCTATCCGGCTGGGTGGCATCACAAAGCCGCCTGTAAAAACAACCGAGAACCGCACTGCCCCAGCTATAAGATGCTGTTCGGCTTAGGTCTCGTAAAAATCTTAAATAAAAAACATTTAGTCTATTATTATTATTATCAGGAAATAAAGTGGAACCGATCAAATAAAAAAGGATTAAACGAGCACGGAAAATGCACGCTTCATCCGTAGCCTCTGCTTCAACAAACGGCTCCTTTAGTTTATTAATAATAACACTACCCAAAACGGATTTGCCGGACATTTGGTTCTCTGTAGGCGTAACACCTAACCATCGTCGGCACAACGCTATTGCGTCGGCAGTAGACATTCCATCATCTACCCCAGACACAACAGCTCCCTCAATAGGTAACCCCCACAAGACGTTAACATCTTGTAAGGTGACAGTAGCTTCACCAAATGGTAGGTGGAACGTGTGAGTTTCAGGCCTCCATCGTTCCACCAAAGCTGTTATTAAGGAGTGGTCAACGTATCGATAACCACAATCTATAAGGCCACCAAACCCTGCGGCATTGACAAGGTTATGAACCCGTCCTACAACAGGGTTGTCACGAAGTTCCCGCCATAGGCTTCTATCGCTACGCTTTACCATAAGGGGCTCATTGAAGTCTTCCTCGTTTACAAAAACGTGAAAGGAACGATGTCGATCGCGCAGATACAACACATCGTTGCTTAGGGGACCAGGGTGTAAGTTTATGTTTTGATTCATGGTGGGAGGAATTTGCTTGGTATGATTTTTTATAAATTTCAAAGGTTTCAGATGGAGATTGTAATGGTGTGGAAATGGATGTGTGTGGTGGTCCTTCTTCACCTCACCCTCCATTTTATAACCTCCAAGGGCTCACTCTTACACTCTCAAGAACACTATTTGCCTATCAAATCATCTGCAAATTACAAGACCATTGCATGCAATGCTAGAGACTTTGTGTGTGAGTGTGTTTTATAGCCTTCATTGGTTGCAGGAATTGTGCATGCATGAAGACTTACTCCCATTTGGCGGCAGCAATGCATGTAAGTGGATAGGCGGTATCATGGCGGCAATATTGAAGAACACACCAACGCATTTGGCGGTATCAATAAAGCCCCACATTCAATTGGCGGCATCAATGTTGACTACACTAAACCATATGGCGGCATCACTATACACTGCAAAACATTTGTTTGATGCCGCCAAATGAGACCAAGGCATCACCAATTTTAATTTTTTTCCCCACTACCCCCCAAATGTAATTTGTAAAATAATAAACCCCCAACTTATGTAAATGATTCTGATTATGGTGACAATGTGGAACCTATGGAAAGCAAGGAATGATACTGTTTTCAATGGGAAATCGGCTTGTATTGGAGACATTGTGGCTAGCGTGAAGTCTTTTTCGTTTTCATGGTTGAAGAATAGATCTAAATGTAAAAATATTGTGTGGAAAGATTGATGTAGATCCCCGTTGTATATGTTGTAAGCTTGGTTGGTGCCTTCGGTCCTTGTATTAAGGACCGGTTTGGCGTTTTTTAAATGAAAGTTTATTAAAAAAAAAAAAAAAGAAGGTTCTCCATTTTGAATTAACGTTGATCAATATTTTAAAGGCGTGTTTTTTTAATCAATACTTTTGGAGTTTTGTTTAAGTTAAAACAAACCGGGTATGTTTGGCTCTTCTAATTAAGTTACCCTCCTTATAACTTATCAACTTCTTAAAAGTTAACAAGGAGAAAATAATGTTTGAGTAATATGTTGAAAAGGAGTTTTTTGTGATTTGAAAAAGACATAAGGAGAAGTTAGAAAGTAGTGACTTTTTTATTAAAGAGAAAAGGAGATGGAAAAGGAGAAAAGGATAAGCTTATTCAAACATGCTCTAAGTTTAAAATGCAACTAGGTCGTTAGTAAAACAGAGAATTTGTCAAATTCAGAATACATAAAATCCAAAATATGCTAACTTTGTTTTAAAATGAGATGGCCTAAATCCATTTCGTTTATAAAGATGGAGGCAATGGGTTCGCGAACGCATGGCTAAGGTGAAGATGATGCGGCTACTGGGGCAAGAATGGATGGAAGAACAAGCAGGGTGTTCATCCCGATTTGGAGAAGCGACGAAGAGAGAACATAGTGTATCCGATAGATTAGTGGGAACACCATCCCTTAGCCTCTGGGACGGGATGAAGTTCTTGGGACGGTTTGGAATAATCAATCGTTTAAGAAACAAACAACATTTATCAATTGATGAATAGCTTAAAACATCTATTAACATGAGATCAATAAACTATAAAAAAAAAAATTATTAAGTAAACGCTATACATCAAAGTAGTAGGTTTATTTAGTTTTACAAACTAGAGACAAAAGATCTTTAATAAACAAACTAAAGCTACAACATAAAGTGATCAACTACATTTGGATATGAAAATCCATCATCAGCGCCCATGTTCCTCACTCAGTGCTGGTTTTCTTTCTCCACCACTGCACGGTCGTGGTCCGTCCATCAACACCACTGCGGCTTTATTCAAGAAACACAAACGAATTAAATGATTTTAACGAAAACTACAACCATCAAACGTGCTCAATTTCACGTTAGAAGTAAATAACACGCTCGCTTCGAAACGCGCCCTCTGTCCCTCGTTCAGTATTCACCTCTACGCCACCACCACTTCCAGTTTTCTCTGGAACCCACCCATCTTCAATCTTAACATTTGCATATCCCTTTAACGGTGACCCTCCCTGCTTTCTTTTCACTACTTCCATCTCCGAACCTGACTCATATTCAGTCTTAACCTTCCAACTATTGCGAGGTTTCTCGTTCGGCCAACATTCATCATCAATCTTAACATTCCCATTTGGGAAGTCTTGTTTGATTGGTGTTTTGGTCTTGCACAATTGAGTTAGACTTAATACACCTTCTTGCCTGTTGAACGCGAATGTGCACACATCGCCTTCTGAGAAATTGTGATATCTAAAGAACCTTGCCCATCCTGCTGATAAGCTGTATTTGGTACTTGTGTATCGTTCTAGCAGTATCCCCATTCTCCACACTTTTCCTTCATGGTCCTTCAACCATATGATATCTTTATGTTTTAGTCCCGCAACCCTCACAAATTTAATCGGCAAGAACTACGAAAAAAGTGCTTGTATTAATGATACATACATACACAGCTTACATAAAAGGGAGCTTATATCGGTACACCACCCCTTCTCCGGACACCAGCAAAGCTATAACATCATATGGGTCGTATGTTTTCATATGTTGGCAGTAGGTTTGAAAGATTATACATCATCACTAGTCCAATTATAAGGAAACCTAGTCTTTTACTTGTAATTAAAACTTCTTTCGTTTTATTAAAACTAATTAAAAAAGTTATAAATTTATTTTTATTGAAAACTTGAGCTGCACTACGCATCGGTTTAGATGCATAAAAACTTATACTCAGTTGTAAAGATTTTTTCTAACGAAAGCTACCTTTCTACTCAGTTGTAAGACAATGTGTTGTGGGCACCTATCGTGCCACCTCAGCTGGGTGTGAGGCGGCGCATACACTATCACGAAGGAGGGCTAGCTAGAGGGAGTGCAGGGCAGGGGCTTGGCCAGGGTCACGGGCGTGGGACGAGTTCTCTAAAAGCTTGTTTATCTTTTTATTATTAATTATTAATAAATAAAACAATCATTCAGAGTCACCTCAACACAATATCTTATTTCATATAAACTTAGTGGTGGGGTGAAGGTGAAAAACTTGTGCACCTATGTTTTAACACTTTTTTTCACATAAAGCCTAGGTAGAGCCACACAAAATAGTCTAACATACAACAAAACCAAACCACATTGTGGTGTTGACACTTATAGTAAAATGATAAGAAAACTCATCTTTTGCCAGTTATAAATTGTACATATGTGTATATGTGTATAACTTTAACAGCACAAGGTACAAGTATCTTTAGCATATTAATTCAAAGACAAATGATTCACCAAAGATAGAAGTGATTACCATGTGAGTTCTGCTGGTTTTAGTAAACACCTTTTGAAAGCAAAGATTCTCTTTTGTCTTAACCACAACATCATTACATTCACCAACAACAATAACATCATCATCATCCTTAACAACATTATTATTATCATCTGCAAAATCTTGATCAATCAGTAAAAAAAAAAAAACATTTAATTTGTGTACATAAAAAAAAGGAAAGAAACAAAGAGAGAATTAACCCAACTGGTTTTATTAAGTGGAACATATTTTTCACATCCATTGGCACCAAGGAAAGTAACAAGAAAAGTCAAAGAATCAATAAGCCAAAAGACAACAACATCCCTGCTACACAATCCAACATCTTTAACCAATGCATCCCATCCATGGGCAAAACAGTAATCTTCACCGATCTTTACAAACTGTACACTCCATGAATGGTCCCCTGATGCAGTAACAAGTGTCGGGTGTTTAGGGATCTGTTCCATGTATCTTCTCACAAATGCATTTGGTAATGACTGCAAACACAATTCATGTTGTTAAAATACATACATATATATAGATTTATATTAATAAAGAAAAGGATGGAAGAATAATACTAGATGAGTGGCAGATGGGTAACGGATGACTTTGAAGAAAGAAGGGGGGGATTCTTGTTGATCGCTACTGCTGCTATGAGTAGCCATTTACAATTGAATTGAATTAAAGAATAAAGAGAAAATTTAGGGTTGAATTGAAGAACAGTGATGAGAGAGAGAAGACTTGTATGTTTTGTTTCAAGTACAAATGTAAAAATAGTGAAAAAGGTGATAGCAAACCTAGGTGAAAAGTAGTTTCACCAACTTTTTTTTATCATTAATACCATTTATAGTGTTTGACTGTTAAGCCTTGAGGCGTTACATAACGTTAGATGGGTGTGGTTTACTAGACTATACATTATACGTTGTCGTACGAGCAGAGCAAGCAAGTGTTAGCGAGTCACATGGCTCACAAACACGATAACGGGGTGGTGCGAGGGAGGCCGCGAGTGAGCGGGTGTGAGGGGCTCGAGTGGGCTAGCGTGAGAGGGAGATGAGAGCAACGACTCTTTTGAGGGGCTATTAGCGTGTTAGGGAAAGGAGAGTCACAACAGGGTCATGTGAGCGAGCAGGTTCTTTTATCCGGTGCCACGTCAGCTTCTAGTTGGCGCGATATGATAGGATAGAGTTTGTGCTAAAGGTGAGCCACAACACATAGTCTTAGGGGGGTGGGGCACTCCTCGGCAGGGACAATTGGTTACTGTTGCCGAACAGCAACACTGTCGCTACCCTCTCAGCAACGGTCTAAAGGGAGGCACCTCGGCAAGGTGTTACAGCGTTAAAATTGTTGAAGTTCATGTTTATTTGACTGTTGGCAATGGTCAAATAAATTCCAAGAGTCCTATTTGTTTAATTTATTTTTTATTTTATTTTCTTTTCTTTTAAACTTATAAATACAAATCACTCTTTACTACTTCATCAAAAATCTTCACCATTCACTCAAACCGAAAAATACAATGGCTTTTTATTAATTTTTCGGACGATGATCTTGGGATTTTTTTACCGGACGATAACTCTGAAGACGACAGTTTTACAAATGATAGTAGCATAAACCATTTTAAAGATATTATCGAGCAAGCCGAAGAGGAAGACACCGCTACATCCTCACATGTTCCTTAAAAATCGTTAAACGTGATCGCCTAAAAGGCAACGAAACTCTTATGAACGATTATTTTGTTGATGAACCAAAGCACAATGAGGAACACTTTCATTGCCGCTTTCGTATGTCGAAAATGTTGTTTTAAAAAATTGTTGGTGATGTGGAAACACAATATCCTTGGTTTCAAGAGGGTATGACGAGAGGTATAAAAGAGTTTTACGGCGATACAAAAAGTTGTCTCCGCTGTGAAACAACTCGCGTTCGATAATACTCCTGACAAGAACGAGTATTTACAAATGTCTAAAGGACTTCGCGGAAATGCCTACAATTTTTCAGCAACGCTGTAAATCAACTCTACAGTAATGAGTTCTTACATAGGCCGACAAGCCACGATGTAGCGACTTTGTACCAAAAACACGAGGAAAAACATCACATTCTCGGGATGTTAGATGGTATCAATTGTACACATCTGGTTGGAGGTTGTATCCGAAACATTTAAGAAGCCAATTTATGAGAGGTGATCACGAATACCCAACGGTGGTGCTCGAAGCAGTTGCCTCACAAGATTTATGAGTTTGGCATAGCAATTGTGGTCCGTCTGGTTCACTCAACGATATCAATGTGCTCTAGACATATCTAATATTTCTTGCATAACGGAATGGACATACATACAAACAAACAAACAAACGTGGATACTATTTAACCGACGGGATCTACCCTACTTGGTCAACGTTTGTGAAAACATTTCCATATCCATCGATTCGGTTGAGAAAAAGTTTAAAAGATTGCATGAAGGGTCAAGAAAGGATGTGGAACGATCTTTCGATGCTCTAAAGGGGAAATAGGGCATACTTAGACGTCTCATGCGTGTATGACTGTAGATAAGATCATAAGCTTGATGTATACGCGCATGATATTGCACAACATGATATTAAAGGACGAGGGAAAAGTTTTCTCACCGGTACACATCCCATACCTCGTTGTGCAACCCGTTTTTAATGATGATGCCCTCATTGAGTTGATGGATCGAGATATGCATTTTCGACTTCGATTTGATCTTGTGAAACATATTGCAACTCAAGATTTAGCATACCTCTATGAAGAGCCACAACAACAAAACAAAGAAAACGAAAACGATATTTAAATTTTATTATCATTTTTTTATTTATTGGAATTATCTTTTTATTTTTAATTTATTAGAATTACGTTTTTAAATTAAATTAATTGTTTTACTTATTTTAAATAAAAAATATTAAAGTTCTAGGCAAAGTATCATAGAGTGTCGCCACCAATGATTTGGTGGTTCTAGTGTACTTTGGGGTGAAAATGATATGGCAGCATAGGAGTGGTCATGGCTATGGTACCCTAGAGTGCCCCTTCTCCCCTTGGGCCACCTGGGGCACAACTAGAAATCTGTTTGGGTTCCTACTATCTGTGCAGGAATATTGTCCCCTCTTATTCGGGTATCTTAAGTCGAGTAATGGGTTGGGGTGTAGTGCCCGTGTGTGGTAGGAAAGAGAGAAAACTGTAAAAGCTGAGGTAGTGTTGCATCCAAATAGGTATTTTGAGGTAGTGGACTAGGGTGGTGATGTAGCACTACTCGATTGGACAAAATCAGGGTATATCGGGTTGGCGCCCCGCCTACCCTTTAACCATCTAATGCTCTCTAACGTTGTGTTTCCGAGTCTCATTTAAGGAGGACAAAGAAAGGAAATGAAGGGAGATCCTTGTTCGAGAGTTTTTTAAGATTGGAAAGAAAGGAAATGGGAGGATGGTTGTTCTAAGGTTTATTTTTTTCCAAGAAAAAGATAATCCGGGAGAAAACAACATTTATCTTCATAATCTTAAATTGAACTTCATCTTCTCAAATTGAAAAGATATGGAGAGAAAGAAAAGAAGTAAAAAGAGGAGAAAAGAAAACAAGGGGATGAGATGTCTTTCTTTTCTTTTCTTTAATTTTCTCTCCTTAGTAAACTCCGGAACGTATCGTAAGGCTATGTAGAGTGGTTTACAACTCACAAGTGAACCATCATCACCATCCTCTACCTTATCGTCACGTTAACATCCTCTTCCATCATCTCTTCCGCTAAACAATGGTGTGCTTCACTAGTGGAAATCATCATTGCATGTCCCAATCCACCAATTATTTCTCTCTTCTCTCTCAATAGTGGCCTACGTGGGATTCTCCATGCTCATCACCATCACTAAAGGAATCAGGGGTGTTCCACTTAAAAAAATAAATTCACTTCACTGATTTCTACCAGTATGCACTGTCACATCACTTCATACTGTTCCTGCACTGCCACATCACTTCATTATTCATTTCACTTAAACACAGTTTTGAAGGTAACACTTCACTGATTATTTTGTTTATTTTAATTTAAATTTAATAAAAGTAACGGATTTAATTTATCCCAGCGATAATATTGTCGTTGCCTAACGGTTAGAAATTTACGCCCGGCTTTTTACCCTATAAAACCCCATAATTTCTAATACCAAAACCAAAATCAACTTTTAATCATCTCGTAAAAATGACCCAGTGGAATTTAGATGAGGAGGTCTTGTTGGTGATGTCGTGGATAGATGTCAAAAACCAACATCATCCCTATTCAGGGAGGAATTCGTTTTGGCACAACATGTTGGTGGAATTCAGCTTACTAGACGGTACAAATGACAGCACCATTGATTCGGTCGTTAGGAAGTGTGCGGATCTCAATGCCAAGTGTAACCGATGGAACATCCTCTTCGAAGTCACGATGGCGGAGCACCCTGATGTTGTCGAGGATATGCCAATCCAACTCACACAAGTCAACTATGTGGCTACACACGACATCAATTTCGAACATGTTGCAACATGGCAATTATTGCGTTAGGTTAAAATAATGCAGTTTGATAGTTGTAATTTCTATGATATTAATGTTTAGTTCATTCCTAAAATTTAAATTATTACATACCTAAACTTAAGAAATACATAGCTAATAAAAAGAAAGAATGCGCAATTGACTCGGGCAAAGAGCAGTCATGGTCACTATCATGTCCGCCAACCTCTCATATCGATATTCCTCACTTTCGGGTGTCGGACAAGACATTTCCTGATCCTCATCCGAATACATTACGTATTCGACCCTAGGACCAATTCGTAACCATCAACCCAACTTGGAATAGTTGTGGCTGTAGCTGGTGAATTCTGCACTATAGGAGTGTTACGCACTGGGACTGTAAAAGCATCTCCAATCTGTATCACTCCTAGTTGTAGTAGAGACATTGTGTAATCATATACATAATGCAATTCTTCCGTCGACGAATCTCCAGGAAGTTGTGACTCATAAATTTCAAATGTTGAAGGGTTTGACTTCGATGGGTTGGTAGCCGGTCGGTGGGTTTAAAGTCGAAGGGTTTGTTGTCGGTGGGTGTGTAGTCGGTGGGTTGTTTGTGGGTTGGCGGTTTTGCACGAGATGATTTGGCGACCATATGTAATCGCAAACAAATTGCCACCACCCATTTAAATATTAATGTATGTAATTGTATAAAATTTTATGTGTGTGAAATAAAGTATATGATGTTCATAAAGGGTGGTAAAAATTTCTTTCCTTTTTAAATTATAAACGGTCAAATATGGTAAATAAATTAGACTTTTGCATTTAAATGTGGCATTCACTACCCGTTAGATAATACCATGGAAACGGTCCACGGGACCCTACCGATACCCACGACGGTCGTGTTACTGTGTGGGTACTGGGGTACCCGTGGACAATACGAGTGGCGCCCTATCACCCCTAAGGCTAGGAGTGGTGTTACACTAGTGGCCATGAAGCCGCCTAAGCTTCACATCAACCCACGATAATGCTTCACTAACCCACACTGTATGGCCTAAGGGGCAATTTTAGCTAGGAGTGGTGTTACATTAGTGGCCATGAAGCAGCCTAAGCTTCACATCGGCCCATGATAATGCTTCACTAACCCACATTGTATGGCCTAAGGGGCATTTTTCACAAAATCAGCGTCATAACGTATTTCAAAAAATGTGCAATCGTTAACGTCTTTTAATGTCATTTTTTGCTTTTCAATTTTTTTCCCTCATTAGGCTTGGCTTTGTAACAGAAAACGTCTCTCCCTCTAGTGTTTCATGCCCTTCACCCCCTTTGCCGTTGGCAGGGTGTTAGCTCATTGTGGATATCCTAAGATATAGAAACATTTTACCTGGACACCAAAAAAACACATAAATTGATGAATTGCTTAGAACATCAACTAACCGAAAAACTATTAAAAAATAGTTAAGCTACAAACTAGAGACAGAAGATTATCAATAAACAAATTAAGCTACATCATAAAGAGACTAACTACATTTGGATATGCAAATCCATCATCAGCGTCAATGTTCCAAACTCAGTGGTGGTTTTCTTTCTCCTCCACCACTACACGGTCATATTCCCGTCCGCCACTACCATCGCGGCTTTAGTTCAAGAAGCACAAACGAATTAAACGATCACCATTTCAAGTTAGAAGTAAACAACACGCTTGCTCCGAAAAACGCTCTCAGTCCTCGGCTCAGCATTCACCTCCACACCACCCACGCTGCTCGGTCTCTCAGGCGGTCCCATATCCCTCTTTCGTTTCCCCACCACCGTCTCTGGAACCCATCCATCTTCAATCTTTACTTCTGCACATCCCTTTAACCGCGACCCTTCCCTGTTTCTATCCGCCACTTCCATCTCGGGGTCCAACTCATATTCAGTCTTAACTTTCACACCACCACTGCAAGGTTTCTCAGTTGGCGAGCATTGATCTTCGATCTTAACCTTCCCATTACCATAACATGACTGGGTTCCCGTGTTTCTGTTCACTTCTTCCATTGGAATTTCTTGTTTGATCGTTCTTTTGCTCTTCAACACTTGAGTTAGATTTATTACGCCTCCTTGCTTGTCGAACGTAAATGTGCACGCATCACCTACTGATAACTTGTGATGGTTACGGAAATTTGCCCAACCTGCAGACAAGCAGTATTTGATAGACCCTGATTCGTATGAAGCTATCCTCATTGGCCACTCTTTTCCCTCATGGTCCTTCAAATCTACGCTCTCTTTTCGTTCTAGTCCCGCGGCCTTCACAAATTTGATCGGCAGCAACTACAACCCACAAAAAAAAAAATTGATTTTATTAACAAATGCATACGTTACACACACCACGCAACAAGTGGCTGAGGTGAGGGGAAGTGAGTCATGTAGATTGTAGGCTCACACAGTGGCGAAGCTTGACCTGAAGGTTCGGGGGGTCGGAAGTCACTAGTTTCGGGGGTCGAAACCCTATATTTTCAAAATTTTCTATACGAATACTATATAATCAGAACTTCTGCGCGAAAATTCGGGGGGTCGGCCGCCCCCTCCCGCCCCAACAATGCTACGCCCCTGGGCTCACACTCACGAGAACACCACTTTGGGCTAGTGAGTGGTGAGTGGGCACCTCATAAGTCCAACCCGAGATGCCCCGCCCCCACCGTTTATAGCTCAATAGTGTAAATTTCTCCGTTTTCATTCGAAAAATTTGTATATATCGAGTCTGGTCCCCACCGAGTTGAAAAACATTTAGAGTCTTGTGACTTTCAGTCCTCATCAACTAAAAGTTCAAGCTCCGCCACTAACTGAAACCGAACCGAACCAAACCATTGTCACTCAGGCTGAAAGTGGACCAAAGACCAAACTACAATGCTTACATAAAGAAAATGACAAAAAAAAAAAGTGCTAGGTCGTTTCCCAAGAATGAAAGGATAATTTCGAGATATTGTACAACTTCCACATCATAATGTACAACTAATGCAGTTCATAGGATAAAAAAGTAAAAAAGAGCAACATTATTGTGGTGTCACAGTAAGATGATAAGAAAACACATCTTTCGCTAGCACAAGGTACAAGTATCTTTAGACTATAAGGAGAGGGGGGGGGGGGGGGGGGGGGGGGGGGGGGGGCGGGAAAGAGGGGGATGAAGCGCCATGTGGCACTTGTGGGACCCTTGTGGGGGGGAAAATAATTGTGGGGAGTGGAAGGGGGAAGAAAATAATATTATATTATGTTAAAGTTAAAAAAAAAAAAAAAAAAAAAAAAAAACCTGACCAATAGATCGCTGCCACCTCAGCCCCACCCCAAGCCCCACGCCAGTGAATCCCCTCCCGCCCCCCGCCAAGCTTCCCGCCCTACTGGCGGTGGTGTTCCCCCCTTCCCGCCCCTCTCCCGCCCTCCACTCCTTACAGTCTTAGCATTATTAATATTATGTGATTTAAATTTAAATAATAATAGAAATAATTCACAAATTTCAGAAGTATTACTATTACCATGTATCTTAAAGATCCCCGACTAATGTCCTTTTTAAAGCTAAGATTCTCATCTTGCATGTCCTCATCCTCATCATCATCATCATCATCATGGTATTCACCATCATCATCATCATCCATAACATCATCATCATTAACATCTGCAAAATCTTGATCAGTCAGTTAAAAACAAACCAATTTAAATTTATTTTATTCAAAATAAACAACTAAAAACAGAGACAGAACTCAACTGGTTTTATTAACCGGAACATATTTTTCACACCCATTAGCACCAAGAAAAGACACAAGAAACGTTCTAGAATCAATGAGCCAAAAGACAACAACATCCCTGCTACACAATCCAACATCTTTAACCAATGCATCCCATCCATGGGCAAAACAGTAATCTTCACCGATTTTTACAAAGTCTACGGTCCATGAATGGTCCCTTGTTGCAGTAACAAGTGTCGGGTGTTTAGGGATCTTTTCTATGTATCTTCTCACAAATGCATTTGGTAATGACTGCAGACATGATTCATGTTGTTAAAATACATGCATGATTATATATATAGATTTATAATAATAATAATAAAAAAATAAAGAAAAGGATAGAAGATAATATACCAGATGACCAGAGGATGGGTAACGGATGACCTTGAAGAAAGAAAGAGGGGATTCTTGTTGGTCGCTACCGCTATGAGTAGCCATTTACAATTCAATTGAATTATAAAGTTGTTTATTTTTTTGTTTTTGGGTTATTTTTCACTGGAAATTTTAGGGTTAAAACTGAAGAACTGTGATGAGAGAAGAGAGAATTTTTATGTTCAGTTTCATAGTACAAATAAATGGTGTTGACCGAACACCACGTTCGCCTCTTTTTAATAAAAAATCTATCTTATTTTTTACAATTTAATTTATATGGTCTAATTTCTAAAAAAAACAAACATGGAGCTTTCTACGGGTGACACATAGATTAAAAAAACAACAATTTGGTTTGGAAGCAATGGGTGAATTTTAATTTTCCGGTTTTGTAATGTTGTAATAGTTTGTGGGTGATAAGCTTGGGTGTAATTTCATCTTTAATTTGTATTCGTAAGGATTTTAACTAACAACTTCATATTGGTAAGAGGTGACATAATTGTGTATTGATACAGGTATTTTGCTGGGTACCAACATATGTAAACAATTTTTGTGATGAATAAATGAAGTTTTGTTAAAAGAAAAGTCCAATTTCTCAAAATAGTTTCGATACATATATAATTTTAGAAAATATTAGGTTCTATATTTAGCTTGGCACTGAATCTATTCTCCAAAATAGAAATTAAATTTAGAGATTTGATTTCCATTTTCGTAATTAAGGATTCAATATTCGTTTTTCATATCTATAATCTATAATACATTATAAAGGAGGAGTTATGTACAACAAGGTAATTTGCATTTCCGTACAACTTAACAAGCAACATATACAACATATTTAAGCAAGAAATTTAAGGGTATTATGGGTATAATTGGGACAATTAAGACACTTAAGAGGGTAATATAGACATTTCATCCACTTCCTCCTTTACAATATCAAAAGACTTTTACAATACTACCCTCCTTCTTCCATCCATACCCTTCAATTCTTTGCCTTCTTCCTTCATCAATATAGATCATTAACCTCTTGTCCCTTCAAGTTCCGTAACCTTTAGGATCAAATTGAATGAGATTGATTGTGAAATTCAAGTCCTCCTCTTATAACATTCAATTGTAGGCCACATGAACTATCTTGCCTAAAAAAATGCTTTTGTAAGAACTATTACTTATTTTACTATTTGCATTTTCTTTGTTTGTTGCACAAAGTTTGCAATGTTTTATATTGTTTTTTTTTTTATTTATGCACCTAGATTTGGACAAGCACATTGCAACGAACAATTTTGACTGCAAATCAAATTGCTGGATTTCCCAAGGTTAGTTTTACATGTCACATAAATTGCTTCTGTGATCATTTACAATTTGTAAAATTTGTGTACTTTCTTTACGTTATAGATACAATGGCGTGCACTTGATGAGATAAATGTTGGTGTATGTGACGGTATGACGTATGAAGAACTAAAGAAGAACATGCCTGAAGAATACGAGTATGTTAAATATGAAATATTCGATTTTTTTTTTTTTTTGTAATTTTATACCTTTCCATTCAATGGTCTTTTTTTTAAAGGTCAAGGAAGAAAGACAAACTCAAGTATCGATATCCTCGTGGAGAGTCGTATCTCGATGTGATACAAAGGTATTGAATTCAAATACAAGGAAAAATATCTGTTGAAAATATAGAAAGTAAATAATTAAAGTTTTGGTATTTTAAGCAACGTCAAAAGTTTGCAGTTGTGCATATAACAGGTTGGAGCAGGTTATTATTGAGTTAGAACGACAACGCGCGCTTGTTGTAGTCGTATCTCACCAGGTAAGACAAGGCAACCACAAAATTTTACCTCCACATATGGGTAAAAAAAACTAAAAATAAAACGGGTTAAACGTGTTTGTGAAGTGTATTTTAATACATGTGTATGTATCAATATAGCTTTTGAATAATATTTAGGGCATTAGTTTTTTATTAACATTTTTAAATCAAATGAATATTATTTTTGGTGGGCGTGGCCCAAACCGTATGTAAATTACATGTTACCCAACTCATCCATTGAAAGATTTGTGCAATGCAAACATGGGTTTAATGAATTTGTGCATTGCAGGCTGTTATAAGAGCTTTATATGCCTATTTTGCTGATATGTCATTGAAAGAAATTTAACACATAGAGGTAAACAACAAAACATTAGATCAATCTTTTCGGTCTTTTAATCTTTGAAAACACGTTAACACATTTGAATATCGGGAATTTCAGATGCCGCATCATAGGAAGTTCTGGTACCAAAAAAAGATACTGACTATATTTTCCTCGCGTAACGAACCCGCTGCAATGCGCGGGCATTACCACTAGTATTCATTAAAAAGAAAAAGATGATGAATGTAATTTAGGTGTTTTAATTGAATAAAGATATAGAATGAGATACGTAGGTTTTTTAAAATAAAAATAAAATTTATATAAATAGGGTTTTAGTTAAATGATACGAATGAGAATAAAATGTCGAAGGTAAATGTTGTTAAGTGATCAATAATATATTGCCAAATGCCAACTCAAGGAAAACTGAATCTTTTGGTTGTAGAGTTTTTTTGTTTTTTAAGTGAATTTCATTAAAACCGGTAAAAATTTGTTTCTAAGGAGGAGAACGAGAAGCCCCAAAAATTACATCAAAGTGAGATTACACCATGAAACCCAATCATAATGATTATCCTTTTTTTCTATACTAGTGGGTTTACCCGCGCATTGCGGTGGGATCCAAAAAACTTGTAATATGCTAGCAGTTTTTCCACCGCGCATTGCAGCGAGTAAATCCTGTCGACAAACATGTATTCTTTAAAGTTTGGTTCGTATTGGTCGACTTATTGTATAAAGTTCTAAGAAAATGATATGGGGACCGTAGTTCTTGACGCTTCTTAAGCAAGTTATCCTCTTGCTTATATACACACACAGTCATTGATCAATTAAAGCAACACCGGAATTTGAGAGGAAAATCCTTCAAGGAAACAAATTTTACCTGGAAAATTCAACTTTAGTGTCATAAAGATCCAATACACATACTTGTAAATTAAAAAACACAAAGATGTCAAATAAGTATCAAAATCATTAAAGCATTAGTTCCAAATTAGAATAGGGTATTTTTTTCACAAAACTCTAGAACCCAAACTTAAAAAAAACAACCTCGAGTATTTACAGTTGCGATGTAATTAATTGTAAGATTCTTTTATTTACATAGGTGAGTCGTAGTTGTAATCTTATTCTTTGTTTGTAATGTTTTTCTTAACACAACAAAGATTATTTTTCCCATGAATTGGCCCAACCAAACTTCCTATCGAACACACTTATGCGATACACAGTCACAATTTGCCCAACTGAACTTCCCATCGAACACGCCAATGCGGTATACAGGCATGATATTTCAAACTTCCCATCGGGCTCAGATTGTTTTGCCATCCCCTAATAATGTTAGGCTCTATAAAAAATGAAAATTGCCATTAAAGCTCTAATGTTATCATTCAAAGTAAATTGAGAAAAATTTGTAATTTATTTTTAAAATTTCAAGTGAAATCAACAAAGCTTCAAATTTATACTCAAATGATGACATAGGAATGCATGACTGTGAGCACCAATTATAATCTAAGTTGTCAAAGGTGCGCGTCAGGGGCGCGGTGCTCAAGGTCAGCTCAACGCACCATATGAGTAGTTAACTGAAAGACACGGTTTCTAGCTCTTATGAGTGTGCTTATACGCCTTGACAAGATAGATTACAATATAAATCTTTCACACACATCACTATCAAATGTCAATAAGCTAGGATTTGCTTCCCTCTCCTTATTGTAAACCATGCGGGTAAAACGAAAATGACAATTGGAAGCGAATATCACATTATAACCGTAGAAGAAAATAAGTGTACTTTAGAGAATATAACATAAACTAAAATATGTATGTACATGGAAATGGGTTGATGAGATGTGATGTCTCCAAAACAAAACAGATTTGATTCTAAAAAATAAACAATTCAATTGAATGATAAACATAAAACTACAATTTACAGAAATTGAAATAAAAAGATTAATGTAAAAGAAAACACGAACAAAATAATGAAAAAAACATATATAAGAACTAACAAAAAGATTAAAAACTAAATAACTAAATAAATAAATATATATAAAAAATATACAAGATTACAAGTGTTGAACAATTGTAATCAAATGTTGCACATAAGGGCATAAAGGGAAGGATTTGACAAAAAAATAGTTGTTTACCTTATGACCTTTTGTATGCCATCTTAAAATTGACATGAAGTGACTAGTTTAGCCATCTCTCCTCCTTTATAATGTAGTATAGATATAAATTTATACCACAAAAAACCACAACCTTTCAGTTTCACCTCCGCGATGATGTCCGCAACTTTAGCCTCTTTGCTTCTGAATATCAACTCCTTTTGGGCCTTCCATATACTCCAACAAGTTATGATGATAATCCCTTGAATCGCTTCTCTATAAACCGGAGGACGCCCACAATTCTTGAAGATTTCTATCAAATCTTTCGTATCGAAAGCAACAAATTCTGGAATACCACACCAACGAGAAATAGCTTGCCTTATCCCACATGCGAAAACACATCCAGTAAACAAATGAGATGCCGATTCCATACCTTCCTGACATAACTCGCACCTCAGATCTTCAGTATGTATACTCCTTTGCGCCAAAGCAGTTTTCGTCGGAATTCTTTCTATCATCGCTCTTCAAATGAATATGTTACACTTTAGCGGCAACTATTTACACCATTGTATAACATAATCTGAACTCAAAACCTGGCTTCTACACAACCATTTCTTGACTGCGGCTACCGAAAATCCATCCGATGACCCCTACCACTCCCATCGATTTACAATATCAGTGAGAACTGTACCTGCAAGTTGTGCATTCAGGTCCGTCAATTCCATTTCACCCTGCTGAGAAAGCGAAGCTGATTTCCACTTCTAGCCAAACGCAGTAGCTCTTCCAAACCTGAAAAGCCGATTTGCAGCAGTACAATACTTTTAAGCTTCCAAATGAAAAAGGTTTGGATATTTGGCCTTCAAAGTAACATCAAATAGCCATGGATCGAGCCAGAAACAAGTCGATCTTCCTAACCCAATCTTACTTCTCATTAAAGAACAGAACTTTGACCTATCCACTGTCACATTTACTCCAAATTTAACTATATTCACCCACGTGCTTCCACGACTACCCATAACCGGATAAACTTTCCATTTTCTAGCCCTCAAATGGATAACATCTATCACTTTCCTCCAAAACGCATGACTCTCCGATCTATATCTCCACAACCATTTTAAGATTAGTGCATTATTACAATTTTCCAACTTAGTCAAGCCCAATCCGCCTTCATTCTTCAGAGAAGCTACCTTATCCCATTTCACCCAATGCATTTTTCAAACATCGCTGGAACCTTCCCATAAAAACTTTTTTTTATCAAACCTTCCAACATCTCGATCACTTTCTTCGGTGCTTTATAAAGTGAAAAATAGTAGGGGCTGTTTGGTAGCCTCTTAATCAGCCTCTTAACCATTCAGGTCTGAATCATTCAGCATTCAGGCTGTTTGTTTCAACATCTGAATGGAATGATTAAGTGCTGAACAATTAAGCTAATAAGGGATGCTGAATGATTCAGCTCTTAACCATTCAGAGCCTCTTAACCATTCAGACCATCTTAATGATTCAGCACTTAATCAATCAAACAGCCCAGTAGTTCGGTAAGCTTTGAAGGACCGATTTGATTAAGGTTAATCTACCTCCAATGGATAACACTTGAGCCTTCCATTTTAATAGTCAATGTGTGATACAAAATATAATTCAAATAAGTAACTAAATAAAAACAAAATAATAATAATAGAAATAAAGATAGTAATAAAATGTAAAATACACATTTTTGGCCCATTATCAAATTCTTTGTCAAAAACTTACTAGACATAAGGTAGCACCTTTATTCATACAAAACTTATAAATTAATATCGTATCATGTAAATTCTAAGAATAATGTTAGTTAAAAATTAAATTTAGTTGGAATCCAAATAGAAACACTCGATGGAAATAATTCTAAAATTTCCTTTACATTATAAGACCACATGGTGCCATGAGGGCAATAGTACAACCCGTGAGGACTTTACCATTTGAAAGAGGCAACACCCAAGGGCAAGGGTGGTTGGGTGGTATGGAGGGGCTTGTCCTATTCTTTTCAAGCCTATACACCCTCTGTAGTCTAATAATATGAATTTCTACCTCCTTTACACATAAAGGTCACCACCATTCTACCTTCACCAGCCATTGTCACAATAACGGTGGTGTAGGTGGTGGCAACAACGGTAGTATTTAGTTTATAATAATTGTTTTGTGAATCAAATTCATCACAAATTTGAGATCTAAATTGATATTTTTTTTCCAATTTATCTTATATTATTCTAATTTATAATTAATGAAAATAGCTCACACCATATGAATCCTTACATTATCGATTGCATAATTACTACCTTTTTAAAAAGTTGTTATCGTTAACAAAGTCGTTAGGAAGTGCGGTATGGTGTTATGAAGGGGTGTCATGGAGTAACATGGCTTCGTGGCCATGTTTTGCACAATGCCCCTTCATTCGTGATTGTGAAAGATGTGGAAAATTCCACGGTGGCCATGAGACCAAAAGAGCAATTGGATTGGACCGTTGAACGGTCAATTATTTTTAATACCCAATATTTAAATCAATTAACCTTTAAAAAATTTACATCAATTCTTTACCATTCTACTAAAAAAAATTTACAATGATCCAAAACAACCACCATTTATACCACCCGTTGATCCCTCTATGTATTCATTTGCCGATCTGGTCAATCTAAAAACACGTTTCAATTATGTATGCAACAAATGCAAATGCAACAACAAAATTTGTTTACTTTCTTTTAAGTTATTTATTTTTTTAGAATAATAATGAAAGTTTACCTTTTTGTGTTAAAATTAAATGAATTTGATTAAAAAAAAAGAGGAAGGGATAGTGGAGGGTAGTGAACCACATAACTGGATAGTGGAAGGAGATAGTGACGTGGCGTTGAGGTGGAACTATCTTTTCTTGCTAAAATGTCAACAAGGGTTGAATGTGAATGTTAAGTAGTGTTGATGTATTGATGCTCCATTGTATGTGTAATGATCAACCTCAAAACCTTTTAAGCTGCAATATCATGTGAGATAATGGAAGGAGATATTGTTCTCAAAGTCATTTGCATTTGTTGCATACATAATTGAAACGTGAGACCACGCTCTAATGAATTGCAGGTAATACAATTAATGATAATCAAAGATCCTTAGGCATTCATTGTGTATACAAAAAAAAAAATTAAAAAAAAATTGAGGTTGTATTTTCATTTCCTAAAATAATAGGTGCGTTCTATTTTTATTTTTTTTAACGGCCAACAAACGATATCTCAACTACCCGGGGTTTTCACCAATTAGTTACAAAAGCATTCCATATGTCTGTGGGTGAAGACAGATCTTAGGTACTCGTTCACAGGTTGCGCTGAATAGCCAGAACCCATGAAGCGACAAATTCTAAAGAAAACCTATCTCCACCTACGGAAAACATGACAATGAAAAAATGATTAGGGTGCTGTTTGTTTTTTCTGCAGGAAAAGTTCTGCAGTCTGCGGACCACATCTGCAGACATCTGCAGGAGAAGAGGTGGACCAAAGTTCTGCAGTCTGCAAGAAGAAGACTGTTTGTTTGTTAATGTCTGCAGACTGCTGACATAAACTGAAATTTAAACAAACTGATTTTTTACAGCAGTCTGGTGGTAGACCGTGGTGGTGGTGGTGGTGGTGGGTGGTGGTGGGTGGTGGTGGTGGACGGTGGTGGTGGACGGTGATGGTGGGTGGTGGTGGACGGTGGTGGTGGACGGTGGTGGGTGATGGTGGACCGTGGTGGTGGTGGACCGTGGTGGTGGTAGACCGTGGTGGGTGGTTGTAACACCCCGACGTGTTACGGGTCTTCTAAAACGGGTCGGGTCGGACCCAACCACCCGATTATGAAATAAAATAGTCAAAGCTCGAATCTCGCGGCTAACCGGTTCAACCGAATATAGAGATAATGATTATTGGATTTTTATTATCTCAATGCTCCTTATCTTTTAATTAAAACGCCGCCAAACGTTTTATTTAAACTCTTATAATCATTGCCAAACATCCTGAGTTCCAGTAATTATCCCCATGGCCAAACACCCTCTATTTTTAATCCCCCTATATAAACCCCTCTTCTCTAACTCTCTGCCTCTCATCTCTCGCTAGTCTCTCTCTCTGTACATAATAAACACACACATATGTGTTATTCTCTGAACTAGAAAACCCAGCCGGACAACCATGGCGGCTTCGCCGCCTCCGCTGCTTCTTCCGGTCATCGTCATCCTTCTCTCCGGCGACCTCCTTTCTCTATGTATATTCCAGGAACACACACACGGAGGTGTGTGAGAACAGCGGCAACAGCAACCGGTCACCCTCTCCGGTGACCGGATAACCCTTCTTCTCCGGTAAGATAACTTCTCTTCTGGCCTCTGCTAACCACCGGTGAACACCACCATCTTTCCTTCTTTCTGTTACGAGTTAACATCAGACTGTAACATTTCGCAATTATTAATTATACGTTACGGATTTAAAACAAGCCTAATTATTTTTGATAATATTTAGGACTCCAATACAATGATAATTACTCATACATATATATATATATATATATATATATATATATAGATTTATAATAATAATAATAATAATAATAATAACATTACTCTAGATGCAAATTGTTTAAACTCAAACCCAAGATCTCCTTAAACCCTTTACAAATTCCTGGAGCCCAACCCAAAGGCCCAAGACCAGAGCCCACCAGACCTTGGCCCAACCCCACCTCCCTTCATCCCGTTTTAATAAAAAAAAAAAGAAGAATAAAACCCTGCTCTAGCCGGGTATCGAACCTGAGACGTGCCAGACCTAACCACGCGTTCCCAACCACTGAGCCATAGCTCGTTTCTTGATCTAAACCCAAACCTCTTTATATTTATCCCCTCTTAATCGCGCCCCTTTCTTCTTCCTTGGCTGTTACGAACAGCAGCAGCGATTATTTTTTTTTATTTTTTTTTTCTTTTTCTTTTTCTTCTTTTAACCCTTTGATTTGGCCTAATTAACTCATGCTAATTATTGTTTGACTTGAACTCGTGATTATCGGCCTACAATAATTCACCAACGCGTTGATTATCAATTGATTGACAATCAATTAGCCATGAACGCGTCAACATTAAACCCGAGGTCAAAGTTTCCAATTCGATCACCCAGGCCTATGTACTATAAATTGATCAACTGAGAACCTTGATTACTCGCTCACAACTCTCTCTCAACCTCCAATTCTCTCTGAATCACTCTAAATATTATTATCTTGTTCGTAGTTTGACTTTTTGCTTTGACCGGACATTCATCAACGAAACAACACTGTGAGTCCAATTATTTTTGTGGGTTTTGTTGGTCGGCATCCACACAATGAAAGCCCTAACATTAATCGGGTTATAGATGTGTGGATCGTCTGATTGTAAATGCTAGGGCTCGTAATCATAAATTGGGGAAGAACACTAGGTTGGTTTATGTTATTTATATTTCAAAAACGAGAAACCAACACAACTGATCATTCAGATCAGATGGTCCAGACTGTTGTTGTTTAATGAAGGGTCACGGGTTCAATCCTTGTTATGAACAAATCTTTTTGATCTTTCTTTCTTTTTCCTTTTATAATTACATAACTATTATTATTCTTTTAAAATTCATTTTTAAATACTAAAACTCTTTTATAAGTTCTACAAAAATTATTTTATGTTAATCTAGTGAAAAAGTTTAACTTACAATTTTTAGTTTTCTGAAATTTATGTAATTAATATTTATAATAATTAAATCAAGTTTATTCTATTTTATTTATAAAAATCTATAAAAATATCAAAACGATCTTATTAATTTCCACAAAAATTATCCTAAGTTTTTATAACATTAAACTTTACTGAAATAATTTTTAATTCAGTAAAATCATTTATTTTATATTTTTAATCAATTTTTGTTAGATTTAATCATAATTAAATCATAATAAATTCAATTTTCATTATTTTTGCATCAAAATTTTATAGAAATTATTTCTGATTATTTGGAACAGAAATATAAATTTTAAACTTCTAATTCTTTGATTTTAATATTTTTAAATATTAAAGTTAAGATTTTGACAATTTGTAATAAATAGATTTAATAATCTATTTTAAAGAAAATAATTTTATAAAAATTATTTTTATACTTTAAATACATCATTGTGGCCATCTTAACTTTAAATTTCCTAAAAGATTTTTGGTTATTTATTTACTAAATTTCTCTCAATTGGCGAATATTTTTAATATTAATCAAACGAGCAATTATCCCCAATTCGAAGCCCTAGAAACTTATACATTTTTAGGATTGATAGACTTAGACATGTTTATTACTTTATTATAGGGTGATACTTGATACATTTGGTCAACACAATTATCCAAATTTCTCAACAGATATAACATTTTACCAAGGTGAGTTTTACATAGCCCCTTTTCTATTTATCACCATTTTTGGGGTGAAACATGTTTATAACATCATCATTGCAATTCAATCATCAATGTGTCTATGTGTTTTCTATGTTGCATTATGTCTTGAGCATGATTAGAGTAAGCACCATTCTAGCATAATCATTAACATTGATCAAGCCGACGGTATACATTGATAGATCTATTGGACTGACAATCCCACCCGGATACGTGCCTCCTACAAAGGTTACGTGGGTGTTTGTTATCGCATAACATATTCAATTGGACCATGAGCGTATGGTATGTATCATTTTATAACAGTCATCAGGGTTGATTATGCACTCGATTTATTTCTAGTATGTTCTCGCATATGGACTAGATTGACATGACACATGAATTGCACATCATTTTTACTCAATTATCAAAAACCTATGTAATTCTCACCAACTTTTGTTGACCCAAAACCTTTTCAACTTAACATGTTTCAGGTTCTACTTGCTTGAGGATTTGAATTAATGCTTGAAGATGTGTGCATAGTTTTATTCAATTTGATGTATGAATTCTTGTAGAACAATTGTATGTAATTTATCTAAATCATATAATGAGAATTATTATTTACCATGAGCTACTGAACAATCATCAATACGTGACATCCCGATGTTTCCGCCATCGGTTGGGGTGTTACAGATTGGTATCAGAGCCATGGTTATAGGGAATTAGGTTATTAGAGAAATAATCTAGTCTATAACCATAGGATTTAATCAGTACTTGCTTCTTTTGCTTGCTATTCACTATCTCACTCCTACTTCTTATCCCTACCTTCATCTTTACAAGAAGGCTGCTCTCCAACAGTGGATCTACTCTTAGACTAATAGGATAAAATCCTCAGGTTTAACCTGAACCACCTTGAGATCTCGTCGAAGTTCTAGATTTTAATAACGAACACGTGCAATCTGGAAGGGTGAACGCCTGTATTCTGAGTCTTCTGTCTAGGCTGGCATTGCGCATATATCCCAATCAGACGAGGGACCCGGATGCCTACCTGGGAATTCTCGGGATGAGTGTTCACTTATAGGCTAAAGCATGTCTTCATATGTTATTAGAATTTAGAATCTTTGATAAGTCAACGTTTTCGTTTATTCGTTTTAATGAATAAATGATTACACTCCTTATATAATCTCATTCATTTCACTGTGTCTCTTACAGATCATGCCTCCACGTCGCAGTGCTCGTCTTAACAGTGGTGAAAATCATGATGAAGGAAGTAGCAATCACAACCACAACCACGATACTAACCACAACAACAACAACAATGTCACACCCTCAAAATCCACTTGCGGAGTTTTACCGCGAGGCGCATGACAAACCAGGATCCAAACCAACGATCACAATAAACAAGTCTAAATGTAATTAATGCAATACCAAAACATAGTTTTAACATCCCGTTTACAGCGGAAGCTTATTCAAAATAAAGTTCAACATAAATAAACCAAGTTCAATGTTTGTGAAATCATGCAACTCTATCTAGACGTCGTGCAGACGCGTGCGCCCTAGTTCCCCTGTGCTACCTTAGCGACCTGAGAAAACATGTAAAAGTTTACGTCAGCACAAAAATGCTGGTGAGTTTACAGGTTTGCAGTTCAAGTACCAAGTCCACCTGTCCATACTATAACAAAATAGAAAACCAGTATACGCTAGCTAGGCGTACGTTTTGCTACTACCACGATTGGAAAACCATTACTAACACGTATACCAGTTTTGTGCCCGAATAGTTCCAAATGTTCCTGTTGTTCCTGTTTGAGACAATATGCACTCGCCCGGCCCTCCAAGCCGACGAGCGGGGTTGGTCACTCCCAATAGCGCTATTCACATTTCCCCGTTGTGCAAACCCGCACATTCATGGTTCCCCCCGAGACTTCCAAAGATCGTGTAGTAAACGTTAGAACCCATAGTATGACAGAATTTACCAAACAATCGTTTTAACACATGTTTTCTCCCCCGAAAGTATAAAACCAGTTTAAAAGAGGGGCCGTAAACTCACCTTAAGTTCCTTTACTCCTTAACCCGAGTAAACTCAGCTGCTATGCTAGTCCCGTAAAGTGGCGACCTAACATACGACAGTTACAAGTACTTAGACTAATAACCCGCAGGTTAATTAGTCCCTAGATGTCCAGACCATAACCAAGTTCGTTTAAAAATACCGTGACTGTTTAACTGACCCAAAGTACAAGACTCGACATCCCATTGGTGACCCGAGACTCCCCGTGTTATGTTTACGCTCAATAACGCAAGTACACTTAACATACGTTAACGCACAACAAGTTATAGCACATAGTTCACGTATCACCGAAATACATCCAAATATATGTTACCAAGTTACTAGATATGTTACGGGGTTCCTAGCATGTTACTACATGTCAAATCAGGTCTCGGTATGCTAATATACACTTACAGCAGCAGTACACGCGATTAGGGAGGCTAATCGCATGAAATGTCACGTGATTAGGGCTAATCGCCCCTTAAGGCACGCGATTAGGGGCTAATCGCCCCTGTTGTCAGGCGATTGGGCTAATCGCCCTTATTGTTATGCGAGTGGGCTACTCGCCTGTATTGTTATGCGAGTGGGTCCTACTCGCCCCTAATGTCATGCGAGTAGGGCCTATTCGCCCCTAGCACAGGTGATTAGCAAGGCTACTCGCCTGTAACCTTGCTGTTCCGGTTTTTCGCGCGTTTAACGCTCCAAATCAGATCCAGAGCGTGTGTAACTACCCAATATCATCCCAAACACTATCCTAAACATGTTTAACCCAAAACCCTTCGTTCATCCTCGTAAAATCAGTCCTGCATGCAACCAAAGCAATCCAAACACATACACGTAGCATGCAATATCATACCGACATACATAGCAATAACCCTAATAATCAATTAATCAGGTTTCTATCATCATACCATCAATATCAATTCTGACCTAGCATGATAACACATCAAAACATCATAAAAATCCTATCTTTCTAATCACACATACCCATAATGCATGTTTATTAATTCTAATCCGATTAATAACTCTTATTAACGATTTTCAGAAAGCTTTTTCGTTTATGATCAGGTCTGGACCATTAGGGATTGATTGAAAACGTTTACAAAGTGTTATGGATGAGAATCAAACCTTGGAATTGTAAAAGATTGATGGTTAGACCTTGAAACCTTGTGTTTTTGATCAAAATCGCCTTCCAGAGGTTGTTTCAGTGTTTGGGGCGGTTATGGGACGACTAGGGTTTGTCTAATGAAGTTTAGGAGGTTAAGTATGGTATTTATAGGCGTTTCTAGTCGTCCAGCACGTTCCGTGCGATTGTGCAGCAGATACACGCGATTAGGACTGCTAATCGCGTGATTGTGCATGTGATTGGGCCTAATCGCCCCTAACATCACACGAGTAGGGGCCTAATCGCCCCTATGTTCCTCTACTCGCCTCCCCTATGGGCGATTAGGCTTCCTAATCGCCTGTAGGGGTTCCTTTGGTGTGTTTTGCGCGTTAAACCCCGTTTTAACATATGTTAATGTATACTCATGTACCGACAAGTCACATAATGATTGTAAACACATAACACAAGTAAATACACATATTTACACTCGTTCACCAATTCCCGGGACTCGAGACTCGTACGTTCCGTATGCCCTGACGGTCCTACAAATCGTCACCGTTTGTACACTTGGTTAAGGACCGACATCTAATGAACCTCTAGACCAACATCCAATGATCTTCTAGACTAACTAATAGTTCCCGAACCATAACCCGACTTAACTAACCCAGTTAAGTACGATATACGCGTGACTCGCTAAGGTAGACTTTCATCTAGACAACATTGTTAATCCGAATTTGCCAGGTGTCACATCATCCCCACGTTAAAAGAATTTTCGTCCCGAAAATTGCACAAGTACCAAAAGAACAAAAGAGTAACGAAGGAATCAAACAAAAAGATAGAAACCAGAAGAGAGATTTACCCGAGTTGTCACATCATCCCCACGTTAAAAGGAATCTCGACCCGAGATTCATTCAGCTGTCGATGAGACATGTCTCGACTCGAACGCTTCCTTAGGAAAGAGATGAGGATACTTAGACTTCATCTGATCCTCCCGTTCCCATGTATATTCCGGTCCCCGGTCCGAGTTCCACCGAACCTTAACGATACGAATCTTGCTGTGACGCAGGCTACGAATCTTGTAATCAAGGATCTCCACAGGTTCTTCCACAATCCGAAGACGATCATCAACCTTGATCTCTTCTAGTGGAACGATGAGAGACTCGTCAGCCAGACACTTCTTCAAGTTTGACACGTGAAAGACGTTATGTACGTTACCGAGCTCCGTCGGTAGGTCAAGTCGATATGCCACCGGCCCAATCCGTTCCAGGATCGTAAATGGACCGACATATCGTGGATTGAGTTTGCCACGCTTCCCAAAGCGTATGACGCCCTTCCACGGAGAAACTTTCAGAAGCACCTTGTCGTTAACTTGGAATTCCAGTGGTTTGCGACGCTGATCGGCATAACTCTTTTGCCGGTCCCGTGCCGCCGCCAACCGATTACGAATCTGCACGATCTTTTCCGAAGTTTCGTACACTAGTTCGGGCCCAGTGAGTTGACTCTCACCCACCTCAGCCCAACAAAGAGGAGAGCGGCATTTCCGTCCGTACAGTGCCTCGAACGGAGCAGCCTTGATGCTTGTGTGATAACTGTTGTTGTACGAGAATTCTACCAACGGCAGATGAGCTTCCCAACCCTTGCCAAAATCGATCACACATGCCCGCAGCATGTCTTCTAAAGTTTGAATCGTACGCTCACTCTGACCGTCAGTCTGTGGATGGTAAGCCGTACTCATGTCTAGTTGGGTACCCAAAGCCTTGTGCAAAGACTTCCAGAAGTGAGAAGTAAAGCGGGAATCGCGATCCGAGATAATAGAAACAGGTACCCCGTGCTTAGAAACAACCTCTTTCAAGTAAAGGCGAGCCAAACGATCCATGGTGTCGGTCTCCTTAATAGCAAGAAAATGGGCTGATTTCGTTAACCGATCGACAATCACCCATATCTTGTCGTTCCCGCTTGGTGACTTAGGAAGTTGTGTGACAAAATCCATAGTAATCCGTTCCCATTTCCATTCCGGAATTTCAGGTTGTTGCAGGAGACCCGACGGTTTCTGGTATTCCACCTTGACCTTAGCACAGGTCAAGCATTTGCTCACGTATGAGGCTATGTCCGACCTCATGTTTGGCCACCAGTAAAGCACCTTCAGATCTTGATACATCTTATCCGAACCAGGATGAATAGAATACCGGGACTTATGAGCCTCATCAAGGACAAGCTCCCGTAGTCCCCCGAATAAAGGAACCCATATGCGTTCTGCGAAATAGTGCAGGCCATCAGGCCTTCGCTCTAGGTGCTTGTCGGCACCGTGCATAGTTTCAGCTTTAAGGTTTTCCTCCTTCAAAGCTTCCAATTGGGCAGAACGGAGTTGATCAGGTAACGATGAATGGATAGTGAGCTGCAGTGCCCGAACGCGACGAGGTTTAGAAGATTCCTTCCTGCTCAAGGCGTCTGCTACAACATTCGCCTTGCCAGGATGGTACTTAATAGCACAATCATAATCGTTCAAAAGTTCGATCCAGCGACGCTGCCGTATGTTCAAGTGTTGTTGGTCGAAAATGTGTTGGAGACTCTTGTGATCGGTGTAGATGGTACATTTGGTACCGTACAAGTAATGTCTCCAAATTTTCAACGCGAATACCACGGCACCCAACTCCAAGTCATGAGTTGTGTAGTTCTTCTCGTGCACCTTAAGTTGACGAGAAGCATACGCAATCACTTTCTCGCGTTGCATCAACACGCAACCGAGTCCATGAATGGAAGCATCACAGTAAACGACAAAATCATCAGGACCCTCAGGTAAAGACAGAATAGGAGCAGAACACAGTTTAGACTTGAGTTCCTCAAACGCGGACTCTTGTGATTCACCCCAGTCGAACTTCTTATCCTTCTGAGTGAGAGTGGTGAGGGGCTGAGCAATCTTCGAGAACCCCTGAATGAAACGACGATAATAGCCCGCAAGGCCTAGGAATTGCCGCACCTCAGTTGGCGTCTTTGGTGCTCCCCAGTCCTTGATTGCTTCGATTTTTGCAGGATCGACATGAATTCCTAGTTCATTAACCACATGTCCTAGGAATTGAACTTCGCGTAACCAAAAGTCACACTTTGAGAACTTGGCGTAAAGTTGCTCCCGTCGTAAAAGTTCCAAAACTAACCGCAGATGTTCCCCGTGTTCAGTCTCGTTCTTGGAGTAGATCAGAATGTCATCGATAAACACAATGACAAACTTGTCCAGATACGGTTTACAGACGCGGTTCATCAAGTCCATGAAAACCGCCGGTGCGTTCGTGAGACCGAAAGGCATGACCAAGAATTCAAAATGGCCATAACGTGTTCGAAAAGCAGTCTTTGCAACGTCAGCCTCCCTGACGCGCAGCTGGTGATAACCGGACCTCAAATCGATCTTGGAATAATAACTAGAACCCTGAAGCTGGTCAAACAAATCATCGATACGTGGAAGAGGATAACGGTTCTTGACGGTCAATTTGTTCAGCTCTCTGTAGTCTACACACAATCGGAAACTCCCATCCTTCTTCTTGACAAATAAAATTGGGGCTCCCCAAGGGGAAGAGCTTGGTCGGATGAAACCCTTGTCCAAGAGTTCCTGTAACTGACTAGACAACTCCTGCATCTCGGGAGGTGCAAGACGATAGGGGGCCCGAGCAATAGGAGCAGCCCCTGGTACAAGATCAATACCGAACTCGACTTGACGATGAGGAGGAAGACCAGATAAATCATCGGGAAAAACATCAGAAAATTCGCGTACCACCGGAATGTCGTCAATCTTCTTCTCATCACTAGAGGAAACAGATAAAAGCGCCAATACAGCTGGATAACCCTTTCGAAGACACTTAAGGGCTTTCATGCTAGAGATGATGTTTAGCGAAACACCACCCTTGATACCGTACACAGAAAGAAATTCTCCATCAGGGAGAGGAATCCGAATAACCTTATCGTAACAGACAATCTCCGCGCGATACAAAGATAACCAATCCATCCCTACCACAACGTCAAAACTACCCAAGGGTACCGGCATAAGATCGATGGGGAACGATAAACCCGACAACTCTAACTGACACTCCCGAAGAACACTAGTAGCTTCAATTGTTTTACCGTCAGCCAACTCAATAATATACTTGGTCTCTAATGGTACAGATACTACATCTAGCAGTCGACTAACACCCATGGATACAAAACTCTTGTCGGCACCAGAATCAAATAACACGCTAACAGAATGATTATTGAGAAGAAACGTACCGGTGACTGTATCAGGGTCCTGCCTAGCCTCAGCAGCTCCAATGACGAAGGCACGTGCATTTCTGCCGCCGCCCCCGTTGTTACCATTCCCGTTGTTTCCACCCTGTTTCAGTTTTGGGCAATCCTTCTTGTAATGCCCAGTGTCACCGCAGTTGTAGCATCCCTGTTTCCCTGTAGTCCCCTGAGTAGTCGGAGCGGAACTGTTGGTCGGAGCCTGAGTCGATGGAAGTGTAACCCGACAATCCTTAGCATAGTGCCCAGTTCGCTGGCAGCGGTGACAACGGTTACTGTCGCAGTTCCCTTGGTGATGGCGTCCACACTTGTTGCATTTGGGCAGTTTTCCCGCATAACCACCCTGCTTATTACCCGAAGACGATGAACCCCCATTATCAAACTTTTTACCCTGCTGTGCAGACCCAGACCCTTTCCCCTCGTTTTCCCACTTGCGTTTGTTGTTCTCTGGAGCCTTAGCAGTCGAACCTTTCGCTGGTAAAATCCCCTCATTCACCTTTAAATTAGTCATTCTGTGTGCAGATCGAACTACCTCCGCATAAGTAGGATGATTCCCAGCAGCCACTAACCCTGCAATTTCCGGCACCAACCCTGAGACATAATGTTCAATCTTACGATACTCTGGCACGTGCAAATCGGGACATAGCACTGCCAACTCATTCCTCCTAACCGTATACTTCTCTATTTCAGACCCAGTCATCTTGAGGTTCCACACCTCATGCTCCAGCTTCTGCACCTCTTCTCTCGGGCAATACTCCCGCTTCAGCAACTGCACAAAATTCTCCCATGGCATAGCATATGCCTCCCCAATCCCCATGTTCTGGGTGATACCATTCCACCAAGTCAATGCCACATCCTGAAACAACGCAGCCGAATACTTCACCCGATCTTCTGGGAGACAATTACACATTAGAAATACCGACTCCACTTTCTCCAACCACCTAAGCAAACTGACCGCACCCTCGGTGCCAGAGAATTCCTGGGGCTTGCAGTCCCGGAACATCTTGTAGGTGCACATGGGTGGGGGTGGGTCAACAGGACCACCTGAAATGAAACGTATAAGAAACCACGAATAACGTACACAAGATTCACCAATGAGGCAAAGAAAATGGATAAAACAACTTACCACCACCGTTGTGCCCCAACTGAAAGGCAGCCTGGAGCAAGTTGTTCAGATCAGCCTGTGACAGGTTAATACCTCCACCACGACCACCAGCACCACCACGACCACCACCGCGTCCACCACCGCGTCCACCTCCTCGTCCTCCACGCACTCCAGACATGATTCTGGCAGAAAGAACGAGAAAATTTAGTTTCGCAGTTAAAGATAACCACAAATGTTCACAAGATTAAAGCCAGATCCAATCCAGGACTATCCCTTCAAACCCAAAGCTCACTAGGGCTTCCATGCATTCCGTTTTATGATTTTGTGTGCACCCAAAATGATAAAACGCTCTACATGGTCCTCCAAGTGTTCTCCTAGTTCAAAATTCAAATCACCGAACATAGACTCTTAGCTACACACCGTATTACTACGGTAGTTCATGACAAATGTTTCTATTGGAGTGCGAAAGGAAGATGTCCGAGCCTTGGACAAATCTCAAGAGCACACGAGTTACCCCAATAGACTACACTGCCTAGGAAACAAGTAACCCAACCTAAAATAGAACGGATGATGTAACGCAGAAAGACCAACGATTTAGAGACACCCCGACAAGACCATACGTAAACCACTATAACGTTTAGTACCAGGTGATCGTCTAGTGTGTGCGACTCGGCTATAGACTAGACTCTACATGCAGTCCTAGTTCACTATAACCATTGGCTCTGATACCAATCTGTCACACCCTCAAAATCCACTTGCGGAGTTTTACCGCGAGGCGCATGACAAACCAGGATCCAAACCAACGATCACAATAAACAAGTCTAAATGTAATTAATGCAATACCAAAACATAGTTTTAACATCCCGTTTACAGCGGAAGCTTATTCAAAATAAAGTTCAACATAAATAAACCAAGTTCAATGTTTGTGAAATCATGCAACTCTATCTAGACGCCGTGCAGACGCGTGCGCCCTAGTTCCCCTGTGCTACCTTAGCGACCTGAGAAAACATGTAAAAGTTTACGTCAGCACAAAAATGCTGGTGAGTTTACAGGTTTGCAGTTCAAGTACCAAGTCCACCTGTCCATACTATAACAAAATAGAAAACCAGTATACGCTAGCTAGGCGTACGTTTTGCTACTACCACGATTGGAAAACCATTACTAACACGTATACCAGTTTTGTGCCCGAATAGTTCCAAATGTTCCTGTTGTTCCTGTTTGAGACAATATGCACTCGCCCGGCCCTCCAAGCCGACGAGCGGGGTTGGTCACTCCCAATAGCGCTATTCACATTTCCCCGTTGTGCAAACCCGCACATTCATGGTTCCCCCCGGGACTTCCAAAGATCGTGTAGTAAACGTTAGAACCCATAGTATGACAGAATTTACCAAACAATCGTTTTAACACATGTTTTCTCCCCCGAAAGTATAAAACCAGTTTAAAAGAGGGGCCGTAAACTCACCTTAAGTTCCTTTACTCCTTAACCCGAGTAAACTCAGCTGCTATGCTAGTCCCGTAAAGTGGCGACCTAACATACGACAGTTACAAGTACTTAGACTAATAACCCGCAGGTTAATTAGTCCCTAGATGTCCAGACCATAACCAAGTTCGTTTAAAAATACCGTGACTGTTTAACTGACCCAAAGTACAAGACTCGACATCCCATTGGTGACCCGAGACTCCCCGTGTTATGTTTACGCTCAATAACGCAAGTACACTTAACATACGTTAACGCACAACAAGTTATAGCACATAGTTCACGTATCACCGAAATACATCCAAATATATGTTACCAAGTTACTAGATATGTTACGGGGTTCCTAGCATGTTACTACATGTCAAATCAGGTCTCGGTATGCTAATATACACTTACAGCAGCAGTACACGCGATTAGGGAGGCTAATCGCATGAAATGTCACGTGATTAGGGCTAATCGCCCCTTAAGGCACGCGATTAGGGGCTAATCGCCCCTGTTGTCAGGCGATTGGGCTAATCGCCCTTATTGTTATGCGAGTGGGCTACTCGCCTGTATTGTTATGCGAGTGGGTCCTACTCGCCCCTAATGTCATGCGAGTAGGGCCTATTCGCCCCTAGCACAGGTGATTAGCAAGGCTACTCGCCTGTAACCTTGCTGTTCCGGTTTTTCGCGCGTTTAACGCTCCAAATCAGATCCAGAGCGTGTGTAACTACCCAATATCATCCCAAACACTATCCTAAACATGTTTAACCCAAAACCCTTCGTTCATCCTCGTAAAATCAGTCCTGCATGCAACCAAAGCAATCCAAACACATACACGTAGCATGCAATATCATACCGACATACATAGCAATAACCCTAATAATCAATTAATCAGGTTTCTATCATCATACCATCAATATCAATTCTGACCTAGCATGATAACACATCAAAACATCATAAAAATCCTATCTTTCTAATCACACATACCCATAATGCATGTTTATTAATTCTAATCCGATTAATAACTCTTATTAACGATTTTCAGAAAGCTTTTTCGTTTATGATCAGGTCTGGACCATTAGGGATTGATTGAAAACGTTTACAAAGTGTTATGGATGAGAATCAAACCTTGGAATTGTAAAAGATTGATGGTTAGACCTTGAAACCTTGTGTTTTTGATCAAAATCGCCTTCCAGAGGTTGTTTCAGTGTTTGGGGCGGTTATGGGACGACTAGGGTTTGTCTAATGAAGTTTAGGAGGTTAAGTATGGTATTTATAGGCGTTTCTAGTCGTCCAGCACGTTCCGTGCGATTGTGCAGCAGATACACGCGATTAGGACTGCTAATCGCGTGATTGTGCATGTGATTGGGCCTAATCGCCCCTAACATCACACGAGTAGGGGCCTAATCGCCCCTATGTTCCTCTACTCGCCTCCCCTATGGGCGATTAGGCTTCCTAATCGCCTGTAGGGGTTCCTTTGGTGTGTTTTGCGCGTTAAACCCCGTTTTAACATATGTTAATGTATACTCATGTACCGACAAGTCACATAATGATTGTAAACACATAACACAAGTAAATACACATATTTACACTCGTTCACCAATTCCCGGGACTCGAGACTCGTACGTTCCGTATGCCCTGACGGTCCTACAAATCGTCACCGTTTGTACACTTGGTTAAGGACCGACATCTAATGAACCTCTAGACCAACATCCAATGATCTTCTAGACTAACTAATAGTTCCCGAACCATAACCCGACTTAACTAACCCAGTTAAGTACGATATACGCGTGACTCGCTAAGGTAGACTTTCATCTAGACAACATTGTTAATCCGAATTTGCCAGGTGTCACAAACAACAATGGTGTCGATGCCCAACTGGCTGCAATCATTTCTCAACAAATGGCGCAGCAAATCGCAACTCTGGTTCCCAATTTACTAGCTCAAGTCATCCAGTTGAACGGCAATGGGAACGGCAACGGGAATGGAAATGGAAATGGACACCACAACGGGAATGGACTTCCAGCCTGTACCCTTAAGCACTTTAATTCTTGCAATCCCCCAAAATTCAGTGGAGAAGAAGGAGCTTCAGGACTCCTACAATGGTTTGAGGGCATTGAAAATACCTTCATTAACAGTGAATGCCCCGACAACTTTAAGGTCCGTTATGCCATGAGTGTTCTTCATAAGCGAGCACTCACTTGGTGGAATGAAGAAAAACGCACTCGCGGAGCCGAAGCTGCACTAGCCTTAACCTGGGATCAAGCTAAAGACATTATGAAGGCAGAGTTCTGTCCTCGTAATGAAATTAAGAAGCTGGAAGATGAATTTCATGATCTTGCTCAAGACAGTGGGGAAAACCTCGCTTACAACACTCGTTTTCACGAACTTAGCTTACTGCTACCCCACAAAGTCACCCCTTTGCCCATTGCGATCGAAAAATACATTGGTGGCTTACCGATGCAGATTCAAGACACAGTGTGGGGAAGGAACCCTGCTACTTTGGAGGAAGCAAAGCGTTTGGCTGCCACCCTAACAGATAACCATGTGAAGGCAGGAACCCTGACTCGCAAAGGGGAAAAGAAAAAGGATACTCCCCAACCTGCTGTTGAAATCAAAACTGAGGCCTCAACCAACGGGAAGAACAAGGTCAGGAATTTTGCAATAGACACCACTGCCCCACCCACCAAGAAACAATACAATGGGAACCTACCTAAGTGTGACACCTGCCAGTATCACCATCCAACTCAAGTACCCTGTCGACAGTGCACCAATTGTCAAAGGTATGGGCATCTTGTGGAAGCTTGTCGAATCCCTGCTACAAACGCTCTTGATGCTCCAAACAACCCCGCTTGAGACCCTTCAGCTACAAGACAGCAAGCCCTACCATTTGAATAATGTCTACTTTCTCTTTAATTTCATGTATTGCACTTTTGATTCAAATAATAAACTAAGAATTATCATAACAATTGTGTGCATGCTTGTTTGAATGTGAACTAATTGCTATATCTATAATCATACGTGTTTACTTGTAAAACAATTAGTTGACTACCAAACAATCTACCTAAACGATTGGTAGAGGTTATCATATCATCCAACAGTCGGGAGAGGCCCTACCACCTGCTCAACGACTGGTGGAGACTATCAAACCTGCTCAACAATCGGTAGAGTCATAAAAGGACGCAAAACCCTAATGTAAGGTAAATTGGTAATTACGGTCCGGAACGTAATCATAAATTTACAGGTACGTTAAGGTGGTGTGAAATTTTATCAGGGTTTCCGGTGGTTGACCAATTGTAAACCTAGTGTTTCTCTTAACTTCGGGACGAAGTTCCTAAAAGTAGGGGAGACTGTAACATTTCGCAATTATTAATTATACGTTACGGATTTAAAACAAGCCTAATTATTTTTGATAATATTTAGGACTCCAATACAATGATAATTACTCATACATATATATATATATATATATATAGATTTATAATAATAATAATAATAATAATAATAATAATAATAATAATAACATTACTCTAGATGCAAATTGTTTAAACTCAAACCCAAGATCTCCTTAAACCCTTTACAAATTCCTGGAGCCCAACCCAAAGGCCCAAGACCAGAGCCCACCAGACCTTGGCCCAACCCCACCTCCCTTCATCCCGTTTTAATAAAAAAAAAAGAAGAATAAAACCCTGCTCTAGCCGGGTATCGAACCTGAGACGTGCCAGACCCAACCACGCGTTCCCAACCACTGAGCCATAGCTCGTTTCTTGATCTAAACCCAAACCTCTTTATATTTATCCCCTCTTAATCGCGCCCCTTTCTTCTTCCTTGGCTGTTACGAACAGCAGCAGCGATTATTTTTTTTTATTTTTTTTTCTTTTTCTTTTTCTTCTTTTAACCCTTTGATTTGGCCTAATTAACTCATGCTAATTATTGTTTGACTTGAACTCGTGATTATCGGCCTACAATAATTCACCAACGCGTTGATTATCAATTGATTGACAATCAATTAGCCATGAACGCGTCAACATTAAACCCGAGGTCAAAGTTTCCAATTCGATCACCCAGGCCTATGTACTATAAATTGATCAACTGAGAACCTTGATTACTCGCTCACAACTCTCTCTCAACCTCCAATTCTCTCTGAATCACTCTAAATATTATTATCTTGTTCGTAGTTTGACTTTTTGCTTTGACCGGACATTCATCAACGAAACAACACTGTGAGTCCAATTATTTTTGTGGGTTTTGTTGGTCGGCATCCACACAATGAAAGCCCTAACATTAATCGGGTTATAGATGTGTGGATCGTCTGATTGTAAATGCTAGGGCTCGTAATCATAAATTGGGGAAGAACACTAGGTTGGTTTATGTTATTTATATTTCAAAAACGAGAAACCAACACAACTGATCATTCAGATCAGATGGTCCAGACTGTTGTTGTTTAATGAAGGGTCACGGGTTCAATCCTTGTTATGAACAAATCTTTTTGATCTTTCTTTCTTTTTCCTTTTATAATTACATAACTATTATTATTCTTTTAAAATTCATTTTTAAATACTAAAACTCTTTTATAAGTTCTACAAAAATTATTTTATGTTAATCTAGTGAAAAAGTTTAACTTACAATTTTTAGTTTTCTGAAATTTATGTAATTAATATTTATAATAATTAAATCAAGTTTATTCTATTTTATTTATAAAAATCTATAAAAATATCAAAACGATCTTATTAATTTCCACAAAAATTATCCTAAGTTTTTATAACATTAAACTTTACTGAAATAATTTTTAATTCAGTAAAATCATTTATTTTATATTTTTAATCAATTTTTGTTAGATTTAATCATAATTAAATCATAATAAATTCAATTTTCATTATTTTTGCATCAAAATTTTATAGAAATTATTTCTGATTATTTGGAACAGAAATATAAATTTTAAACTTCTAATTCTTTGATTTTAATATTTTTAAATATTAAAGTTAAGATTTTGACAATTTGTAATAAATAGATTTAATAATCTATTTTAAAGAAAATAATTTTATAAAAATTATTTTTATACTTTAAATACATCATTGTGGCCATCTTAACTTTAAATTTCCTAAAAGATTTTTGGTTATTTATTTACTAAATTTCTCTCAATTGGCGAATATTTTTAATATTAATCAAACGAGCAATTATCCCCAATTCGAAGCCCTAGAAACTTATACATTTTTAGGATTGATAGACTTAGACATGTTTATTACTTTATTATAGGGTGATACTTGATACATTTGGTCAACACAATTATCCAAATTTCTCAACAGATATAACATTTTACCAAGGTGAGTTTTACATAGCCCCTTTTCTATTTATCACCATTTTTGGGGTGAAACATGTTTATAACATCATCATTGCAATTCAATCATCAATGTGTCTATGTGTTTTCTATGTTGCATTATGTCTTGAGCATGATTAGAGTAAGCACCATTCTAGCATAATCATTAACATTGATCAAGCCGACGGTATACATTGATAGATCTATTGGACTGACAATCCCACCCGGATACGTGCCTCCTACAAAGGTTACGTGGGTGTTTGTTATCGCATAACATATTCAATTGGACCATGAGCGTATGGTATGTATCATTTTATAACAGTCATCAGGGTTGATTATGCACTCGATTTATTTCTAGTATGTTCTCGCATATGGACTAGATTGACATGACACATGAATTGCACATCATTTTTACTCAATTATCAAAAACCTATGTAATTCTCACCAACTTTTGTTGACCCAAAACCTTTTCAACTTAACATGTTTCAGGTTCTACTTGCTTGAGGATTTGAATTAATGCTTGAAGATGTGTGCATAGTTTTATTCAATTTGATGTATGAATTCTTGTAGAACAATTGTATGTAATTTATCTAAATCATATAATGAGAATTATTATTTACCATGAGCTACTGAACAATCATCAATACGTGACATCCCGATGTTTCCGCCATCGGTTGGGGTGTTACAAGTCAATGACCCCGACTCCATTTCCGGTTACAATCATCGAGGTTCTCCTTTGTTTAGGAAACCCACTGTCACCCTTATAATTATCAAACCTAACCCTTTGTGATTATAAATTCCGATAACCCGGTAGTTAACCTGTTGGGTATTGTCATCGGGTTTTACCCAATGCTTTCAATTCTGATATGTATTTGAGGGCTGTATCAACCGGACCATAGCCTTATTATGGTTCCGGGTAAGAATCGAGCCCGGTTCTCGTTGGTTATAATCAGTCCGATTCTATTCCCATTCATATATAAGTTGTAGATTATTTGGTTAAATGATACAATTATCATTGGATTATTGGGTATAATCTCTTGATTATTAACCTATCTTGGTGATTGTTGTTATAGGTACCAAATATGGAAGACGGGTCCAATACCCGGTTCGATATAACTTTCTGGTCATGTCCCGTAATAAAAACGGTAAAATTCGGTTACTATTATATCCTAATGGTTGATTGGTTATAATTTAATAATCTATTGACTAATATAAGGATTATGTGTGATTGCGAGGTACCGTTAACCGTATCAAGAATTAGAGTCGTTACCGAGTCGACTCAATGACTCGGACAACACCCGGAATAGAACCCGTTCCAAGGACTAGACGAGGATTATTATAATTATAAGAATTATATATATAATACGAATAACGTACGGACTTGATAATAATAATAAGAGAATAATAAACATATATAAAATATATATGTTTATATATACAAGATTCGATATATAAAACGGTATACTAGACTCGGGTTAGAAGTGTCTAGAGTTCTTTAGGTTCACGTGCCAAGCTGTAATGGCCAGCTTTATTTCTTTTTGCCTAGGAAGACCAAACCCCGAGTTTAGGACTATCTAATATATATCAGATTCTATATATATAAATTGTATATGTGATATATATCCTAAGTATTACAATCTAACAAGTCCCACGCGTAAAACGTATCCATATATATAGGACATATAATTGTAATAAGAAGATTAGCAGAAGATTATAAGCAAATCGGTGAGTATCGTGAACTCCCCACTTTTACTGTTTTATTAAGTGTTTTTGGGGGAATACATGTCATTTATTAAAACCCGAATTGCTTTACATAAAACGATTATCAAAAGAAGTATGATGGGGACATAGAAACAACGAGGACAGTACTGGACGGTATCCGCCATTTCCTTTCTTGCACCAACTAGAGGGCAGGAACCAGTAGGCACAAGTATTTACCATAATCAGAGTGGTACCATCGATAGGAATGGCACGAACTATAATCGATATGATAGAATTGGGATGTAATCGAATGGATGTATAATAGAGCTGGTTATATAGAATATATTTTCCCCTTCAGAATTATAAACTGTAAAGCATGTTTATAAAGAGTTTATAAAAGAATGTTTATAAAAGAATGTTTATATAAAAGAATTGTTGATAAACGAACTGACCATTCACTTTATAAAATACACGACCTCACCAACTTTATGTTGACAGAAACTATTTTTGACATGTGTTCAGGTAACCCAACAGATAAGATGACGTGGATCCTAAAGACTAAAGACTGTTATTGCCCTGGATTCCGCTGTGTAGCTCTGATAACCCGACCCGACGACCCGGCCACGTCAGGCAGGGTCGTTACAGTGGTGGTGGTGGACCGTGGTGGTGGTGGACGGTGGTAGGTGGTGGCGGACCGTGGTGGTGGTGGACGGTGGTAGGTGGTGGCGGACTGTGATGGTGGTGGACCGTGGTGGTGGTGGACCGTGGTGGGTGGTGGTGGTGGTCCGTGGTGGTAGTGGTGGTGGGTGGTGGACGGTGGTGGTGGTAGTGGGTGGTGTTGGTGGATCGTGGTGGTGGTGGACGGTGGTGGTGGACCATGGTGGTGGTGGAATGTGGTGGTGGACGGTGGTGGATGGTGGTGGTGGGTGGTGGCGGTGGACGGTGGTGGTGGACGGTGGTGGTGGTGGTTGACGGTGGTGGTGGTGAACGGTGGTAGGTGGTGGCGGACCGTGATGGTGGTGGACGGTGGTGGTGGTCCGTAGTGGTAGTGGTGGGTGGTAGTGGTGGGTGATGGTGGGTGGTGGTGGTGGACGGTGGTGATGGTGGTGGGTGGTGGTGGACCGTGGTTGGTGGTGGTGGGTGGTGGTGGTGGGTGAGGAGAAGAGAAGTGGAAAAGACTTTTGAAGACCTTAGAAGACTTTGGAACAAGTCTGCATCAAGAAGAGGTTAGGAAGACCTTTTTAAGTGAAAGGTCTTCTAAAAAGCAAACAATCTGCAGACCCCAAACGTTTACGCACATCTGCGTGACGCAGACAAAATAGGCCAGAAATGCTTCTAAACAAAAAACAAACAACACCTAGATGTATATCATTAAATGCACATTATAGTGCTGTCAAAGAGCATATTCCTTAATACTTTTGGAACCAAATGAAAAAAAAAATGTCAATAAAATTAAAATTAAAATAATACATAAAAAAGAAAAGTAGCTTCTCGAAATGAAATCAAGACCATAGCAATACACATCTTTTTATCGTTGCTTATTAAAAAAAAAAAGAAACAAATTTATTATTCGTAAAAATTCTTTGTATAATCAACGGCTATTAAACGACTAGTTCAGACGATCAACGGCTCACAAACACTGATCGAGAGATAAAAAAATACTAAAAACACCAACAACCCCCATCGATTCAATTTAATCGGCTGCGTCGTCTCTTTGAAATTATCTCTCTCTCTCTAACTCTCTTTCTCATTTGTCAAACAAGAACAACAGAAATGGTGAAAGGTCCAGGTCTTTATCCCGATATCGGCAAGAAAGCCAGAGGTAATATTTCATCTAATTTTTTTTGAACAATTTTAATCCTGATTATTATTATTAATCTGTTTATTATTGATTCAATTCCGTCTATTTATCTTTCTGTTTGTTAATTTTGTATCGTATGTGTTGTTTTGCATCTGTTGATTTATATAATTTGTGGTTTCAGATCTTTTGTATAAGGATTACCAAAGCGACCATAAGTTCTCTCTCACTACCTATACTGCCAACGGAGTTGTAAGCTTTCTCTCTCTCTCTATATATATATATATCTATCTGTTCCTATATATATATATGTATATGAATATTATTTGTGTATCGACATAGGGCTATATTATTGTTTCTTATGGAAGAAGAAACTTAGGAAAGGTGAAATTTAATTTAAGTGTTAGGTTAAACATTTTAAAGCTGATCGGTAACTTGCACAATTGGAAGTTATGGTAATGCTTTTGCTTATTCAAGTGTTTTTATTACATGTGTCTTAAATTGTGCATTGAGGTTTGTAGACATTCTAGAATATTTTAGTTGTGGAGAGTTGCAGTTATATGGAGAATTTTCTCTAAAAGGCCGTGTGTTGTCGTTGTTATCGCACACGGCATATACTTTTGTATTGTTGAAGGTTGATATTTTGTCTATTTTGTGCATACATAATTGTTAAATATACTGACTGACTCGGTTATATAACTTCTGTTTTAATAATACAGACTTCTTAGTTGTCTACTTCCTAGGGCGTTACGTTCGGTTTTCACTAGTCTCATATCCTAATATAATTAGTGTCCTAAATGTTGATGATATATAAATATGGCGTGTATTTTAAAAAGTGCACCTAAGGTGCGCTTATGTGCTGTGCGCATCACTTTTGAGCACTTTTTTGGTCTTTTTAATGATGAGCCATACCGGGCTCTTTCTTTCCTCTTTTTATAGTCCATTTGGTTTTAATGAAACAAACCAGCTATCGTTTTTATAGACCATTTGGTTTTAAAGGTCGATGCCCCTACAATTCTAGAAATCTAAGCATGAAGTCTTCATATTTTGAAGGATTCCTCTTCTCCCCACGGTTCATGTGTTGTACTGATCATGTTATTAACTATGTCTAAAATATATAATCTGTCTTGTTAAGCTACATATGTATTTCCACTTGTGTACAACAAGTACGCCTCACATGCCTCTTGCGTTGGCTTCGGGGATACCATTAGAGTGCTTTTTGAAACACACCTTGCATCACATGTGTTATCCGAATTATAATCTTTCCATAGCTTTATCTACAGTGACCATTCAAAGCTTATTCTAGGAATTTGTAAACTTTTTATAAAATTGGTTTCCCTCTTGAATAGATACCCCCAAATTGATATAAACCAATACCTGAATTTGTAACGCTTCTTCATGTAGGAAAACTTTTTAAATCTTTGTTATTGCAATCTGATTTGGTTCATGTGGTTTTCGGGATTTAGCAAAATTGTCATTCCGTCTACCCGCGGTCTTTGAAATTTCTAACATCCACCATATTTCAGGCCATAACCTCATCAGGAGCTAAGAAAGGTGAGTTCTTTTTGGCTGATGTCAGCACTAAACTGATCAACAAGAACATCACGACTGATGTTAAAGTGGACACCAACTCGAAGGTAAGTTACAATAATTTATTTGCTTGACAATATATTAAGGAAGTTAACAATATGGCTGACTATATGACAACCTTCTAGCTATTCACGACTATCACAATTGACGAGCCTGCACCTGGACTGAAATCCATCTTCACTTTTGTTGTTCCTGATCAGAGATCTGGCAAGGTAAACTTTTAAAGACCTTCATTACTAGTGTAATTTACATGAGAACCATGAAGTCTTATGAAAATCTGGTTACAGGTTGAACTTCAATACCTGCACGAGTATGCAGGAATCAGTACCAGTATCGGTTTGACTGCTAGCCCCTTGGTCAACTTTTCAGGGGTAGCTGGAAACAACACAGTGGCACTCGGGACTGATGTTTGCTTTGATACCGCTACTGGAAATTTCACTAAGTACAATGCAGCCCTAAGTTTTTCAACTTCTGACCTTATTGCATCGTTGATCCTGTAAGTAGTTGACGACCTACCAAACTGGTTATGTTATCTTTAAAGTAGTTTTTGGTATCGTTATATCTGAAGAATACTGTGTGATTGTTACAGGAATGATAAAGCAGACACCCTAACTGCTTCTTACTACCATACAGTCAGCCCATTGACTAACACAGCGGTTGGCGCAGAGTTAAGCCATGGGTTCTCTAGCAACGAGAACTCGTTGACAATCGGGACTCAGCATTCACTTGACCCTTTGACCACGGTCAAGGCTCGGGTGAACAATGCTGGCATAGCAAGTGCTCTTTTGCAGCATGAATGGCGGCCGAAATCTTTGTTGACCATCTCAGGAGAAGTGGACACTAGGGCAATTGAGAAGAGTGCAAAGGTTGGATTGGCTCTAGCTTTGAAGCCTTGAAACACTTTACCATGATCTTGGCACAGAAATAAGTTTGGTTAATGACTTGATGTTGATTTTCCAATTGAGAACTTACTGCCATGCAAAAAATTTCCATTGGTTTTGGTCTTGTTAACAATGGATCAGTTGCTGTTTAAGCAGACGTATTTTATAAATCGGGTTGGTTATCATCTTGAAAACTGTTGGCAGCGAATAATCTATGGGTATAAATGTGTTTGATCATTCTAATATTTGAAGTATCAGGCAACATAATATTTTTATACAAAAAACTCATAAATTACTTTCATTTAACCCGTATTTGGCAGTGAATGTTGCCTGTCTTTGGTCTTTTGGCTTCAATCTCTTAGTTGATAAGTTCTTGGCAAGAGCCTGCCCTAATTTCATTGAACTGAGGAGTCTGCAATAATGGCAATTTCTCAGCATTAATAGTTGGCGCTGACTGTTCCTCAGCAGTCAGCGTTAACCGTCAGCAATGGTTAACGCCCCACAGTGATTGCTTGAGTGGTAGCTATGTTCACTTGCTACCTTGTTTAACAGAGAATTAAAAGCCATACATTCCATCAGCGATTAAGCGTGCATGCTTGAACTAAGGATGCGAGCTTACTCATTTGCATCTTCAGTCAATACATCTACAAAGTTGCAAAGTTAACTGACCTCGCCGATTAGTTAGGCATCTAACCCTACTACCTCTAACCCAAAATCTGCGTTTGCACTCTCTTCTGTCTCTTCTTACATGTCACAACTATACTTCTCTCTTCACTCTTCGCGTTCACCTATACGTCGAGTGAAATTAACGCGAGTCGAGGGGGTAAGTGGTAAACGGAGTAAACGATTAGCTTTAACAAGACCCATAAGATGACCATCTTTTAATACTTATGATATACTGGGATAAGATATCAAAGTTGTTGATAAGATCATTTTTGTAGCACACAATTCTTTCTAAATCAACTTCACAGCTCCTCATAAATTACACTGCCATGATCACTATAAATTCATCACAACATAAATTCCACATCTATTTCTGTGGTTCTTATACTGCTTTAGACAATTAGAACTAAATTTCAGAAAAAAAAAATAATAATACTAGGAAAAGAATTCAATAATTATCATATACCAAACACACCATTCTTAATGCTTTTCATTCGGCTTTGGTGAGTTTTGAGTCAACTGCTGATGAAACGGCGATGCACGCGTGCTACTTGATATCGAGAGGCTTCTTGGATGCTGTGACCCGTTTCTTGAAAGAGACCCGTTTTGCATACGAGCGATGTTTCGGCCATTTGGGCTCGACCCGACCCGCTCAGATTGGACTGTCTGGAAGTAATATGATGAGCTAGCCATGTCCTTTAGAGCTGGCAACGGCTTTAAAGATTCAACAACTTCACTCATAAGTGGTCTGACTTTTGAGTCCCGGCTCAGGCAATGGGCTGCTATCTGGGCCGCTTTCTGTGCTCCCTTTATAGAGAAATGACCTTCAAGCCGTGGGTCTATTAGCTTATAAAACCTCCTCCTTTCTCCTAAATGTGGTCTAGCCCATTCGACAAGATTGTGTTCACCGTTTGGACGGTTTTTGTCCATTGACCTTCTACCGGTCAACATTTCAAGTAAAACGACACCAAAACTATATACATCACTCTTTGCAGTGAGATGTCCTACATGAAAAAATAAATTAACAAAAGTGATCCAAATAGTGCAGAAAGAATCAGACAAAGTCAAGGATAAAAAGTCAAACCTGTCATTACATATTCTGGGGCTGCATAACCGTATGTTCCCATGACTCTAGTAGAAACATGAGTTTTATCACCCTCAGGGGCGTCTTTAGCAAGACCGAAATCAGAAAGCTTTGCATTATATTCCTGGAAAACCGAACCATTAAATGAGGAACCCTAAAGCAAATTCATGAAAAAACAAATGCTTGATGAGTTCGTGTTTTGCATACTGCGTCTAACAAAATGTTGGAGGTTTTGAAATCACGATAAATCACGGGTCTTTTTGCTTCTTCGTGAAGAAAAGCAAGTCCCTTTGCAGCCCCGAGTGCAATTTTCATTCTGATTGACCATGGTAGAGGTAAAGACCCTACAAAATTAAGAATAGTTTAGAAAGACAATCTACATGTTGCACGGCGTAAAGGGTATCAGAAAAAATTAAGGGCAGAAAGTCAACATAGAAATATTCATTGTTTTTGACTCTTTTGCGCTTATTAACAAGGAAACAATCAACTTACTTCTAAACAAATGATTCTCCAAGCTCCCTCGAGGCATGAACTCATAAGCTAGCAGCCTTTGATCATCTTCAATGCAGTAACCGATCAATTTAACCAAATTTGGATGGATGAGATCACCTAAATAATTAACTTCTGCCTGCCAAAAACACATAAGTGGCAATTTTAACCAATTTACTTATAAGCAGATCAATTCGGTTTATGTTTTATGACTTTATCTATGATGGGCCACACCGATATAATCAGAATAATAGCTTAAAACTAAATAGAATAAAAGTTGTCTAAACTAGCTATTTTTAAAAAAATTAAAAATAAATATAATGGTAGTATGGTTGGAATGACGAACCAGCCACTCTTTATGGCCTTGAAGCCCGTCATGATTCAGCGTTTTAACAGCAACTGTGAGCCCTGTGCCCGGTTTAACTGGTGCGGTCCCATTTTCTTCAATCCATCCTTTAAATACACAACCAAACCCTCCTTCACCAAGAAGACTTTCGGGTCTAAAATTCCGTGTTGCCATTTTCAAATCATTAAAAGCAAATTTCCGAAGGCGAGAAGCCACTTTTATTTCATCTTCAAATTTTTGAGAGGATGAAACGCTTTCTCCTGTACTTGTGCTAGTTGATGACACTACTTGAACTACCGGTTGATCTTTGCTTGTATCGTTTGTCGATTTACTTTCTATTAAGAATGCAAAATCAAACAATAATCATTCAATCTAGCATCACCATAATCAATTCCTAGTCCCTAGATTACAGAAAAAAACCTAAATTCAATCATAAACTATTTTGAAGTAACTTGACAAGCTTAAAAAGAAAAGTTCGAGCATTAAAAAAAAAAAAAACACTATGATTCATACTCTAAACCTAGTGCAAGAATTCTTGATACATAACCACTAAACAACATTTAAACAATCACAAGCCACTAAAGATTCAAGAAACAATTAAAAAATTAACATTCTTGCATAACTAACACTACAAACAACAATAAAACAATCCCTCACCACCAAAGATTCAAGAAACAATTAGAAAATTAACATTCTTGCATAAAGAAAAAAAAATTATTAAAATCTCAAGGGATGAATGAATATACCAATGTTGGTGCAGATGCCACTGATTGAAGTATCAACCTTAGATCTTGAAGAAACACAACTAATTAATTTCCACCTGCTCCAACATCCAGTGCTAGTCCTATCCCCTCTTCCAATTTCATCACATTTTTTATGTTTATTTTTCTTTTTCTTTTTCTTATTATTATTATTATTCTCAACCTTTGATTTCACAACATGCCAAGATTCTGCCTCTTTTTCATCAAAAGATTTCATCTTTCAAAACAAAACTTTAAAGGGTATCATCAAAATCCAAACTTTTATTAAAAAAAAAAAGGATCTAAAACCTATCTGAAGAACAGATGGGAGATGGTGATACAGTCTTGGATTAACTCTCACCTCACATGGATGGATGAGAGAAACATTGAACTTTTGACTTGCATACAACCAAAAGAAACCCCACAAAGATTGGATTTTTAATGACAAATCATAGTCTGTGTTCCCAAAAAGAAAAAAAGATAGACAAAAAATAGGAAAGTTAATGTTTTTGCAACAGTGAAACTGAAGGGAGAATCAGATATAAGTTTACAATTGAAAGAAAGAAAGACAGAGAGAAAGAGAGTGAAAGGTGTATCAGATTATTATTATTATTATTATTATTATTATTATTATTATTATTATTATTATTATTAGATATAATCTCAGTTCAAAACACAGTTCTTAAAAGATTAAACAAACAAATCTCAACAAAAGAAAGACTTGTTCAATCTTCCCATAAAATTTTTATTTAAAATTAAATTAAAAGGAATTATAGTGTTATTATATTAATATATTATTAATTATTAATTTATTGTACCCTAGAGAGAGAGAAAGAGAGATGAAACAGTACATTGTGTGATTTTCATGTAGACCCTATCTTTATAAAAAGTGTCAAATATGCCACCAAAGTTTATCTATCTATACATTGGTTAAATGTTTTATATGACTGAACATTTTTGTTCAATCGAGTGTTTTTTCTATGATTTTAGATACTACATTAATGAATATTGATTAAGGCTGGTAAAACGGGAGCATTGTGTTAAGTTCCAACCAGTTGAAGTGAAAATGAGTTCGTGACAGAAATGAGTCAATGACCGTTTTCAAATGTATCAATTAGGTTGGGTCATATAGATTCAGACAAAAACCAGTTTTGGTTAAAATGAGTCTTTTTTTTTTTTTTAAAACAAAAGGTATCAAAATATGTTTATTTGTTATATTTGTTTTTATAGCGGTTAGTGATAACGGGTATTGAAGTCGACGACCCTAGTAGAGGAGGCTTGAAGGATTGTGTGGAGGCAGTGGTGCTAACGTGGTGGTGGTGATGGTTGCGGTCGTGATTTCTTCGGTGGTTGCTTTGGTCGCCGTGATGATTGAGTATTGTTGTCGTGTTGGTACTGGCGTTGGTTACATCAACGACGATGACTGTATCAATTGCAGTGGCTACAATTCGGGGGTGGAGGCGATGGTCAATAGTTGGTGGCGTAAACCAACAGTCGTGAGCGTTCCTCGTCCCTCTACACTATTTTAACTTAAGATCTATTATGACATTGTTTAATTTGAGTCGACATAATTTGGCATGTTCAATGATTTAAGTATTCCAAGCTAAACCCAATTATATATATATTTTTTTATTACACAAGTGAACCCATTAGTGAAATGGGAAAATAGACATTCCTTGTAGATGAGATAGACTAAAAATAACCATAAATTTATGGAGAAATATGATATCGTTTATTTTTTTAAAGTTATATTTTACTTATAAATAACTAAAATTCGGTATTTTTAGGGGGTAAATTGCAAGTATCCAAATTGGATACGGTAAAGTATTGCCTTCCAGAAATAAAGATACGGTAAATTATAGAATCGAAGACAAGCAAAAAGTGAGCAATAAAAAAATAAAAAAAATTATTAAGAGATGCCCGTAAAATATGGGCAGAGTACATATTCCCAACAATACCCTCTACAGTACCCATTGGGAAGCAGGGATACTCGGAGAAGGAAAAGTGTAGGTCAGTTAGGGCAGGAGAGAGAAAAAAAAGGTAGATGTGGGACCCACATATAAAAGGTGACGTGGCAGACCAGTTTGAGCAACTTCAGCCACGCGCGTGAAAGCTTTTCGTCCCTCCCGCTAAGATGCCGTGTGCATTCAGTTTCTTTCAATCTCTATTTTTAAATTATTTTTTATTGTTATTTTTAAATAAATTGTTAATCTATTTTCTTGTTTTATTTGAAAACGAATTATATAAGGGTGGTGATATTAAAACCCCTCACTTCTATTCTCACCCCGCCCTAAAGCGCCTCGCTTTGGTTACTTTTTTAACTACCTCGGTTTGAGGTAAGTTATTCTGATTTGACCCCAGGCACCTCGCTTAGGCCTAAGCGAGGCGCTTGGAATCCAGATTTTTTTTTTTGGTAATTTTTGTGTTTTGGTGGTTTGATTTGGTTTTTTATTTTATTTTTTTTATTTTTTAATATAATTATTGTAAAAAAAATTATAAATATTAAAAAACAAAATAATAACTTACCTCAACATTTAAGCCGAAGACACTTTCCATCCAACACAGGGTTCACTAACAGTGGTGTGCTCTACCTTTTTGCTTATGATCTAACACCAAATCTCATTATCTGTCAACAATGAAGGCAACCTGAAAACAACCGAATGGTTGGTAGCTATAGGTAAGAACATTGTGGATGAGGATTGTTTATCTTCCCATTGATTTCAAGTATGTTGCCTTCATCGTTGACAGATATCTCTCTGACAACAACTGAAGGCAACCTGCAACTAGGTGATGGCCATACCGACGTGAGGGTGGTCCATTGGTATTAATGGCAAAGTGATTTGTAAGGGGAGGAGAAAAGAATGTTATATATGTTTACCTTCCCATAGAAACTCTAAAGACCTTAACGGAGGTTTGCCAGAGGGTCATTGGTCTTCAGAGTTTCCAACCCCTAATACACATTCATCAAAGGATATTCATGTGAGAATGCATAGTACAAAATTCTTTTGACAAACGTCTGCCTGATATCCAGCTGCTGGAATTGTTTACCTTCCCATTGATTTCAAGTATGTTTACCTTCCCATGGAAACTCTGAAGACCTTTACGGAGGTTTGCCAGAGGGTCATTGGTCTTCAGAGTTTCCAACCCCTAATACATTCATCAAAGGATATTCATGCGAGAATGATTTCGTACAAGATTCCTATGCAAGCAAGTCAAATTCAGTTGTTGGACCAACTTGAGATATGAGTTTGATTAGCTTGAATCTCTCTGATCCATGGTATCCACTAACCGTAACGATTATCGCGTGTCATGGATCCTTTGAAAGTGGATACCATGGATCAGAGAGATTTAAGCTAATCAAACTCATATCTCAAGCCGGTGCAAGTTATGAAATGACACATGCAGAATGTAATGTCATGCACAAGGTGTACTCACAGTGACATCGAACACTTTATATGAGTAAAACGATCGCTTTACAATGCCGAAAACGACTATCGTCACTCTGTATGGGTGGCTTCTTAGCGCCGATCCTACTGTCGATTTCTTTCCACAACCATTGCTCAAACATAACTTATTAGTTTCAGGTTTATAACAATCTCACTCTCTCTCCCTTCGTTCTTCTCTAACCTAGTATCTTCTTCCCGAACTTCAACACCATGAACCCTAATCTTCTAACCTTCATAACTTACTCAAATATTAACTATGGTGATTCATAAGCTGGGATTATGAGAAACAAGTGGACTTACCTAATGATTATGATACTGCAGGAAAATGGTACAATCTGATGATTAACCATGTGGACTTACCTGAAAAAGGACTTGTGCTATTTCTTTTCAAACCCTTCCATCTTATGGAAGTTGCTAAAATAGTTAAAAAAAATGTATTTGTGAATAATACATTCATCAAAAAGACCATCTCTTTGTTAGAGGATCACTATTCATATACCATTGTTGTTGGATGTTCATGTGAGAATGCATAGTACAACATTAAAGAAGGACTTGTGCTATTTCTTTTCAAACCCATCCATCATATACCTAACACACTACAATTATTCACTATTTTATACATACAACACACCTTCATCGTTGACCGTACTGTTCTTCTTGATCTTGATCTTCACACTTGCTTTTGACAAACGTCTGGCTGATCTGAAGTTCCTTTGCAACCAGGTAGAAAGGAACTAGGTTGCAAATATAAAAATCTATCACATCACGATTTTCGGCGTCGTAAAGCGATCGTTACTGTAATGATAAAAAAAACATTCCAAATAACTGTAATGATCGCTACGGTTGCCTTCATCATTGACCGATATCTCTCCGATAACAACCCTTGTTTGGTTATACTCTTTATGTATGAATAGTGACCCTCTGGCAAACCTACCTCTGTTTTGAATTTGTTGCTTCCATAGAGAAGTTATCAATCTCACTATAATGATCAGGAACATTCCAAATAACTGTATAATTTCAGCTTTTGTTTAACTATTTTAGCAACTTCCATAGAGAAGTTATCAATCTCATTGTCCAACTGAATTCATCTTCCTTGTCTTAAAACCCTTGACATCGCTGTTTGATTATACTCGTGTTCAGCCTTTATCAGGTTGCCTTCATCGTTGACCGATATCTCTCCGATAACAACTGAATTCATCTTCCTTGTCTTAAAACCCTTGACATCGTTGTTTGATTATACTCGTGTTCAGCCTTTATCAGGCTGCCTTCATCGTTGACCGATATCTCTCCGATAACAACTGAATTCATCTTCCTTGTCTTAAAACCCTTGACATCGCTGTTTGATTATACTTATGTTCAGCCTTTATCAGGTTGCCTTCATCGTTGACCGATATCTCTCCGATAACAACCCTTGTGTGATTAAACTCTTTATGTATGAATAGTGACTCTCTGACAAATCGCGTAATGATAGTCGTTTTCGGCGTCGTAAAGCGATCGTTACTGTAATGATCAGAAAAATTCCAAATAACTGTAATGATCGCTACGGTTAGTGGATACCATGGATCAGAGATATTCAAGCTAATCAAACTCAGGGCAATTCTTGTTTGATTATACTCATGTACAGCCTTTATCAGGTTCTTTTGGCCACAGGTACAGAAAGGTTATAAATGTTCATGTCGTTTCAGGTTGCCTTCATCGTTGACCGATATCTCTCTGATAACAACTGAATTTTACTTGCTTGCCTGAAAAGTTGTACCAGTTATAGAGAGAAATCAACAGTCGGATCGACTATTGATTGGTATATAGAGAGCAAACCGACGATCATTCAAAATTTAAAGCTACCGCTAACCTCTGCGCCATCATCGACTACAACAAACCGACGATCTTCCTCCACGGCACTCCTAATGGGCCTCTCTTTATTTCACGGTACGATTTGTGTTTTTGTTGCTTTTTAAATAATAAGTTTTGTGTTTATCAAACCTAACGTCTGAGCAATGATTTATTATTATTAATGTATTTATTGTTATTTTATTTCTGTTTTGAGGGTGTAATGATGATGATGGTTATGATTTTGAGCATTAACCATGACTATATTACATTATTATTATTATTATTATTATAATTATTTATTATATTTGTAACTTAGTTCTTTGTTTTATTATTATAATAATCTATTATTATCAAGAATCGGAAATTAGTAAAATGATTTATAAAAGTATCAAGAATCGGGAATTAGTAAAATGATCGGATGTGACTTCTGAAAACCACAAATGATCAATTAACCAATTACGAAACGCGTCAAACAGAGACCGGAAGTCCAGCATGTCGATTAGACATGCAAAAATCGTGTTTCGAAAAAATATGGGTATCGAATGTATAGTCGGAGCACCAAGCAGAATGATTCACGAAAGTTGAACAAACTTTGATGTTTCAACCAAAACATACAAACGAGCAATAAACGACCCGTAACGCCTCGAACGAATTTTGTTGTATTGGGAACAACTAAAAAAATTTAAAATGAATTAAAATTAATTTTTAATCAATAACAACTATTTAAAATGAATTAAAACAAGTTATTTTTTTTTTAAAAAAAAGGCCAAAGCTAGGCGCCTGCTGTGTGAGACCAACCCAAGGATGGAAAAGGAACTAGATGCATCCTTAAGATGCAACACTATCCCAAAAATGAAGAAGAAACTGGGGACATCCTCAGGATAATGAAGACCATCCTGATGATGAGAAGAACTTGTATGGAATATGACAAGATCAGGTATTATTCTTCATTCTTTTATAACACTAAGTGTTTGTTAATGTTTGCAGAATATTGGAGAACACATAGCTGATAGCGTTAAAAAGTTAACATATTATTTATGCATTTTAGTCAAAATGTGATGTCAACCCCTGGCTTCATCCAAAACCAGGACCCATCCACCAGGGGTCGACACTTCAAAAGTCAGGGCTGAAAAAGAATTTGGGGCTTCGTCTTGAAAATCAAGATCCCTCCACCCCAAAGACTTTCATTGTTTATACAGACATAGAAAGAAATTGTTTGAAATTGTTCAACAAACTACTACCACAAAAGATCAAATTAGGTGCCTAGCTTTGGCCAAAGCTAGGCGCTTTGGCCTTTTAAAAAAAAATTAACTTGTTTTAATTCATTTTAACTAGTTGTTATTGATTAAAAATTAATTTTAATTCATTTTAAATTGTTTTTAGTTGTTCCCAATACAAAAAAAAAAATCGTTTGAGGCGTTACGGGTCGTTTATTGCTCGTTTGTGTGTTTTGGTTGAAACATCCAAGTTTGTTCAACTTTCATGAATCATTCTACTTGGTGCTCCGACTATACAGTCGATACCCATATTTTTTTCAAAACACGATTTTTGCATGTCTAATCGACATGCTGGACTTCCGGTCTCTGTTTGACGTGTTTCGTAATGTTTAATTGATCGTTTGTGGTTTTCAGAAGTCACATCCGATCATTTTACTAATTCTCGATTCTTGATACTTTCATAAATCGTTTTACTAATTTCCGATTCTTGATAATAATAAATTATTATAAAAATAAAACAAAGGAACTAAATTACAAATATAATAAAAAATTATAATAATAATAATAATAATAATAATAATGTAATATAGTCATGGTTAATGCTCAAAAAAGTCAATCTTTGTTGACTCATAGGAGTCTTGAAGACGAAATGAATTTTACAAGATACTTGAAACAAGGTATGGATATGAAGAATATGCAATGAGATGATTTCGTACAAGATTCCAATGCAAGCAAGTCAAATTCAGTTGTTGGACCAACTTGAGATATGAGTTTTATTAGCTTGAATCTCTCTGATCCATGGTATCCACTAATCGTAGCGATTATCGCGTGTCATGGATCCTTTGAAAGTGGGTACCATGGATCAGAGAGATTTAAGCTAATCAAACTCATATCTCAAGCCGGTGCAAGTTATGTTACACTGTGTTCCCGAGTTTCATTAAAGGATGGAAGAGAAATGATCTCTCTTCTCTTCCTTTCTCTCCAATTCCTTCCAAATTGGAAAGATTGAAAATAACACTAAAATCCTCTTTATTATCCCTCTTATTCCCTCCCTTTCCCTCCTACAAAAAACTCTGGAACACATTTTTTCTCCACTTCCTTCTAGACATGGACAAACCGGTTTTTTTTCCAAAACCGGTTAGGGTTTAAAACCGGTCCGGGTTTTATGGTTTAGAAAAAACCGGGTTTTTTTATAAACCGGTTCGGGTTTAAAACCGGTTTTTCAATTGATGGGGTACCAACAATCCCAACCGGTTAGAACCGGGTTGAAAACCGGTTTGTAAAAAAAACTGGTACAAAAAACCGGTAAAAAAAACCGATTTTTTTTTGTTTTTTTTGCTGCTGCTGCTGTTCTGCTCTGCTGCTGTGTATGCAGTTTTTTTTTTTTTTTTTTTTAAACACTACAGGTTATGTTATCAACACCTAGTAATTTAAAAACACGATTTCATTGATTAAAAACACGATAAAACACATCGAAACATAAAGGAATCCGATACAAAACATGAAACATAATCTTAAAAACATTTGCTTAAACGAAATAAGTGTTCAAACATAGTCTAATCTTCACCCGAACCGGCGTTGCTTCTTGTCCATTCATCCATTTCGGCTTCATATTCGGTCATTGGTTCGGTTAAGTCCGCGTTGACCTCGTCCTCGTACACTTCGCCTTCATATTCAAGTTCTCCCTCAAGTGAGCGTGTGTTTTGCACCCTCTCCGCCGCATCCAAATAATCCTTCAAGCAAATGGCCATCTCTACCGACGGTGGAGTTAGTCGCGTCCTACGTATCGAAATGACCCTGCCACTAATAGAGAAAGCGGATTCCGAAGCTACCGTGGAAGCTTGGACGGATAGTAAATCTCGGGCCATGGCGGCTAAGACCGGAAATTGATCTTCCTTACTTTTCCACCAAGCCAACACATCAAAATTTTTAAATTCTTCGGGAGTTAAACCTTTTAAATAGTTTTCGGCACCATACCTCCCAAGTTCGTTACTAGGAGCGTTACCTCGTGCACGTTTATTAGACGTGTCCAACAAATCATGGAATAAATCATAATCCGTATCAAGTACATTTTGAGAAGCTTGTCTCATTTGCATTTGAATGGACGACATTTGACCATAACGTTCAAAATAAACATCATACATATCCGTTAGATGTTTATTAAATCTTCCTACCATACCTTGTGAAAAAAAACGGATCTTGAGCCGTGTTCAAGTCCAACTCGTTGCAAATTTTTTCAATTATATTTTCTACCCCCCTATATTGTAACACGGGTTTAAAGCGGCGGCACAAGTAAAAACCGGCGGTAATTCCGAAAAATATTTTCTAAATTTTTCTTTCATTGTTGCCGCCATATCTTTGTATGGGCTACCTCTACATTCCATTTCCCCTAATTTTTTAGTCATGTTATATAACTTGTGAAGTGTTATACAACTAGTGGGATAATAAACTCCCGACAAAGCGGTTGTTGACGCTTTGAAAACTTGTAGCATTTCGGCAACAACTTCAATAACATTCCAATGAATTGGATTGTATGGTGCCGTTTTCCCCGACTCACCAAAATATCATGAAATGCAATTAAACTTTCTTTTTGCAAAACATGTTTTTCAAACATGTTACAAGTGGAACTCCACCTTGTTGGACAATCCCAATTTGGACCTAAACAAAGGGCATTCACACTTTTGCAAAATTTCATATATTTAGCATGCTTTGTATTGTTGCTATATATGTCGCGTAACATTCTTCGAAAACCTTCTCTTTGTGTTTCAATTACTTTTAGACCATCTTGAACGGCCAAATTGATTATGTGTGCGACACAACGACTATGAAAAAATACCCCTTCACAAATAGGTTGGTATCTTAATTTTAATTGTGTGATAGCCGCGGTATTATTCGACGCGTTATCAAAAGATATTGATAAAATCTTGTTTGACAACTTAAACGTTTGAATAACCTTATCAATCATAGATAAAATATTTGCACCGGTGTGAGGGTAATCAAACAATCGAAACGCAATTGTTCATTTCATCATTTGCCAAGAAGACGGTTCAATCCAATGGGCCGTTACACAAATATAAGAGTCGGGTGAACCGTGCGGTGCGGACCAAACATCACTTGTTAAGTTAACACCGGTTTGTAAATTTTCAAAATAAGTAACTAATTCATTTTTTGCTTGTTTCCATCGTTTTAAACAATCACGCCTAAGAGTAGCACGACCTACATGTGTGTATCTTGGTTGAAGTGTTCGTTGAATAAGTCTCGTCAAACGTGGGTTGTCAAAATGATTGAAGGGCAACGTTTCTTGTATGACAAAATTCCCCATTTCTTCGCGAACCGCTTCCAAGTTGTATACAAACAAGTCGCCTTCTTGTGTGATCGACGCTCCACCTTGAGTATTTCTTTGTTCTTTCAAAATTTTACAATATGGTTTCTCCACATGGTCTTTCAAGGTCGAGTTAGCATCATGTTTAAGCAAAGCCGAACAATATTTGCATCTCGCCTTGTTTGGACCAACACTCATAACACATAAATCAAAGTGTTTCCAAACATTGGGGTTTCGTTTCGTTGGAACCACCTTAACAACCGTCGCTTGGGATGAAGAAGCACCTTGGCTTTGAGGAGTTTGTTGTTGAGAAGAAGATGCCATTTTTCTTTGAAATAGAGAGTGATTTTTTTGCGAAAGTAGTTGAGGAATGCAAGATTTAGAGATTGTTTTGAAGGTGTGATTGATTCTAAACTACAAGGGGGTATTTATACTATGATTGTGGGTCAAAAATACCAAAAAAAAGCCAAAAAAAACGGCTCCAAAGGCCTCCAAACGGCTATATGGCCGTTAGACAACGGTCAGAAACCGGTTTCCAGACCGGTTTTTAAACCGGTTTTTTTCGGGTTTTAGCTCAACCGGTTTTTAAACCGGTTTTTATAATCCAACCGGGTTCAAAGCCAAACCGGTTTTCAACCCACTTTCTGATCCGGATACCCAAACCTATTCCAAACCGATGGGCCGGGTCGGGCTGGGACCGGTTTTTAAAGGAACCGGTTTTGGGGGAACCGGTTTTCCGGTTTTTTTTCCGGTCCGGTTTGAAAAACCGGTTTTTTTGACCATCTCTACTTCCTTCCCAATCCTTTCTCTTCCATCCTTTAATGAAACTCTGGAACAGAGTGTTAGTGATATCTGTCATCTTCTTCTTCTTCAACCGAATGGTTGGTAGCTCTAGGCAAGAACATTGTGGATGATGATGATGATAATAACTTCTCTTCAGCTGTTAGCTCACTTAAATCAGGAGTTATGGCTCAGTTCAAAAGCAGCTTTGTTGTTGCGTCATCAAATTCTCAAAACCAGGCTTTAATCAACAGTAACAAGAAAATGGTTTTGCCTGGTTTTGTTTCTGGCGGTTCCATAGGTGGAGATGTACGAACTCCCTCTGCCACCAGTTCTCAAAGCTTGGCTCCCATGCCAGCTGGTTGGTAGCTCTAGGTAAGAACAATGTGGACGGTGATGATAATAACTTCTCTTCATATTCTAATTGCACCGGTGGAATTGGAATTGGAATTAATGTTAGGAATTGGAGTGGACAAACCGAGGCCTAAGGTGAATCCGTTTGGTGATGGTAAACCTAGAGAGGTTTTGCTTCAGGAGAAAGGTGTGGATTATCGGAATTGAATACTTTGAGATGACACGCGAAGCTTTAGACTCCAAGCGGATCCCTTGATCATTCACTTATTTAATTAAATTTAACGCGCATACCGCATTCGACTATACGGGTTTTTTTTATTTTTTCTAAAAGTAGAAAAAACTATAAAAACATTTAACAACTAACAAAAAATATTGTACAACAAAAGAAGAAAGTGTTCCTCGCTGTTACCAAGCATGTCAAGAAATGATAATTTTCAAATATTGCAGATCAAGGTCTGTGTTAGTACTTAACTGAATATATTTGTTAAAATCTTTGACTATACGTGGTTGATGATGTCAAGTTTAAGTCGTTGATTCATTTGGAAATCGAAAACGCCTATATAGACGTTTGATTAGAGTTAAGACCTTTGTTTGTGGTTGATAATGTAAAGTTTAAGTCGTTGATTCATTTGGAAATCGAAAACGCCTATATAGACGTTTGATTAGAGTTAAGACCTTTGTTTGTGGTTGATAATGTAAAGTTTAAGTCGTTGATTCATTTGGAAATCGAAAACGCCTATATAGACGTTTGATTAGAGTTAAGACCTTTGTTTGTGGTTGATAATGTAAAGTTTAAGTCGTTGATTCATTTGGAAATCGAAAACGCCTATATAGACGTTTGATTAGAGTTAAGACCTTTGTTTGTGGTTGATAATGTAAAGTTTAAGTCGTTGATTCATTTGGAAATCGAAAACGTCTATATAGACGTTTGATTAGAGTTAAGACATTTGTTTTTTTATTTTATTTTAACTTTTTAAAATAATTATATTACAAAAATTAAAAAAAAATTAAAAAACCAATTCAAAACACCAAAAAATACCCAAAATTAAAACTCTGATCCAAAGCGCCTCGCTTTGGCCTAAGCTAGGCGCTTTGGATCAGCTTTTTCTGCCCCCTGCCACCTCGTACGATTTGACCCCAGGCGCCACGCTTTGGCCTAAGCGAGGCGCTCTGGGGGGGTTTAAATAGAAATGGGGGGTGTGGATTATATTAAAAAAAACATATTTCTATGATTAAATTTAATGATTACCAATTTACCTTATAAAATATGTGTAACTATATATAAACACATATATAGTTATATACAGCGCACACTGAATAAATAAGTGTTGGGTGAGAGAGATGAGATGAGATGAGATGGCAGAAATATGCTTATTTCTCCACAAAATTACAAAAAAATCAAAAAAATAGCGTTTTAATGGTAAGTTTATAAGTATATTGTGGAAATGATTTGGTGTGTATTTCTTAGACTGTCCGTTGTGGCTAGAGGTGAGGCGAGACGTTATCGAATAATATTTTGCCACGTCGACGCTTACATGGCACTGGCTCGCGGCCGTAGGTTGATCGCTTGATCCCGTTGTGGGTCAAGGTGAGCGACCTGTTTCATCTCGCTAGCCCATGTGACCTGGGTCGCCTCCGCTTGCTCACGCAGTCAATCGCGTGTAGGTGTTGTGATTCCGGCGATCCACGTGGCTCGCAAGATCGTTCGTGCAGGTCTGGTCACGCATAGGGGTGTAAATGAGCCGAGCCAAGCCCGAGCCTGACTGGGCTTGAGTTCGGCTCGCTATGGTTTTATGAAGCTCGAGCTCGGCTCGGTTCGAGCCTACAATCTTGAGCTCGAGCTCGGCTCGCTAGCAAAATCAAAAGCTCGAGCTCGGCTCGGCTCGAGGTGATTTGAGAACAATCTCAAACGAGCTCAAAGCTCGGCTCGAGATCGCAAAAGCTCGGCTCGCAAGTTTTATTAAATGGGCCTATGAAATAAGGACTTGGGTTTTGAAGATGTGGGCTATAAATTATAAGAGATATATAAATAACTTATAATTATGTTTGGGCTCGTTTAGGCTCGCGAGCCCAATCGAGCTTCGTATCTAGGACTCGAGCTCGGGCTCGATAACTAAACGAGCCATATTTCAGGCTCGGGCTCGTTAAGGCTCGGCTCGTTTGGGGTTTTTACCGAGCCGATCCCGGGTAGATCTCGAGCCGCTACGTGTCATTTACACCCCTAGTCACGAATCATAACGTACGTTCTTACCTTTAATATGTATTATTAAAAGAGTTTTTGAAAATCGGGATCAATTGGTTACCGAACTTGAGTTAAGAGAGTGATAGGTACCTAAAACATGATATTATCCCTTGTTTCAATATCTTTGACAAAAACAACTCCACCTCAAGTCAAGGGCTTCCCAAGAGAGGTGGGTGGTTAGGTGGTTGGGGAGGGCCAATATTAAATTATATGCATATTCTTTAAGTGATTTGATTTTTAGCTACATAACTTTGTATCAAGAAATTTTAAGGGTGTTTTGAATCCAAGGTATCTAATCATTATATACTGTTTCATATTTCATGTACTTAAATTTCAGCAAAATACCGTATATGTTCATGTTCATTAGCATCTGAATCTATACTCAAATATACCTTAGATATCTAACTCCACTATTAATACTTGTGAATAATAAACATTTTTTTATAATATTATATGTATATAAGAATAAAATATCCGTGCTAAGCCAAGTTGAGCTAACGAATGAGCCAAACCGAGAATCTGGCTCATTACGAACCAAGCTGAGTTAAGCTTACTTTATAACCGTGTCATATCGAGCGAGCTTGTTCCGAGCGACCTACGAGCCTTTTGAACAACCTAACAGAAGATCGGAGCCTCCATCTAGCCTTCAAGTGCGGCACCACCTCGTGTCGTGTAATATATGTATAAAAGGTAGATTTAACTATCTAAGAATAGTATTTGTGGGTATGTGAGTTACTGATTGGATATTATAAAAGAAAACTGGGGTAAAAGAAAAGGATTGTCCTCCCCTTTTAAAAAGGAAGAATTTTGTTCAAGCCCAATAAGCTAAATTGAGCCCAAGCCTAAATACCAAACCCAAGTATTTGGGTTGTACAAAATAAAAAGACAATAACCTCGAGCCTTGTCATGCCAAATTGGAAGCCCACATAAAAGTATCTGGATTTAAAAGTTTATATTGCATGCTTAAAGTACGTACATGACCACATCCAACCAAAGTGCACAGTTCCATTCTATGTTCTTATCATCTTCTACATGTGGGTAGAATCTACTTGGGAATTACAAACATAACATATAGGCAGTTCAAACATCTTAGACACATTAAACTTCAAATTTCAAACCTTTTCTTCTTCGCTAATCCGAAAATTACCCTTTGGATGTTTGAAATTGGAAGCGGGGCGCTTTTATCTCAAACCTTTTAGCTCATTCTACTCGCTTCCAATCCAAGAATACAAAAACACACCCATAAATATATCTTGATTAACATGTCACGCGAAATCGCTTTGCTACATTGGTTTTACAAATTCGATAGCGCCCAAGCATCTCACTAATAGTAACAAAAGTTGATCATATGCTAGACAAAAAAAAACCCAACAATTAACGAATTTAGTCTCCATGATCTAATAGATATCAAGTTTTTATAAGACATAAAAGTTAATACGTCACACACAAATACTTATTTGATAATCAAATACTTAAAATGTTACAATAAAGAAAACAAAATGTAAAAAAACTATTGACAGTTTCTTCAATGCACCTTCAACTTATCAATAATTTAAGAACTAGCCCCTCTAAATTGATACTTGTACCGATTTGCCCAAAACAAGTAAGGAAGAAAATTCAATGCACTCAAAATGCACAACAACCAATAAAACCTTTCCAAGTGGTAATGGTTCAAGTCCCGTCCAAACAACGATCCGGTATGACCGGATATCAAGGTAACACTGTTCACCACCGACACAACCACCGTGCTCAAATAGTACCCCATAGCCAACGACGCGAATGACAACGACGTAGCTAAAGACCTCATATTCTCCGCGGTTTCCATGTAAAAAAAACTCCATGCATCCGGCTAATGTGAAAAGATCAGCCGACCCAAGAAACAAGTACTGAAAAGCAATCCATAGAAACGTAATTGGTAACGGCTCTTGTAAGCCTAGCAGGCTACCATTAGCGACTCGCTTGCGTTTGATCTCGACTAGAGCAGCGATCGCCATGGCCATTATCGAAAGAAATAAACCGATTCCAATACGTTGTAGATGCGAAACACCTGTTTCCGACTTTGCAACTTTGCGCGCAAAGGGTGTTATGACTTGATCATAAAATGGAGCAAGGAACATGATGAATACAACCGGGAAAACGGGTAGGAAGGCTGGTGGAACCTTTAGCGACCCGATTTTCGTGTTCATGGTGGAGGCTTATTGAATGGAGAATGTGGAGAGTTGAGCAATGCAACAATTGAGCATGATGGTGCAACCGAAGATTGGGAGGATAACAACTAATAACTCACTGTGCAAGATTTACTCCTATAATTTCTCTTTAGTCAAAGTTGTTTATTATGTATTCAATTATAGTTAATTATTTCCTAATTTTCTGTTATGTAATTTGTATATATAATTCTATTCAAACTCTCTTGATTCATAAGAGAGATTACCATTATCACATGGTATCAGCCTAACATCTTGATCCATATCCCTTCCCTTTCTTCTTCATCATGTCTTCCCCTGCTTCCTCATCTTCACCCACTGTTGAATCCATTCTGCCGATGGCTACCTTGCTGCACATGATAACTGTCAAGTTATCATCCAGCAACTATCTTATCTGGCGAAACCAAATCCTTCCCCTCATTGCCAATCAACGTCTTACGGGCCACGTTGATGGTTCTATACCACCCGAACCACAAACCCTCACTATTGACTCGAAAGAGCAACCCAATCCCAAACACGCTGCCTGGTTCCACTCAGATCAACAAGCAATTCTGATCCTTAATTCTTCTCTCACTGAGGAGGCTATGGCTGAAATTCTTGGTCTCCCTTCTGCTCGACAGATTTGGACGGCTCTAGAGGCAGCCTATAGCAACTTCTCTCTTGAACGGATGCATCTCCTATGAGACAATCTCCGTCAATTAACCAAAGCCTCTTCTACCGTGGCTGAGTACGGTCGGAAGTTTAAGGACGTTTGTGATCAATTGTCTGCCATCGGTTATCCTGTAAGTGAAACGGACAAGACTCATTGGTTCCTTTGTGGTCTCGGTTCTACATTCGAGAGTTGGTCAACAGCCATTCGTACCGCTCGTGACCCCCTGCCTTTCTGTGACCTTCTTACCAAAGCAGAGAGTCGGGAGCAATTCCTACATACTATCCATCCTCCTGCCCCGCCTCCTGTTGCCTTTGTTGCACAAAATCAGCGTCCTTTGAACACCAGATCTGGGTCCGTTTCTGGCTCCGGTTCTAAATCTGGCTCCCATGGACAGCCTCAGACCACCTTCTCTAACCGACCACGAAGGCCTCCTCACTGTCAATTATGTCGCACTAATGGGCATTATGCCAATAATGCCCCAAACTATCCTCATTTGCGGCCGGCTCCGCCTCGGGAGATGATACCATTGCTCGTGCTTTCCATGCTAAGTATCATGTCTCTGATGACGGACCCGATTGGACCACCGATTCAGGAACCGATCTTCATATGACGGACGATACCGGTAACCTTCATTCCTTTTCGCCTTATACAGGCACCTCTTCGGTAATTTTCGGAAATGGAAAATCATCCCCAATAACTCATACGGGTCATGTTTCCATTAATAAAAACGTTTCTTTAAAGGATGTCCTAGTTGTTCCTAACATAACTAAGAATCTCCTTTCCGTTAGCAAGTTGACAAACGATTATCCTATTGATATTTTGTTCTCAAACACTTTTTTTTTTATCCAGGATCGCAAAACAAGCCAACCTCTCGCTCAAGGTCGGTGTGAAAATGGACTTTACGTGCTTCGGAACAAGTCGTTTGCTTTTGTTGCTTCATTTCTTCGAATAAAGCCTCTTTTGAATTGTGGCACAATCGTTTAGGGCATGTTGCCTTTGATGTTATTTCTACTTTGCAAAAACATGGTTGTTTATCTTTTACATCTTTGTTACCAAAGCCTAATCTTTGTTCGCCATGTCAACTTGCTAAATCACATAAATTGCCATTTAACTTCAATGAAAAACGTGCTTCACATCCCCTAGATCTTGTTCATTGTGACTTATGGGGACCATCCCTGGTTTTAGGCGATGACGGCTACAAATATGTTGTCTTTATAAACGACTACTCACGTTTTTCTTGGCTATACCCACTTAAAACAAAAAATGAATTCTACTCAGTTTTAGAGTCATTTTTACGCCTTGTTCAAAATCAACTTTCAAGAAAAGTTAAGGTTTTCCAAAGTGACAGCGGTACAGAATTTGTTAATCAACATGTGCGCAAGATTTTTGATAAAAATGGTACCTACCATCACCTATCTTGCCCGCATACCGCTCCTCAAAACGGTCGTGCCTAAAGGAAACACCACCACATAGTCGAAACCGGCTTGGCCATGCTTTTTCATGCCCGTGTCCCTATTAATCATTGAGTTAATGCCCATGCCCTTATTAACCAATAACTCACTGTGCAAGATTTACTCCTATAATTTTTCTTTAGTCGAAGTTGTTTATTATGTATTCAATTGTAGTTAATTATTTCCTAATTCTCTGTTATGTAATTTGTATATATAATTCTATTCAAACTCTCTTGATTCATAAGAGAGATTACCATTATCATAGAGGACTCGTAGAATGGTTTTAACATCTTCGACTTGTTTGATCGAGCACATGAGGATGTTGTAGGCAGGTTTGGTTGTTGCTGCATTGTTTAAGAAGTTGAGGTTTGATGACAAGGTTTCGGTTTGGTTAACATCTTTTGTGACGGTTTGTTGTTGTTCGGTGTTGGTTGGGGATGATGACATGTTTACGATGGCTCCAATCAATACATGTATGCATAAAAAAATTATATACATCTTACCCTATCTAAATGCACTGATAGGGGTTTAAATGAGCCGAAGCTCGCTTAGGCAGTTCGGCTCATTTTGAGCTTAAATTTTAAATTCTAAAGTTCGAGCTTTGCTCTTGAAAAACTTTTCCAACTCGAGCTCGATCGATCGGCTCATTTTCAAAGTCTATTTGAAAAGCTTGAGCTGGCTATGTGAGCATAATTTTGTAAAGCTTGAGCTCGGCTCTTAAGCAATTTTGCAAGCTTGAGAACTATTTCTAAAGCTTGAACTCGTCTTATTTCAAGCTTTATTTTTGTAGCTTGAGCTTGATCTACGAGCAATTTTTCAAGCTTGAATTATACTCATTTCGAGCTCTATTCCGAAAACCCGAGCTTGGCTCATGAGCAATTTCCAAGCTCGAGCTCTACTAATTTATTATTTTTTTAATATATATATTTCCATAATACATGTTATTTCAAGGGACATGTGTCGATATGTATTATTTCAAGGGACATGTGTGGATGGACATTCTTTAAATTTTTATAAAACGCTTTTAAGAAAAATATGATATATTTTTTATATGTAATTATAGTAATTATATATTTTATTTAGCCCATGCAATACACATGTTTATAACATAGTATTTATATATGTAATTATAATGATTATTATTATTTAAAATATTAAATAATAATTATACAATAATTGGCCTGTGAGCCTACTCGAGCTCAATAAGTGAAATTGGGCTCTGCCTCATTATTAAATGAGCTTATTTTTTCTTCAAGCTTATTTATGTTCGTCACGATTCAAGCTTTTAACGAGCCAGTTGTCTCAAATACCTCACAAGGGACTCGACTCATTTAAAGCCCTACATTTGGTGAAAGGTGGTAAATAGCAAGGTGATGTTACCTTAAAGATTGTAGTGAGAGGACTACCAGACGGGGTCTTGTTCCTATAAAAACCAGAACCAGCCAATGGAAATTTACGATTTTCATAGATAAATTGAGTCTGGGTTAAGTCCGGCCCCTGCCAATTTGCCACTAACTCAACTTCCAAGCTTCGCCCCTGGCCTCAAGTATTAATTTCTTCACATTTATAAACCTACTTACTATTAAAGTTTATTTCTGTGTCAATGCATGATGTTTTCAAATAATATAGATAAATTAAATAGTCAAATTCGGCATGATACGAATATAACACAAGATTTATGGATTTGTGTTTAGTATAAAAAGGTTCAGGTCAATCTCATGAACACGATATAGTTAAATTAGTTGTGTTCCGGTGAACATTTGTTACACAAGTATACTTAAACTAATAGGGGTTCGTTGACGTTTTATCAATGTTTTCAGAACAGGACCGGACGTCGAATCGGTCGCCTTACCAGATGAATTTGAAAAAAAATATTAAAAATCCGTTTCAACCGGCCAGGTTCCCGGTTCGACCCCCGGTTCAATGTTCCAACTCGGACAGGTTCAACCCCCGGTTCCCGATCCGACCGGCCGGTGCGGTCGGGTTTCAAAACAATGCGTTTTATCTATATCATTAATTAGTTGGTTATCCTTAAGTTTGGGGTGGGGAATAAAGCCCCATATGGCTTTAAAGCGTCACGTCAGCATCACATCAGTGCTACGTAAACAGTGGAGGCTTTAAAAAAACTGATTGGTTAACATGTACATGGGCCCCACTTCTCACCATCTCACGCTTGCTACCACAATGGCAGAGACTTTCACAGGCGCCTCTTTTGCTATGGCGGAGTAGTGTTGGAAGCGCCGTCAAAGTGACTTGACTTGAGGCGTTACTACACACCCCCTAGCGTTATCATTATCCCTTCCATTATAATCTTCTTGTTCTAATTCCTTTTCTTTTTACAAGTCAGGCTACCTCCCTAATTTTTAAAGACCAAAACAAAAGTAAATGTTGGCATAAGAATAAGGAAGAGAATAAAGAAGAATAAATCATGATCAAGGTGATGATAGTATGAACTTGATTTCTTGATCGAGTCGACATGTTAGCCAAGTTTATTATCTATTATAGTTATTATTATTTGATTTATATCTATATATATTTAAACTGGTTTGTTGATCATTATTCTATTTTTAACATGGGCGGTTCTTAGTGAAGGCCATACCGGGCTTTAGCCCACCCAGTTTTTTCATTTCACAGTACCGAAAATTTTTATATGCATTGAGTCCGGCCCACCCAGATTGAGCCCTGCCCTACCAGGTTTTTCGTTCAAGATCTGCCACTGATTTTTAATACGAATATTATGATAGTTACTAAAGTTTTATCATTACCATTGGCTAGTTAGGCTTTCATTATAATCCCTTTATATATGTAAAGAAATTTAATTTTTCAATTATACATTTTAGATATATATATAACTATTATTCACTGATACATCAGTTCTTTGAACAATTTCGTATTTTGAGGTGAAATGAAATACATCATCATCATACTCAGGTAATCCCACCTATAGCAAAGCTATAGGGTGAGGTATTTACAATATAGGGTCTGAGGTGAAATGAAATATGCCTAGAAATAAGAAAAAAAATTATTTTAGTATTTACAATATGTGTATTTAACAACAGATGGTATACATGTAGATAGATAGATATATTTACCGAGAATTCAACAAGTGCACTGGTGAGGTAGGTAGATTTGATAGGTGGTGAAGAAAGCATCAGATAAGAAGCCACCAAGCAGAGCAAGAACAAAAGCACTCCCCATGAAATTTGTTACATGATTTGCTGCTTTTGAAGGATAAAAGTGCATGTGTTGTATCAAGTACAACACCAAGTTACTTGCACTCGCCTGTAAAAGCCAAACTCTCCATCACTTCCACAACTAAATCAACAATAATTAACCTGCCTCTATAATTAAGTTTTATAAAGGATTGAAAGGTTTCAACCTATGACATGCATGGCTTTCTTTACCTAAGACAAATATGGCAGCAAGCATGCCACCATGGCGGCCTTTGATTGCTGGTTTCTTCTTCCAGTCCACATAACCTTCCCATGTATTGGACACTTGTTCTTGTAATTCAACTTCCTGTAAAACATAATTAACAAAAAGCTAATGGTGCATATATATATGATCAACACATAATTAGTCAAATCTGTTAATAAAACAAGGAGAGGGTGATCTAACTCACCATTTAGATCGATCACTCTTTTTGGAGGAAAGAAATGTAACATAAATCACTTGAGAATTGTGTAGTGAACATCAGTCCATATATATAGTGCTCAAAAGCCCTCTAAAATTGACATTTTTTTTTTCATCGATAAGCAATCCCAATTAATATAACATCAGTCCACAGTATAGTCGGTGACATGTTATGTGATGTGTTAACTGTTAGACATAATTCTTATTCCCCAATTATCCTAAGTATTATACATATTGTATAGATTAATATATATCCTAAGTTAGGAATAGGTGTCGGTTATAGTCGGTTATATACCAACCGATGTGTTGGTTGGGGACACACCCCTTCATTCGTATAAATACCAAACACATTGTATCATTTAGTTTTATGTATTGATTCTTAAGTTTATCATATTCTCTCTCAAACTCAAACCCCTCATCGATCCTGCATACCTTCATTTGGCATCAGAGCGGTTAATTATTTGTTCCATCCGATTACAAACAATCATTGAGGAACATATCCATTCTCTGTTTTTCATTCGAAGAAAACAAAACAGAGATAGAAGACATAAAGGTTCAAATTCGTCGGAACAATCATTCAAGGCCAACCAGGATTCAAGTAAGATCAATACATCGAAGATTATAACCGGTCATAAGAAGAAAGCAACCAGAGAACGAAGTTCCGGCCAAAAACAAAAATTTCCGGCGAGTTCGAAATTTCTGGCGTGACACCGGAATCAATCCAGAATCGTTTAAGAACACGATCAAAAGGTTATATCTATCCCTGCCCCTCGTCTATTATCAATTTCGAATACATATAATCTTAATCAAATCAAAAAATCAAATTTTTTTTCGATACTCTGTTTTTTTCTCGAACAAGATTTTTTCCCACCAAAAATTTTCTGATCAAAAACAAATTTATAAAATCAAGTGTTGTTTTTTTTCGAACGTTCATTTATACAAAACAGAGTTGTTTTACAAACAAAAAAACATCAAAGATTAAGTTTCTTATCGGGTTCAAGAAAGAACCGAAAACATTTTTTTTCTCTCGTATTCGAATCGTTCGATTCTTGTAATAAGGATTCAAGGATCATAATAATCTGTTCGAAAAGTGTAGTTCGATCAGAAGGTTTATCAACAACAAAGTGTTTATCTTTGAGCAGTAGTGTTTCGAAAGGAACAAAGAAGAAGAAGTTTGACTTTCAAAAGTCAAGCAGAATAATATTATTAGGGCTGAGCAATTCACGGTTCGGAACCGCTAGAACCGAGGAACCGATGCAGAACCGCTAGATCCGAACCGTATTCTTGTATTTTGGGTTCGGTTCCGGTTCTTAAATTTTGGTGAAAACGGTTCCCGGTTCGGTTCGGTTTAGAACCGCGGTTCTGTTTAAAGAACCGCTAGAACCGGGTTATGTTAAAACTTTAAATATTATATTTAACACCCTAATAATTTAGTGGGTTTTTCCAAGTAGTTTGTATACCAACTATCCACATTTTCAATTCCCAAGTTTAATCTTTATAAATAATACTGTTCAAGTCATGTTAACTATATAATATCTAACAAATTTGTTGAGATAGGAGTTCCATTTGAATTATGTAATTTCTATAAAAACATATAGAGTACAATAAAGGGAACTAAAATAGTTTAAACTGAGAATCAGCGCTTACAAATTCATTTATAAAGTGCACAGGTTGGCCTATAATGTGTATCAGGCAATGATGTAGTATAACACGTCACATTAGAAATGCATAACACATATCATTCGTAATGTTAAAATTTAAATCATTGCATATATGCGGTTGGTATCGTGCATTTATAAACATGTATCATAGGTCCGTAATATGAGTAAGACACCACACTTTGGTTTACTAAAGTTGCATTTGATTTAATTGTTAGTTTTAGAATTTAATTGACAACCGGTTCTGGCAAGAACCGTTTACACCAGAACCGTTTAACTCAGTTCTGAACCGAACCGGTAGGTTTTTATACGGTTCGGTTCCGGTTCTTATATTTATCACTAAACGGTTCCGGTTCAGTTCCGGTTCAGATCGGTTCGGTCTGGTTCTGAACCGTTGCACACCCCTAAATATTATATTGTTGAGGGTATATTGTGTTAGAATTGTATCAGTGTTTCTTTGTTGGGTTTTATCACTGATTAAACAAAAAAATAGAAAAAGAAAAGAAGAGGATTGAAGCAAAGTGGAAAAACAAAGTGGTTTGTTTTTAGAAAGGTGTTTAGGATTGACAAAGGGTATTGTTGAAAGACACTAATCAATCATCGTTGGAGGATTATCAAGTCATAGGATTGACTTTAGAAATTTGGAACACTAGTGGTATAAAGAAATATTATAGCAAGGATCTTGATATTTTGTTGTGGGCCCGACAAAGCATCAAACTTTGTTAATCAAGAATATTTTCAAGACATACTATAGTCGAGTTTGACAAGGGTAGTCAAGCAAAAGTTCCGTTAAAGTGTGGGGTAGTCCATATTAGATTTGGACAATAGGGAAGAAAAAGAAGAAAAGTCCGCGGAAGACGCCCGTTAAACCCACAATGACGAAAGGAGAGACAGTTACGAAGGAGACTCTCACTTTCAGCCTCCAGACACCGATGTTGACATCTACAAATTACACGATTTGGGCTGTTCGTGTTAAAGCAATATTGAGTGCAAATGGTCTTTGGGAAGTAGTGGAACCCATAGAAGGCACATCGACGGTAGATGTAAAGAAGGATAGGACAGCGATTGCCTATCTCTTTCAGGCAATTCCAGAGGATATGGTGATGCAGGTGGCATCACATCCTACAGCAAGAGAAATCTGGGAAGCATTAAAGACAAGATTTATTGGAATTGACCGAGTCTAGAAAGCAAGACTTCAATCATTACGCACAGAATTCGAGATGATAACAATGAGAGAGACAGAAACCATAGACCAGTTTGCTGGTAGGTTAAGTGCGATTAGTACAAAGTCAAAAACCCTAGGAACGAAAATTGAAGAGTCAGTCTTGGTACGAAAATTGCTGGACTCCGTAGAGCAATATTCAGAGCAATATTCAGATATAGATACCATGACGTTAGATGAAGCGCTTGGTAGACTTAAAGCTTATGAGGAACGCCTTAAGTCAAGAGATGATAAGAAATTTGGACCATCAGGTCAAGAGAAGCTGTTATTTACAAGGCAAGAGAGAAGGCCTTACAGCAACAACAGGAACTACAATCAGAATCGAGGTAGACAGAACTTTAGGAAGTTTAATAGAAGTCAAAGAAATGAGAGGAAGAACTTTGACAGAAATTGCCATCAAGATCAGAGAAGTGATCGAAATCCCACTAAGAATCGTCATGACGACAGTAGTTACAAGCCCAAGAAGGATGGCAGCAGTGTAAGATGCTACAACTGCAATGAATTAGGACATATAGCTCCCAGATGTCCTAAACCTCGAAGTAAGCAAGAAGAATCTCACCTAGTAATGGAAGAAGAGGATCCCACATTACTTATGGCAGTTGGTGAAGAAAGAAGTGTAGTTCTAGAAGAGAAGAAAGTCATACCAGAACGTTATCACAGTGAAGATAATGGAAATGAAATATGGTATTTAGACAATGGAGCAAGCAATCATATGACAGGAAGACGCTCCTATTTCACAGAGTTAGATGAAAAGATAGCAGGAAGTGTAAAGTTTGGAGATGGATCATGTGTCAACATCAAAGGTAAAGGCTCAATATTATTGGAATGCAACAATGGAGAACAAAGACTAGTTACAGAAGTCAACTACATTCCAACACTCCAAAGCAACATCCTAAGCCTCGGGCAAGTTACAGAATATGGATGTAAAGTGATTATGGAGAATGATTATCTATGGATTTATGACGCCTACAACAACCTATTGATGAAAGTCCCAAGAGCTAAGAATAGACTCTACAAAGTAAGGCTCAGAATAACAAGTCCGATTTGTTTACAAGCCAGAATAGTATCACCTACATGGTTATGGCATGCACGTATGGGACATGTGAATTTTGATTCACTAAGACAACTAAGCATAAAAGGAATGGCACGTGGAATACCAAAGATTAAGCACCCATCTCAAGTATGTGATGCATGTATTACGGGAAAACAAAGCAGGCTTCCGTTTCCCTCTCAGGCAAGTTTTAGAGCTACTAGACCTCTAGAACTCGTACATGCAGATTTATGTGGACCGATTACACCCACATCATTAGCAGGCAACAACTATTTCTTCCTGATAGTTGACGATTATTCAAGATATATGTGGATCTACATGCTTAAGTCAAAAGATCAAGTTTATGAGAATTTCAAGAAATTTCTAAGTGAAGCTCAGAGACGAGTCACAAGCTCAAAAGATTAAGAACGGATCGTGGAGGAGAATTTACTTCTAAAGCACTTACCACGTATTGTGAGGACAGAGGGATCCTCAGACAGCTTATAGCACCTTACACACCTCAGCAAAATGGTGTAGTAGAGAGAAGAAACCGTTCAGTAATGAGTATGACAAGAAGCATGTTAAAGGCTATGAACGTACCATAGAACTTATGGGCAAAAGCAACAAGACAAGCGATTTATATACAAAATCGGTTACCTACCAAAGCATTACAGGGAATGACACCCTACGAAGCAGTGAATGGAAAGGCACCCAATATCAAGCACATTAGAGTATTTGGATGCACAACATATGCAAAGGTAACGACGCCCTATTTAAAGAAGTTAGAAGACAGAAGCAAGAAAATGGTATATCTAGGAAACGAAAATGGTTCAAAAGCCTATAGATTATTTGATCCCATAGAAGAGAAGATACACATCAGTAGAGATGTCCAATTCATAGAAAATGAACCATGGGATTGCAACAACTACTTGAAAGAAGGAAGCGAAGACGAACCATCTTGGATGAGATTTGAGATACATGGAGATCAAGAAAGTGAAGCTGTACAAGAAGAAAGTAATGAGGACAGTGAAGATCAAGAGAGTGATAATGAATTCATCAGCAGTCCAATCACAGCTACAAGAACTCCAATAACAGTTCAAGAGACATCTACAAGTGATCCAACAGTTGAGACAAGTACTCAGGAGTTAGAAGACTCACCAGGCTCCCAACATAGACTAGTTCGAGCCCTAAGATCACTTAATGACATCTATGCAGCCACACAACCTCTTAGACCAGAAGATTATGAACATCTATATTTAGCATATGATGAAGAACCTACAAGTTACAAAGAAGCAGCAGATTACCCACAATGGATAGAAGCAATGGAAAGCGAGATAGACTCTATAGAGAAGAATAACACTTGGACACAGACTACGCTCCCCACAAGTCAGAAACCAATAGGTCTAAAATGGGTATTTAAGGTCAAGAGAGACACAAGTGGACAGATCACCAAGCATAAGGCCAGATTAGTAGCAAAAGGGTATGTACAACAAGAAGGTATAGACTACAATGAAGTATTTGCACCCGTTGCAAGAATGGAAACAATAAGGCTACTACTAGCATTGGCAGCACAGAAAGGATGGGAAGTACATCATTTGGATGTAAAATCAGCATTCCTACATGGTGAATTAAAGGAAGATGTCTATGTGTCACAACCAGATGGATTCATAAAGAAAGGAAAAGAGAACCTAGTCTACAAGCTAAAGAAGGCTCTATATGGTTTGAAGCAAGCACCAAGAGCATGGAATATAAGGCTGAACAACATCCTAAAGGAGATAGGATTTATAAGATGTCCACAAGAACAAGCAGTTTACAAGAGAACTTCAAGACAGTCAACAATCATTATAGGAGTTTATGTCGATGACATAATAGTGACAGAAAGTTCAATGAAAGACATATCAAGCTTCAAGAAAGAAATGCAAGGCAAGTTTGAGATGAGTGATTTAGGACCACTCACATACTATCTAGGAATAGAAGTACGCCAAGCACAAGGAAGGATACAATTGAAGCAATCAGCCTACGCCAAGAAAGTTATCAAGGAAGCTAGACTAGAAGACTGCAATCCAACAAAGAGTGCAATGTGTGACACCCGGCAAATTCTGGTTAACAACGTTGTCTAGATGAAAGTCTACCTTAGCGAGTCACGCGTATATTGCACTTAACTGGGTTAGTTAAGTCGGGTTATGGTTCGGGAACTATCGGTTTAGTCTAGAAGATCTTTGGATGTTGGTCTAGAGGTTCGTTAGATGTCAGCCCTTAACCAAGTGTACAAATGGTGACGATTTATAGGATCGTCAGGTCATACGGAACATACAAGTCTCGAGTCCCGGGAATTGGTGAACGAGTGTGAATATGTGTATTTGCAAGTGTTATGTGTTTACAATCATTATGTGACTTGTCGGTATGTGAATATGTGTTAACATATGTTAAAACGGGGTTTAACGCGCAAAATACATCGAACCAACCCCTATAGGCGATTAGGGAGGCTAATCGCCTATAGGGCATGCATTTAGGGGAACATTACATGCGATTGGGGGGCTAATCGCATGTAATGTCATGCGATTAGGCCCAATTGCATTTAATGTCATGCGATTAGCATTCCTAATCGCATGTAACTGCTGCACAATCGCGTGTTACGTGCTGGACGACTAAAAACGACTATAAATACAATGTTTAACCTCCTAAACTTCATAATACAAACCCTAGTCGTCCCATAACCCGCCCCAACACACACACAACCTCTGGAACGCGATTTTTGATCAAAACACAAGGTTTCAAGCTTAATTCATCATTCTTTCACAAATCTAAGGTTTGGTTTCCATCCATGCAATCTTTATAAACGTTTTTATTCAATCCCTAATGGTCCAGACCTGTTCTAAAACGAAAAAGCTTTCTGAAAATCATTAATAAGTGTTGTTAATCAGATTCTAACAATCATACATGTGTTATGTGTGTTTATGATTAATATCTAGGGTTTTTATGATTCATGATGAGTGATTAACATGTTATTAAGTTAGTTTCAGAATAAGATGTCATGATAATAAAATCTGAGTAATTGTTCATTAGGGTTATAGTTGTGCATGTTAAGGTGATGATTCGTGCTAGGTGTATGGTGTTTGGACTACATGGGTGCATGCAGGGCTGATAATACGAGGCAAAACGAAGGATTTTAGTTTAAACATGTTTAGAATAGTTGTTGGGATGATATTGGATGGTTACACACGTTCTGGATCTGATTTGGAGCGTTAAACGCGTGAAAAACCGGAACAGTTGGGTTACTGGCGATTAGCAACCCTAATCGCCTATGTTAGGGGCGATTAGGAGGCTAATCGCCTATGTTTCATGCGAGTAGGGCTAATTACTAGTAGATACATGTGGTATAGCCCTAATTGCTAGTAGATACATGTGGTATAGCCCTAATTGCTAGTAGATACATGTGGTATAGCCCTAATTGCTAGTAGATACATGTGGTATAGCCCTAATTGCTAGTAATTACATGTAGTATAGCCCTAATCGCCTATAATAGAGGCGATTAGCCTTCCTAAATGCCAGTTGACCAACCTAAATGCTAGTTGACTTTTCCTAATCGTGTGTACTGCTGCTGTAAGTGTAAAGTAGCATTCCGAGACCCGATTTGACCTGTAGGAACATGCTAGGAACCCCGTAACATATCTAATAGCTTGGTAACATATGTTTGGATGTAATTATGTGATACGTGAGCTATGTGCTATAACTTGTTGTGCGTTAACGTATGTTAAGTGTTATTGCATGATTGTATGTTTGAGAGCGTAAACATAACACGGGAAGTCTCGGGTCACCAATGGGATGTCGAGTCTTGTACTTTGGGTCAGTTAAACAGTCACGGTGTTTTCAAACGAACTTGGTTATGGTCTGGACATCTAGGGACTAACTAACCTGCGGGTTATTAGTCTAAGTGCTTGTAACTGTCATATGTTAGGTCGCCGCTTTACGGGACTAGCATAGCTGCTGAGTTATTCGTATTACGAAGTAACGCAACTTAAGGTGAGTTTACGGCCCCTCTTTTAAACTGGTTTCACATTTTCGGGGGAGAAAACATGTGTTAAAACGATTATTTGGTAACTACTGTCATACTATGGGTTTCTATTGTGTACTACACGATCTTTGGAAGTCCCGGGGGGAACCATGAATGTGCGGGTTTGCACAACGGGGAAATGTGAATAGCGCTATTGGGAGTGACCAACCCCGCTCGTCGACTTGGAGGGTCGGCGGGTGCATATTGTCTCAAACAGGGACAACAGGAACAACAGGTTTACTACATCGGGCACACATTTGGTTTACGAGTTAGTAATGGTTTTCCAATCGTGGTAGTAACAAAACATACGCCTAGCTAGCGTACACTGGTTTTCGATTTGTTATAGTATGGACAGGTTGACTTGGTACTTGGATTACAAAACCTGTAAACTCACCAGCATTTTTGTGCTGACGTATTCTCTTACATGTTTTCTCAGGTCGCTAAGGTAGCACGACTGGACTAGGGCGCACGCGTCTGCACGGCGTCTAGTTAGGGTTGCATGGTTTTACAAACGTTGAACATTGGTTTACTATTGAATATTGTTTTGAATAAGCTTCCGCTGTAAACGGGAATTTTAAACATTGTTTTGAAATTGCATTATGTTCATTTTAGACTTGTTTATTGTGATCGTTGGTTTGGATCATGGTTTGTCATGCGCCTCGCGGTAAAACTCCGCAAGTGGATTTTGAGGGTGTGACAGATTGGTATCAGAGCCAATGGTTATAGTGAACTAGGACTGCATGTAGAGTCTAGTCTATAGCCGAGTCACACACACTAGACGATCACATAGTACTAAACATTATGGTGGGTTACGTATGGCCTTGTCGGGGTGTCTCTAAATCATTTGACCTTCCTATGTTACATCATCCGTTCTATCTTAGGTCGGGTTACTTGCTTTCTAGGCAGTGTGGTATATTGGGGTAAATCGTGTACTCTTGAGATTTGTCCAAGGCTCGGACATCTCCCTTTCATGCTCCAATAGAAACACTTGCCACAAACTACCGTAGTATTGCGGTGTATAGCTAAGAGTCCATGTTCGGTGATTTGAACTTTGAACTAGGAGAACACTTGGAGGACCATGTAGAGCGGTTTATCATTTTGGGTGCACACAAAATCATAAACCGAAATGCATGAAAGCCCTAGTGAGCTCTGGGTTTGAATGGATAGTCCTGAGTTGGATCTAGCTTTGATCTTGCGAACGCTAGTGGTTACCATTAGCTGTGAAACTAAATTTTCTCGTCCTTTTTGTCGGAATCATGTCTGGAGTGCGAGGAGGACGTGGAGGTGGCCGCGCTGGTGGGCGTGGTGGTGGCGGTCGTGGTGGTGGTGGTCGTGGAGGTGTGGAACCTCAAGATGACTGGGTCCGAAATTGAAAAATATACGGTAAGGCGTAATGAGTTGGCAGTGCTGTGTCCTGATCTGCATGTGCCAGAATACAGGAGGATTGAACACTATATCTCGGGGCTAGTACCAGAGATCGCAGGGTTAGTGGCTGCGGGGAATCTTCCTACATACTCAGAGGTGGTTCGATCGGCTCATAGGATGACAAACTTGAAGGTGAATGAGGGTATCTTACCTGCTAAGGGTTCGACTGTCAAGGCCCCAGAAAATTAACAAGCGTAAGTGGGATAATGAGGGGAAAGGATCTGTGCCAGCATCAGCACAACAGGGTAAGAGGTTCGATAGCGGGGGTTCTTCTTCTTCTGGTACCAAACAGGGTGGTTATGCGGGGAAATTACCTAAATGCAACAAATGTGGGCGTCATCATCAGGGGGACTGCGACCGTAATCGTTGCCATCGCTGTCAGCGACTTGGGCATTTTGCTAAAGACTGTCGGGCGACACTTCCATCGACCCAGGCCCCAAGCAATACCCCGGCTCCTACTGCTCAGGGAACCACAGGAAGACAGGGATGTTACAACTGTGGTGATACCGGTCATTACAAGAAGGATTGCCCGAAACTGAAGCAGGGCGGGAACAACGGTAACGGGAACAACGGGGGCGGCGGCAGGAATGCACGTGCCTTCGTCATTGGAGCCGCTGAGGCTAGGCAGGATCCTGACATAGTTACCGGTGCGTTCCTTCTCAATAATCGCTATGTTATTGTTTTATTTGATTCCGGTGCCGATAAAAGTTTTATATCCATGGAAGTTAGCCGACTGCTAGATGTAGTACCCGTACCATTAGAGGCTAGGTATATAATTGAGTTGGCTGACGGTAAAAAGATTGAAGCTACTTGTATCCTTCGGGAGTGTCAACTAGAGTTGTCGGGTTTGTCGTTCCCCATCGACCTTATGCCGGTACCTTTGGGTAGTTTTGACGTTGTGGTAGGCATGGATTGGTTGTCTTTGTATCGTGCGGAGATCGTTTGTTACGACAAGATTATTCGGATTCCTCTCCCGGATGGAGAATTCCTTTCTGTGTACGGTATCAAGGGCGGTGTTCCGCTAAATATCATCTCTAGCATGAAAGCCCTTAAGTATCTTCGAAAGGGTTATTCGGCCGTTTTGGCACTCTTATCTGTTTCCTCTAGCGATGAGAAGAAGATCGACGATATTCCTGTTGTACGCGAGTTTCCTGATGTATTTCCCGATGATCTACCTGTAACACCCCAACCGATGGCGGAAACATCGGGATGTCACGTATTGATGATTGTTCAATAGCTCATGGTAAATAATAAATCTCATTAAATAATTTAAGTAAGTTACATACAATTGTTCTAGAATTTGTACATCAAAATGAATAAAACTATACACATATCTTCAAGCATCAATTCAAATCTTCAAGCAAATAGAACCTGAAACATGTTAAGTTGAAAATGTTTTGGGTCAACAAAAGTTGGTGAGAATTACATAGGTTTTTGATAATTGAGTAAAAATGATGTGCAATTCATGTGTCATGTCAATCTAGTCCATATGTGAGAACATACTAGAAATAAATCGAGTGCATAATCAACCCTGGTGACTGTTATAAAATGATACATACCATACGCTCATGGTCCAATATGTTATACGATAACAAACACCCACGTAACCTTTGTAGGAGGCACGTATCCGGGTGGGATTGTCAGTCCAATAGATCTATCAATGTATACCGCCGGCTGATCAATGTTAATGATTATGCTAGAATGGTGCTTACTCTAATCATGCTCAAGACATAATGCAACATAGAAAACACATAGACTCATTGATGATTGAATTGCAATGATGATGTTATAAACATGTTTCACCCCAAAAATGGTGATAAATAGAAAAGGGGCTATGTAAAACTCACCTTGGTAAAATATTATATCTGTTGAGAAATGTGTTGACCAAATGTATCAAGTATCGCCCTAAAATGAAGTAATAAATATGTCTAAGTCTATCAAGTCTACAAATGTTTAAGTTCTAGGGCTTCGAATTGGGGATAATTGTTCGTTTGATTAATATTAAAAATATTCGCCAATTGAGAGAAATTTAGTAAATAAATAACTAAAAATCTTTTTATGAAATTTAAACTTAAGATGATTACAAGAATGTGTTTAAAGTATAAAAATAATTTTTATAAAATTATTTTCTTTAAAATAGATTATTAAATCTATTTATTACAAATTGTCAAACTTTAACTTTAATAATTAAAAATACTAAAATTAAAGAATTATTATTTTAAAAATCATATTTCTGTTCTAAATGATTAAAAATAAATTGTATAAAATTTTGGTGCAAAAATGATGAAAATTGGATTTATTATGATTTAATTATGATTAAAACTAACAAAAATTGATTAAAAATATTAAATAAATGATTTTACTGAATTAAAAATTATTTCAGTAAAGTTTAATGTTATAAAAACTTAGGATAATTTTTGTGGAAATTAATAAGATCGTTTTGATATTTTTATAGATTTTTATAAATAAAATAGAATAAACTTGATTTAATTATTATAAATATTAAATAAATAAATTTCAGAAAACTAAAAATGGTAGATGAAACTTTGACATCAGATTTGTTAAAAATAATTTTTTTTAGAATTTTTAACAAGGTTTTAATAATTAAAAATGAATTTACAAGTTTAAATGAAATATATATATATATAATAAGGCTTGTTGAAAATAATGCAAAAAGGGGTGCCCTTGCTGGGACTCGAACCCGGTTCCTAACTGTTGCAGGCCATGGTCACAACCACTTGGCCTAGGCCAGTGGTTGTGATGGATCCTGATTAAAATTAAATAAATATGCTATGCCAAAACTAGTTTATCCCCAAATAAGCATGAACGAACCCTAGAAATTTCAATCAACCAATTCAGACAACATGAGCCCGATTAATGATGGGGCTTTTGTTGTTTGATCGCCGATTAATGAAACCCACACAAGAAAAGTAACTCACAGTGATGGATTGATTATAATAGTCGGGTCAAAGCAAAAGTCAAACGGCGAACGTGATTATAACAATTGGAGTATTACAGAGAGAATTGGAGGTTGAGGGAGAGTGGTGAGCGAGTATACAAGGTTTGCAGAGGTTCTATATATACTGAGGTTCAAAGGGTTGTGTTAATTGGAAAGTTTGACCTCGTTAATTATCACACGCGTATTTGATTTAATTGGGTAGTAATTGTTTGATGTTAATCGTGCAACATGGTTAAACAAGGCCGAAAATCATGGAAACAATGGTCAACCATGATTATTGTACATTAATGGAGTTAAATGAATGGTCAAAAAAAAGAAAAGAAAGAAAAAAAAAAAATAAATTTCATCTTTTGCTGCTACTGTTCGCGTGCAGAAAGAAAGGGAAAAGGAAAGCAGCGAAAAACAAGGGTTAAATATATAAAGGGTTGGGTTTAAATCAGATAGAAGGTGTGGAGCAGCTGGGTAAAGCGTGTGCTTGTGTGTGTGGTGACTCGGGTTCGAGACCCGGGTGGAACAAACATTTTTTTTTTTAATTGTAAGGAGAAGGGAGGGGGATTGGGCTTGGTTGTGTGGGCCGGATCAGGGATGGGCTAGGATTGGAGTTGGGCTGCAATTTATCAAAGGAGGGTATGGGTTTATTGGGTTGAATTAAAAGGAGGGTTTGGTTGAATAAAAAAAATTATAATCAGATTTTTTTTTTTTTTTTTTTTTTTACACTAATGTTATAATCTATTATTATTATTATTATTATTAATTATTACTATTATATATATATGTATATATATATATATAAGTTGTGAATGAGGAAAAATAAAGACTTTACCACATTTTTAAAATGTAACAAAAATAAGGGCGTTTATATAAAAATTTGGGGGAAAAATTTTGCGATGTTACAGTCTCCCCTACTTTTAGGAACTTCGTCCCGAAGTTAAGAGAAAACCAGGATTACGTTTGGTTATCTACCGGAAACCTTGATAAAATTTCACACTACCTTAATGTACCTGTAAATTCATGATTACGTTCCGGACCGTAATTACCAATTTACCTTACATTAGGGTTTTGCGTCCTTTTATGACTCTACCGATTGTTGAGCAGGTCTAATAGTCTCACTAGTCGTTGAGCAGGTGGTAGGGCCTCTCCCGACTGTTGGAAAGACATGATGACCTCTACCAATCGTCGAGTAGATTGTCTGGTAGTCGACTAATTGTCGTACAAGTATGTAAGTATGATTATGGATATAGCAATTGGTTCACATTCAAACAAGCATGCACACAGATGTTATGATAATACTCGATTTTATAAAATGTCAATACATGGAATTAAAGAGAAAAATAGACATCATTCAGATAGTAGAGTTTGCTGTTAAGTAGTTGGAGGGTCTTGGTCTCGGTTTAGTTTAGTGCATCGGTTACGGTAGTGATTTGGGTTTCCACATTTATAGCATAATTACCAGGATGATTAGGATTAGTAACCTGAGCAGGGTTGTGAATAATTGCAGTCAGTTGGGCATCAACACCTTTGTTGTTTTTGTTGTTGTTGTGGTTGGTGTTGTGGTTGTTGTTACTTTCCTCTTGGTTTTCACCACTGTTATTGCGAGTGCTACGACGTGGAGACATGATCCGTAAGGGACACAATGAAGGCATGAAATGAATGAGGTGATACAAGGAATGTAATCATTTATTCATTAATTAAAACGAATAAACGAAAACGTTGACTTATCAAAGACTCCAGATTCTAATAACATATGAAGACATGCTTTAGCCTATAAGTGAACACTCATCCCGAGAATTCCCAGGTAGGCATCCGGGTCCCTCGTCTGATTGGGATATATGCGCAATGCCAGCCTAGACAGAAGTCTCAGAATACAGGCGTTCACCCTTCCAGATTGCACGTGTTCGTTATTAAGATCTAGAACTTCGACGGGATCTCAAGGGGGTTCAGGTTAAACCTGAGGAATTTGTCCTATTAGTCTAAGAGTAGATCCACTGATGGAGAGCAACCTTCTTGTAGGAATGAAAGTAGGGATAAGAAGTAGGAGATAGAGAATAGCAAACAAAAGAAGCAAGTACTTGTTAAATCCTATGGTTATAGACTAGATTATTTTTCTAATAACCTAATTCCCTATAACCATGGCTCTGATACCAATCTGTAACACCCCAACCGATGGCGGAAACATCGGGATGTCACGTATTGATGATTGTTCAATAGCTCATGGTAAATAATAAATCTCATTAAATAATTTAAGTAAGTTACATACAATTGTTCTAGAATTTGTACATCAAAATGAATAAAACTATACACATATCTTCAAGCATCAATTCAAATCTTCAAGCAAATAGAACCTGAAACATGTTAAGTTGAAAATGTTTTGGGTCAACAAAAGTTGGTGAGAATTACATAGGTTTTTGATAATTGAGTAAAAATGATGTGCAATTCATGTGTCATGTCAATCTAGTCCATATGTGAGAACATACTAGAAATAAATCGAGTGCATAATCAACCCTGGTGACTGTTATAAAATGATACATACCATACGCTCATGGTCCAATATGTTATACGATAACAAACACCCACGTAACCTTTGTAGGAGGCACGTATCCGGGTGGGATTGTCAGTCCAATAGATCTATCAATGTATACCGCCGGCTGATCAATGTTAATGATTATGCTAGAATGGTGCTTACTCTAATCATGCTCAAGACATAATGCAACATAGAAAACACATAGACTCATTGATGATTGAATTGCAATGATGATGTTATAAACATGTTTCACCCCAAAAATGGTGATAAATAGAAAAGGGGCTATGTAAAACTCACCTTGGTAAAATATTATATCTGTTGAGAAATGTGTTGACCAAATGTATCAAGTATCGCCCTAAAATGAAGTAATAAATATGTCTAAGTCTATCAAGTCTACAAATGTTTAAGTTCTAGGGCTTCGAATTGGGGATAATTGTTCGTTTGATTAATATTAAAAATATTCGCCAATTGAGAGAAATTTAGTAAATAAATAACTAAAAATCTTTTTATGAAATTTAAACTTAAGATGATTACAAGAATGTGTTTAAAGTATAAAAATAATTTTTATAAAATTATTTTCTTTAAAATAGATTATTAAATCTATTTATTACAAATTGTCAAACTTTAACTTTAATAATTAAAAATACTAAAATTAAAGAATTATTATTTTAAAAATCATATTTCTGTTCTAAATGATTAAAAATAAATTGTATAAAATTTTGGTGCAAAAATGATGAAAATTGGATTTATTATGATTTAATTATGATTAAAACTAACAAAAATTGATTAAAAATATTAAATAAATGATTTTACTGAATTAAAAATTATTTCAGTAAAGTTTAATGTTATAAAAACTTAGGATAATTTTTGTGGAAATTAATAAGATCGTTTTGATATTTTTATAGATTTTTATAAATAAAATAGAATAAACTTGATTTAATTATTATAAATATTAAATAAATAAATTTCAGAAAACTAAAAATGGTAGATGAAACTTTGACATCAGATTTGTTAAAAATAATTTTTTTTAGAATTTTTAACAAGGTTTTAATAATTAAAAATGAATTTACAAGTTTAAATGAAATATATATATATATAATAAGGCTTGTTGAAAATAATGCAAAAAGGGGTGCCCTTGCTGGGACTCGAACCCGGTTCCTAACTGTTGCAGGCCATGGTCACAACCACTTGGCCTAGGCCAGTGGTTGTGATGGATCCTGATTAAAATTAAATAAATATGCTATGCCAAAACTAGTTTATCCCCAAATAAGCATGAACGAACCCTAGAAATTTCAATCAACCAATTCAGACAACATGAGCCCGATTAATGATGGGGCTTTTGTTGTTTGATCGCCGATTAATGAAACCCACACAAGAAAAGTAACTCACAGTGATGGATTGATTATAATAGTCGGGTCAAAGCAAAAGTCAAACGGCGAACGTGATTATAACAATTGGAGTATTACAGAGAGAATTGGAGGTTGAGGGAGAGTGGTGAGCGAGTATACAAGGTTTGCAGAGGTTCTATATATACTGAGGTTCAAAGGGTTGTGTTAATTGGAAAGTTTGACCTCGTTAATTATCACACGCGTATTTGATTTAATTGGGTAGTAATTGTTTGATGTTAATCGTGCAACATGGTTAAACAAGGCCGAAAATCATGGAAACAATGGTCAACCATGATTATTGTACATTAATGGAGTTAAATGAATGGTCAAAAAAAAGAAAAGAAAGAAAAAAAAAAAATAAATTTCATCTTTTGCTGCTACTGTTCGCGTGCAGAAAGAAAGGGAAAAGGAAAGCAGCGAAAAACAAGGGTTAAATATATAAAGGGTTGGGTTTAAATCAGATAGAAGGTGTGGAGCAGCTGGGTAAAGCGTGTGCTTGTGTGTGTGGTGACTCGGGTTCGAGACCCGGGTGGAACAAACATTTTTTTTTTTAATTGTAAGGAGAAGGGAGGGGGATTGGGCTTGGTTGTGTGGGCCGGATCAGGGATGGGCTAGGATTGGAGTTGGGCTGCAATTTATCAAAGGAGGGTATGGGTTTATTGGGTTGAATTAAAAGGAGGGTTTGGTTGAATAAAAAAAATTATAATCAGATTTTTTTTTTTTTTTTTTTTTACACTAATGTTATAATCTATTATTATTATTATTATTATTAATTATTACTATTATATATATATGTATATATATATATATAAGTTGTGAATGAGGAAAAATAAAGACTTTACCACATTTTTAAAATGTAACAAAAATAAGGGCGTTTATATAAAAATTTGGGGGAAAAATTTTGCGATGTTACACTACCTGGTCTTCCTCCCCATCGTCAGGTTGAGTTCAGTATTGATCTTGTACCGGGAGCTGCTCCTATTGCTCGGGCCCCCTACCGTCTTGCACCTCCCGAGATGCAGGAATTGTCCAGTCGGTTACAGGAACTCTTGGACAAGGGTTTCATTAGACCAAGTTCTTCCCCTTGGGGAGCCCCGATTCTGTTTGTTAAGAAGAAGGATGGAAGTTTTCGATTGTGTGTGGATTACAGAGAATTGAACAAATTGACCATCAAAAACCGTTATCCTCTTCCACGTATTGATGATCTATTCGACCAACTCCAGGGATTCTAGCTACTACTCTAAGATTGATTTGAGGTCCGGTTATCACCAGTTACGCGTAAGGGAAGCTGACGTTGCAAAGACTGCCTTTCGTACACGTTATGGCCATTTTGAATTCTTGGTCATGCCTTTCGGTCTCACAAACGCACCGGCGGTTTTCATGGATTTGATGAACCGCGTTTGCAAACCATATCTTGACAAGTTCGTCATTGTGTTTATTGATGACATCCTGATTTACTCCAAGAACAAGACCGAACACGAGGAACACCTGCGTTTGGTTTTGGAACTCTTGCGACGGGAACAACTTTACGCTAAGTTCTCAAAGTGTGACTTTTGGTTACGCGAAGTTCAGTTCCTAGGAAATGTGGTTAATGAACTAGGAATTCATGTCGATCCAGCTAAGATCGAAGCGATCAAGGACTGGGAAGCACCAAAGACGCCAACTGAGGTGCGGCAATTCCTAGGCCTTGCGGGCTATTATCGTCGTTTTATTAAGGGGTTCTCGAAGATCGCTCAACCCCTCACCACTCTTACTCAGAAGGATAGAAAATTCGCCTGGGGTGAACCACAAGAGTCAGCATTTCAAAAACTGAAGTCTAAACTTTGTTCTGCTCCTATTTTGTCCTTACCTGAAGGCCCTGATGATTTCGTTGTTTACTGTGATGCTTCCATTCATGGTCTCGGTTGCGTGTTGATGCAACTCATGAAGAATCCTGTGTTTCATGGAAGATCAAAGCATATCAACACAAGGTATCACTTTATCAGAGAATGCATAGAGAACGAGCAGATACAAGTTGATCATATCAGTGGAGAGATGCAGAAAGCCGACATCCTCACCAAGGCATTACCAAGGATAAAGTTCATAGAGATGCGAAGTCTCATAGGAGTTGAAGACCTTGGGGAAATCAAGAATTAAGGGGGAGAATGTTAGACATAATTCTTATTCCCCAATTATCCTAAGTATTATACATATTGTATATATTAATATATATATCCTAAGTTAGGAATAGGTGTCGGTTATAGTCGGTTATATACCAACCGATGTGTTGGTTGGGGACACACCCCTTCATTCGTATAAATACCAAACACATTGTATCATTTAGTTTTATGTATTGATTCTTAAGTTTATCATATTCTCTCTTAAATTCAAACCCCTCATCGATCCTGCATACCTTCATTAACCATATGAAACGCGTATTTCGATGGGTCTGGTTTAACTAAGTGCAACCTATATATATAAGCACTGTGGTTAATTACTGTGTATGATGATGACATTAACGTGTGGTGTCTGCATGTAACATTACACACATTACGTTCGGGACATTAACATCAATAGATATAGTTCATTATTCTAAGTGGTTATTCTATTTTGGGTAATAAAGAACTTGTTATTCTTAACTCTTGGGCTCAGGAATTCCTATACAACTTAAGTGACACAATAAAAGCCTTTTCTCTTTTTTTATTAACCGATTTATGTATCGGATTTCATTCGCCCCATGGTTGGGAATTGATGATTGGCTTTGTCTACAAGGATTTTGGATTTGTTCATAATGATCAAATTATATCTGGCCTTGTTTCCACTTTTCCAGTCATTCTAGATACAATTTTAAAATATTGGATTTTCCGTTATTTAAATCGTGTATCTCTGTCACTTATAGTGATTTATCATTCAATGACTATGTCTCTGTCGTTGCGGTGTAAAGTTGTAAAAGTAATTTTAGGCACTGTCGTAAAGTAGTGAAAGTAATTTACACATTATGTGTACATACAAAGCTTCAAGTGATCATAATAACATACAATTTTAAAGATACTTTTATAAAGTTATGTATCATGTTAATAATTTTTATTATGCATTATGTTAAAATGCCACTCAACGCTTCTGCTACACTTTTTACTGGGCACTCAGGGCCGGCTTAAGGGGAAGTGAAATAATGCAAGCGCTTTAGGCCCCACTTCCTTAAGGCCCCAAATTCTAAAAATTAATATATTATATGTAGAAGATTTTAGCTTTAATATTGTTGACATTGAGATTTATGATCTATAATTATGCATACATAAAGATATTATATGAATCATAGGATATAAAACAATTTTTTTTTACGAAAAGGGCCTCATGTTTGTTATCCGCTTTGGGTCTCGGATTTTTTGAGCCGGCCCTGTGGGCACTTAAGTTGCTTTCATAGTTTCATGCTGTCGATTACAAGCCATTGTTGACGTATTAAAAGCTACTAGCCAATTGATCAACGCCGTTTTTGACCTGTTTTTAGGTTCTTCATAGATCGCCTTCATCAAACTACCTTTTTGCTTTAGGCCATTTAAGTTATTGTGACTTCATAGCTTCCAACAAAAATGTTTCTTTTTTAGTAATCTATATTTGCTATTTTATAATAGTTTGTTAATTAATCATAAAGCTAAAGTTCATTAATGAAGTTTATCTACCAATGAGGTAACTTAAAATTCTTAATTCTTTTATGTTTTTTTGGTTTATAGCGCCTAGGGTTTTTTATATAGTTATAGTATTCACATCCCATTCTTTATTCTTATCTATATACTTTAATACGGTGTAGGGCATGAAAAGGGGGGTGTGAAGCCCTTCCATGACAGCCACCACCTTGTGCCCAACGTGGACCATGGCGTGTGGCATATTCGGGTGGAGATTTCTACTGGCGTGGGGCAACACATGACGGTGACGTGGAGGTCATTGATTGAGCCTACGTTGTGGACCGTTTCACAACGGTAAAAACAATTGATTTTTTGAAAAATTATCATTTATTTTAATTTAACCATTCAATTTAAATTTACCTATTTATTACCCCTTCTTCTCCACTATTTGTTTTACCACTTATCAAACCATTTTCTCCACCGTCTTTCCAACACCCAAAATCTTTTGATCAACCATGACTCGTGGGACCGTAGAGGTGGTGAGTTTCCGCACATATCGGCGTGACAAATGATCCGGGCGACTCTAGATTAGGTTTTCTAGTTTATGTTTCTTATGTTTAAATTAGGTTAGGTTAATTTTAATGTATTGAATTTATTTGTAGTTTATGTTATGTTTATTATATAAAAAAGTCATGTTCATTTAATTAGTTTAATTATTAATTTAAAAAAAATAAAACTGAGGTGACGTGGAGGCCAGCCATCCACCGTCCACGCCACCACCACCCCGTGCATTTTTTTTTTGTCTTGAAAGACTAAGTGAGTTAGATGCCACGTGTGAGTCGATGCCTCCCTCAATAGCATGACCACACCATGTAGTCTAACTAAAAATCTGTATTCAAACTCTCTCACACCCTATTCCTTAACCATAATATAAATAAATAAGGTTTTGCTTTAGTTTTACTTAAATATAAGAATACTTTAGTTTTTTCTTAAAAATATATGGATAAGGATAAGGAAATGGAATGAAATGCATTTGTGTTTGTAGTTTTTCTTTCTTTTTTCTTTTTCTTTTTTTAATGATTATAAGGAATGAAATTGAATCCTCTTAATAGGGGGACTGAATATGCATGCGCTAGAAATATAATCAATTTAAAAATTATAACATGATAATCACATCTCATTACTTTTGCATCCGGTAAGCTTAACATTTTTGCTTAGCTTAATGATACCTCATGTTTAATGTATGTGTTGGGTGAAGGTAAACATTATTTGAAGTTTAGAATTATCGAATTATGGCAGGTAAAATATCCTTGTGTACAATAAGTTACATCTATCTATATAATAATTGAATACACTCGGGTCGAATGGAGGCTTTAGAGAGGGTCTTCATGGATCCAACAACAATATGGAGCTCCGAATTGAAGTCCATATAAACAGTGGCGGATACAGAATTATTTTGTACGGGGGGCACAATACGAGTCGACAAAGTATTAATAACCATCATTACATGTCTACCAATCTTTTTTTAACGACCAACAAATCAATCCCGAACAGTCTCGAAGTACCCACTGGATAAAGGAGTATTCCGAAAGTAACCCGGGTCCATCAATAACTTAACACCAGTTCCCGGGAAAAACCTGCCGCCCGAAGGCCCATTGCGGTAAAACCCGACCCAACAGCAACATTTTGGTATCGGTAGGACTCAAACTCCCCACCTCCCATAAGGAAAGCAAGGAATAACAATATGAAAGTAGTATGAAAGTAGTATTTCAATAATATATCCTTAAATTATAAAATCATTCCTACATTATATAATTTGTTATATAATTTGTTAAAAGAACAAAGAAAACTTTAGAAAAGCTCAAATAAATTTTATAAATCTAAAACGTAAATAATATGGTTAAAAGATAGAAAAGCCTTGGGATAAATTAAATAAAATTTATGCGTCGACTAAACATAAATAAAGTATTAATCATGTTAAATAATATAGAAAACTTAATAAATTATGAAAAGTAAAAAAACTAAAGAAAGGAGTACAATTGTGTCAGTGTGTAGTTTGACTTTTGTGTATTTTATATGAAGTGTTCAATACATACAAAGCCATTTTTTAATATAAAATATAAGGATTCATCTACTTCTTCTTCATCAAACATTTGTTCACCTGGTATGTTTTTTTTTCTATTTTCTTTCTCACTTAAACTACTAAAATTCCATTGTCCTTAGAAACCTATAAACAAAAATTTCGGCCAGCCAGAATACTCGCGTGAGCGCTTGAGTGGACGGTGGGCACATGCCCTTCCTACTATAACAGTGAATCCGCCCCTGCATATAAACCATTTTCAGAATTTTTTTTTTCATTCTCCACAAATCATTCTTCATTTCTCCATAACAAACCTTTCTATCCTCCTCCTTCATCTTTCATACTTTCTTGATTCTTAACAACTGATTCAAGGTAATCATCGATCCCTATTCTTCTAACATTGATTCTTCACAATGAAGATTTAATCGGTTTTTTAATTTTTGTTTACAAAAATTAGTTTGACTATTTAATCGGTTTTCTTATAAAATACGATCCATATGAAGATTTAATCGGTTTTTTTAATCTTTGACTATTTAATCAAATTCTTCAATAATATCATTATCAATGATTAAACACTGAAACATTTAGAATGAAGTTTTAATCGGTTTTTTTTTTATAAAATACGATCTAGATGATTTAGAATGAACATGGATAATTAACATTTAATCGTTTCAAGAAATTTATCAATTTGATGCATTCATTTGTGATTATTCTTTAGAAATACCAAATTTTTAAATCGGTATTAATAGATATATAGTTAATCGGATTTACCTTTAAACTGATTTAATCATTCTATGTTTTACTTATTTTAAAAATCAGGATCTCATCCGAACACACCAACGTTATTATGTCTTATCATAAATGTTCTCAATTCTTCAAGGTTTTGCATGACCCTTCGTCAACCGTGTTGGTATGATTGTTATTTTTTTTTGTGTAAAAAGGCCTATTTCATTTTATAAAATGTTTTTTTTATTTTTTTATACGTATCTTTCCAGACTGTGCCGAAGGCCATGAACAAATTTCTGTTATCTAAAAACATCATATGCAGTGACGTTACAGTTGCCACATACGAATTCTGATTAGTCTTGATTGCAATTAATAAGATTTATTCATTTTTAATATTATTTATTAAGATGTTTAATATTATTTATTGACATTAATAATAATTGACTGAATTTAATGTTATTTATTAAAAATTTTAATCTCATTTATTTATATTACTTTTTTTTGAATTTATATTTAATAAGATTTAATCATTTTTAATGTATTTTTAATATGTTTGAATTAATGTTATTTATTTACATTAATAATAATTGACCGAATTGAATGTACTTAGTAGGATTTTTTAATCTAATTTATTTATATTAATATTACTACGAAATTACATTTAATCTATCTTTATAAAATTATGTTTAATATTATTTATATTACTATTTATTCGAATAATTATTGGTCTTGCCTGCAATTAATAAGATTTATTAATTTTTTAATGATATTTATTATGAGTTTTAATAATATTAATAATAATTGACCGAATTTAACGTTATATATTACGATTTTTAAGCTCATTTATTTATTATTGACCGAATTAACCGAATTAATTTAACAATATATTACTAATACTAATACTAATATTTAGATTTTTAATTTTAATCTTATATATTTCTTATTGACCGAATTAAATTACGAATTTATTACTAATAATAAAACTAATATTACGATTTTTAAATTTAATGTAATTTATATCTTCTTAACCGAATTAAAATTTTCTATTACTCTTTTTACGAATATATTACTAATACTAATTGACATTAACAATAATTGACCGAATTGAATGTTATTTATTATGATTTTTTAATCTCATTTATTTATAATAATATTACTACGAAATTTTGTTTAATATGTGTTTATGAATTATTATTAGTCTTGCCTGCAATTAATAGGATTTATTTATTTTTAATGTTATTTATTATGAGTTTTAATGACATTAATAATAATTGACCGAATTTAATATTATATATTACGATTTTTAAGATCATTTATTTATTATTGACTGAATTAAATTACGAATATATTACTAATACTAAAACTAATATTACGATATTTAATTTTAATCCCTTTTATATCTTATTGACCGAATTAAAATTTTCTATTACTATTTTTACGAATATATTACTAATACTAATTGACATTAATAATAATTGACCGAATTGAATGTTATTTATTATGATTTTTTAATCTTATTTATTTATATTAATATTACTACAAAATTATGTTTAATCCATCTTTATGAATTATTATTGGTTTTGCCTGCAATTAATAGGATTTATTCATTTTTAATGTTATTTATTATTAGTTTTAATGACATTAATAATAATTGACCGAATTTAATGTCATATATCACGATTTTTAAGATCATTTATTTATTATTACTTTTTTCGAATTTATGTTTAATAATATTTAATAATTTTTAAAGTATTTTTAGTATGTTAGAATTAATGTTATTTATTGACATTTGTAATAATTGACCGAATTGAATGTTATTTATTACGATTTTTTATCTCATTTATTTATATTAATATTAATATTACTAAGAAATTATGTTCAATCTATCTTTATGAAAGTATATTTAATATTATTTATATTACTATTCGTTAAATTTATTATTGGTTTTGCCTGCAATTAATAGAATTTATTCATTTTAATGATATTTTATTATGAGTTTTAATGACATTAATAATAATTGACCGAATTTAATGTTATATATTACGATTTTTAAGCTCATTTATTTATTTTTGACAGAATTAACCGAATTAATTTAAGAAAATATAGTACTAATACTAATACTAATATAATGATTTTTAATTTTAATCTTATTTATTTCTTATTGACCGAATTAAATTACGAATATATTACCAATATTAAAACTAATATTACGATTTTTAAATTTAATGTCATTTATATCTTATTGACTGAATAAAAATTTTCTATTACTCTTTTTACGAATATATTACTAATACTAATTGACATTAATAATAATTGACAAAATTGAATGTTATTTATTATGATTTTTTAATCTCATTTATTTATAATAATATTACTACGAAATTTTGTTTAATATGTCTTTATGAATTATTATTGGTCTTGCCTGCAATTAATAGTATTTATTCATTTTTAATGTTTTTTATTATGAGTTTTAATGACATTAATAATAATTGACCGAATTTAATGTTATATATTACGATTTTTAAGGTCATTTATTTATTATTGACTGAATTAAATTACGAATATATTACTAATACTAAAACTAATATTATGATTTTTAATTTTAATCCCTTTTATATCTTATTGACCGAACTAAAATTTTCTATTACTATTTTTACGAATACATTACTAATACTAATTGATATTAATAATAATTGACCGAATTTAATGTTATTTATTATGATTTTTAATCTTATTTATTTATATTAATATTACTACAAAATTATGTTTAATCTATCTTTATGAATTATTATTGGTCTTGCCTTTAATTAATATGATTTATTCATTTTTAATGTTATTTATTATGAGTTTTAATGACATTAATAATAATTGATCGAATTTAATGTTATATATTACGATTTTTAAGATCAATTATTTATTATTACTTTTTTTGAAGTTATGTTTAATTAGATTTAATCATTTTTAATTTATTTTTAGTATGTTAGAATTAATGCTATTTATTGACATTAATAATAATTGATCGAATTGAATGTTATTTATTACGATTTTTAATCTCATTTATTTATATTAATATTAGTACGAAATTATGTTCAATCTATCTTTATGAAAGTATATTGAATATTATTTATATTACTATTCGTTCAAATTATTATTGGCCTTGTCTGTAATTAATAGGATTTATTCATTTTTAATGTTATTTATTATGAATTTTAATGACATTAATAATAATTAACCGAATTTAATGTTATATATTACGTTTTTTAAGATCAATTATTTATTATTACTTTTTTCGAATTTATGTTTAATAAGATTTAATTATTTTTAATTAATTTTTATATGTTAGAATTAATGTTATTTATTGACATTAATAATAATTGACCGAATTGAATGTTATTTATTACGATTTTTTAATCTCATTTATTTATATTAATATTACTACGAAATTATGTTCAATCCATCTTTATGAAAGTATATTGAATATTATTTATTTTACTATTCGTTCAAATTATTATTAGTCTTGCCTGCAATTAATAGGATTTATTCATTTTTAATGATATTTTATTTTGAGTTTTAATGACATTAATAATAATTGAGCGAATTTAATGTTATATATTATTATTTTTAAACTCATTTATTTATTATTGACCGAATTGACCGAATTAATTTACGAATATATTACTAATACTAATACTAATATTACGATTTTAAATTTTAATCTCATTTATTTCTTATTGACCGAATTAAATTATGAATATATTACTAATACTAAAACTAATATTACGATTTTTAATCTTAATCCCATTTATATCTTATTGACCGAATTAAAATTTTTGTATTACTATTTTTATGAATATATTACTAATTACTAATAATTACTAATACTAACTAATATTACTACTAATATTACGATTTTAGTTTTACTATTCGTAAAAATTCGTATTGCTGACCGAATATATTATTAATACTAATTGACATTAATAATAAGTGATCGAATTGAATGTTATTTATTAAGATTTTTTAATCTCATTTATTTATATTAATATTAATACGAAATTATGTTTAATTTATCTTTATGAATTATTATTGGTCTTGTCTGCAATTAATAGGATTTATTAATTTTTAATGTTATTTATTATGAGTTTTAATAACATTAATAATAATTGACCGAATTTAATGTTATATATTAAATTATGAATATATTACTAATACTAGGTATAGGTTCCTGTACAAAGTACATTTTTCGTACAAAGTGTGAGAAGTTTATATAGTCATTGTGTTTTAAAGTTTGGCTATAATGTTTTTTATTCCTTTTGCATTGATTTATATAGAAAAACACCAAACGTTGCAATTTAAAACACAGTCAAATGTATTCTAGACATTAAATTTAAAACACACTGATTACTTTTTTCGTAGGGTGTTTTAGATTGCATGTTGAAAATACATTAATTAGTGTTTTAAATTGTTAATTTTTGTGTTTTTCTATATAATACTATGCGAAAGGAACATAAAACATCATGCCTAAAATTTAAAACACAATGCCTATATAGACTTCTCACACTTTGTACGAAAAATGCACTTTGTACAGGAACTCCACCCACTAATACTAAAACTAATATTAAGATTTTTAATTTTAATCCCATATATATCTTATTGACCGAATTAAAATTTTTATTACTATTTTTACGAATATACTACTAATTACTAATACTAACTAATAGTAATACTAATATTACGTGCAGAAATTGTTTCTCAAGTCGTTAGGTTTGTTAGTTGCATATTCAACATTTACGTTTACAATATTCTTATTTTATATTTAGTTAGACATTCTTAATTTTCTATACATAATGCTTTGTAAAGGTTTACTGTGATTGGATGGCCTAATTTGCTTCAATCAGTAGATACTTCCATTGGCGAATATTGTGTCTTCAAATGGTGTTCAATCCAGCACAAAATGTTTGTTACTAAAGCTGCACCACAAGATGTCATTGATTTTAAAATTTAAATTATGATTTTGATGTTATTTATGAAGAGTTTTAATGTTATTTATGATGATTTTAATGTCATTGATTTGAATGATTGATTATGATTTGCTCGTTATTTTTTAAGATTTTTAATCTTATTTATTGATATTACTAATATTTCGAAATTCATTTTAATATTGTTAACCAACTTTAATTTTGATATTACAACTTTCCTTTAATCAATTATCATGAAACGATATTCTTTTAAACATATACGACTTTCTTTCAAACATTTATTTAAATCTATTTAACAATGTTAAATCTATTTAACAGTTTATAATTTAAATATAATCTAAAGATAACAATGTACATTTATTTTCCTACACTTTTATTATTCTTTTAATAATAAATATAATTTAAATATTTTAACAGTTTCCTAAAATATATAATGTATTCAAAATAATGTTCAATGCTATTACTAATATTACGACCTTAATTTTAATATTGTTGACCGAATCTGAGTAAATTTTTTTTTATATTTTTGTTAAATTGATGGAAGTCAATTCTTTGTCTATATGTCTTTTAGTTTGATTGTGCTAATTTCAAGCGTTGTTGACCAATTCACGTCAATTATCAATCCTTCCATTTTTTATAATTAAAAGACTTTCCTTTGATCAATTGTCATAAAATGATATTTTTTTTAAACATATACGATTTTGCTTTAAACATTTATTTAAATTTATTTAACAGTTTATAATTTAAATATAATCCGAAGATAGGAGTATACATTTATTTTCCTGCACTTTTATTATTCTTTTAATAATAAATATAATTTAAATCTATTTAACAATTTCCTAAAATACATAATGTATTCAAGATAATTTTCAATGCTATTACTAATATTATGACCTTAATTTTAATATTGTTGACCCAATCTAAATAAAAACTTTTTACGTTTTTGTTAATTTGATGGAGGTCAATTCTTTGACTTTATGTCTTTGAGTTTGATTATGCTAATTTTAAGCGTTGTTAACCAATTCACGTCAATTACGAATCCTTCCATTTTTTTATAATTCAAATATATAAATAAATATTCCTACTTGATCACGTCAATCGAGGCACAGTATTTCCGATTTTGCAGAATTGTTCGAGACACAGCAATACTATATAAACCTTAACAAATAATAAATCATTTAATCGTCATACCAATTTTAACCACGAAATTAAAAGATAATATAAATTTTCAAAATTTTATTTTCTGTTAAAGAATTATATTACTTCAATAAGAACTAATAATGATTACTAAAGATGTCAATAATAATTTGTATATAATGAGTAAGGCAATTTGAGACGCGGATGATTTTAATGTCATTTATTTGAATGATTGATTATGATTTTGATGTTATTTATTAAGATTTTTAATCGTATTTATTGATGTTACTAATATTACGAATTTCATTTTAACATTGTTGACCGACTTTCATTTTGATATTACGACTTTCCTTTAATCAATTGTCACTAAACGATAATTATCATCTTGATTTCAATAAGTGTGCTAATTTTAAGTGTACTAATTTTAATATGTCAATAATAATTTGTATATAATGGGTAAGGCAATTTCAGACGCAGATTATTTTAATGTCATTGACTTGAATGATTGATTATGATTTTGATGTTATTTATTAAGATTTTTAATTGTTAAGTACTATATTTACACAGTTTAAATAATGACGTTTTTGGCGGCATTTTGTAACATGTCAAAAGTTGCCTAAAGTGTATGTACAATGGGTTCTTTTGGCTACATGTTGAAATGGGTTTGGGGCTAATCCTTTTGGTGTCTATTTTTTTTTAATAAAATATAGGAAATTTATATTACAACATGTGACATTGGACCCATTTTCTTATTAGTTGTTTTTAGATATGTAAGGAAATTTATATTACAACATGTGACATTGGACCCATTTTCTTATTAGTTGTTTTTAGATATGTAATCGGTTTGAACCATTGGAGAGATAACATGTAAAATTTAAGCTACACATTCAAGTAAGTGGATTAAGGATTGTTTCTTAATATATTTACACCGTATCCATATATTTACAACAACTATATTTTATGTAGAACACAAATATGAAATACAATGGTGGAGGTTTTCATAAATTATTGGAAATGAGCTGCACTCCGAGGATCGTGATGACAATGATAACAACTTCGAAGGTGAAAAATCAACTATCAATAAGCAAGACTTGGAAGATTTTGATTGAAGTAATGAAAATGGACCATTGGTTGAAGTTCGTTAAGCCCCGACTAATTGATAAGTGTTCTATGCTTAAGCTTAGTTATGATTAGAATATAGATATTACCCAAATGATGTAATGTGTAATATTGGTTGAAGTTCGTTAAGCACCAACTAAATGATAAGTGTTCTATGCTTAAGCTTAGTTATGATTAGAATATAGATATTATCCAAATGATGTAATGCGTGATATTGTGATAGTATGCTATGTAGTTTGCGGTTGTCAAATTAAACTTTACTTACTCAATATATCCATCATTTCGTTACATTAAACTATTAGATGACATTTTGCATTTAACATCAAAATTCATACATATTGCATCATCAAACATTTAGTAACCAAATCAAATTGCATAATACAATTCTTATTTTGCTACTTTTTTTTTTTCATTTTACTTTTGGATGAACCGTGGGTCCCCACGGGACTCTAACCTAGTTATTATATATATCATTTGACAACACTATATTTCTCTAGTTTATATTATACTATATTTAGTTTATAAAGAAAAATAAAGTATATAGACACATGGTATATCCATGTATCCTTTCTATATGAACTCTTAAATCGAGGTATCCATATTGATGTTTGTATGATTCATAACATATACCCATTCAACAAAATATGGTATAGATGCATTCGGTTGAAAAACTCTTACGTCTTAAAAAATGTTATATTCTAGCTATTTCTAATGTGATAAAAAATGAAGATTTGTCTTGCATTATCAATTGGAGTTTAAAGCGTGTATTGTACTTGTATTCAAGACGAGTGATCGGCATAATTTATATACATGTATTTGCGTATTGATTATTTATTAATTGCTTTGATTTTATTATACAATGTATTTGATTAGATTAAGTTGTTTTATACTGTTACATATTTCAGGAAGATAATAAGCTAAAACAAATTACAACGATACGATTATGTCAAAATAAAATAAAATAAAGCGTTAATGATCAAAATTCAAACAGTGTCAATTTTATTCATCAGTTTTTTTTATTTTTTTATTTTTTTATTTTTTTTGAACAGTAAATTTCATTCAACAAAGCGAGTCCTCAAAACAAGGACCGCCGACAACGACTTACAACATATACAAGGGGTATTTCACCCATTCCTTCCACATAATGGTCTTAAACCTAGATCGACTTTTAATCCATAAAAATGACAAAGATTTAATTTGAGCTACAACCTCAACCACTTTTGGATTCTTATTTTGAAACGCCTTCTCATTCCTTTCTTTCCAAATGAACTAGCATGAGACCATAACTATACAACGCACCAGCTTCCTAGTCCATTTATCTTGACCGGCCCACTCATGAAGCTTGAGAATGTCCCTGAAATCAAATAGAGGAACTGGAAAAATTCTGCACCAATTCCATACAAAAGACCATATACCATAGGAGAATCCACACCCGGTAAATAAATGCTCTACGCTTTCTGCCCCTGTATCACACAACACACAACTAATATCCGTAATATTGATTTTTCTTCTCACCAAAGCTAGACGGGTCGAAAGGCGATCTAGCTCCGCACGCCACATAAAGACATTAACCTTAACCGGTATCCAATTCTCCCAATGCATAAGCTGATTTCTTTTTGTTTCCTTAGCTGCCCGAAGACGTTTTTTTAACATCAGCCACTGTGAACTCGGACTGAACTGTATCATGCCCCCAGTGCCAATAGTCAGCCGAACTCGAGAACTTTAAATGCGACCCAATTTCAAATAGTTCCTGCTGTTCGGAAATTTCCACAACAGAATCAGGCCCACGCAACCAGTTTGGCTGGAAAATCATTATACCATCAATAAGCTTAAACCGTTGATTAATGAAACAACTCTTATTTTTCTCCAACGCGAACAGATTTGGCCATCTGCTTCGAAGAGTCACCGAACCAAACCATTGATCCAGCCAGAACCTAATAGCCGAACCGTCCCCGACTTTACCAATGATCAAACTTTGAAGAGCGATTTGCTGAAGTCGAGTATTACTCAGCAGGGCCACAATAGACTTCCAGCACCCAGTTAAGGAGTTTTTCACCGGCAAAAAACTCCATCTACCACGACCACCATGAATATACTCGATCACCTTTCTCCACATACTATTTCTTTCAGTTCTGAACCTCCACGCCCACTTTGAAAGAAGAGCAACATTAACATCATACAAATTAGAAACCCCCAACCCTCCATTCTTTTTCGATGTAGTAACAAGGTCCCAAGCAACCCAATGTATCTTGTTTTCATTACTACCCCCTGCCCACAGAAATTTTCTCATAATGCTATGCAAAGTATCGATCACTTTACTCGGAGCTTTATAAAGGGAGAGGTAATAAATAGGGAGGGAAGAAAGCACCGATTTGATGAGTGTAAGCCTTCCACCTATAGACAAGGTTTTGGCTTTCCAAGTGTTTAACCGATTTTGTACCGTGTCTATCACCGGAAGCCAATGAGCAATGCGGTTCATATTACAACCCACTTTTATTCCCAGGTAATCAAAAGGTAGATTCCCCACCTTGCACCCAAAATTGAAGGCCATCGATGTCACAGCTTCATTGTCAACCCCTATTCCAAAAAGGTGTGATTTGTGAATATTGATTTTCATCCCCGAGCATAGATAGAAAATCCTCAACAACCTTGCCGTTTTAACAATATTAGGGGACGACCACTCCCCCATCACTAAGGCATCATCGGCATAAAGAAAATGAGAAATTTGAGGGACACCGCCTCCCATATTAATCCCTTTCAATTCTCCCGTGTCACACGCTTTCTTGAACAAACATGAAAGTGCTTCCATTATAATAAGGAAAAGAAATGGAGAAAGTGGATCACCTTGTCGCAATCCCTTTTCACACTGAAAATCAAACGTAGACGAGCCATTGACTAACACAGAAGACCGGGCTGATTGAAGTATTCCTTTAATCCATAAGCACCATCTAGGAGGAAACCCCATTTGACTTAACAAGGAAAGCAAAAAGCCCCAATTAACGTTGTCATAAGCTTTTTCAAAGTCAATTTTAAGCAGAAAAATTTGCTTTCCTTTTTGTTTAAGCCAACTAACCATCTCGTTCATCATTAAGGGACTATCAAGTATAAACCGTCCTTTTAGTAATGCAGATTGCGATTCTGAAATAATCACTCCCAACACCTTTTTTAACCTTTCAGCAAGAACTTTAGAAATAACTTTGCTTATAACCCCCACCAGTGTTATCGGCCTATAGTCTCGCAATCCAACGGGCGTCTTGGTCTTCGGGATAAGGGTAATAAAAGAGGTACTACAACCTCTACTAATAACTCCTGTCTCATAGAATTCAGCCATAAGTTTCCCGAAATCATCTTCAAGAAAACTCCAAAAATGCTTTATGAACCTAAAGTTGAACCCGTCTGGGCCCGGGGCCTTATCAGCACTGCAATAAAAAACTGCCAACTTAATCTCGTCTTTATTAAACGGAGCTTCTAAAAACCCAACAGAATCATCCGGAATTTTCTTAATATCTTCACAAACCAAAGACGGCCTATCCTTATGTTTATCCGAAAAGTGCAATCGGAAATGTTTAAGGACTTCTCTTTTCACTATAGAAGGCTTAGATATCCACTCCCCATCCACTAGCAGCCCCGGAATAGCATTTTTGGCCTTTCTCCCGTTTACAAAACCATGAAAGAAAGCTGTATTGCCATCCCCTTCAATAGCCCACCGAACTCTAGATTTCTGTTTCAAATCACTGTTTTTATGAGCATTACACAAGTTAACCTCCGCTTTACACTCCTCCCATATCCAAACCTCTTCCTCTTCTAGATCTCTATCCTCCATCAATCTTTCAAGATGTTCTATCTCTTCTTTTAATTTCGCTAGCTTCTCCCCTTCTTTAGTTATAGTACCTTTCCACCATGCTTTTAAGGCGTCACGAACCTTTCTAAATTTGGAATTGAGGGACTGATCCGGAGGGCCTTCAAAGTCACAATCTTCTAAGGCACTGATAACGACCTCTTCACGCCCAACTCTATCAAGCCAGGAGTTAAACCAACGAAAAGGAATGGGTCCAAAATTGTTATCTACCAACGTCAACAACAATGGACAATGGTCCGAGAACTCTCTTGGAAGAGCACGAAGACACGCTAAAGGCCACCTGTCGAAAAAGTTTTGACAAACCAGAATCCTGTCAATTTTGCTAAGTTTAATTCCTGATCCGGATCCTGACAAGCAGGTAAACCTGTTCCCCCTTAAAACATACTCATGAAGACCTGCCTCCTCAATGAAAGAATTAAAATTTCTATCACAGAGCTGATTGAACTTTGAATTCTTTCTCTCTTCTTTAAACCGAACTGCATTAAAATCCCCCATAACCATCCACATCCCCTGACCGGTCAGAATAATGTGAACAATCATTTCCCGTAACTCTTTCTTTTTTACAACCCGCTGTGGTGCGTATAAATTAACAATATTAAGGATCGAACCATCCTCAACTAAAGAGCCTTTCGTGACTATAAAATTCTGATGTAATTCTGAAGAATGTTTATTGAACACCTTGGGATTCCACATACTAACCAGACCCCCTGATAGACCAGATGCTTCGACTAGATCAAACTCCATATCTCCCCTACCCCAAAAAGCAGCACAATCAAACCCTGTAGCCCCAGAATTTTTTGTTTCCTGAATAGCTATAAACTCAACCCCAAACTTCTGTCGCATACCTTTAACCCAGCCAGATTTCCCATGACCCCCAACACCTCTTATGTTAATTGATAAAAAATTCATACCTGAACCTTCTATAATCCTTCTTCCTCAACCGTTTCCTGGATGAGAGAACAATAATTACCAAGATTCGCTCCAACTTTAGCTCCCAGTTGTACTGTCTCTGTAACCTCTTCCTCAATGTGAAGTGCCTCCCTATTGTTCGATGATGACCCCTGTTCAACCACCTTCTCAATTAGCTTAGGGTTATCTGCATCCCCTTCGCTACAATTATCGGTCTCCTGGAAAAGTTCTTCGAAACTCTTCATCTGATTTGTATTGTTCCTCCTGCTCACTGTTCTGTCCCCTTCTAACCCCTCTTGAATATTGTTAAAATCAGAAGCATTCCTCTTTTCCTTAATAATGTCTTCCACCTCCATTGGCCCAATCAAGCTATCAACATTAAAAGGATCCATTGGGTCAGTCACATTGGGCTTACCTTTAGTTTTCTTTCTATCAGGCCCAGATTTGGACCTGGACCTTGAGCCCGATCTCTTAAATTTATTAAGCATCTTTCTTTTCCTGGATAAATTACAAAAGAACCCCCTGTATTTTGAACCTTTGCCCACCGTTGACTTTGCATTTACAATTTCACCCTCCTCCACATTAACTCCAAGATTTTCGGGACTTTTAAAATTCTCGGCTGAAATTCCTCCATCATTATTGCTCATTGACTTGGAATTATTCTTTTCCCCAAAATTAGCTTCTGTTTCCAAATTTGTTGACCGGCCATCGATGTCGAAGTCCATCGCCGGTTCCGACTGCCCACCTGCATCATCCGACTCCTTATGACCAGGACTTTTAAGTAGGAAATCCGGCACCCAGTCGAAGCACTCCTTGGTTACCCATACACAGAATTTCCGACCTCTCTAGGATAAAACAACATCTCCGGCAATTCTTTTACTATCATTAACAAGGATACCCACATAATCGTAAGACAAATCACCACAGTGTTGTTGGACTTTAGCATGTTGAATAACTTTACCAAACCGGCTTCCAACTTCATCTAAGGTCTGATTACATAATAGATTTAGAGGGACACCATGTATCTTAATCCAGGCAACCCTATCGTACGGCAGAGATTGACCTTCCCATGCTACGACAGAGTGGAAAAAATCTGTCCTTGTAACGGCTACCTTACGAACCTCTTCCGCCTCAATACCATCCTTGAACGTGAGAAGAACTGTGAGACCACCAAGGTACTGAATCTCCCCCCAGAGGGGTTAAGAAAACGTACCAAAGTTCCCACCTTCTGTAACCTTTCCATATCTAACAATGTAGCCACCAAAGATCTGCCATAGCGATCACTGAACTCGTTAATTTCGTCCGGAACATGTATCACTGTCTCTTGTAATCTGACATCTGGTTCCCCCGTGAGAGCAGCCCTAAAAGAAGGAACATTCATACTAGGGTTAAAATCACCACCTTTTTTTCTCAAAGCATTGATCTTTTGGTTTTTCCGGTCCCCTATGGTTGTTACTTAGCCGAGGGACTTCTTCTCTTTCTTCTGTAAAACGTGCCACATTAATTCTCAATTTGTAAGACCCAATCCAGATATTGCTTAAAGATCTCTGTAAATCTTCCAAATCCCTTACGCCACTAAAGGAAACAAAAGCAAATCTTCTCCCCTCTTTATCCCTTTTTCGAGCAATATAGATCTTAGTTATTGTCCCGCAGACCCTGAGCGCCTCATCCAAATCTCTACCACTGCATTTATCGGGGAAGTTAGCCACGTAGAACTTGATCGTTTCTTCTCCATTGTACCCATTCGCCGGATGTTTGCCTGGTCGCCTGTGATCGCCCATCGCCGTCTCTCGGGAACTTTGGTATTTAGATGTCTATCACCTTGTTGCCCATCTAAAGGATCAGTTTACTCGGTACAAATCTCACAATCTGATACATTACTTTGTTTTTACTGGCAGCCCACAAAATTAGTGGGTTATTGGGCCCAAAAGAATGGTAATAAAATAGAGTGGCCACTGGCCAACACACAATGTCGGTGGAGAATCCTGGAAATCTAGAATTAAAATAGAGTTAATTACAGTTTTCGTCCCTGTGGTTTGCCTAAACTAACAGGTTGAGTCCAAGCTTAACACCCTGACTACCTGTGCTTTCATTTTCTAACAGTTTACATCCCTGAGACTAACGGCCGTTAGGCTTGTCTGTTAATTTGTAGAGAAATGACTATTATACCCTTCAGTTTGTGGGTGAAATGACATTTATACCCTCCACATCTTCTCCAACCAACCCACCCACCACCACCACCACTACCCTCCCTCTCCTCTCTCCTCCGCCATTTTTTTTGAATTCCTCCTTCCAGCAGGCAGATCGAAAGAAACTTTTTTATTTTATTCTGTTAACAGCAGCCATTAACCACCATCATCTCCATTCACCTGCAAGACCATCACCACCACCCAACCGACCGACTCCAATCTCCGGTCTTCTTCTCCGGCCAGTCTCGTTTTCTTTCATCTCATATCGCGAACAAACTAGTGGATAATCGTCTTCATCGTGGTTTACAGGGGAAGACGATGAACAGGATGGGTTGTGGTCATGGTGGGGACGATGAACACGAACCGGTGGTTATCGTCGTTTAATGATGGATCTTGACCAGGAAGGGGGCTGTGTGTGGTGGTCTTTTGAGGATGAAACAGGGGCTGTGGTGGTGGTGGTGGTCTATTCGAACATTATCTGTCTCGCCGTCAAAAAATCTATGTTTCGTAAATAATAATCTGTATCCTCCATAAATCCCTTCAAAACTATACCTACTTTTTTTTGGGCATTCACATGGATGTAAACTGTTAGAAAATGAAAGCACAGGTACACAGGGTGTTAAGCCTGGGCCGAACCTGTTAGTTTAGGCAACCACAGGGACGAAAACTGCAATTAACTCATTAAAATAAGATACATTAATATTCTAAATATATTTAGTTTGTAATATTTTTTATATATTTATTATTTTTTTTCTCCTCCGTTCACAATCACATTCAGAAAATATTAAAATATACCCGAGATATTGTTTCCTCTTTAGTTATTGATTTATATAATTGTGTATCCAAAACCTACTACCCAGAACACCACCGAAGATGGTCCAGTGAAAGTAGTGGGGTATCCATACTCTTCACGGGTTGTGTAATACGGTGAAGGTTGCCATTGAAGTACAACAACTCTTATATAGTGACATTTAATATCTTAGTTTATTTGTGTACTTATTATGGGTATGTTTGGCAAAATTAGCTGGAGGCTGGTAGCTGGAAGCTGTTAGCTGGTAGCTGCAAGCTGATAGCTGGAAGCTTTTTAAATATATTTTGGTGTTTGGCAGAGTAGCTGAAGCTTTTAATAAAATATATAAAATGACCAAAATGGGTATAATTAAAAACTTGCAAAGAAGGTTTTTATTTTATTTTTAAAATAGAATGGGTATTTGTGTCATTTACTAATTAAAAGCTTGTAGCTAGTAGAGCTTTTTCTCTAACCTAAAAGCTTCCAGCTCCTTCAACCAAACAAGGCTTTTTATTAAGTAGGAGCTTTTTCTTAAAAGCTTGAAGCTTGAAGATCCTAAAAGCTCTTAAAAGCTCCTTGCCAAACATACCCTATACCGTCTTTGGTGAAAATTTACATCTACTTGTTGAAATTATCTTTACGCAGTTACGCTAATTAAATTAGTGTCATTTCATGAATTTAATATAGGAGAAATGCCACACAAATGTAATCAAGTTTGCTTGGTGTTTTAATCGTTCAAACTTTCTTTGTCTCTTTAAAATCACCTAAGTTTCATTTATTGTTCTAATACTATGTAATTTTCAGGTCCTCAGGTCACCTTCTTCTTCTTTTTTCCCTTTCATTTTAATGCTTATGTGAATATTATTTTTATTAGGTGGGTTTTATAAAATGAAGATTTCAAAAAAAAAAAAAAAAAAATTAATTTTACACATTTAAAAAATATTAAAATCTGACACATCATTTTTAACCCGGAAACCTAAAAATTACATAGTATTGGAACAATAAAAAAAACTTGAGTGACTTTTGAAGAACTTGTCTCTATTTTTAGAATTCAAATCATAATTTATTAAATTTCCGTTTTAAAATATTATTCAACTTAACTTGCAACTCATTAGTTAGAGCTTGAAGAACTTGTCGCAACTATCGTTTAACTCTACAACCTCAAAAGTATTTTGGTAAATCAGTGACCAATATTCAATTTTTGTTGTTATCTCTATGATTTGAATATCTTCTAAAATGAATATTTAACCAATTAAAAGATCTTCTCAAGCAGCTGATCTTCCATTCTCATCCATATCATACCAGCGATTCTTTCACTCTCAAAAAGTGTACGCTTTTATAACATACCACTAGTTATCATGAAATGTTTATTTTTTTAATGGTTAACATACACACACTAATCATAGTTTTAAATCTACTTCTTTGTTTAACATCTTAATATCTACACCTATATATATTTTCAGTACGAGACTACACACTTTTAAATTTAAATTTTCTACAAATGTACAAGTTATTTATAGTTGTAATAAACTATGTATATATAAGTGTAAGTAGGCTATTTACACGCACGTTTACATGCATGCATAAACTTGTCAAGGAACTTTGACTTAAATATGTACAATTTGAAGGTTTTCTCTTAAACAGGCATTACAAACATAAAAATATCATTCTAAGTAACATCGTAACTACTGCTATGAAAAATTGATGGCACATGTATAGAAAGAACAATATGGAAATCATGAACTAAATAAATGAAAAATGAAGATGTGTATGGAAGAATGTAACATGGTATAGTGTCCCCTCTTATAAATGTGAGGCTGTGGGTTCAAATACTTACAAGTACAAGGTGAGATAGAATTAAGGTGTAACCAAATTTGCCGTTAAAAAAAAAAAAAAAAAAAACTAATGAAGTCATGGAACCGACTTTATAATCGTCTTCAAAGAATCATAGTAATTGTGAAGCTAATTGTAACGTGTGTGTGGTAATTGAGGAACCAATATTAATGTGTTTTGAGTAACGTTGCTAATGATTATGAATTCTTATATTTCCATTTTTGTCCCAGTGGTTTTAGAGAAATTGCTAGATCAGTTAATCAATTGAAAGAAATAATACTTGGAAGTTGGTTAAGTTACCACCGAAGATCAAACCCATTGGAGTAAAATGGGTGTTCAAAGTGAAAAAGGACGCACAAGGAAATGTCTCGAAGTACAAGCTATGCCCGATTAGTAGCAAAAGGATATGTTCAAAAATATGGGATCGACTACGAGGAGGTATTCGTCCCTGTTGCAAGAATCAAAACTATTAGGTTCTTGTTAGCATTGGATGCGAATTCAGGTTGGGAGGTACATCATCTTGATTTTAAATCAACTTTCTTGCACGGTAAGTTGAAGGAGGAAGTCTACGTAACTCAACCAGAAGGATTTATGAAGAAAAGTCAAGAGAATCATGTTTACAAACTAATCAAAACATTGTGTGGTTTGTGTCAGGCACCAAGAGCACGGAACATCAAACTCTATCTTGCTTTGAAAGAGCTTGGATTTACATGATGTAAAAGAGAACAAGTCGTGTACCGAAGAAGTGTGAACCATCGATTGCTAATCGTTGGGAGTTATCACTACTAGAAAAAAGACCTTTCTTGATGACACAAAAAAGAGTGTCAATGATGGCGGTGTCATAAATTTAACATGACACTGTTTTGCGTGTCATCTGTTTATGACACGCTCTTATGACAATCTTTTTTGACACGCGTTTATGACACTTTTTGTATGTCATCAGTTTACGACACACTATGCGTGTCATCTTTTTTGACCAAAAAAAATAAAAAAAAATTAGAAAAATTACTAATTTATTCTGGATTCATATATGTGTTTGTATATATATATATATTTCAATAAATCTATTTCAAAATTAAATACAATGATATATTGATATGGGTCATAAAAAATCTTTACAACATAACTAAGGAGCACTATCAACCCAACTATAACTAGATACATACATTCTTGTTCTTCTTCATCTTAGGTGGCCAACGACCCTTTTTCCGCAACTTGCGTTTCCTAACGAGTCTAACTGGTCTAAGTCCTGCTCTTTTTTAGCCAGCTTCATCTTCATTTTCTATTGCAGTTTTAGCTCAAGTTTTGACTCCAATGAAAGCTGTTCCACGGACAAGCTGCTGCTGCTGCTTGCATCCTTTGTTTCTGAGGAAGGAACACTGCCCTCACAACCATTGCACCATGTATTTTAGCAGACGCCTTCAATAAAAAATAATAAAATAAAGCAAAACTGAAAAACCGATCATGGAGGTAATAATAGCACAACAATAATCAAGGTAGGAGCTGCTACATTGTGTAATATTGAATGCTTCCCCTCATTGGCATTTTCCTTTCCAACCAGGCTCGCACAAGAGGCATGTCGGCATCCCTAAAAAGGCCAAATTCCTGTTAATTACACACATTTTCATTTAGCGAAATTGGTAACTATGCATACAAGAGACATAAGAAACTGCAACTTTAATAAAATTGGTAAATGCACATACGAGAGGCATAAGAAACTGTAACTTTAGATTAATAACATCATGAATTACACATTATGGTAACATAAAAGTACCAAAAGTAGAAATGGCCTAAAACCAGCGAAAACCGTCCTAAAACCGGCCAAGAACTATTCTAAACCAGCCAGAAATGGCCTGGACATAGCAAAAGTAGGGCAGTAACATCCTAAACCGATGTGCACCTTGCTTGTCTTAGGCGTGTTTTTTTTTTCACCAGAACCTCGATGAAAGGTATGACCTCTGCATCTTAGGTCTTTTGGTACCAAAATCTAGTGTGTTATATTTGTTACGGCTTATAACATGTATGCCTGGTTGTCAAAAGTTCATTAAAATTATACACATCTAGTTAAAGACTCCTAGTTCCATGTTATGCTATCATTGATAAAGTTTCTGAATCATTAACCGACTTAACTCTAGTCATTTCAAACTTTTTTTCAAAACGACCCATTAAAAATCATAACGATAAACATAAACAAATTTCCAGCACATGCACCCAACACAATTTGGATCCATTTAATTAAAGTAAACAGAAAACTCACCATTAACAACACAGTTTAGTACATTCTACATCCAATCATTTGACCCGTTAACTTGCCCGGCCAAAAGGATTTAAGTAAATGTAATAAAATCAATATATTTTTTTTTGAACGATCAACGAAAATTTTATTCCATCAAGCTAGCGGGAAACTAGCTATACACCTTACATATTGTGTCACCAAGATACAAAATAAGACGATCATATCTCACCACCCGATACTAGATAAACTGAAATTACACCAAGTATTCCAATCAATGGAAGGTTGTCTCGCCCGTGCTTTAATCCAAAACAAACTGAGCGACTTGATCTCACCTAGAACTTTTGATAGGTTAGCTTGCGTATTGTTGAAGACCAATTCGTTTCTATGCTTCCAAATGCACCAAAGAGTCGTAAGACAAATCGCATTGATAGCTTTCTTCCTTTTTCTTGAACCACCCGCTTGGTTGTGTAATTGCAAAACGTCTTTAACGTGAAACAGAAGTACCAAACCCAATTTGCACCATTGCGCCACAAGTTGCCATACGGTTTGTGAAAAACCACAAGATAAGAATAGATGCTCCGTTGTTTCAGCCGATTCACCGCAGAAAGGACAAACGTCGGACCCAATATTAACATTTCGCCTCAGAAGTGCGCTGCGCGTAGGAAGCCTATCCAGTTCAGCTCTCCACGCTAAGATCGCCGCCTTTTTCGGGACCCAAGAGTTCCATTCCAAGACAAATGAAGACTGTGAAAACCTGTTTGAATGAAGGAACGATTTGAGGCTGCTGACCGTAAAGCTGCAGACCTCCCCAACCCCCCAAACCCACCTATCAGCCACGTTCGATATTACAGGAACCGGAACAGCCTGATGCAGAGCCTGCAACTCAGCCTGTTCAACCGCAGACAGCTGACCCCAATAAAATCAATATATTAAAAGCCAAATATGAATCAATCCAAAAACAATAACTAATTAATGAACCAGTGCCTTCAAGTCTATATCAAAGTTGCATAAAAATGCTCAATATGGTAATAAACATCCCTTAAAAACTTACGAGCCAGTTTGTAATTGGAGGCATTATCCGTCACCACGTTCTGCTCTCCTATTTCATTAGCCATTTCCATTTGTTTAAGCATTGCCAACAAGTTTCACAAAATCCTGAATAGAAAAACAAAATTTGATAGACTAGTTACATTTAGAATGTCATATTATAAACTATAAAGTTGCTTACAACTGTGTACCTTTTTCATGAAGAATGATATGAGATTCGTCTGAAGCAGTGACAAAATCGAAACTACAATCATAAGTTCATATATGTACCTTAAACAATCCCAACACGTTGTTGCTATTCGAGCAACACCGTTGCCATACAAGCACCCCGATGCAACTCTGAGTCCGGATCCGCACCTCTACAACTGAGTTTTGAGTTTTGAGTTCAGCTGACCCAACCAACCCGGCATGTTTCAAATTGTCTTTTTCCAAAATCTTAACTAGCGCTTTGGCCCAAATAATCATTAGTTTCACAAAAAAGCAACATTAAAGAGTCTTTAAAATGTACCTTTTTGCATACCACCTCCAGCACCAACTTTGGTAGCCGCGGGACAAATTTGCATTGGCCTAGATGAACAAAGAACCCCGTTCACTTCAGACATTGCACGAATATGCACACTCTCATCTCCAAATCTAACAAAACCATAGCCCTTAGTGTTGGGAATCATGGTATCGTATACACTCCGGAAGCGGTTTATATATTTAACTAAAACTGATAATATATACTATATATATAATAGCCGGTTAATATATATAAATTGTTAGTTAATTTTATTAATCCGATTAATAAAATATTCCCAATTGTAACATCACACAATTTTTTTTAAATATACATATATATAGAACTCCCTCGTTTATTCATCCGATTCATGTTTACATTATCTTTCCCATCCATTTTATTAATTTTTTTTTGTTTAAATAATGACTTATAATCAATATTAAATTGGATTTTATTTAAATTTTATGATTTAAAAACGTTAAAAAAAATGTTTGCTTGAGCCAGGATTCGAACCCGAGTCCCTGGCGGGCTAAACCTTAACCACACCACACAAACCACTACATCATTTGGTGTTTTGTGATGTTAATTAAAACCAATTAAACTTAAACCCTTTCAAGGTCCCTTAGTCAAACCTGAAAAGTCAAACGTAGTCTCCTAGTCAAGTCAAGTCAAAGTGTTAGTAAATATGGTCTTCTAGTCAAGTCAAAGTTGTTCCTAAATTCTAGCCTAGTCAAAGTAGTCCCTAATTACAACTCCAAATTATACACTATAAATACTATAGCCTACCATTCAACTCTTTATACCATTCAAAATGTTACAGCTTAAATCAATCTCATTTCATAACCATGTATGGATTTCACATTTACACTTCACCTTACCATCTTAGCCACTTTTTAAATATTCAACACCCTACCCAAATCATATTATTTCATTTCTCCACATGTTACTTATTTTTTTAAAAACTATAACCTCATACCTTAGCACAAACTAAAGATTTCTATATCTTGTTGTATTTTCATTACCTAGTAACTTTACAAAGTACATATTTTTGTCAAAAGATGTCCTCGAACTTAAATTCAATTGTTTATTTATTGACGTAACAAACAATTTTCTATATAATGCTTTAAACTATTAAAAATCACTTAATAGAACCTTGATCTTCAAAACCTAATGTCATGTTTGAAATCTCCAACTAACGGGAATATTTTAATCAAAGCCCACTTAGCTTGTACTATTTAACAACTTTTGCTTTATGTATAAAACTAATTTTGAAAAAAAGATTTTTTTTATTCATAGGAATAATATCTAGTCTCTAAATTCTCCATCGACACTCACTCATTTTCAACTTGTTCAAATTTTTACAATATTTGGCATATACCACAATCATGTTTTCTTATACACTTGATTATAACCTTTGATCCAAACCCCAAAATTTACACTGCTACATAATCTCCTTACTATAAAATAAACTCTTTATCAACTATCTTCACATTCACTATCTCTCACAACCTTAATTCTGCTTCAAGATTTTTCATCATCCTCTCAAAAACTAAATTCATATCCTTCACCTTCTCACACATGAGCTAGTTACCCATGATAACCAAACTATTGAAACTTGATTGTGTGTTGCATCAAACATAATCCTTAGTTATACATGAGGATTCGACTATCTATCATATTTGAACATTTGAAACTAGAATTCATGGAATATAAACTATTTGCTATAGACACACCTAGAGTCATTAACCTTGTCTAGGGCAACTCTATTACAACTCGTATGCTATACTTGATACTTGATTGCTTACATGTACATATTATCAATTTGCAATTCATGTGTGTAATAATTGGTACACTTAATCAAACAACTGATAGAGGATGAAGTACTTGCTCAACAGTTAGTAGAGTACCAAATAACCTACTCAACGATTGGTAGAGGTCATCATGCCTGCTCAACAGTCGGTAGAGGCCCTACAACCTGCTCAACGACTGGTAGAGGCTATCGCACCTGCTCAACAATCGGTAGAGGTTCTTACTCACTGACTGGTAGAGGTCTTTTTCCTGCTCAACAGTTGGACTTATTTTTGGATACATTGTATACGATTCAATCACAAGGTTATTTTGCATTACTTACATATGTGTTTAGAGTCATAGAAGGACACAAAACCCTAATGTAAGGTAAATTGGTGATTGCAGTCCGGAACATAATCATGAATTTACAGGTACATTAAGGTAGTGTGGAATTCTATCAAGGTTTTCGGTAGATAATTAATTATAAACTCTAGTTACCTGGTAGTTCATTTAGTCTTTCTATAGTCAATCAACTCATGCATTTCTTTCCTAACACTTAAGTTTAGTGTTTTGCTAGATTCTTATTTTCCTTGCTATTTCAGACGAACCTAATCCAACCCTTAAAACTCACACATATCAAACCTTTTATCCAAATTATTCGAAACAGATTATTCTATTAACTATAAATTCATGTTGTGCCTTAACCCAAATTTTCCAAACCCCAGTTGACTTAATTTCTACCTAATCATCCTCAACCCTGTGTTTTTAATAAATTTCGAGACGAAGTTCCTAAAAGTAGGGGAGACTGTAACATCACACAATTTTTTATATATATATATAGAACTCCCTCGTTTATTTATCCGATTCATGTTTACATTATCTTTCCCATCCATTTTATTAATTTTTTTGTTTAAATAATGACTTATAATCAATATTAAATTGGATTTTATTAAAAATTCTGATTTAAAAACATTAAAAAAAATGTTTGCTTGAGCCAGGATTTGAACCCGAGTCCCTGGCGGGCTAAACCTTAACCACACCACACAAACCACTATACCATTTGGTGTTTTGTGATGTTAATTAAAACCAATTAAACTTAAACCCTTTCAAGGTCCCTTAGTCAAACCAGAAAAGTCAAACGTAGTCTCCTAGTCAAGTCAAGTCAAAGTGTTAGTAAATATGGTCTTCTAGTCAAGTCAAAGTTGTTCCTAAATTCTAGCCTAGTCAAAGTAGTCCCTAATTACAACTCCAAATTATACACTATAAATACTATAGCCTACCATTCAACTCTTTATACCATTCAATAAAAAAAAAAAAAAAACATTATTATCCCATCTCCCATATACTAAACTTTTCATCCATCATTATCTCCTCTAGCTAGTTCCGAGTTTTCCAAGGCATTATTACTAAGTGTTTGCACGCTCAATAAAACGCACGAACTCATTATGCACCTAAGGTGAGTTTACATAGCCCCTTTTCCATTCACTATTATTTTTTTTGGGGTGAAACATGTTACAACATTCAATTTACAATTCAATCATAAGTGTCTATGTGTTATTCTATGTTGCATTATGTCTTAAACATTACTAGGGTAAGCACATTATTCTAGCATAATCATTAACATTGATCAGCCGACAGTATACAATGATAGATCTATTGGACTGACAATCCCACTCGGATACGTGTACCTCCTACATAGGTAGCGTGGGTGATTGTTATCGAATTTATAACATAATCGAGTGAACCATGAGCGTATGGGATGGACCACAATATTCTAGTCATAAGGTTTGATTATGCACTCGATTTACCCGATGGTTTTGTTTTCACATATGGACTAGACTTGCCATGACACTCGAATTGTACAAGTTTTTATTCAGTTATCAAAACCTATGTAATTCTCACCAACTTTTGTTGACCCAAAATATTTTCAAACTTAACATGTTTCAGGTTATGGCTTATTCGAAGATTAGAGTTAATGCTTGAAGATGCGTAGCTAGTATTTTTCATTTTGATGTACAAATTTTTAGAACAATTGTATGTAGTTCATTTAAATCATTTATTGAAACTTATTATTTACCATGTGCTACTGAACAATCATCAATATGTGACATCTCGATGTTTCCGCCATCGGTTTAGGTGTTACACCAATCAGGATCTCAGTTAAACGCGTATAAACAAATAAATAATAAAACAACCATAGAGGGTTTAGTAATCAACCTTTGACGACTACACCGGAATTGTAACACGCGGGTTACAACGAATCCTCGCTAGTAGGAAGTTCACACCGTGCACGAACCAACCGGGAAGCAACACTTGCAAGAAAGAAGGTGGTGGTTTATGGTGGCTGATCGCCGGACCAAAAGAGGAGGCGGCGGCGGCCCTCTTTCTTGGGGTGGCGGCCGCAACTTCTTGGGGAGGAGGCAAGAGATGTTTTGTTTTGATAAAAGTGTGATTAGGGTTTACTCCTTAACCCTCCTTTTATAAAACAATAACTTACATTAAGCCCTTTTGCTAAATATCGTAATACTCCTTAATACTAATCTTATTAATATTAAGTCCCTCAAGTCTAAAACAATTATTATTTCATAAATAATAATCCATCTACTCATGAACTTATCTGATTCGTGTACCAACGTGTAACTCTTCGATCTTACCGGGTCGGGTTACATTGACCTCGACTTTTAATTACATTGGACATCCTATATATCCAACAATCTCCCACTTGGACGATTTTAACTAAATGAGTCAACGTGCGCAAAGTTGGACGCCTAGCTGCGTCGCATTGCACCCAACACAGTATGACACTTTCCATTCGTCAACTAGTTCTTTAAGTTCAAGTAACACTTTACTTAACCAAATACTATAGCCCTGATAATTCTATCAATAAGTCCCTTCTGTATAGACATCCGTTGATCATAAGACGTGGATCATTCATTCTCATATAGTGATCAACTATTCTCTATTCTCGTCTCTAATTCAAAGTGGTCTAACGAACTACCTTAGTCCGAGCGTGGCCACGCGTTTATACCAGTTTAAGTTTTACGAGGGCGCCAGAATGTCTAGACTTCTAATCCTATAGAAGTACAGAATTCCATCAGCGTCATACAACTCCCACTTAATCTCGGATTTCTCCCAACGCTACCCTTATTGCTACCCATGTTTCAGGATAGTGTAAGATAACATCAAAGATAGTCCTTGATCAATGTAGTTTAATATGTGTCTTAGGAAAAAGGACAGATTGAACAATCAATATCCAAACATCTCATGACACAGATCCATGGAGATCGTTTTGAAGCGAGTTACATCCAATATTATTCCCTAATAATATCTATGAATTATGATCCTCAAACCTTTAAGCTATTCATCTCATGAATACAACCATCCCAATTCACAATAGTCTTACATTCAAATTCATTCCCATGTAATTTGATCGACTACGGACATTTAGAATACTCTTATTCAAGGATTTAAACATACAAATAATGAACACAGTTAATAAATATTTAAATTTGCATTTAACCCATTAAATGAAATAAACATTCAACATAACTGTCATAGTTCAAAATAAAACATTAATACTAATTACAGATCATGCACATTGTCTAACAACTCTAAGCCCTATATTTCCAGCATGCTCCTCATGTCTAGCTTGAGGAAAGGCTTTGTAAAGGGGTCAGCCAGATTTAGATCTATATGAACTTTGTTCATCACGACGTCTCCACGCTCTACTATTTCTCTAATATAGTGGAACCTTCTGAGTATATGCCTTGCGGTCTGATGTGACCTTGGTTCCTTTGCAAGAGCAATGGCACCAGTGTTGTCACACAGTATCACGATTGGTTTCTTTATGCTAGGCACAACATCGAGATCAGTAATGAACTTCTTCATCCAGGCAGCCTCCTTTGCAGCATCCGATGCAGCAATGCATTCTGATTCACAGGTGGATTGAGCTACCACAGTTTGCTTAGAGCTCTTCCAAGTAACAGCCCCACCATTCAGAATGAAAAAATATCCCGTTTGTGATCTTGAGTCATCCGATGCAACTCTAAGCCCTATATTTCCAGCATGCTCCTTATGGTTTAGTTATGGTTTGGTTAGTATAAATTCTACATTATTATTATTATTATTATTATTATTATTATTATTATTATTATTATTATTATAAAATGCGACGTACAAGATAGGAGGTACGAAATAAATATATATATATATATATATATATATATATATAACGGTAAAAGTGACGGATGTCACAGCATCCCCTACTTTTAGAAACTTCGTCCCGAAGTTATTAGAAACATAAGGTTATGGATGTTTGGGTAGAAATTAAGATAACCGTGGTTTGGAAAATTCGAATGATTTGGATAAGAGGTTTGATAGGTGATCAGGTTCGCCTCGAATAATAAGGAGAATAAGAATCTAGTAAATCACTAAATTTCAAGTTTTAGGAATCCTAAAATAAATGTACGAGTTGATGGACTATATAAGACTAAATGAACTACCAAGTAAGTAGAGTTTGTTCCTGGTCCGACTTCCACTCTCACTTTCAATGCATCATTAGTGTTTATATATAGGGTGTACCGCAACTAACCCACCACACCTTTGATACCTTGAAAACGTACTGGACGCCTACCAAAAACTCTAATAGAATTTCACGCCACCTTAACGTACCTGTAAATTCATGATTACGTTCCGGACCGGAATCATCAATTTACCTTACATTAAGGTTTTATGTCCTTCTATGATCCTAACCTAACAACACATTAAAGCAAATAAGTTTCACAAGAATATGACACAATAATCACGTTGGGTTGCAATGAGACGTTTATCAACGAAATAAGACTATGTAATAATGAGGTCAACTACATTGGTTTGCAACGACTTGCAAGCATAACAAAATTTAAGTATGGGCTACCACCCATCCGGGGAGCCCTTTAAGTGATATGTTTGTTTTAGTTGAGTGGATAAATGTAGTAGTTGCCTTTCATAGATCAACATGCAAATTGATAATACACACATGCAAGCAAGTTTATAAGTACGACGACCATTAAGTATAAGTGTTATTTTTGTGGCCTATAGAAATAGCTCATATTTGGCCAGCCATGTTTACGAGTATCATGAATAATTAAATGTTTAATGAATAGTCAATTTAAGGAAAATCAAGTTTCATATAACAAACAATGATGTTTTTAGAAAAGCTCTGTAGGATCGAGTATCAAGTTTTTAGTAGTTTGATTTTCATAGAAATCAAGTCCAAATGTTTCAATAAATTGTAAGGTAGAGTCTTAAACTTCTACGATTAAGATAGACGTAACCAAATATGATAAATTTCCAACCTGCGTTCGTACACAATAGTATGCAAGGAATTTCTAGATGTTATATGCTTATGAGTATTACATAATTGGGTAAAAAATGATAGTAGGATCAAGAAAATGAAAACACAAGTATTGGATTCCCGAGTCTTAAGAAGATTCCATCCATGGCTTAGCCAGTGGGATTAGCGTCACCCTGACCGTTTGCTTCGTTGATATTGATATTGAAAGCTCGTCCATGTGCCACTTGATTTACATTATTCAATTTAGGGCATTGAGGTCGCACGTGGTTAGGTTCTCCACAATTATAACATGCCCGGCCGTTAGTAATCGGCAGCGGTTCCTGGGCAGCTGTTTGATGATCATCTTGTGTCCTAACTGTTACACGACAAGTAGTGACAAAGTGTCCAAACCTTCCACATCTAGTGCATTGACGACATGGAAGATTTGTAGGGTGATGATACTTGCAAGTGTTGCATTGAGGATGGATTCCCGTGTAGGCTTTCTTGATAGGAGGCTGAGTCACAGGATCCACAACAGCATGGTTCTGATTATCGCTCATTCGTTTCTTAGAGTTCGAAGAAGTAGTGGCGGCCTTTGCTAAAACGGTTTTAGATGATTCAAAAACGTGGGTGGTTTTCTCAGCAGACGTCTTGGTGCCCTTCCTAACCAAGTTTCCTTTCTTTACGTGTTTGTCTGTTAATGTGGCTGCGAGTTGAATTGCTTCTTCTACCGTAGCGGGCTTGCTTCCAGTGACTACATCTTGAATCAGGTCAGGTAATCCCTTGATATATTTTTTGATTGCTCGAGATACCGGGGTAACCATGTGTGGAACCAATATGCTGAGTTCATGATATCGAGTGTTGTACGCAAGGTTCTCACCGCTATCTTGCTTCAGCCCATGGAACTCTTCCTCCAGTTTCCTGATTTCGTTCCTAGGGCAGAATTTAGCGATCATGAGTTCCTTAACCTCAGCCCAAGACAAAGATAATGCAACATCAGCGCCCCGATTGCGCTTTTCGCCATTCCACCAGGTTAGCGCCCCCTTTTGAAGGACACTAGTAGCATAGCGAACGCGGAGTTCATCAGGACACTCGCTGTTCACAAAGGTGCTCTCCATACTTTCAAACCACTGGAGGAGGCCAGTAGCACCCTCCTCACCAGTGAATTTTGTGGGGTTGCAAGAGTTAAAGTGTTTGAAAGTGCACCGAAATTGAGTCGCACCCCCTGTGTTGGCACTGTTACTATTCTGGGTTATCTCACTGACAAGGTTTGGGATCACTGCAGCAATTTGCTCAGCGACTAAAGATGCGAGGCGACGATCAGAACGTTGTCCAGGAGCACGAACAGTGCGTTGGCTGGCATCACGGAGCATGCGGCGAGCAGACATCTATGAGGCAGTCAATGAATAATCATGAGATTAGAAAATGTAAGTGTATAACCGTACAGATGATTATGAAAGTATGAACTTGTAAGCAATATATGAAAATCATGGAATACATAATATTGTATATGAAACGAGAGAGTATTATTGAAAAGCTTGCATAAAAATGCTTGGAGTGCCCTTGTCTAGCTGTAAAGCCCAACAAGAACGTTGAATTTTCAAAGGAATTGAATCCAATGGTGATCAAAGAAGACATGCTTTAGCCTATAAGTGGACACTCACTCCAGGAATCCCCAGGTAAGCATAACAGGTCCGTTATTGGATTTATGCGCTATGCTTGCCTATGCCAGAAAACCCAGTGTACAGGCATCCACCCTTCCAGATTTGCACGAGTTCCATCACACTCATTAAAGCTCAACAACTTTGAAGGAGCAAAATAAAAGTAGGCATCATGCCTAAGAGTGTCTTCATGAAAGGTACTGCTCCCGTTCCATGATGATGTAAACTTTCCACTTCCTGTAGGATACCATCTCTATGCACCATGATGAAAGATGAGAAGAATGGAGAGAGAGAAGAAGGGAAAGATAGAGGAAGGAAAGTAGAGGGAAATGAGGGGAATGGTAATTTAAGGAATATTATGCATGAAAGTTGAAGTTCGGTTATAGTATAGGCCATTTTATCTAATAGCCTAGTTCCCTATAACCATGGCTCTGATACCAATCTGTAACACCCCAACCGATGGCGGAATCATCGAGGTGTCACATAGTGATGATTGTTCAAAAGCTCATGGTACTAAAATGTAAATATTTGATTATTGAATATTGTTTTACAACATGTGAAAATATATACACAACAAAAATTAAGATAGTTGATTCATTTAGTCTAAGTCCAAAGTCCTATGTGAAGCGTCAAGCAGCTTATCCTGAAACATGCACGAAAATAAATTTTGTCAACATATGATGTTGGTGAGTACTACCTAGCTTTGTACATATAGTATAAGTTTTGAAAAGTGGTACAATTCATGTGTCTAGCATCACCAAGGCATTATGTAAACACGCAAGTAACCAAACAAGACAAAGATCAAATGTAAAGTTGATAAGATGAAATTGATAATGAGCACCCTAACACGTGTCAAGTCTAAAAGAGCACCATAACATTCGTTATGTCTAAATGAGCACCATAACATAAGTTACGTCTATATGTAAAGAGCACCATAACATAAGTTATGTCTAGATGTACGATTTTGTATGTAAGCTACGTTCATGTTCAAACATAAAGCACAAAGATAAACAAGACACGTATATGAATTGTAAATGAATAAAAATGTATGTGTAAATGAATGTGCAAGTTTTGTATACTTGTGCATGAATCACCCCAAAAGTTGTAAAAACGAAAAAGGGGATAAGCAATACTCACATTAGCAAGGTGGTAAGTCTTGTGGAATTGAATAAATGTAATCCAACGTTGCCAAGTATCACCCTATGTATAAGGTAACAAATAAGTCTAAGTCTATCTAGTCTATAAGTATTTTCTAGGGTTTCGAATTGGGGATAAGTATTCGTTTGATTAATAAATTAAACGTTTAATAAATAAGAGAAATTTGATAAATAAATAAACAAAAGTGTTTTTGTAAATTTTAAATCAAAGATGGTCATAATATAAAGTTTTAAGTATGAAAATAATTTTAATAAAATTATTTTCTTATAAATAGATTATTAAATCTATTTATTTCAAATTGTCAAAATATAGCTTTAATACCTAAAAATATTAAAATTAAAGAATTTTTGAATTAAAAATTTTATTTCTGTTCTAAATAAATAGAAATAATTTATATAAAATTTTGGTGCAAAAATACTGAAAAATGAATTTATTATGATTTATTTATGATTAAAACTAATAAAAATTAATTAAAAATATAAAATGAACGGTTTTTCAGAAATAAAAATTATTTCTGAAATTTTTATTTCTATACAAGCTTAGGATAATTTTTGTGGAATTTAATAAAATCGTTTAGATATTTTTATTGAATTTTACAATTATAAATGAATAAATTTGTAATATTTATAATATATATTAAATAAATTATTTTTGAAAAACTAAAAATTGTACAATGAACTCTACCATTAGAAGATCATACAGTAATTTTTGTTGAATTTATAAGTCATATTAAGTATTTTAAATATATTAAAAAGTTTATTAATCATTATATTTACAAAGAAAAAGAAGGAAAAGCTGAAAAAAAGTAAAACGCTTCAGCTGGGAATCGAACCTGCGTGGCTCGGCTCACAAGCACCAGACACAACCACTTGATCTAGATCAGTGGTTGTGTTTGGTTTCTGTCTGTTTTAATTATATACGTGATTCGAAATGATGTTCTTCCCCAATTGAAAACATTCGAGCCCTAGTATTTACAATTGAATGATTCACACAACAATAACCCAATTAATCAGAGGGTTATTGTTGTGTGAATGCCGATGTATAAAACCCACAAGAAAAACATCACTTACAATAACGAATTCGTATGATTTGCCCAGTCAACCGAAATAGTCAAACACGAACAAGAATACTTCGCAAGATGAATCAACACAGAAATTAGAGGTTGAGAGAGATTATTTGGCGATTGTAGAAGGTTTGGGAAGGTCCAATTTATAGGGATAGGGTCTGGTTTGCACGATGGAAGGTTTGACCCATTAATGTCATAAACGCGTGATTTAGCTTGTTTAAGGGATAATTAGCACGAAATTAGTCATTGTAATTGGCAGGGATAAATTGTCAATCATTAACGTTGCCAAAAATAAGGTGTAGGTGTCTTAATTTGGTCCTGTGCGTCGGTGGTCAAAAGGGAAATGGGGCGAGTCTGCTGCGAAGAAGAAGAAGGAGCAGCAGCTGGCTTGTTTGTGGTTATATACGTTCTTAATCCGTTAAAATCAAACAAGGACCTTGTGGTCTAGTGGTTAAGTGTGGGGTTTGTTTGGTAGCTGGCCTGGGTTCGAGTCCGGGCAGCTGCAATTCTTTTTTTTTTTTTTAACTGAGGGAAGCAAAAGGGGAGGATGTGGGCCGGCTCCAAAGTTGGGCTACTGTTATTGGGCTCCGAAAATCCACAAGGAAAGGGTTTGGGCTTTGTTGAGTTTTAAGGGGTGGGTTATGGTTTGGTTATGGGGTTGTTAGTATAAAGTCTACATTATTATTATTACTATTATTATTATTATTATTATTATTATTATTATTATTATTATTATTATAAAATGCGACAAACAGGATAGGAGGTACGAAATAAATAAATAAATATATATATATATATATATATATAATAATGGTAAAAGTGACGGATGTCACACTAGCGGGCCCGGCCGGGTCGAAACGGTTCGAGTCGCTACGGGATGGGTCAGGTTGAAACGGTCTGGGTCGTTACCGAGCCCGGCCGTGTCGAAACAGTCCGGGTCGCTACGTTTCGGGTCAGTCGAAGCGGTCTGGGTCGTTACCGGGCCCAGTCGGGTCGAAACGGTCTGGGTCGCTAGCGGGCCCGGCCGGGTCAAAACGGTCCGAGTCACTACGGGAAGGGTCAGGTTGAAACGGTCCGGGTCGCTACCCGGGCCAACCGAGTCGAAACGGTCCGGGTCGCTACGGGACGGGTCAGGTTGAAACAGTCTGGGTCGTTACGGGGCCTGGTCGGGTCGCTACCTGGCCTGACCGGGTCGAAACAGTCCGGGTCGCTACGGGACGGGTCAGGTTGAAATAGTCTGTGTTGTTACCGGACCCGGTCGGGTCGAAACGGTCCGGGTCGCTACTGGACCCGGCCGGGTCGAAACAGTCCGGGTGGCAACGGGACGTGTCAGGTTGAAACGGTGTGGGTCGTTACCGGGCCTGGTCGGGTCGCTACCAGGCCCGGCCGGGTCGAAACGGTCCGGTCGCTAACGGGCCCAGCCGGGTCGAAACGGTCCTGGTCGCTAACGGGACCGGTCAGGTCGAAACAATCTGGGTTGTAATGGTCCGGGTTGTTAACCAACCCGATAGGGTCGAATCGGTCCAGTTTAAAATGAAATATTTTGGATCGTTAAAATTTTATTTTTAAGCTTATTTTTTTAATTTGTTTTTTCCTTTTTTTTATTTTTTTACTGTTATTTTTACTTTTTAAATCTTTAACTTTTTATTGTTATTTTAATTTTTTTTTTAATTTTAATCTATTTTGATGTGAACTTATCCTAATCCAAACCATCTAGACCCAAACCCATCCTGACCTAACCCATCCTAACCTATTTTTTTAATTTACCCATCTTGACCCAAACCCATCCTAACCCAAACCCATCGTGACCCATCAACCAAACCAACCCAACTTACCTATTTGGCCACCCCTAGCAGCTACGCAATGGATCTGAACAATGGAAAAAGCACAACCGAAATAGTGTTTTATTACAACAATGCATCGATCACGTGGGTTTCTCATAAACAAGGAACAATTGCATTATCATGTTGCGAAGCAGAGTTCATGGCAACTACGAAAGCAGCTTGTCAAGCATTATGGATTAGAGGTCTAATATTAGAGGTAACGGGTGAAAAAGAAGAAAATGTGGCTCTAAAGGTTATAACTCACCCGCGATTGAACTAATGAAGAATCTCGTATTCTTTTGTAAAAGCAGACATATACACACACGGTACCACTTCATATGAGAGTGCATTGGACGAAAGCAGATCCAAGTGGAACACGTGAGTGGGAATCTACAACGGGTGGACATTCTAACGAAAGCTTTGCCAAGGTTGAAGTTCAATGAAATGAAATGACACATTGGAGTCACAAGATTAGAGGGTGAATGAAAGACTAATCTTGTGTAGGTTTGGGAAAAAAAAGGAGCCAACCTACAAAGTTGAAGGGTGTTTTTTTAGAATAGTTTTTTGCATCCTAATAAGAGTCAAATAGGTTTTATGTATGGATAATTATTAATCTTAACTAGATTGTTGTCGTAGGGCGCGCGTTGCGGCGCCGCCATTTTATAGCTAATGACACGTTGTATGATGCGTTAACCATATGAAACATGTGTTTCGTCGTATCCAATCTAAAGCATTGGAGTTACAGCATTGTGGTTACAAAAGACACGAAATCGATTCCACCTAACCACTCCACCACCCTTACCTTTACATCAAGATATAGCGGCGTCAAAATGTACAATAACCTGAATTTAAGATTTATACCATACAATAAAAATGTATTATATTTGACCAAACTAATTTCCGAAGCAAATATATTGAAATGTGAATTTATATTGTTTACGTTGAAACCTTAATTTATACGAACACGTACATTAAAATGCCAAAGCTTAGACTGAAAACGTACATAAAAATAAGGGAAAATCTCCAAAATAAACATTGACCACCCTTTAATTACAAAAATAAATACATAAAAAGTCTTAACATGAAAACAAATCATTTGACCACAATCATTTTATAAAAAAATTACATCTAAGACAATAATTTATACCCTTACATAGATAAGATTAAATATTTATAATGTCATAAAACAATGTGTGTGGTTTCATTTTATTAGAATACCCATAATGTAAATAAATGATGTGGAAAAGGCTTAAATGCCATTTTTATTTACTAACTAATTCACGTTTGTTTTCTAGATATTCCATACACAATCCCCCACTCTCAAGTGTACTTATTTATCTTTCATTCTCTCTCACCTTTATAAAATCAATTTTAATCAGCAAAAGCAAAACACTGAGCCGGACCTCCACAGTAGTTGACGGCCAAGGAGGACTGCGATGGCGATGATGACGAAGCCATCGTTTGTAGGCGTTTACAACCTTGACCTCCGGCGATCCAAAACAACAGCTACATGGTGAACACGACATATGCGTTTACGCCCTCGACCGCTGTCGTTGACGAAGCCATCGTTTGTAAACTATTTCTTGTGTTAAAGGTCTCTGAAGTCCCGATCTTGCCTTGCATGTGCTTTTCTGGACCTGATCTGTCACGGTAAGCTTCCGATCTTTTTTAGATTTTCCAGCTACAGACTTTTCCCCGTCTTTAACGATATTGTCCGTCGTTCCTAGGGATTATGTTAGCTGCGATTAGGTGGGTTTCAAAGTTGCAGATTCCGATGCCATACGGCCCGTGAAGACGATATAAACTTGTCGGGCAATACAACGACGCATGGCAAGTGGAATTTCTACCGTACCTAAAACGAAGTGCAATATTGTAATCTTAAACAATGGGAAAAAGTGTAACCACCGGCGACCACCACGTCTAACCTCTACCGGCTACCACCACGTCTAACCACTGCCGTTGGCCATCACGCCTACCCTCCACCGTCGACGGAGATAAAGTGTCACCGTTGATTCTTCCGGCTTCCGGTTGTACCTAAATAAAGAATGGCATTTTTGTAATTAGACAAAGGTAGTTTTGTAACCAAATAGAAATGGCATTTTTTTAATTAGATGGGGGTAGTTTTGTAATTCTGGTCATGGCCACCGACCATGCTTTTTGTTATATATATATAATTTGAGTTTATTAAGTATCCTTAGAAACCAAGGATCGGTAGATTATAAATAGAAGGAAGTTGTGTAATCCTTATTCATTCAAATTTAATAAGAGAACCAGTTGACTCAATAGTTTTGCATCTTTGAGGTAGCTCTACAATTGTTGTGCGCCGTTGGACGAGGTTCAAACGATGAGACGCGGTAGCTCTACAATTGTTGTGCGCTGTTGGACCAGGTTTGGTTAACAAGCATGGCGGACAAATGGAGATGGGCTGGATTGAATGATGATGGATTCTCAGTGACTGCAGTTAAGAAGTTAATTATTAAGGGTGAAGTGGTGGACAACGATTTCATTCTTAAGTAAGTAAGTGGGTACCAAGTAAATGCAACATTTTTACGTGGAGGGCAGAATTGGAGAGGCTACCTACGCGGGTGGCATTGAGACAAAGAAACATATATATTGAAGACACTTCATGTGTGTTTTGTGGCGAAGACGAAGAATCATGTGCGCATTTGTTTACGGAATGTCGCATAGCTATGAGTGTGTGACAAGCTATTTCTAATTGGTGCAAGGTACCTCCTAGTTTTACTTTTTCGGTTATGGACTTATTGGAGTTATACACTCAAGCCGGTCTATCGAGGAACAAAGCAGAGGTACTACACGGGGTGGTGATTATCGTGTTGGAAGAGTTGGAAAACAATGAATGAATGGATATTCTCTCCCAATGAATGCAAAGTTGCGGATATAGTTGCGGATGTAAAGGGTATTGGTTTTCTTTGGTTTAAAAATAGGTTTAGACAACAATGTATTGAGTGGTATAAATGGTGTAACTTTTGATCTGTTGTAAGTTGGTTGTGGCTTTTGACAACCCTTTCTCTTCTTAAGGTAGGGTGGTCTGTCTAATGCCATGGGCTTTTATTCTAATTAACTTCAGGTATATTGTGGTATGCTAATATAACAGTCAACAACAATTCTAAATTTGTTAATTTAATGGGCATATCTTTTTGGTACATATTGCAATTTCGGAAATTAAAATTACTAGTTTGAGTATTTATTTTAGTAAAAGCATAAAAAAGCAGACGAAGCTATAAAAAGGAAAATGCATCCAATTTGGTCACTTTGCAAAGATAACGTTAGCACTTCGAGAAATATATAATTTAATTTTATATTCATAATGATTTTTTTTTATTTCCATTTGGTGATCTTAAACGGTATTCATATAGACGACATTGAATGATGGATACGACACTCTACAATATTTGATAGCTGTAAATTTGAGTTTTAAAATATTGTTGTAAGTTATATATAAATCACTAGCTGATTACTCCGGAAAGGTTTCGAGGTTGAAAAATTTAACATGACTTAATTAAAAAAATGATAAAAGAAGAAAACTCAAATCACAAATTGTCATCAAAACTATAACGCCAGTTATCTACAATCAGAACAAAAAATATAAACCATTTCAACTGTTACCGTATCCCCTAACCGCCTAAGATGCTACAATCTTAATTATATAGGTCCCCTAATCACTTGGAACAAAAATATTCAAAAACAGTTGTGTTTGGAACCTAACTTAAGACTATCCGTTGTCGGTCGTGAGCGAGCAGGCGCGAGCGAGCCTGGTGCTCACTCCAGCCACAACAGCCCCACGTGAACAGCCGCGGCGCGAGCACATGCGATGGTCGTCGCGTGCATTAACAGGAGAAAATGAGCTTTGGTCGCTCATGTGCTCACCCTTAGCCACAACGGGGTCAAGTGACCGAGTAAATTACATAATGAATAATGAGTAATGACTTAATTCTAAACATATTGGATGGTTTAAGCGTTAATGGTTGCACTTAGGTTGTAGTCAAGTTCAGATTCTTTTAAGTTTTCTGGATACTTTGGATTGTGCTGCCAAGTGCTTACAGATAATGACTAAAAGTTTGTTTGTATTGTAATCCCTATTTTCTTAGAAAGTTTATTTGGATCGATAGAAGTGGTAATTTAGTCTTTTGATTTCTTGCAGCTATTACCAAATATGTAGGTGAATACGCTTAATAATTTCTCTGTTTTTTATATAGCACTATGGACTCGTTGAAAAAAATAATAAAACACTCATTAATTTGGTTGTTTTTTTCTCCGTTTTTATATATCACTATGGTACTCGTTGGAAAGATAATAAAACGATCGTTAATTTGGTGTAATTTTTTTCTTTAAAAAATCCCGTATATAAAATATATTAACATTTAAAAATTATGGGAGAAAACATGAGAAAGAAAAATTTAATTTTATTTTTAAAATTTTTTTCCTAGAATATCTCAATAAGTAAATTTTTTATTTTAAATTGTAAGATATGTATATCTTGTATAGGGTTTTAATTAATTTTATTATTAGATTTTAATAATAAAAACAAATTAAAAAAATTTAAACACTTTCATCTCATTATGCCACGTGACACATTTAAAGGAGGGTTGAGGCCACCATTAAATGTCACATCATCTAAGTTCAATTCTTTTATTAATAGTTATAGATTATAGATTATAGATTTTACGCAACGCCAAAAACAATAGAAGGGGTAGGTTAACATATAAAGCCTTTTTTCATACAAAATGTACAAAGAAATGTTTCAAAATTACGCAACACCAAAAACAAAACTACACACCATTTGTTTTGGAGGTGAGATTTTTTTTTTTTTCAATCCACACCTGCAACCTACCTTCTTTACTTTCCTTGTCACCATCCCCCCTGCAACATCATCACCAACTTTCCAATCGACAACCACCGAACATCAACCACCATCTACAACCCCTCACTCCCACAACCGTTTAACCACCTTCAGGCACCATCGTTCACCACACACTTGAAAACCATCCACCATCACTGTATTGAAGGTCAACACCGCCTGCATAGCCCCTACACTTTCCGATGGCAAAAAAACTCATCGTGACACTATAACCCCCAACACAATCAAAATTATGCACGGCCAAATTCAAAATTACGCACGACCAAAATTCAAAATCATGCACGACCAAAATTCAAAAATACGCATGACCAATTCATAATTACACAACGTATACACCCCTTCGTACGTTTCACACATTAACGTTCCTTTGAATCTTAAAGTTTCTCTATAAAAGTAAACTTGTTTAACTTCATGATATCTAATATGCAATTCATAATTACACAACGCCAAGTGTTTTTAGAACTCTCTTTGGCGCGACTTCACGATGCCACAAGACGCCATCTAATCGACCTATAGAACAAACACTCATCGATCGTCATCTTTTACTTATGACCTCAAGTGGCTCTATATCTAAAAATGAGATATATATGCCACATTAATCAATCTTCATCTTGAAGATGATTAATTTACTTTAGAACCTTATCTATAGGACTTCTACGTATAAGTTAAAGTGTCTTCATCATATAAGTCATTTAACGTGTTTCTTCCATCTCTTTTGTAAATTAAAAAAAAAATGCCTTTTAATACTTATCACCAACAATCATTAAAACAAGTTTTATATATCTATTAAGGGCAATTCCAGGACAAAGAAAATTACATTAAGATAGCGGGCAGGTGGGCAACAAGCTGCGCCGCCACCCCTTTCTGGATAGCAAATCCTAATCTACTAAAAACATAACCATGTCCACCCGGAGCCGAGACACTACTGTGAATAACCCGCTGGACCCTGGTCAGGAAACGGGTAGCCTCCGGTGCCAATGAGCCAAAGGTATCAAAAGCCAAAGGTACAAAAACGTGTTGGTTCTCCTCGCAGGCTTTAGCATGTTTTTCTACCTTCTTTGCCTCTGCTCTCCGGACCGCGTGCCCTGCAACAAAGCCACTATCCCTCAACCCAACTAGGGGAGATACACCCGTCAGGTCAACACAAGCATGCTTCCCCCCGGCCCACCCAAAGACAAGGAGATCTGCTGGTCGTAAGGTGGATCTCCCTTCTGCTGGATCCGAGAGGAAGTTTACAGGGGCCTCCTTCTTGGCTGAGATCCCAGCCCGTCTTAAAATGTCCCACAGAATGTCTCGAACCCAATCATGCCGATATTTAAAACCGGGCAACTCCTTACAATGAACCGCGTGTTCCCCGTATTCATCCAGGCAGGCCTTACGGCACATCGGACAGATGTCATCCTCCTGGTACATTGGAATCATCAGACGATATTTAAGAATGGCCCTGTATTCAATAGCGGACATGCTTTGGCCTAAACCTTCGATCGGGATAACAGTTAGGAAATCTTGGGCGTGAATCAATTTTATGATTGTAAAAAGGTAAATCCCATATTTTAAATGATTATATGCCATTGTTGGATGAAAAATATAAAAATTTAATTATTCAAGATCTTCATATAAGATTAAACCACCTGTAGTGGTGAGTGGAATGGGCATAGAAATACCCTAAAACACCCCCATATAGCTTCAACACCGCCCTCAGGGGCGTTTTGCTTCTTATGAGTGTTGTGTCTATAACGCCCGTTGATGGCATGAAGAGAGGGGGCACTTTTCGGGTGAATCAATTTTATTGGTGAAAGGGGCTTAAAGAGGTTAAAAATCAAGCCTTATTACACATGGTTTTAGTCGTTGGTCTGAAGCCAATCGCGTTGGCTCTGTGAAACTAACATAAGGACGGCTTGGCTTAATATAGAAAACAAAACAGAATAATATTCGGTGGTGACTCATCCTCTTTCTCGAAAATGACTGATTTGACTTCTATGTTTTTTTTTTTTTAAATTCTTCCTACTATCCTCATCCTATATTGCATTGAGTTTTTATTTTTAGATACAACAATTTAAAGAAGATTTGTATTTCATTTCAGAAAACTAGATAAGTGTTAATTTGATGTTTGAGCTTAAACCTCGATAGAAATTGAACTTAAAGCTTATTCAGGTAAGGGCACGAGTTGCTTGTAAAGTGTTACGAAGCTGAATGTGATGTTAATAGTTTATATATGGAGCTTTATTAGGCTAACGCTATGTTCCTGAGATGACTTAAGAGTGGAAAAGAAAGGAAAAGAAAAGAAAAAAGAAATTCATATGTGTTCCTGAGTTTTTTTGAAAGGAAAGGAAACGAAGGGAAAGGTTGAATTTGTGTTCCAGAGTTAATTTTCAGGGGGAAGGGAAAGGAAAAGAAGAGAAAAAGAGAGTAATTTTCATCCTCCCAAATTGGGAGGAAATGAGAGGAAAGGAAAGGATGAAAAAGAAGGAGAAAAGAAAGGAAGAGAAAAGGGGGAAGATCCCTTCCTTTCTTTTCTTTTCCATCTTTTAGTCATCTCAGGAACATAGCGTAAGAGCCTGAGATCATCACTTATACATATTATTATGACTAGTTTTTATTCCGGGAGCGTTCCGGGTTGAAATATCTAATATAAATAATAAAATATATTATTATTATTATTATTATTATTATTATTATTATTATTATTTTAAACAAATCTCTGCCATATATTATCATATTCAAATATAAAAAAAACGAATCTCTGCGCCGGGGTATAAATCTAGTGCCATTACAAATGAATTCGGAAGTTCGTAATCGATCATTCTAAAAAGAACTAATATGAAATAAGAAAAAAAAGTTAATTATTGAAATATCGAACGCATTTGTCTAAGGGTTATGTGATGCGTTAAAAAAATTCATTGGTATATGATCGGGTATGTAGTTCGGGTATTTGGGTATGTTGTTTCGGGTAATCAGGTCGGGTATCACCTAATCCCAGACCCGACCCAAACCTACACTTTTTTTAAACTAATCCCAAACCCGACACAATACATGTCGGGTTACAAAAAATAGTCATTTTATTCTTCGATTTTTATATAGCACTATGGTACTCGTTGGAAAGATAATAAAATGCTCGTTAATTTGGTGTAATATTTTTCTTTAAAAAATATCGTATATAAAACATATTAACGTTTAAAAGTTATGGGAGGAAACACGAGAGATAAAATAATAAAGGTTTAATATTTAGATTTAGTAGATTAGGTATTTAATAGATTAGGTTAAAGATTATAATAGATTAGGTTAAATCATATTTATTTCTTTTTTTTAATTGGTTTAAAGTTGTCACATCACGTCTTATGTGGCATCTCTCAAAGGAGAGATTGCATAAGAGTATGACATGTAAGATTAATCCCTTTGCAATATATATATATATATATATATAGATGTTAATAGTTAATAATAAATATATATTACATAGCAAGGTTGTAAAAATCCCAATTAATCACCGATTAGTCAGTGATTAATCACTAGTCCGCACTTTACTGATTAATTTTGGGCTAATCACTCAATTAATTGGCCCGTGATAAATCACCGATTAGTCGGACCAAATCGGTCCTAGTCAGACCGAAAAAACTCAAAATTAGGTTAAAAATGAATTCGAACGTGTCAAAATTGGAGCAAATTGATCAAATAAAACAAGTTCTTACCTCAAAATTGGTTGATAATCCATGATTTAGAACAAACTACAATTTAAGTTTAGGTATTTTAATATTTAACCCCCTCCATATTCACTAGTTTATATTTGCATCCTAAACTTTTAAATTTATACATATAAGGTATAAAATTAACATTATATATGTATAAATTTGAATACATATATATATATATATATATATATATAGGATTTGGATCATTTGAGAACCACCATTTAGGGAGAGAACCAAAGAACCAGTGTGAACAGGTGGCATTTTTGTAAATATAAAGGTGTCTACAAAAACCCCTCCATAAAAAAATAAAAAAAAATTATGTATCCTAAATAAAAAAAGTAAAAACACCAAAATGATTATTTTGCATTATTAATTCGAAAAAAAATAAAAAAAATAAATAAATAATTAAAAAAATGGCTTGTGACGTCGTATGACGTCATCCTGATGCACATGTGCATTTCGCTGTTATATATACAGAAATACACCGTATGCACATGTGCATTTCACTATTAAATCACACTTTTGAATGAATTGTCAATTACTATACTTAAATGATTATTAAATGGACGCGATACAAATATATAAGGGGTCACAAATTTTGTTCAATAATCATTAAATGGGCGCAAAGTGATATATAAAATACACTCGAACTCGTCAAGTGTTTAATGATGCATATTATAACATAAATTGAAAATAAAACATGTGTATGACAACAAACACAAATAAACTTCAAACAACTCTACATAAGAACTATAAAATAAGAAACGTGTACTGCATGCACATGTGCATTTCATTGTTATAGTTATATTTTTGATGAGTTTAGCTTTAGGGCTTAATTTTTAGATACGGTGGGAGGGATAGTTAGGTTTTTTGGGGGGGCGGGGCGGGGGGGATGGGGTGGTGGGTTTAGGTTTTAGGGGGTGTGGGTGTAATTATAATTATGCACATGTGCATATGCCAATTTTCTTATCGTATCAATTTACATACACTAAAATAATAATCACAAACATAATAAACATATCAACCACCATATAGGACCACCCAAAATATACATATGTGCATGCATCATTCTTCAAATAACAAACTTTGTGTATCCATCTGTTTTTATCATACAACTACATGTAGTTTCTAACAAACGCATCAACACAATAAAAAACGATAACAACAAAAAATATCCAATATTACAATCCAACCATGTTACTACTGACCACCTACCTAAAAACTTATAATTATCTCACGACCTCACGCCCTCCAACAGTGCCCCCTTTGATTGCTTTTTTTGTCCCTTTTTCATCTTCTTCCATTTTTACTTATCTTCTTCCAACACTATTCATACCTCATTGATGCCTTATATAACATCTCCCTTGTTTTGTCACCCGTCAACCTGAACATTGTATATTTCACAAATTTATCACATTGTTCGTGTGTTTAAACAACTATCAATTAACATTTATTAGTTAACATGGAAAATATACATATATGCACATGTGCATATATATCTAAATTGCTTAAGTAAATAATAACGACCTTCTTTAACTTACTGATCAACGATTATGTCATCGTTCTCAATCGCATTTGACAGCTTTTTTGACTCTTTCTCCCTCGATTCTAAGACAAAAGTTACCTTATTCTATTTTGTTTCCATTCTTTAACTACAAATAATAAACAACACATAAGGAAACCAAAATTTCAATCTCAATGCACATGTGCATTAACGTTATTTTTTTTTCATTACAACTTAACATATTCACATGTGCGTAAAATGAATGACCGTAATGATAACAAGAAATAAATCTTAACGCATATGTGCATTACCATATAAATCATGCACATGTGCATCAATATAAATGATCCCAATGGTGCGTAATACAATGAATACACATATCCATACTGTAAAAAAACAACAACCCAACCAATTTATCTAAAGAACCCACAAAAATTGATAACACTTACAATAGATCGAACTGCCGGAAGGACTAAGAGTAGAGCATTTCTTTGGTAGTTTAAAATGGCTGAACCTTGATTCCCGACACAACTTACGAAACGAACACAGTAGTAACTGTCGGAGCCATTACGGCCATCACCAAACTCCACCATAGGCTGGTAACAGCGATCACAGTTGACTAAACATGATTTCATAGTTTCATTACCACAAAACAAGTAATATTATTCACACACTTAACTTTACACTTTAACACTTGACAGTAAACAAAACCCTCCTCCTTCACATATTATTATCCCACACATCGTCGCCGTCACCGCCGCCACCACCGCCGCCACCACCACCACAACCCCCACCACCACCACGGTGCACATCCCTTACACCACCACCACCCCCCCTCCGCACCCTCTTGTCCTTCAAACCCACAATAATAACCCCAAAACAATCATTCAAACTCCTCTGCACCCACCGCCCTACTTACATCACAATTAAAACAGTATTTGGTTTTCTAACCATAAATCCCAATATTACTTTAATATAATAAAAAATTATAAAATCTATAATTGTACGAGAAAAAGGAAAAAAATACATACCAGCAAAATAAGTTGTTGCTGACGCCGACGTAAGTTTTGATTGGGGAATTGGTGGAGAGGATTAGATATACAGACCAATTAGGGTTTAATCTCGATTGAAAGGACACAAACGACGTCGTATTTGACGGTGACGGTGACGGAGATGAAACTGGAGGATTGGTAGGCGGTGATTTAGGATGTTGGGAACGAGGTTGGAGGGATCTGAAGGATGTTGATAATAATCTTATCATTCACGATGATGTTGCTTGCAACAATCAATCAGTTCTGTTGGTATTATTATCAACAATTTTGTTAATCTTTAGGATATTTACATTAATGCCCCATGTTCACACTTGTTCTCTGGTTCTCTCCCTAAAGTTGGTTCTCGTATGATCCCTACCCTATATATATATATATATATATATATATATATATATATATATATATATATATATATATATATATATATAGGGGGAGGATTAAATAAAAACCCACTCAAAACGAAGAAACTCGGTAAACTCTGACTTCCCGAACTTTTTATCATCTGAAAAAATTAGGGTATGTAATATACATGTTTTTAAGAGTTTTGAGCCAAAAAAAACAAAACTGCGCCGAGTGGATATTTTTAAAAAAAATAAATAAGTTTTTTGTGTTACATATGTAACATGTCTGTTTTTGTGTAACATACGTAACACAAAAAAAACTTATTTATTTTTTTTAAAAATATCCACTCGGCGCTTTTTTGATTTTTTTGGCTCAAAACTCTTAAAATCATGTATATTACATACCCTAATTTTTTCAGATGATAAAAAGCTCGGGAAGTTAGAGTTTACCGAGTTTCTTCGTTTTAGAGGGTTTTTTGTGGATACTTAGCCTATATATATATATATATATATATATATATATATATATATATATATATATATATAGGGGAAAGTTAATTTGAGAACACCTATATTTCGTGCGAACCGTGAGAACGGCATCTAAAACCATTCAAAATCAAAATTTCTTTTTACACTTGTCTTTATTACTAAAATACAATCCCAAAAACACAATTTACGCGTAAAAATTCAAACGTATACGGAAATAATTTGTTTTTACACATGTGTAAATTTACTGTTTATACATGTGTAAACTGCTTCATTTACACATGTGTAAAAAGTTAATTTGAAAGTGTTTTTGCAAGAAAAGATGAATTATTTGGAAATAAAATTCATCTATTAATGTTGTATTTTGATTATAATGAGGCTTGTATTAAAAAAATTTGATTTTGATTGATTTTTTTACTTGTTCTCACGGTTCTCACGATATTTAGCGTTCTCAAGATAACCCTCCCCTATATATATATATATATATATATATATATATATATATATATATATATATATGGTAGGGATCCTAAGAGAACCAACCCCTATTTGAGAACTGAGAGAACCATTCTAGGCCACACATTTCATATAAAGGCAAATTTTTTATTTTTTATTTTTTTGCATCAATCGCACATTTTTATGCAAGAATTTTTTTTTTTCATTTATACATATATGTATATAGCAGTTATACATATGTGTATATAGCAATTATACATATGTGCATATAGCATTTTTCAGCTATACATATGTGTATATTTCAGTTATACATATGTGTATATTGCTATAGGGTATGGATCCTAAGAGAATCAACCTCTATTTGAGAACTGGGAGAATCATTCTGGGACACACATTTCAAATAAAGGCAATATATATATATATATATATATATATATTGCATTAATCGCACATTTTTATGCAAGAACTTTTTTTATTTTTTAAATTTTTTTTCATTTATACATATGTGTATATAGCGTTTTCAGCTATACATATGTGTATATTTGAGTTATACATATGTGTATATTGCATTATACAGATGTGTATAATCCAATTATACACATGTGCATATTGAAAAAAAAATAAAAAAAATTCCTGCATATAAAGCAGTGATTAAAGCAAAAAAAAAAAAAAAAACAATTTTTTTTGCCTTAGAGAAAATCTCTGGTCTAGAATGGTTCTCTCAGTTCTCAATTTGGGAAAAAGTTCTCATTTGAACCAATATATATATATATATATATATATATATATCCAATCCGATTAATCCCTAATCGTTACCCCACCGGCCGACTAGTGCCTAGCGAGTTCTACAACATTGTATAAGTAAATAACTATGTAGTGATAGAAATTATATAACCTATAAACTAGCAAAAGACAAAGACTAAAACTTTGGTTGTAAAAATCGCGATTTATCATCAATTTATCGGTGATTAATCACCGATCAGTGAATAATCGCAAGTCCTCACTTTACTAATTAACTTTGGGCTTATCACTTAATTAATCGATGTCGGTCCAGGGTTGTAAAAATCACAATTAATCACCGATTAGTCAGGCCAAATGGTCATAGTCGGACCGAAAAACTCAAAATTAGCTCAAAATGAATTTGAACGGGTCCACTGGAGCAAATCGATCTAATAAATCAAGTTCTTACCTCAAAATTGGATGATAATCCATAATTTAGAACCAAAATCGATGAAACTCCCTAAACCCTAGTTGCGTCCGATGGTTCCGTATGATGAAAGAAGAAATGGGGAGGAAAAAATGAGTATGGTGAATGATAGAGGTGATTAAGGTCATTTAAGTTTAGTTATTTTATAATTTAACCCCTCTCCATATTCACTAGTCTATATTTGACCCATAAACTTCTAAATATATATGTATATATATATATATATACCACAACAACAACAACAACAACCATACCCAGTAAATCCCACAAATAGGAAAACTATTGGTAGGGTCTGGGGAGGGTGAGATGTAGGCAAACCTTAATCCCATCCTAGGGATAGAGAAGCTGCTTTCAAGGAGACCCCCGGCTCTAAACAGGAAAGACTGAGTATATATAAAATAAGACTACCAAGTACCAACAATCTAGTAAGTGGTGAAAAAAACAACATGACAGACAAAAGAATATATATAACATGGTACACAACATATATGCAAGCATTGTTACTAACACAAAACAAGTCCAACGGAAAGGTGGACAATCCCTAAGAATCCTTAGCTTTAATTCTACGTCTCCACGAACTCCTATCTTGGACCATGTCCTCAGAGAGGTGCAACTCTATCAAATCGTGTTCAATACGCTTATCCCATGTCAACTTAGGTCTACCTCTACTCTTCTTACCCTCAATAGTCAGCGCTTCCACTACTCTAACTATTGCTGACGTCTGCCTTCTCCTCACATGCCCTAACCATCTCAATCTCCACTCCTTTATCTTCTCAGAAATCTTAGTCAATCCTAACCTATCCCTAACAAGCTCATTTCTTATTCGGTCTAGCCAATCCTAAATTTAGAAAAATATATGTAAAAATCTAATACAATTAATCCTGATTAATCCCTAGTCGGTACCAACCGGCCGAACTGCGCTAGCGAGTTTTACAACACTAACTAAGATTGAAGTTTAGATCGATCTTGTGCTGTAAGTTGTGAAATTGATCACGAATCGAGTATACGGGAGCTTGATTTTGTTGGCCCAGACAATAAGATCAAACATGAACACGAGATATTCGAGGGACGAACCCGCAACTCTATCTATTCAACTAAACGGACTTAACGAACTTACAAGCAAAGGGACAAAAAAAAACAATTACCTAGACACATATTTATACTAAAATAATCATATTAATCCTACTCTAATACTACTACCAATTATAATATAATACTAACCTCACATCATTATCTCTAGTAATTAATCAAACTAGATAATTTTAAATATTTAAATAATTAATTAAGTACTAATTAATTAAACTCTTTACTTTGTCTCCTTCAACTTTCAACTTATACGACTTTTAGGATTAACTTTCAACAGAGTTGTCTCATTTACACGTGAAAAAGGACATATTATTAGATTGACGCAGAAACTATTAACTTAAATTTAATACTTTTATCCAACTTTTATAACGAACAAGAGTTACAATTTTTTTAAGAGAGGTTGGTAATTACCCCAACTTTTATACGCGTATACAGTATACTATTTTTCTTTTAGTCCTTTTACGTGTGGTGAAGCTTGACCCGAAATTTCGGGGGTTGGAAATCACTAGTTTCGGGGGTCGGAAATCACTAGTTTCGGGGGATCGAAACCGTATATATCAAAAAAATTCTATACGAATACTATATAATCGGAACTTATGAACGAAAATTCGAGAGGTCGGTTGCCCCTCCCCGCCCTTTAAAAGCTACGCCCATGGTGATATTTAAAATTGAAAAATTTGAAATTTTAGAAACTAAAAATGAACCCATTAAAAAGATATTATTTTCTTATGCTTTCGAAAAACCAATTTTTGTAAATTGTGACTTTCGGTTTCATTTTTTTATTCTCTTAATTTAGGACCATACAAGTCAAGCTTTAAGCTTATAAATATTTTCTTGCCCATACCTTCCTTTAATTCCCTTTTACTACGCAACTTCATATCATTCCTTGAAAACGAAAATAACAAATAAAACATACTAAAAATACTACGTTAAGTAGTAACTAGTATTTTAATATGGTTATTTTACACTAAAATAATCATCAATTAGCATGTTTGACCCGTTAAATTAAATCGGGTTTATACAATCAAATCAAATAAAAAAAAGTAAAAAAACTTTAACATCCTTAATTTAAGTTACACATTCAAACTATTTGTAAACCTAACCGAACCGACGGTTTGTATACTCCTCCATTAAGGCTTCTTCCACAGTCTTGTCATGATAACGCACTTGACGAAAGAGCTTTACAAACCATATTGAATCAGATACAACCCGGCACTAAAATGAACCAATCATTTTTTCCTCAAAAACTGGTTTCAAACCTAGTTGTTTTAAGCAAAAACCGATTTTGACCTTCTTTAACTAAAACCGAACCGGTGTTGGCCTCAAACCGGTTTTATGCACTAAGTAGTAAGTATTGATGTGTTATAAATTTGATTTATAAACAAATAATCTCTCGGATGAAAAATGCATCTTTGCCCGGCCCATTTTTCTCCCCATTCCTTGATGTTCTTATATACCCCATCAAGTCCTTCTCCCCACACAAGACTCTCTCTCTCTCTCTCTCTCTCTCTCTCTCTCTCTCTCTCTCTCTCTCTCTCTCTCTCTCTCTCTCTCTCTCTCTCTCATACACACAAACACACTCACTCACATTCTATCATCTCTCTCTCTCTAAAACAACACATTTACATGGTTTTCATAACCCAAATCAGCTTGTGATACATGGGCGTGATCTCTCTCTACCATCACATGCTTGTAATTCTAATCACTTGCTTTTTTAGGCACAAGCCCAATTTCCCACTCATCATCTAACTTTGACCCATTTTTATTTTAAAAAAAAAAAAGTCAAATTACAACTTCAAGAAAATCATAAAAACCAATGGAGGGTGGAATCATGTTTGAAGCTTTACTCCAAAACCAAAGACTTAACTTTTCTTCTAATGGGTTTGATTCTTCATGGGCTCCCAACTCCCTTCATGGTAAATATAACAATTCTATACACTTTTAATCAATTATTATCATAAAACAATATAACTCAGTAACATATGTTACTAATATGGTTTACATATGTTACAGGAGACAAAACAAATACAAAGGAGTACAATTCCGATGAGGACTATGAAAACTGTTACAAGCAACCTGAGAAGAAACGTAGGTTGACCGTTGACCAAGTTAAGTGTCTTGAAAAATGTTTTAAAGAGGAGAACAAGCTTGAACCAGAGAGGAAAAACCAGCTTGCAAAAGAGCTTGATTTGCAGCCTAGACAGGTTGCGATTTGGTTTCAGAATCGTCGAGCACGGTGCAAGACGAAACAGCTCGAAAAAGACTACGAGATCTTGAACACAAGCTATGATAAACTTAAATTGGAATACGATTGCCTCCAGCAACACAATGAGAAATTGAAACAAGAGGTATGGATTATGTTGGTAGTATTTGAATTTATATGTTTATAATAATAGTAATAGCGTTAGGATCAAATACAAACAACTGCCAATGATCTCCAGCCAGCTGGATTGAAGTGGGAAGGTTTACCTCCTTGGATTTGAATCTCACGCTCCACCGAAAAAATAACCGCTTGGGTTTGAAAGGAGAAACCCGTGTGGTGCTATGAGATTCGATCCTGGGCATTGGTCGCTTTGAAACACAGGATTTATCGCTGAAACATTACTCTCCAAAAAAAAAAAAAAAAATACAAACAACTTTGTTAGTTGTGAAGCATATGAAGCAAAAAAAAAAGTGCGGTGACATTTTTGTAACTAGTTTAATTACGTTACAAAAATTTGAAGTAGAACAACTGCGCTACATTTTTAGAGTAACGTAATAATTGTTACACTACTTTAAAAGTGTAAAGTAAAGAATCACGCTAGTGAATAGTGATTCACACGTTAAAATACGTTTGTACTGGACCTGACCTTAGTTATATGTTTATATGTTTTTAAATTCAATTTTTTTTGTCACTTATAGTTACAAATGCTCAAAGAAAAGTTACAACAAAAGGAGATATGGGAAAAAGATTCAATCCCAAATGAATTTCCCTCAAAAGAAATGGATTCAAATGTTCAAGAAACAAATCCAATTCAAACATGGAGTGATGAACCAAAAATGGTGATATGCAAGCAAGAATACGCGAATTCGGTTTCAACAAAAAGCGACATAATCGATTCGTATAGCCCGGAGGGGAACCATTCGTCATTTCTAGAGCCGTGTGATTCGTCAAACGTATTTGAGAACCAATCCGATTTTTCACAAGACGAAGAAGATAATCTGACCATTCTTAGGTGTCCGAAGATTGAATACGAGTCGTATATCGACCCTAATGAGGGTTCTTTAGGATACCCTATTAACGATCAATCCTTTTGGCTTTGGCCTTAAATGTGTCTATTGGGGATGGGTGTTTGATCATGATTCCATTTGGGGGTTGTGTAGGGTAACCCTTTTGGTTTTTTTAACTAAAAATTTCCATTTGGTGGAAGGTTTATGATCAAGATTCTGTATTGAGTGTTCATTGGAGCAAAGGGTACCCTATCAATAACCTTTTGGTTGTTTCCTTAAAGTTTGCATTACATGTGATCAAAATCCCATTAAATGTCTAGGCATTGATCAATATTGATCAATCTTTATGTAGCATCCTTGAATTCTCTTGTATTTAGAAATAGATGCCAATAAAATTGTCTTTTTTAATATTTAACCATACACATCAGCCTTCATATTTGAATAATTTTTTTATATCAAATCGAATATTCTTGTACTATGTCATCTTATTTACTAATTTTAAAAGTTAATATAAATAGAACGTTTCATTTTCAATTTCAAGAAAGTGATCATTTAAACTTGCTTATAGTGTTATTAATTATTATCAAGGTTTTGACTCTTAACTATAGTTATCATATAAATTAATATACATTTTTGGCAAATTTAAGGAAATTAACTAACATGTATACTTAACACTAATTAACAACTTATGCATGCATTACCCATTAAACTTATTGGTTCCATTTGAAATTGTGATATTCACAAGATATAAAATATGTATTTAAAATTTATGACTGTTGAAATTATTATAATATATATTTACAAGTTTATTTCAACTTTATCAAGACTTCAAAAAATATTAAAGAAAAAAACAACGGTTGGAAAATAGACTATTATATTATATGTTTGTCTGTTTGTTTAATGGTATATGACAGCACAGTTTTGAAATGTAGGGATCCTTCCATCTGAAAGGTCAAGTTCTATGAATGCTTCACTTGAATATATATATTTTTTTCTAACAAAGAAAATGACATTTTGCCTAATAACCCTGTTCATTGTGTTGACGTTTTTGTTTTCAGTGAGTATTTAAATTAGTTCTTGAAATATTTATTGAAAAAAAATCTTGGCCGATGATTTAGTCTTTTTTCTTTTTCTATTTCTTTTTAATCAGGTTATATTTTTATCTCCTGCAAATATTAGCATTGTTTTTCGTTTAGGTATACACAAATGTAAAAACTTATGATGAAGGTTTCTTTTTTTAAATATAATTAAATAATACCAAAATTGATCATTTTCGGACAATAAACCTATTAAAGAAACATTGTTAGCTTTGTCATGTGATGTAACACCCTTCAACATTGAAAGTGTAACTGTGTAAGTAGAAAAGGATCTGTTTGGTGGCCCAATGGTAGAAGCAAAGCTTATAGGAATACTTAAATGGAGGTCATGGGTTCAAGTCATACAAGGAGTAGAAATTTGTTGTTTAAAAAAAAAAAAAGTAGAAAAGGATCTCCCAATTTCTTTGATAAGAGAATTGTTGGTTTGACCGATCAACTACATTAAAAATTTTCCTTCATTCTTTTTAGAAAACATTTGCGAAAGGTAACAATTTCAGTAAGTGCGGGCATAAGTCTTCGGACTTACATATTTGACTTAGTGTGCACGACCTATTTATTATCATATTATGCCTATGCAGGGCCGTCCTCGATAACGACCCCCTCCCCCTACAAAGAAAAAAAAAATAGAAAAAGAGGGGCATCGGCAGATTATAAAGATTGGCTCTGCCTCTATAATATAAATTCAATAATTATGTGTATATCTATATAGGATTAGGTTCCAATGAAAACACACTTTTCGTAAAAGAACCACGAGAACACCGATGTAAAATGTGAATTTTTAAAATTTTTTTTTTCCACCGGTGAAAAAACGGGTAACCTCGACGTAAAAAAAAAAAAAAAAAAAAAAAAAAAAATTTTACGATGGGTTTACAGTGGTGTAAAGATCTGGGCCCACCTTGTTTTGTCTTATTAGGAAAGAGAATATTCCTTTTTATATTTTATTCTACTTTAATTATGGTCCACAAATTCTTTTTGGATTAAAATATGTTTGTGGTGGAAAAGTGTGTTCTTTAGTTCTTTTACGAAAAGCATGTTCTCATTTTACCCTTTCCCTATCTATATATATATATATATATATATATATATATATATATATATATATAGGGGATGGATATTATGAAAACCCACTCTTGTAGTGGAAACCATGAAAACTCAATCCTAACCATCCATTTTGTTGGATCAATGGATAAGATCAATTGTGAAGACTTTTTGGTAAGGAAAATATTATTATAATTTGAAAAGTACATAGAAGGGTATAAGAGGAAATGAAAGTTTCTTCTCTTTCCTATTTCATGTCAAATATCACCATCATCTTATCTTTTTTCCTCTCTCCTCTCTCATCTCCATCTCCTCCAACCATCTCTATCTTCTCTCATCCCTCCTCCTTCTTTAACTTGAAGAACATGATCTCTATCTACTTTTCTCCCTCGTCCTTCTTTAACTTCTTGGTGTTGTTCCACTTTTATGACCAATAACAATCATATTTCTTCTCTTTCCCTCTCTTTCTCCTCTTTCTTTATCTTCTTGGTGTTCTTCATCTTCTTAGTGAATAGTAACAGTAGTGGTGGTGAATCGTACTTCCAGTAACAATAATCTCTCTTATCTCTCCTCCCTCCTCCATCGAAAGTGGGTTTTAAAGTGGTTGGTTTTCCGGTGGTTGGAGATGTAGCCGGAGAAGATAGATCCACCGGGGAAGACGACCGTCCGACATCTCTCTCTCTTTCTCAAGTCTTTTTTTTAGGTATGTGTGATTTTTTACTAGTTTTCACTTCATAAGTTTTTGTTATGTGTGATTTTTTATGTGTTCTTGATTTGGGTTTTTGTTGGGTGATAACCTAGATTTTTATTTGGGTTTTTTTTTCCATTTATTCAGTTTTATTATTTTTATATAAAAAAATTGAAGTGGGTTTTGCTTTGATTGTGAAGATATTCATCCGAGGTGTTAGAAGGTAACCGGAGACGATCAGAGAGGATGGTCGGTGTTAACAGAGAAGAAGGGGTTGAAGGTGTTCTTTGTGGTTGTGTCCTTAAAAGAGTTCTTTGTAGTTGTGTCCTTAATGTGTATGTTATTTGTCAGAATATGTAACATGTATTATGTTTTATATTTGTTATTGGGTTGTTTGCAAAGGTAACATGAGTTTATCAATTTGGCTTGAGAGAAATAAGTGTAACATGTGTTATCAGATCTAATTAACAAGACTATTTACTAGATTTATTTTGTTAAAGTGGTCAATAGTTTTTAATGATATTTTGTAATAACGTGTGTTAATAGTTTGTATGCTTTATTTCTCAGTAAACTTATGAAGTGAAAACTTTGTAATAACATGTGTTACCAACTAACACGTGTTAACCTCTCATGCAACATTAACACATGTTACCATTCCATGCAGTTCATTTGAATGTCCTGGGTAGGTTTCTCTTGTCACTTAACCAGTTTCACATGTTACATATGGAAGAATTCTCAACTATTTAATATAAGCCCTTGAATGAGTTAGTAACCTGTGTTATTTTGGTGTTGTTCCATTTTATGACCTATAATTGTACTCTAAGTAATGCTGTTGTGCTATAACTTGTATTAACACTTCATGGAAAAGGTAACAAGTGTTAATGTTGCATAAGAGCGTAACATGTGTTATTTGGCCAGATCAACGTGTCTAGTATGACGGTAAAAATGAAAAAAAAAGTATATACTACATTCTAATAAAAGTAAGCTTAAAAGGTTCAACAAGGACCTACTAAAGGTCACTTGCTTTTTTTTATGACACGTGTTTCAAAAAGAATGTCAAACACTAGCAAAAAAAAAGGAAGGGTAACATGTGTTAGTTAGGCATAAAAAGGTAACATGTGTTATTTGTTCTGATAAAGTTGATTAAGTAGCACTGTAAAAAATTAAAAAAAAAAGATATACCTACACAGAATATTCAAAATAACAATAAGCATAAAAAGCTTCAATGGGGACTCCTTACATAGTTTGTTGTCATGCATATTACCCATTGCATAAATAGGGTAACATGTGTTATCTGACCAAGTCTGCGTGCTTGGTAGCAAAGTCAAGATGAACAAGAGAAAAACCTACTCAGGACATTTAAATGACTATAAATCATAAAAGCTTCGAAAGGGGCTAAATAAAGGTCACATATTATTTTGTGATGCATATTAAAAAACAGGCTGTCAACCAAAGAAAGGACATGTCTTGCTTACCACTATAGACTGTTAAACTTGTATTTATTGTCAACCTTTTTTTGTCTTGCTTACCACTATAGTTTTCACATCATCAATTTACTGAGAAATAAAGAATACAAACTATTAACACGCGTTATTACAAAGTATCATTACAAAACAATTGAATAGGTTTATCACTTGTTCAATATGAATAGGTTTATCACTTGTTCAATATGAATAGGTTTATCTCTTGTTCAATAGTTTGTAATGATACTTTGTAATAACATGTGTTAATAGTTTGTATGCCTTATGAAGTAAAAACTATAGTGGTAAGCAAGACAAACTATTAACACACATTATTACAAAGTATCATTAAAAACTATTGAACAAGAGAAAAACCTACCCACGACATTTAAATGAACTGCATAGAAGGGTAACATGTGTTAATGTTGCATGAGAAGTTAACATGTGTTATTCAGTAATATATGCTAAACTTGTATTTATTGTCAGTCTTTTTTTGTCTTGCTTACCACTATAGTTTTCACTTCAAAAGTTTACTGAGAAATAAAGCATACAAACTATTAACACACATTATTACAAAGTATCATTACAAACTACTAACTACTTTACAAAATAACTTGTATTTATTGTTAGCCTTTTTTTTTCTTGCTTACCCCTATAGTTTTCACTTTATAAGTTTACTAAGAAGTAAAGCATACAAAATATTAACACGCGTTGTTACGAAAAAGTATCATTACAAACTATTGAACAAATAGATAAACCTACCCAGGACATTCAAATGAACTGCATGGAAAGGTAACATATGTTAGTTGGTCATAAAGGGGTAACATGTGTTATCTGATTTGATAAAGTTAAAACGGTTTCCCCAATATACCCATGAGAAGAACTAACATTTGTTAGTATGGGTGGTGTGGTAACATATGTTAACACTCGTTATTACAAAGTATCATAACAAACTATTAATCACTTTAACAAAATAAATATAGTAAATCTATACATTGAGTACTAAAAAAAGAAAAGAATATTCAGAAGCTTCAACAATGGCCTAATAAAGGTCACTTGTTTTTTTTTTTGTGACACATGTTTCAACAAGAATGTCAAACACTAGAAAAAAAAGGGTAACATGTGTTAGTGAGGTAACATTTGTTAAAGTTGTATTACAAAGTATACTGAGAAATAAAGCATACAAACAATTAACACACGTTATTACAAAGTATGATTACAAACTATTGACCACTTTAACAAAATAAATCTAGTAATTCTATGCATTGACTACCAAAAAGAAAACGCTATTAAAAAACTTTTCTACATATTTTTCTCGGCATCTTTGGACTTCGTATCTTAACATATGTTAACCGTGGGGGGTCTTCGTTATCAACTGCAAAACAATAGATGAGATGTTAAACAGTGTGACCAACTCATCATCTAACATACTAACAGAAGTAACACATGTTAACCTACTCAAACATTTCATCAAACACATGGAGTGCATATATCCAAAACACAAAAGTCATTATAATTACCTTCCATACAATCACCATTAACTTTAAATAGACATCCATATATCCATAACACAAAAGACCTAATAACTAACTACCTTCCATCATTCACCATTAACTTCTAACATACTAACAGAACAACACATGTTAACCCAGTCATACATTTCTTCAAACACATGGAGTTCATATATCAAAAACACAAAGGACATTATAATTACCTTCTGTACATTCACCATTAACTTTAAATGGGCATCCATATATCAAAAACATAAAAGACATTATAACTAACTTCTCATACATTCACCATTAACTTCTAACATACTAACAGAAGTAACACATGTTAACCCAGTCAGACATTTCATCAAACACATGGAGTGCATATATCCAAAACACAAAAAAAAAAACTTTCTAATTACCTTATATACATTCACCATTAACTTTAAATGGACATCCAAAACAAAATTGGTTTTTGGACCTAAAACCTCATAACCCAAAATATTAATAATTTTATTTTCTAATACCCATTTCATCTTTTACTTTCATCACAACAAAAAAGATAATATCCATCACCCTTATAATCAAATTCAGTAATAATATTACCATGTAAAAAAAACCTTAAATATACCAGCATGATAATTATTATTTCTAACAAAATATGAACTTTTTATAAAAAAAAAAAAACCATATTTTTTTCCAATCTCTATAAAGAAAAGTTGAACTTTTTATAAACAAAATTCCATTCATAACCATCAAACCCTTCCAATCCATCTTTTTGTTTTCTTATCTACAGAGAGAAAGTTCTAGAGAGAGAGAGAAATTATGGAGGAGGTTTCACCCATTGGTTGTAAACTCCACAAATTCAGATCCATACCTAGTTACGAAGAAAACTTCGAGAAAGAGATAAGATCTTCGACGCTTGTTCATAAGATATATTGTTGTGGTAGACGGTGGTGGTTATGGTGGTCGATGGTGGTTGTGGTGGTGGTGGTTCTAGAGAGAGATAGAGAGAGGGTAGAGAGAGAGAGGAGGGAATGATCTGAATTTGAAAATAAACTGAAGAGAAAGAGAGATAAAACAATATATATATATATATGGAGAGAGAAAGAAGCCTTGAAACTTGATGTTGACATGAGGGTGATTTTACAAATATACCCTTCTCCACAATATTAATTCATTATTTTCTTGGGTGATGTGACTCATTCTAAGCCACAAGATGAGTTTTCATGGTTTACACGATAACTAAGGTTTTCTTCATATACTTACACTATATATATATATATATATATATATATATATATATATATAGGTTTAGGATTCTGTACAAAGGACATATTTTGTGAGAAGTGTGAGAAGGACTAACAATTGACATGTAGACATCATGTTTTAGATTTAGGAATGATGTTTTAGGTTGTTTTAACTTGAAAAACACCAAAGACAACAATCTAAAACACAATACAATGTATTATAGTCATTAAATTTAAAAAAATAGCTAAAACACACTACTTAACGCTTAAAACACACTACTTAATGTTCTTAGCATGGTGTTTTAAGTTTTAAGCCTAAAATACATTGTTTTCGGTTTTTAATTGTTATGTTTGGTGTTTTTATAAGCAAAACAATCCAAAACATCACGACTAAGTTCAAAAAATGATGCCTAAGTATCAATTTTTAATCCTTCTCACACTTCTCACAAAAAAAAAACACTTTTGTACAGGATCCTGACCCTATATATATATATATATATATATATATATATATATATATATATATATATATATATATATAGGGGATGGATAATACGGAAACCCTAAATAATGAGAAAACTCTAGAAAACCCTCAAAAAAACCTACTTCCCGAGCTTTTTTTTTAAAAAAAAATTAGGGCATGTAATATACATGTTTTTAAGTGTTTTGAGCCAAAAAAATCAAAAAAGCGCCGAAGGGTTTTTTTTTTTTTTTAAAAAAATAAGTTTTGCATCATAACATATGTTAGCTTATTTTTGCACTGGTAACATATGTTATGATGCAAAACTTATTTAAAAAAAAAAACCCTTCGGCGCTTTTTTGATTTTTTTGGCTCAAAACACTTAAAAACATGTATATTACATGCCCTAATTTTTAAAAAAAAAAAAAGCTCGGGAAGTAGGTTTTTTTGAGGGTTTTCTAGAGTTTTTTCATTTTGAAAGGTTTTCTCCCTATCCTTCCACTATATATATATATATATATATATATATATATATATTGCTAAGGGATTAATCCTACATGTCATATTCTTATACAATCTCTCTTTTTGAGAGATGCCACATAGGATGTGATATGTCAACTCTTTAACCTAATCTATTAAATACCTAATCTACTAAATCTAAATATTAAACCTTTATTATTTTATATCTCGTGTTTACTCCCATAACTTTTAAACGTTAATATCTTTTATATACGAGATTTTTTTAAAGAAAAAAATTACACCAAATTAACGAGCGTTTTATTATCTTTCCAACGAGTACCATAGTGTTATATAAAAATAGGAGAAAAAAATGACTATTTTTTGTAACCCGACAGGTATTGTGTCGGGTTTGGGATTAGTTTAAAAAAAATTGTGGGTTTGGGTCGGGTCTGGGATTAGGTGATACCCGACCCGATTACCCGAAACAACATACCCAAATACCCGAACTACATGCCCGATCATATACCCATGAATTTTTTAACGCATCACATAACCGTTAGATATTAACGTTCGATATTTCAATAATTAACTTTTTTTTTCTTATTTCATGTTAGTTCTTTTTAGAATGATCGATTACAAACTTCCGAATTCATTTGTAATGGCACTAGATTTATACCCCGACGTAGAGATTCGTTTTTTTTTTTATATTTGAATATGATAAATTATGACAGAGATTTATTTAAAATAATAATAATAATAATAATAATATATTTTATTATTTTATATTATATTATATATATTTCAACCCGGGACGCTTTCGGGATAAAAACTAGTATATATATATATATATATATACACACATATATAAAATCATAATGTAACGATAATTGTTATAAAATAAATAAACAAAAGTAGTGTAGTAAAGTGATTGAATCTTAATTACAAGATATAGAGAATGAATTTTAGCTGATCATATTGATTTAATATGTGACTTGATGAAAATAATTAAAATATTGATTATTGATGTGTTAAGTATGTATTGACAACTAATAGGCAAATTAATTGTTAAAAGATTTAGGGGGTGTTTGGGATTGATTATTCAAAACAGATTATGCGTTTTAGAAAAGCTGGGGTGGAGCTGCTTATGGATTATTGCGTTTTGGTAGCTTAAAAAACTAATTATCTGCGTTTTCAAAACGTAATCCAAACACTAAAAACTGATTATTTGCCTTTTCAAAACGCAATAATCTAAAAATCAGATTCAAAACGCAATCCCAAACACCCTCTTAATAACTTAAATAAAACCAACATGATTAGCAAAACATTAACAAAAAGGGAAAACAAAGAAATAAAGTTAGGCCTTGTTTGTTGACGTCTGAATGCCTCTAACCGCGGGCAAGTATGAGTCGTTTAGACGAGGGGATGTTTGGCTGGGTATGTCTCAACGGAAAACATGTCTTACCAGGCGTCTTACTCAGTCAGATTTGAAGTCGTATCTGACTGAATCAGAGCTTTAATCTGCTCCCTTTCCTCCTCACCTCTCCTCCCCACCCCTGTCAACCTCCCTTGCCAACGCCGGAACCACCACCCATCTCCTCATCTTTCTTCTCTCTCATTTGGGTTCTCTCCCTTTCACTTGTTTTTCATCGTTTCTCTCTCTTTCTCTCTCTCTTGGCCGGCGTGTGTGTGTTGTGTGTGTTGGTGTGTGTGTGTAGAGGGTGGGGTGTGTATGTTATGTGTGCTAGTGTGTGTGTGTGTGTGTATGTAGAGTTTATAAATGGGTGGGGTGTGTGTGTTTTAAAGTTTAACCATTCGATGTCCAATCAAACATTACTAACCCATTCAACACTTACCCATTTAGAAATTGCCAAACGGACCCTTACACTTTAATAAGTGGGGTTTTAAGCCACTCTACCCAACCAAAGCTACACCTAGAATTAGGTGAAGAAAACCAAAGAAGAGAAATTGAAACAATCAAATTAAATATACTCTTTGTGCTCCTTTTTTACTCACCAAACAATTGTTCATTTCGAAATCTCCAAAAGATCCACCAAGCCGTGAAAACAGTAGCCATGACAACGTCTTTTTTCTTTTCTTTTCAACAACGATTCAAATCCATCCAATGAATCATCAAAGAAGGGCCTTTGTTATCTCGAAAGGAAATATCCAACCAATAGCATTCCAAACCCTACCCACCATGAAATTATTACCAAAAAAGTGATCCAAGATCTCCACAAATTTTAAACAAACTAGGCATAAAATAGAAGGAATATCTAAGCCATTTTAGGTTGAATTAAATCAAGTTGGGAGACAATCCATAAACAAACGCCACACAAAGATATTAACCTTCTGGGAGTGAATTTATTCCATCTCGAAGCATGATGCCCACCGAGAAAAACCACCCTATAAATATGTCTACTAATAGTTTCACCGAAAAACATCGGCCAACTTCATAACTCAACATCATTTGTCCTTACAATCTCGCATAGAAACGGAAGTAAGAAATGTTTCCAACTCATGAAGTTGAGAGGCTTCAATCACACCCCTAGGTATACGCCTCCAGTCCCACATCCATCCTGAATTAACCCACTGATCTTTGATCAAACAATTTTTAATAACCTGGAGATTATAAAGTCTGGGAAATCGGGTCGAAAGAGTAGCATTGCCCAACCAAATATCTGTCGAAAACAAAGTATTATTCATGTTACCAACCACCTTCATAATCACCGAATGAGCAGGGATATCATCATCGCTAACCTTATGAACTAATTGTTGTAAAGTGACCCAATGCTTAAGGTCAAGGGGAAATGAATTAAAAAAAATGGATGTACGTTGATGCTGCAACCAGGTCTTGAACTTAAGCATTATACAGTTTACATTATTTTGAGATGGTTTTTCCAACTTGACTAATAAAATTTTGTGTATTTTAGATGTATGTATATACTATATTATTTATAATATATATATATGTTTTTTTTTTAAATCAGGGCTCTTGGAAGGCTAGGCCCTAAGCCGTCGCCCATTCTGCCCTGGGCCATTCAATACATTCAATACATATTTATCATGTAATGTTGTCAATAATTATCTAAAATCTTACAAGTGTATCATTACATATCCCGACGTACGATCCACATATTATATGCCGTATATGGGTAGTACTGATCAGTATCAAATGTTCCACACGAGGTATATCCAAAAAAACAAGTTCGATTTGGTTATATATGTTGTTTATGAAACGGTCGTTACCTCGTAATCATATATTTTTAACAAAGCAAAATGATATTTTATTGGGAAAATGGCCAAAATAGCCCGTTGATCGTGTGATTTGCAAGAATAACCCTCTCCCCCCTCTTTGGAGAGACGGGACACGGCTCCCAACGAGCCTGAACCGTCTCCGAGTGGCCAACCAACACGTGGCGTCTCTCATCCCGAGGTTGTACCGTCTCTCTCCAGACGGGTCAAAATTCAACCGTCTCTCTCCCAGACGGTTCACATTTCCCCATGCCGGCTGGCCTTCGGTTCAACCGTCTCTCAAGATGGTTCACATTTTGTAACACCCCAACCGATGGCGGAAACATCGGGATGTCACGTATTGATGATTGTTCAGTAGCTCATGGTAAATAATAAATTTCAATAAATGATTTAAATAAATTACATACAATTGTTCTAAGAATTTTGTACATCAAAATGAAAAATACTAGCTACGCATCTTCAAGCAATAACTCTAATCTTCAAGCAAGCTATAACCTGAAACATGTTAAGTTGAAAATATTTTGGGTCAACAAAAGTTGGTGAGAATTACATAGGTTTTTGATAATTGAATAAAAATGTTGTGCAATTCATGTGTCATGTCAATCTAGTCCATATGTGAGAACATACTAGAAATAAATCGAGTGCATAATCAACCCTGATGACTGTTATAATATGATACATACCATACGCTCATGGTCCACTTGAATATGTTATACGATAACAAACACCCACGCTACCTTTGTAGGAGGCACGTATCCGGGTGGGATTGTCAGTCCAATAGATCTATCAATGTTTACCGTCGGCTTGTACGGAGTTAATGATTATGCTAGAATGGTGCTTACTCTAATCATGCTCAAGACATAATGCAACATAGAAAACACATAGACACATTGATGATTGAATTGCAATGATAATGTTATAACATGTTTCACCCCAAAAATGGTGATAAATAAAAGGGGCTATGTAAAACTCACCTTGGTAAAATGTTATATCTTGTTGAAAAATAGTGTGTTGCCCAAATGTGTCAAGTATCACCCTATAATAAGGTAATAAATATATCTAAGTCTATCAAGTCTACAAATGTATAAGTTTCTAGGGCTTCGAATTGGGGATAATTGCTCGTTTGATTAATATTAAAAATGTTCGCCAATTGAGAGAAATTTAGTAAAATAGGTAACCAAAAATCTTTTTATGTAATTTAAATTTAGGATGGTCACAATAATGGGTTTGAAGTATAAAAATAATTTTTATAAAATTATTTCCTTTAAAATAGATTTTTAAATCTATTTATTACAAATTGCCAATATTTAACTTTAATACTCAAAAATACTAAAATTAAAGAATTTCTATTTTAAAAATCATATTTCTGTGCTAAATATTTAAAAATAAATTGTATAAAATTTTGGCGCAAAAATAATAAAAATTGAATTTATTATGATTTAATTATGATTAAATCTAACAAAAATTGATTAAAAATATAAAATAAATGACTTTTCTGAATTAAAAATCATTTCAGTAAAGTTTAACATTGTACAAACATAGGATAATTTTTGTAGCAATTAATAAAATTGTTTTGATATTTTAATGGATTTTTATAAATATAATAGTATAAAATTGATTTAATTATTATAAATGTTAAATAAATGAATTTCAGAAAAATAAAAATTGTAAATAAAACTTTTATCTCAGATTTAATAAATATAATTTTTTTAGAATTTATAAAAAGGTTTTAATATTTAAAAATGAATTTACAAGATTTAAATGTATAATAAATAATTATAAATGGTTTGTCTTTGAAATGAAAAAAAAAATGTGGGAAAAAGGGTGTTCAAGCCGGGACTCGAACCCGGATGGTTAAGTTTACCAACAACAATCACAACCACTTGGCCTAGGCCTGTGGTTGTGATTTGTATCTGTTTTAAACAAATAAATACATACAGTCTGCAGTAGTTTATCCCCAAAAATAAGATATAAACCCTAGATTCTTAATCAGTTTTAATACGCGATTATACCCTAATTAATCATAGGGTTAATGATCTAAAGGTGCCGAATAATATGATAGAAAAAGAGATTGAAGCATACCAGACACGAAGCTTCTGATTTTCGTAGTCAAACAAGGAGTCAAACAATGGTTGATTCGTCGTTTTAGCGAGTTATAGAGAGGAATTAGATAGAGGGTTTCTGTTAATCGGCCCTTTATGAACCTAAAGATGGTTTCAATTTATAGTTTCATTGTCGAATTGGAAGATTGCTGTGATTGGATCCAAGTTTGATCAAAACCGAGTCACAAGGCTTGATTAGAGGTTGTTTAAACGAAATTAATGGTCAAGTAAACGCGTATAGGTCAAAGGTAGTTAAATATGGTTTAATTACAAGATTCTCGCCAAAAATTATGGCCTATCACGATGTTGAATCTGGTCAGCGAGCGCTTGCAGAGAAGGATGGGGCTGGATCTCGTTGTGGATGAAGCTTATATAATATACGCGTAAAGTTTAATCATCACAGAGGTTGCAGAGCAGTTGGTAAGATGGTGTGGGTATGAAGTGAAAGGTCCCCGGTTCGAGTCTGGGTAGCCACAATTCTTTTTTTTGTTTACTTTAAATCAGATGGAAGGGAGGGGGCTTAGTGGGCCGGTTGCTTGGTTGGGTCAGTGTTGGGCCAGAAGTTTTAGGTGGGCTGCTGAAAAGCTTAGAAGTGTTAGGTTTATGTGGTTTGTGTTTGGCTTAACTATAATATCCCTTATTATTATTATTATTATTATTATTATTATTATTATTATTATTATTATATACATATATAAGTTGGGTGGTAGGAAAATAAAAACTTAGGCACGTTATAAGATATAAAGTACGTTCTGGAATTTGGGAAAATTTTGCGATGTTACAGTCTCCCCTACTTTTGGAAACTTCGTCCCGAAGTTTATTGAAAATACAGGTTTGAAGGTGATTGGGTATAAATGAAAATGATTGTGATTTGGAGAATTCGAGTTGTAGCATGACGTGAATAGAATAGATTGTCCCGAAAAGTTTGGATAAAAGCATGTTATGTGCGAGTTGATTGACTAAGTGATCTACCAGGTGACTAGAATTCATTATTGATTATTTACTGTAACCTTGATAGAATTTCACACTACCTTAACGTACCTGTAAATTCATGATTACGTTCCGGACCGCAATCGCCAATTTACCTTACATTAAAGTTTTGCGTCCTTCTATGTCTCCACCGATTGTTGAGCAGGTCCGATAGCCTCCACCAGTCGTGGAGTAGGTTGTAGGGCCTCTCCCGACTGTTGAAAAGGCATAATGACCTCTACCAATCGTTGAGTAGGTTCGATAGCCTCCCCCAGTCGTGGAGCAGGTTGTAGGGCCTCTCCCGACCGTTGAAAAGGCATGATGCAGCAATTATTATACACATAGATTGCAATTTGATAGCATGTTTATACAAGCAAGTTTAACAAGCACAGTATATTAGTATGTATTCAAGTGTTATGATTATACCATGTAAACAACTCTTAGACAAAAATTTCAACACTAGAATTTATTACTTGGATCAAATAGCGTCAGTACATAGAATAAAAGCAAACAACGTTCGAGTGGTGAGACATGTTGTTAAGTAGCTGGAGGGTCTTGATCTCTGTTTAATTTAGGGCATCGGTTACGGAAGTGATTTGGGTAATGAATGTTCAATAAGATATGGGATGAATGAAGGACAATGAGGTAATATAAAGAATGTAATCATTTATCCATTAATTAAAATGAATAAACGAAAACGTTGACTTATCAAAGATTCTAGATTCTAATAACATAGTGAAGACATGCTTTAGCCTATAAGTGAACACTCATCCCGAGAATTCCCAGGTAGGCATCCGGGTCCCTCGTCTGATTGGGATATATGCGCAATGCCAGCCTAGACAGAAGACTCAGAATACAGGCGTTCACCCTTCCAGATTGCACGTGTTCGTTATTAAAATCTAGAACTTCGACGAGATCTCAAGGGGGTTCAGGTTAAACCTGAGGATTTTGTCTTATTAGTCTGAGAGTAGATCCAGTGATGGAGAGCAACCTTCTTGTAAGGATGAAAGTAGGGATAAGAAGTAGGAGGGAGATAGAGAATAGCAAGTAAAGGAAGCAAGTACTGGTTAAATCCTATGGTTATAGACTAGATTATTTTTCTAATAACCTAATTCCCTATAACCATGGCTCTGATACCAATCTGTAACACCCCAACCGATGGCGGAAACATCGGGATGTCACGTATTGATGATTGTTCAGTAGCTCATGGTAAATAATAAATTTCAATAAATGATTTAAATAAATTACATACAATTGTTCTAAGAATTTTGTACATCAAAATGAAAAATACTAGCTACGCATCTTCAAGCAATAACTCTAATCTTCAAGCAAGCTATAACCTGAAACATGTTAAGTTGAAAATATTTTGGGTCAACAAAAGTTGGTGAGAATTACATAGGTTTTTGATAATTGAATAAAAATGTTGTGCAATTCATGTGTCATGTCAATCTAGTCCATATGTGAGAACATACTAGAAATAAATCGAGTGCATAATCAACCCTGATGACTGTTATAATATGATACATACCATACGCTCATGGTCCACTTGAATATGTTATACGATAACAAACACCCACGCTACCTTTGTAGGAGGCACGTATCCGGGTGGGATTGTCAGTCCAATAGATCTATCAATGTTTACCGTCGGCTTGTACGGAGTTAATGATTATGCTAGAATGGTGCTTACTCTAATCATGCTCAAGACATAATGCAACATAGAAAACACATAGACACATTGATGATTGAATTGCAATGATAATGTTATAACATGTTTCACCCCAAAAATGGTGATAAATAAAAGGGGCTATGTAAAACTCACCTTGGTAAAATGTTATATCTTGTTGAAAAATAGTGTGTTGCCCAAATGTGTCAAGTATCACCCTATAATAAGGTAATAAATATATCTAAGTCTATCAAGTCTACAAATGTATAAGTTTCTAGGGCTTCGAATTGGGGATAATTGCTCGTTTGATTAATATTAAAAATGTTCGCCAATTGAGAGAAATTTAGTAAAATAGGTAACCAAAAATCTTTTTATGTAATTTAAATTTAGGATGGTCACAATAATGGGTTTGAAGTATAAAAATAATTTTTATAAAATTATTTCCTTTAAAATAGATTTTTAAATCTATTTATTACAAATTGCCAATATTTAACTTTAATACTCAAAAATACTAAAATTAAAGAATTTCTATTTTAAAAATCATATTTCTGTGCTAAATATTTAAAAATAAATTGTATAAAATTTTGGCGCAAAAATAATAAAAATTGAATTTATTATGATTTAATTATGATTAAATCTAACAAAAATTGATTAAAAATATAAAATAAATGACTTTTCTGAATTAAAAATCATTTCAGTAAAGTTTAACATTGTACAAACATAGGATAATTTTTGTAGCAATTAATAAAATTGTTTTGATATTTTAATGGATTTTTATAAATATAATAGTATAAAATTGATTTAATTATTATAAATGTTAAATAAATGAATTTCAGAAAAATAAAAATTGTAAATAAAACTTTTATCTCAGATTTAATAAATATAATTTTTTTAGAATTTATAAAAAGGTTTTAATATTTAAAAATGAATTTACAAGATTTAAATGTATAATAAATAATTATAAATGGTTTGTCTTTGAAATGAAAAAAAAAATGTGGGAAAAAGGGTGTTCAAGCCGGGACTCGAACCCGGATGGTTAAGTTTACCAACAACAATCACAACCACTTGGCCTAGGCCTGTGGTTGTGATTTGTATCTGTTTTAAACAAATAAATACATACAGTCTGCAGTAGTTTATCCCCAAAAATAAGATATAAACCCTAGATTCTTAATCAGTTTTAATACGCGATTATACCCTAATTAATCATAGGGTTAATGATCTAAAGGTGCCGAATAATATGATAGAAAAAGAGATTGAAGCATACCAGACACGAAGCTTCTGATTTTCGTAGTCAAACAAGGAGTCAAACAATGGTTGATTCGTCGTTTTAGCGAGTTATAGAGAGGAATTAGATAGAGGGTTTCTGTTAATCGGCCCTTTATGAACCTAAAGATGGTTTCAATTTATAGTTTCATTGTCGAATTGGAAGATTGCTGTGATTGGATCCAAGTTTGATCAAAACCGAGTCACAAGGCTTGATTAGAGGTTGTTTAAACGAAATTAATGGTCAAGTAAACGCGTATAGGTCAAAGGTAGTTAAATATGGTTTAATTACAAGATTCTCGCCAAAAATTATGGCCTATCACGATGTTGAATCTGGTCAGCGAGCGCTTGCAGAGAAGGATGGGGCTGGATCTCGTTGTGGATGAAGCTTATATAATATACGCGTAAAGTTTAATCATCACAGAGGTTGCAGAGCAGTTGGTAAGATGGTGTGGGTATGAAGTGAAAGGTCCCCGGTTCGAGTCTGGGTAGCCACAATTCTTTTTTTTTTTGTTTACTTTAAATCAGATGGAAGGGAGGGGGCTTAGTGGGCCGGTTGCTTGGTTGGGTCAGTGTTGGGCCAGAAGTTTTAGGTGGGCTGCTGAAAAGCTTAGAAGTGTTAGGTTTATGTGGTTTGTGTTTGGCTTAACTATAATATCCCTTATTATTATTATTATTATTATTATTATTATTATTATTATTATTATTATTATTATTATTATTATTATTATTATTATTATATATACATATATAAGTTGGGTGGTAGGAAAATAAAAACTTAGGCACGTTATAAGATATAAAGTACGTTCTGGAATTTGGGAAAATTTTGCGATGTTACACATTTCCCCATGCCGGCTGGCCTTCGGTTCAACCGTCTCTCAAGATTGGTCACATTTCCCCATGAGTCCGGTGAGTCCCGATGATTAGTCCGACGCTTCGGTTGTCTAGCTCAGCCCTATAAATACCGTTCTCAGTCACAAACTCTGTCCCACTCCCGTCAGACTATCACCCCACCACCGTCTAACACTATCACCAACACCACCCCACCACCACCGTCCACCAATTCATCAAAATGGCACCACAACGATGGACCGAACAACAGGAAATTGCATTGATTGCAGCATGGCGCCATGTCGAAGAAAGCACCCACCAAACCAACAAATGGTTCTGTATATTGCACGAGTACAATCGGCTGGTTGGAGGGTCAGACCGAACAACCGAGTCTCTTAGCCGGAAGTTGACCGATTTGACCACGAAGTGTCAAATCTTCAACGGGTACCACAACCGGACACTTCAGGAGGTACCCTCTAACATGCCTGAAGACGTCGCAATTAGACACACAAAAAGACAGTATAAAAACAGGGAGCGCAAAGAATTTAAACATGTGTCTGCCTGGCAAATGATGAGGGATCGTCTTAACTTGTAATTTATAAAACCTTTGTAATCGAAGTAATTTTATTAATGCAATGAATGTTTATTTATGTTTTTTTTTTATATAAAAGTAAATATTTCATTAAACAAACTATACTATTACAACAACAATAAACAAACTATACTATTACAACAACAATAAAACAAACTATACTATTACAACAACAATAAACAAACTATACTATTACAACAAACTTCCTAAATTTACTTGCTAAGAACTAAGAACTTTGTTTGAATGGAGTATTACACGAAAGTGTTGTAATACTAAATGTCTAACCAACTATTGAAGACTACATCCTAATGTTAGATGTTTCCTCCATAGCGGTGGTAGTAGCAGTAGGGGTCGTCAGACGTAGGGTTGATAGGATATTCCAAGGTTTACTTGCTTTGAACCATTGTTTCGAATGGTGTATATGGTCTACATAGACAAGTCCGAGACGTTTCCTCGTTTTATGTAACAATAGTTCCCAGTGTGCACACGTCAACCACCGAGACATAAATTTGGGAGGCGAACAAACTTGCCAATAATGTAGACCACCACATCATCGATCCATTCTACACGGGTTAACCCACGCGCAGATGGAACAACAATCCAAGTAGCCGTACGCAGATGAAACAACAATCCAAGTAATCGGACAATATTTTCCTAAGCCGGTAGGCTTCGGTTGGGAAAGCAAAAAACGTCATTGGTTTGGAAGATGAAAGGTTTGAGGAGGGCGGTGGGTGAAGTGAATTGGGGTATTTATATACACTCGTGAGACGGTTCAGACGGTAGCAAAAAACGTTTGAGACGACTTGGGGGTTCTGACCCGTCTGGAGAGACGGTTGAACCGAAGGCCAGCCGGCATGGGGAAATGTGAACCGTCTGGGAGAGAGACGGTTGAATTCTGACCCGTCTGGAGAGAGACGGTACAGCCTCGGGATGAGAGACGCCACGTGTTGGTTGGCCATTGGATCTAAAACCAAAGGCTCTCGGAGACGGTTCAGGCTCGTTGGGAGCCGTGTCCCGTCTCTCCAAACAGGGGGGAGAGGGTTATTCTTGCAAATCACACGGTCAACGGGCTATTTTGGCCATTTTCCCTATTTTATTTATGGTTTACTTTTTTTATATTCAGCAAATGATATATTACACGTGCTCATTCCTAAATTACACTAAATTAATCATAGTTACGATTTATCTAGAACTAAACCCAAAAGCTTTTCCTATCAAGCCTAACTCAATTTGTGAAATTGATGGAAGCTAGAGTGGAGGCCATGTATGGGTTAAGGGTTCGATTCCGATCGAAGTCATATTTATCACATGTGGGGGTTCCACCTGGGAGATCCCCAATCCAGATGAAATTGATAATCAGTACAGGCTGATGCAAGGTGTTAGGCGAAGCTCCACCAACTGCATCATTTTTTAACAAAGCACAATGATATTTTATTTATGGTTTACTTTTTTATTTTCAACAAATGATATATTACACGTACTCATTCCTAAATTACACTAAATTAATCATAGTTACTATTAATCTAGAACTAAACCCAAAAGCTTTTGCCTATAAAGCCTAGCTCAATTGATGAAATTGATGGAAGCTGGAGTGGAGGCCATGTAGAGATTAAGGGTTCGATTCCGACCGGAGTCATATTTACCACATGTGGGGGTTCCACCTGGGGAGATCCTCAATCCAGATGGGATTGGTAATCAGTACATGCTGATGCAAGGTGTTAGGCGGAGCTCCACCGACTGCATCATTTAGAGTTAAAAAGAAGCTTTTATATTTTACGTAATGAGAAGTATAAGGGGGGAAGGGGTGCTGCTAGATGTTATGTTTTCTTTCACTGATTTTAACCAATACTGCACTGCCACATCACTTCACTGATTTACTTCACTGATTCATTTTTTTGGAGGCAACACTTAACTGATTCACTTCACATAAATCTTTAATTTTTAGTTTGTTTTTTAAGAAACATTAATTACACATATTATTAAACTAATAAAATAAACTTACAATATTAAAAGTAAATTAAAAATAAACTAAATAAAAGAAAAACTATTCGGAGGCATTCGCTTCGAGGTGTGGTAGATCAAGTGCGCCTAGATGTTCCATGAGATTATTTCGAAGTCGGAAATGCGTATCGGAGTCTGTCAACTCCGCAAGGGCTTGGTCGTCGAAGAACGGTTGGATTAGGGGATCGCGTATGTGGACCAGTGATATCGCACGCCCCTCGTCTTTAATGATCATGTTGTGAAATATCATGCACGTATAGACGATGACACTACACCTAGCAACGGTCGTCGACCTCAAAGGGTCGTGCGGTAATTCCCCATTTCCCTTTCATAATGCTCTGAACGCTCGCTCAACATCCTTCCTTGCCGCTTCTTGCGCCTTAACAAATTTTGTTTCCTTAGGATCGGACGGACATCGAAACGCTTTTACAAACGTTGACCAGGTTGGGTAGACGCCATTGGTAAGATAATATCCACGTTTATATAAGTGACCATTTATAGTAAATGGACACTGTGGCGCCGTTCCGTTTCGTTGGGTAAGAAAAACTGGGGATTGTTGGATAACATTTATGTCGTTGAGTGAACCGGGGGGGGGGGGGGAATCCATGCCAAAACCACACATCTTGCGAAGCAACCGCTTCTAGCATGATCGTAGGGTATTGGTGATCGCCTCACATATATTGTCCTCGTAATTCCCTAAGGCACGCTCGCCATACTAAATGAGTGCAATCAATGCTACCGATCATGCCGGGAAGGTGATGTCTTTCTTCGTGTGCTTCGTACAAACATGCAATGTCGTGACTTGTTGGTCTTCGTTAAAACTCAGCCCCGTATAACTTAATGACGGCATTGCAAAAAAATTGTAAACATTCGCACGACGTCATCTCATACATACATAAATAATCATCGTATTCGTCTGGAGGATTACCGGTTGCGAGTTGTTTTACTGCTGAAGATACTTTTTGCATGGGCGTAAAACTCTTTCTAAACCGACCGTCCATGCTCTCTCTGAACCATTCGAAGTTTGCTTCAACATCTGCTACAATTTTTAGAAATAGACATCTCGACATGCGATACGTTAGTTTAAACTGTGCGCCAGTGTATTTTGGTACTTCAGTAAAATAGTCATTTATTAACCGAGGCTACTATCGCCTGAGTGTAAAATCGTGTGCACTTCAAGCGAGGGAATGATAACTTGATCATCTTCTACGTCAACGTCACTCACTTTTTTAAAAGTATGGATATAATTTCTATGTTTTTGATACTAAACCGTAGGATTGCAATGTGTTTTTATACACCTTTGATAAAAATGGTCACAGAATATGACCGTTTGAACAATTATTAAAATTCACAAATTACATTTAACAGTAAAAAAAAGAATTAAAAACCATAAAAATTCGACCGTTGCAATTAAGATGCCAAACTACCAGCCCGTTAGATAGAATCAGAAAACGGTTCACGGGACTCCTACCTGCACGTGTGACGACAATGTTACCGTGCTGACAGTGGGTTACATGTGCCAAATTCTGATTGCGAAACGTCCCGTAATGAATTGTGTTCATTTTCTTTTTGACATCTTTCATCTTTGTACATTTTTACGTGTCATGATGAGATTGGAACATTGCATACCATTTCTCTTTTATTGGGACTCGAACTAGTAGTTACATGATTGAAAAATAAAAAAAAATTGGTAAGTGCTACAGCTTTTTACATAAAGTTGGGACCGTACACGTGTCAATGAAGATAACCACAGTTTACAATCAATAGCAGGCCATTTCGTGTTCCAAGTGACAAGCATATCATACAGCGAACACCACACCATATCCGTAACAGTCCTCTGACCCACCACCAGAGCCGTTGATTAGATTGCAGATTCCACGTGGCATCTGATTACAGCTCTTACTTTAAGACTTGTCCAGTTTTTGGGGGTGTTGGGACCCAAGTACTGTTGATGGGACCATTGATGTTTAATTTACTTCCCCTTAAAGTTTACAAACACGTGTATTTGTGGAGCCCAACTTAAACATTGCGGACGGGTCGGACCGAAAACCGTGTACTCTATTGATCTGGTTGAGTGTTTATGAACAGTTTCTATTCGGGTTGGTCAGTTTTGACGGGTAACGGTTTAACCGGGTTTAGTGATCGGACCGAAAACGGATAGGAGATCTATTAATCTACTCTAACCAGCAGTCATAGTAACGGATCTAGACTGAAATGAAGATTGAAGGTGTCCTTAAGGGGACATCCTAGTGGTAAGTAAGTTCACAACCAAAATGTTGCAAGTTCAAAACACACACACAAGGATTTACGTGGTTCAGTCGGTGCGACCTACGTCCGCGGACCATAACAAGGATAATTTTATTGCTTTCTGTCTCGTTCGTAATAAGGAATTATAGGTACAAGATGCTTATTTATTAGGGTGGACGGGGTGGTTCGTAATGACCACTCCGTGATGGGCATGACCATCACGACCACCGCCCCCACCAAAATATCACGGGTGCGAGGCCAAAATCTCGTGACAGCCATCACGGAGAAAAGAGACCGTTGGGATGAGGTGTGATACACCACCTCATTTATTTAGTGATGGGTGTGATTAAATGATAAAAATTAAGGTGGCACAATCTAAGTGGATGTAAGAAAACCCATCGTGATGGCCGCTCCGCCCACCCTTATCTATATCTATATCTATCTATACTACTATATAATAGGTGCTGGATGACTAAAATAGTCATTTTATATTCATTTGTATGGGTAAATTTGTAATTTTGTTACATTAAGAAGATACATTTAATAGTAACAATTTATGATTGATCGACAAAAAAATAATTAAATGGATGCCAAAAAAGATGAGACCTACAAAAGAATGCAAATGGTGTAGAAAAGACAAAAAGAAAATGAAAGGTGTCCTCATGTGTTTATCAACTTCACAAGTAGTAAATGGAGTCAACTAGTGGTATCAAAATCGGCGCGTTGCGCCTATCAAGATCGGCACGTTGTGCCACGATTATCCATGCTAGAAGCGGATTTGGTCGATGTCGGTTCGTTTTGTTAGATAACGAAAAGAATACCAACACGTGAATTTGTTTGGTTAACCAGGGTACCGCCACAGAACCGACACTTATACAGCCTACAATACCAATAATGAAACAATATATTTTATATATAACTATGTTCTTAACAAAATTTATACCAGTAATTCTTTTAATCACAAAGAGAATGTCATATAAAGTGAAGGACCACTGAATTCGATCCCATACAGTCACAACAGATGCAACCTGTGACCTATGGCATAAAAGAATTGTTTTAACACTCCAAAAAAAATAAATGAATTATAAGTTGATCACCCATTGAGAGACAACAACATCCACCTGTTTCTATGAAGACGGGAAAAAAAGGCACACCTACAAGATTCGAACCCGGGCACACCACTACCTTAGACAACTACCAAACCAGCCGGACTAGAGCGAATTTTGAAGATAAATAAAAACACATAAATTTAAATACTTAAAATTTTGTCATGCGGTGGAATAAAAAAAAAAGCAACAGCAGACAGCATGTGAAAGCTACTGTTCATAGAACTTCCTTTATTAATATATAGGATAATGATGTATTTTCTTCGTCTTTAAGGACTTAAGGAGGGAAACTCTTACGAACAACGGTTTGTATTCTTTCTTCCTAACATTCAAACCGATCATCCGTTTCACATGGCGCATCATCGGCTTCTTATTTTTTTAACATGATCGTCCGTTTCATCAAATGATTCATCCTATTAAATGTAATTCAATCAATTAATTAACGCTATTCATCACCATACGAAAATGATTTACCTCTTAACCTTAACATGATGCTTAAAACCCATATCCTCCCCTCCGTTCTCTCCCTCTCCACTTAGAACGGATAGGAGATCTATTAATCTACTCTAATCGGGGTAGTCGTAGTAACTGATCTAGACCGGAATGAAGATCAAAGGTGTCCTTAAGGGGACATCCAATTGGAAAGTAACTTCACAACCAAAATACTGCAAGTTCAAAACCTGCAAAGTGTAGATGCGTTGCATCTTGTTAGGTATATGCACAGCACGCGGAAGCAACAACAAACACTAACGATTAATCTGTTAGAAAATAGATAAACACAAGGATTTACATGATTTGGTTGGTGTAACCTACGTCCACAGACCACAAGGATAATTTTATTTCTTTGTGCCCCATTTGTAATGAGGAATTACAGGTACAAGATGCTTATTTATTTAGGGTGGGCGGGTTGGTCCGTGATGGCAACTCCGTGATGGCCGTGACCATCACGACCACCACCACCACCAAACATCACGGGCGCGAGACCAAAATCTCGTGACAGCCATCGCGGAGAAAAGAGACCGTTGGGATGAGGTGTGATGGGTATGATGAAATGATAAAAATTGAGGTGGCACAATCTAATTGGTATAGAGGCGTCTCTGAGAATTTACGTGCCCTGTCCGAGCCGTTAAAAACTATGCCCCGTAATCTTTAATAAATTAAATAATTTAACTAAATGTTACAAGGATCAATAGTATAACAATAAACATAACAATTGCAAAATAATAGTATTAGAATCAGTGAAATTACATACCGTAATTGACTAGTATCTAACCGACGATTCGTTAAGTTCTGTGGTGTTCTTGCTAGCAAATTGGTGGACCAACTTTTCGCACTTTATACAATCTATGATTTCGTTCTTGATAACTATCATCGCTAACCCGCTAAGTCTTTCTTGTGACATTGTGGATTGTAAGTATGATTTCAACAACTTTAATTTTGAAAAGCTCCTTTATGTGGATGCCATCGTGACTGAAATAATCAATAACATTTTATATGCAACGCACGCATTTGTGAAATAACATTCTTTTTTCATATGCTCCAAAACATCTATAGGGTCGCTAAATTTTTGTGATGTGTCAAATAAGTTCAACACTGAACAGAAAAAAAAAAGTGTTGTTTTTTTATTTTTTTTATTTAGTAGGTTAAAAAGGTATTGGGCTTATAACGTAATGGGGTTTGAGTTAGTAATATTTAAGTTTTAAATAGATTATTATTGGGCTCAACGTTTAAGTGGTCAATGCGTGTTCTATTTTAAAAATACACACACATATATAAGAACTAGTTTATACCCCGGGAGCGTCCCGGGTTGAGAAATCTAAGTAAAGTGAATAAAATTGGAAGTATCTAAACTATAAAAATGGCATCTGCCAATATATAATTAATGATTATTATTATTATTATTATTATTATTATTATTATTATTATTATTTTAAACAAATCTCTGCCATAAGTTATCATATTCTAATATAAAAAAAAAGGTAATTGGGTCGGGTATCACCTAATCCCAGGCCCGACCCAAACCCACAATTTTTTTTAAACTAATTCCAAACCTAACACAATACCTGTCGGGTTACAAAAAATAGTCGTTTTTTTCTCCGTTTTTTATATAGCACTATGGTATTCGTTGGAAAGATAATAAAACGCTCGTTAATTTGGTGTAATTTTTTCTTTAAAAAATCTTGTATATAAACGATATTAACATTTAAAAGTTATGAGAGGAAACATGAGAGAGAAAATAATTATTATTATTATTATTATTTTAAACAAATCTCTGCCATAAGTTATTATATTCTAATATAAAAAAAAGGGTAATTGGGTCGGGTATCACCTAATCCCAGGCCCGACCCAAACCCACAATTTTTTTTAAACTAATTCCAAACCTGACACAAGTTATATGCAGGAAAGCTTCGGGTATCACTTAACCTAAAACAATTAACAATGTATCTTCAATGTTAGTGCATAACCTTAAACACTGTATAACTCTAATATTAAAATCTAACCTAAAACAATGTACAACTCCAATACTAACACGTGTTGTAAATAAAAATCATATTTACTGGTTTGAACATAACTAATGACTTGCCAATACATGATTAATGAATAACCTGAACACTTTGTGTTTTTTTCTCGTATGAACAAAACCACACAAAAAATAGTCGTTTTTTTCTCCGTTTTTTATATAGCACTATGGTACCCGTTGGAAAGATAATAAAATGCTCGTTAATTTGGTGTAATTTTTTTCTTTAAAAAATCTCGTATATAAAAGATATTAACGTTTAAAAGTTATGGGAGAAAACATTAGAGATAAAAATCCAATTTTGTTTTTAAATTTTAAATTATTATTTTCCTAAAATAAAGCCCTTGCCACATGGGATGACACATGGCACATTCAATGAAGAGAATACCCTCTTTGAGTGCCATGTCATTAAAATAGCTTTGGTTTATTATATGTATAGATTTTATAAAAGAAATTATGCCCCGATAAAAATGGGCCCAAACCGGATGGCCTCCCCGACTTGGGCTAAAGCCGCCTATGATAAGATCCACCGTGATAACCGCTCCGCCCACCTTATAACAAATTATGGTTACAAAACTTGTTCTCAAATAAAACTATTAAATGAGCTATAATTTAATGAAACGGCCAGGTCTCAAAATTAATTAGTTTTCTCCAACTTTGTCTTCAAAAAAGAGACCCGGCCAACCGGGCCCAACCCAAATCAAGCCTCCGCACATAATTCTTAAGAATCTATCCTAGAAAATTTTTGAATTGTTTGTTCAAAGAAAAAAATGAAGATAGGAGGTATAGGTGTAAAAAAAACCGTTTCGAAACCAAAACCGGTAAAACAGCCCCGAACCAAAACAGGCCAAAACCAGTTTCACATGAAACCAGTACTAAAAAACTGCAAACCGAATCGAATTGAAGACCAGGCTAAAACCGGTCAAATGAACCCGAACCGGAACCGAAACTGGTACACAAACCGGAACTAAAGAACCACCATACAACTAATGAAGCAGAAATACAATAATTAAACTAATGTTATTCATTGATGAATTGTACAATATACACGATGGCGTACCACCATACAACTAACGAACCAGAAATACAATAATTAAACTAATGTCAAGTTTATTTCGTTATAAATCGGTTGGTACATTTCAGAATCAGCTTCAAGGCGAAGAGCTCAAACGTTGTTTAATAGCACGAAGTACGCTCCACATGAACCCTGAAGCAATAAACATCACAATACAAGCAACAACAGCATACTTGAGTCCAATGTTGACCAACATGTTGACCAAAAGCCCGGCTAACACGACCCCAAAGAAGTTTGCAGATACAGCTGACCAAAACGGCATATCTAGGATTGAGGCTATAATGGCTCCAGTCCATGCACCGGTCCCTGGGAATGGTACTGCCACAAACAGCATTAGACCGAGCCATTGAAACTCTTCAATGGGACCCGCTTTTTTCTTTGCACTCTCAAACAATAGGTCTAGGAACCGAGCCGCTGGCTTGCTGGTCCTAGTCAGAAATGTTGCTAGTGGTTTCAAGTAAAGTATGATCAAAGGCACAGGTACCATGTTCCTGCCATAAAATATTCAGATCTTTTCTTTATTTTTACTGTCCTTTGGGCCATTATTTTGTAAAAAAATATGCTTTTGATCATCAGACCAAGCTACCGTATGCAATATCAACAAAATAAACTATATATACTACAACTTAATATTCTTTTGCGGACATTGCACCCGTGCACCAATTTGGTTGCTACAAAGACTTTGCAATGGTCAAAACTGGAGCCAATCGATCAAATAAAACAAGTTCTTACCTCAAAATTGGATAATAATCCATGATTTAGAAGCAAAATCGATGAAACTCCATGAACCCTAGTTGGGTCTGATGGTTCCGTACGATGAAAAAAGGAATGTGGAAGAAAAACCGGGATATGGTGAACGATGGACGTGATTAAGGTTATTTAAGTTTAGGTATTTTAATATTTAACTCCCCTCCATATTCACTAGTTTATATTTGGCGCCTAAACTCCTAATTTTATACATATAAGGTATAAAATTAGCATTATATATGTATAAATTTGGAAAAATATATATAAAAATCCAATCCCGATTAATCCTGATTAATCCCGATTAATCCCTAGTCAGTACCCCACCGGCCGACTAGCGCCTAGCGAGTTCTACAACACAGGAGTGTATTATGTACGCTTTTGCCCTATGTCACATTTTGATTCTTTATAAGGTGCCTATTTAAAAGGTTTTTGTGACCATCCGGAAGATTCGAAAGACACCTATGTATTATAAATTTATAATAATAACCATGAACTTATTCTGCACACACATGCCCAAATTTTGTTTCTCTTATACCACCAGATTACTACAGGTACCGAGCATATTTCTAGTTAGTTTAAAATCTTGAAAACTCAGTAAGTTTTATTTGTCATAGCCAAATGTGCAGTGTTGATAAGAATATCCGTTGTGTTTCGCTACAAACGCAAAGCACATCGTTCAATTGATCGGTGTGGGCAAAATTGCTTTAAGGATAGAGATTACTCACCTCGAAGCAATAAGTTGTAGTTTCAAATGTTGTTTTCTGTTTACTTTAGCCATTATTTAGAGCACCAAACTGAAGCGGTTCACGGAAAATGCATGATTCCTAGAAGAGGAATGTTAGCTTTCATAAGGGCTAGGGCATTAAATCAAGAAATGCATAACTGCTCTAATTTGATGTGATCTAATATTTCATTATTTTGTATGTACCAATACAAAAGTCACTCCTAAGAAAGCTAATCACATTATAATGTGCAGAATGAAACTGAAGTTCATACAAACAACTATTTACCAATATGACAGTAGCCTGCTTGTGAGTTGAGTTTCCTTTCGAAGCAAACGTAAGTTTGTTGGTTTTTAATTGCTTATAAATGATCTTGATTTTCTATTTTCTTGATTATTCTGCATTGATGATAATACAAGAGAGTGTTGAATCAATGCACACATTAGCAACATACTTCAATTTTCATTCAGTTCGGAACCAATTATCGTTCAATTTATAACTAGTCTGACCATCAAATTGTAACCCAAAAAAAAAAAAAAAAAAAAAAAACAGAGAAGCATTAATAATGGATACCATTTTAAAGAATGTTCTAGTTCTGTAAACTGAAATCGATATACAAATTGCTGATAATGATGATAATTAGAAGAACTTGCAAGTTATCCAAATCCAGTTGAAGAATGATGACAGATATTTGAGTTAAGAAATAATCTAATAATCCTAATGTGTTCTAGCTTTCTTTCATCCTAAAAATCCCCAAAAAATAATCTGTTATAACACAAAAGCCACAACTTATAACAATTCATAAGCAAGATCGATAACCGAACTTAATTCATCAAGAGACATAATATAAAATAAAAAAGATTAAACCCCATACCAAACATGTGAACATTCATAACAAGAGGTAAGTGTTCGTCTACAAAGGATGAAAATCCTAAGCAGGCTAAGAACGTATAGGAATTGACATGTAGGCATAATTTTGGATTGCTTTGGCATATGTTGTCAAAGCGCCTAGTCGCATAGACCGAGCCTGGATCCTAGGGGTGATAAGTGCTTAAAAACGAAGACTTTTTTAAATCAGGCGCATGGCATAAAATACATTTTAGGGGTTTTTTAGATGTTTTAGGCTACTTTAGAATGTTTTAGGGTTGCGTAATACTTGTTTATGGCTCATTTAGGATGCTTTAGAGGTTTCAGACAACTTTTAGCCTGAATTTGGCCGAAAACTGGCCTGAAAGCACCTAAAGGCGAGCCTCACCGGTCGCAACGCACTTGGTGCGCCTCATGTGCTTTTGACAACATAGGTTTTGGCATGGTATGATATAGAAAAACACCAAACGTAACAACTAAAAACACAATACAATGTATTCTAGGTTTAAAACTTAAAACACCATGCTAAGAAAGTTAAACATAGCGTTTTAGGTCTGTGTTAAATTTCATGCCTATAATACATTGCTTCGTGTTTTAAACTGCTATTTCCGGTGTCTTTTCCATATAATATCATCTCAAAACAATCCAAAACATCATTTCTAAGTCCAAAACATCACACAGACTTCTCACACTTCATACAAAAAAACGCGCTTTTGCACACTAACCTTACCCCATAGGCCATAACAAGATACAAATTAGAATAATGAACAATTCAAATGAAAAAAAAAAACTAATAACCTTGAGAAAGTAGACTAACCCAAGAACAGACAAAGCAGTAAGAAGAACAGGATTAAGTTGCAACCAATACCCAACAGGAATAGCACCACGAAGCTCAATAACAGGCAGTGTAGCCAAAGCAACCACCACACCTTCACTAGGCCAACCCGACTGTTTTAAGAAACTAGCCACTTTCAACCCAAAGCTCGAAGCTTTAATGGATTGCACAGCTTGTTGGGCCTTCGCTTCACCAGAACAAAATGCAAATAAAGCTAAAGAAACAGATGCCCAACAAAATACCCAAAACAGTGACTTCACTGGAGACTCTTCTTTTATTAATAAAGTTTCATTCTTTTCAAGATTTTCAAGAAACCCATTTGATGATAATGATGATGATGATGATGATGATGATGATTTTGTTATGGTATAAAATGGGTTTGGGTGAAATGAGGTTTTGTTTGTGGAAATTGGGATTAATGTGAAATGGGTTGAAGTGTTTTGAAGGAAAGAATGTGTGGTTTGGTTGTATGAGGGTTTTTTGTGAAGGGTTGTGAAGAATGGTGGTGGTTTAAGGAGATAGGAAGCCATTGATGAGGGTGAAGTTGTTTGTTTGACATAAACAAGGGTTTTTATATGCTTGAGGTTTAGGTTGTTTGGTACAAAGAAACATCAAAGTTCAAAATATAATTAAAAATGATATTAAGGGACCATAGGGCATCCTCAATTAGGATCAATAGGCTATGAAGCCAATTCGGCTACACCACCCCTAGTCCCCTAGTAATCCGGCTTTGATCTTCGGCTTCGATGTTTGGCTTTTGGTTGCCGAAGAAAGAAGAAGAAAAAGGTGATTTGGCAGGTATGGTAAAATAGTGGGGTCCTTAGTTTCATGCTACTTTAGATTTGGCGTTTTCAGTGTTTAGGCTACTTGATGGGTAAAATGACATGACAGTGTGTGATTGGTGCACTTTTGGCAACAAAAAACTCACACATTACTAAATCTATTTTAGAAATTGCATCAATGTTCATTACATGAATAGAATACACACAATTTGAAGGGCAACGATACAACACCTTACAATATCCTTTGTACCATTTGTCTTCAAATCCCTTTGTGAATCTATGACTTGTAGTGTGGTCTTGAAAAACTTGAACAATTTTGTTTATTCCATAGTATTTGAAAGATGGATTGGCTAATCAACGAAGTCTTGAAGAAACTTTTTCACTAATAACTATATCAATACATGAATTTATTGGTATAGTTATGATTCAAAAGATGGTTATGTAAGCATATAGATTTTTTTTTTACTAGTAACTATTTTAATTTTTTTTTTTGCGCATAAATACATTATACGATACTAGATGTATCTTATGTAAAATTGTTATTTTTTAATTAAACGCAACTATACACTTAGTAATATGTATTTACAATATACGAGCTTTGTTTGTAATTTTTTTTTTTTTCATGAAATAGATTAAAAGAGGACACATGGAGTAAAAGTTCATAAAAGCCAATCACTAAAAGATGTAAAATACTCAACATATGTCTAAAAAACCTTATTGATGGTATCAATGACATTGGAAATAAAAAGTAATTAACCATATAGTTCCAATATAAAATTTACAAGAATGTTGTAATTTTCACTTTACATTTACATTATAATATTAAACTTGTTTCAATGTGATAGTGCAACACAACATATCATGCAAGTAGATATCCGTTGCTAAACTTTTTTTTTTTTTTTTAAGATACCTTTATTTGTTATATCTATTTTTAAATTCAGTGAGTAAGCATTAGATAAATAGAGTTGATAATAAATTACGGACAAAAAGGGCATAAACCAACAAGGATCATGGGGATAAATCAATGTCACGTTTGACTACTAGATTGGCTTTGCTGACTATGTCTATTATCTTAGATTCTAAATCTTGTTTGAGGGTTTGGGTGGGATAAAAGCATCTAAAAATTTATAGACATGTCATTTTGCAAGGACCTCCACGAAACAAATATGTGAGAGGGGAAGAAGATAGAAATGGAAGGAGGTAGGTCACAATTGGTGGCATATTTTAAACGAAAAACCTGACAGGGTTAGGCTTAATCAAGTAGAGTTGAATTCAATATATATATAAATTTTTGGAAATTTTCGGTAAAATTTACACTACGAAACGAAAAAATTGGGTGAGCCAAGGCCCAGCCTTGCCCTAGTTAAGAATCGCCACTGGTCACAATGAAGAATCGTCAATCTTCTCACACTAAGAACCAGGGGGATGGTCTCAACTCTGTAACAGGAATCCGACATTAAATGTTAGGTCCAAAGCTTTGCTTTGATAAAAGTTCAATATCATCAGCATACCCACTAAATCTCACCAATAACAAAGTCAAGGTAGGGTCTAAGGAGGGTAAGATGTAGACAGCCTTACCTCTACTCCGCAGAAATAGAGATGGTGCTTCTAGTGAGACCCCCGACTCGATAGTAGTTATGCATCAATCTTTGCACACAAGGCACATAACACTCAGCACTCAGACAAAGGCCCGGTTGGTGCAATGGTGCATGTACCCCTTGTATTTCGGTTATCAAAGTCACCACATGATGCATGATTAACCGTTCGCCCTTTTAATGTTATTTTCATGAAACCAGTAAAATAACGTTAAAATTAGTGCAATTTCACTTTTGATCCGAGTGCCCATACATACTTACACTATAAGGAATGCGTTCATAAAAATTACAATATTTTACTTAAAAATATTCATGCCAACATGAAGGTTAGAGACATGACTCAAAAGGGTCCAAACATGAACTGACTTATGGACTGGTCTCAGCAACTTTTAGCATGAGTAAGCTTCTAATTTTAACATGGCCGGCCCTTAATAGGGGCGGCGTAGGCGACGGCCCCAGGCCCGAAAATCCTGAGGGCCCGAAGTTTTTTTTTTAAAGTTTTTATATATATATTTATGGGTTTTGGACTTTTGTGATCATTTTTTTTTAACATTTACTCAACTAATAAGGCCCAAAATCATTAAAATTTTATACCTATCAAAGCAAACCCAACCCAAAATTAGGGTTTAGAAGCCCAAAGGGTTTACCGTTTATACAACCAACGCCGAACACCTAGACTTCCAGCCGTGGACCCTGTTTTTTTATAGTAGATTTTATATATCATGATTGGGTTTAAATTATATGGGCCCGATTTAATTGTTGTGGCCCCAGGCCTAAATTTTTTTTACAGTTTTCGAAGACGGCCCTGAATTTTAATCCTTGAAGATGTTAAAGCCGCCGTATCGTTACTCAGGAGCTATGAAGATGAGATGTTCCTTTACATTTAACTACTCTGGTAACCATGATCTCATATTGGTGGCAAAGCATTCTGAATACCAAAAGTCATGAGATAAATTCAGGAGTGCGTTCATGAGATCTTGTTGGAAATTATAATTTAGTAAATTTTTGTAAATTAGAAAGTCAACATAAAAGTCAACGGTTGGTTTAGAAACCACATTATTAACCAAAAAATTATGTTAGTTTAGGTAGTTAGAACGGTTATTTGTGTGATACCCCACAATTTCAGGTTCTTACCGAAGCTAAATTCTAGTTACTCGTACTTACATCCTTTGCATTCTACTTAACTAGAGTTAGCTAGATAAGTCACACGTGCACACACGGGATGTATATGTACCTATGGGTTATCATTTAATGAACATATGATACCTATGAAACAAAATACATGTTAATGTCGTCATCAATTCCTAGTTAACACACGACACATGATCGCCTACTTAGATGTTCCTATGTCTACAATAATTAAGGAATAATTAGGCATGAACACCTACTCGATCTCACAACCTATTTCACCACCACCATGGTTAGAAAAGAGCATCATAACTTGATAATCACATGAACTTATATTATAAGTAAACACTTGACAATGTACACATGTATATATATACAAACGCACACACATACATCCATACATACCTACAAATCGGCTACCTATATATATACCTACATATGACAAGACTTTTCTTAAAACTCTTGGAAGTTTCCTTCTTGTTTCTAGTAGCCGCAAACCTAAGCCTCACCCCTAGTCCTCCTAACTTATGCCCAAATGAGAAACAAACAAGCAAGAGATTAGAATCACTTGTTGAAGCCACACTTTCCTCTTTTGAAAACCAATCGGCCGAAGCCTATTCCCTACCCCCATGTCCTTTTTCAAAACCTATAGCTCACATGTGGAAGCATTCTCTTGGAAATTGAAGCACCAAGCATGTACAAGAGATCCATTGATCTATCACCATCAAGCATAAGACAATTCCTTGTCTTAAAAATCGGCCAATAAGGAGGCAACAAGAAGCAATGGTGACTCATTGATAATGCCTACACCTTAAAGAAACATCCAAGACACCCTATGCTATTGCTAGACCTATGTTGCTTCTTTTATTGACACCAATTGGCCATACAAACACACTCCATCACAAGTCACTATCCATGACAACTAGGAGACACTCTAGATACTTACACCTTTTCACAAACATTCCAAAGTTCTTACACATGCCACTTTGCCAAAAATAGAAGATCCTTGATAGATATGAATCGGCCAAGAGCTCCAAGACAACAACAATGCATTAGTCAACTTATTTCACTAATTTGGTATAATGTACTAAGCATTGAGCACAAGAAAGGAGGTATAGAACTTGCCATCTAATGCACTATATAAGGAGACCCAAGGAAGCCTTAAACATTCACACCACCACTCCTCTCACTCTTGAAACATCTCTCGGCCCTCACCCTCTCTAACCGAAAAACACACATCAAGCTTAGGAAGTGTCACACCCTCAAAATCCACTTGCGGAGTTTTACCGCGAGGCGCATGACAAACCAGGATCCAAACCAACGATCACAATAAACAAGTCTAAATGAATATAAATGCAATTTCAAAACATAGTTTAAAATCCCCGTTTACAGCGGAAGCTTATTCAAAACAATTATTCAATAATAAACCAATGTTCAACGTTTGTAAAATCATGCAACTCTAGCTAGACGCCGTGCAGACGCGTGCGCCCTAGTTCCATTGTGCTACCTTAGCGACCTGAGAAAACATGTAAAAGTTTACGTCAGCACAAAAATGCTGGTGAGTTTACAGGTTTTGTAATCCAAGTACCAAGTCCACCTGTCCATACTATAACAAATCGAAAACCAGTATACGCTAGCTAGGCGTACGTTTTGTTACTACCACGATTGGAAAACCATTACTAACTCGAATACCAGATGTTGTGCCCGAAAAGTAAACCAGTTGTTCCTGTCGTTCCTGTTTGAGACAATATGCACTCGCCCGGCCCTCCAAGCCGACGAGCGGGGTTGGTCACTCCCAATAGCGCTATTCACATTTCCCCGTTGTGCAAACCCGCACATTCATGGTTCCCCCCGGGACTTCCAAAGATCGTGTAGTACACAATAGAAACCCATAGTATGACAGTAGTTACCAAATAATCGTTTTAACACATGTTTTCTCCCCCGAAAGTATGAAACCAGTTTAAAAGAGGGGCCGTAAACTCACCTTAAGTTGCGTTACTCCTTAACCCGAGTAAACTCAGCTGCTATGCTAGTCCCGTAAAGCGGCGACCTAACATATGACAGTTACAAGTACTTAGACTAATAACCCGCAGGTTAATTAGTCCCTAGATGTCCAGACCATAACCAAGTTTGTTTGAAAACACCGTGACTGTTTAACTGACCCAAAGTACAAGACTCGACATCCCATTGGTGACCCGAGACTTCCCGTGTTATGTTTACGCTCACAAACATGCAATTATGCAATCACACTTAACATACGTTAACACACAACAAGTTATAGCACATAGTTCACGTATCACCGAATTACATCCAAACATATGTTACCAAGTTATTAGACATGTTACGGGGTTCCTAGCATGTTCCTACATGTCAAATCGGGTCTCGGAATGCTAATTTATACTTACAACAGCAGTACACGCGATTAGGAAAAGTCAACTAGCATTTAGGTTGGTCAACTAGCATTTAGGAACCCTAATCGCATGAACTACTAGCATTTAGGGCTATACCACATGTAACTACTAGCATTTAGGGCTATACCACATATAACTACTAGCATTTAGGGCTATACCACATATAACTACTAGCATTTAGGCTATACCACATGCAAGTTACTAGCATTTAGGGCTAATCGCCCCTAAGGTCACACGAGTAGGCCCTAATCGCATGAGTTATTGGCGATTAGCACCCTACTCGCCTATAACATAGGCGATTAGCAATGCTACTCGCCTGTAACCTTGCTGTTCCGGTTTTTCGCGCATTTAACGCTCCAAATCAGATCCAGAACGTGTGTAACCACCCAATATCATCCCAAACACTATCCTAAACATGTTTCAACTAGAACCCTTCGTTTTGCCTCGAATATCAGCCCTGCATGCAAATCACGTAATCCAAACACCATCCACATAGCATGCATTATCATACTAACGCGTAACCATAACCCTAATAACCAATTACTGAGATTTTTATCATCATAATATCAATATTAATTCTGATCTAACATAATAACATGTCAATCCATCATCATGAATCATAAAAACCCTAGCTTTCTAATCATAAACACCCAAAACACATGTATACTAGTTAGAATCCGATTAACAACACTTTTTAACGATTTCCAGAAAGCTTTTTCGTTTTAGAACAGGTCTGGATTATTAGGGATTGAATAAAAACGTTTATAAGATTGCATGGATGAAAACCAAACCTTAGATTTGTAAAAGAATGATGGATTATGCTTGAAATCTTGTGTTTTGATCAAAAATCGCGTTCCAGAGGTTGTGTGTGTGTTGGGGCAGGTTATGGGACGACTAGGGTTTGTATAATGAAGTTTATGAGGTCAAGTATGGTATTTATAGTCGTTTTTAGTCGTCCAGCACGTAACTAGCGATTATGCAGCCCTTACACGCGATTAGGAGGCCTAATCGCATGTAAGTTCACACGAGTAGGCCTAATCGCCCCTACAGTCACACGAGTAGCCACCTACTCGCCCCAAATGTTGCCTACTCGCCTCCCCTATGGGCGATTAGGCTTCCTAATCGCCTATAGGGGTTAGTTTCGTGTGTTTTGCGCGTTAAACCCCGTTTTAACATATGTTAACACATATTCACATACCGACAAGTCACATAATGATTGTAAACACATAACACTTGTAAATACACATATTCACACTCGTTCACCAATTCCCGGGACTCGAAACTTGTATGTTCCGTATGCCCTGACGATCCTACAAATCGTCACCGTTTGTACACTTGGTTAAGGACCGACATCTAATGAACCTCTAGACCAATATCCAATGATCCTCTAGACTAAACCGATAGTTCCCGAACCATAACCCGACTTAACTAACCCAGTTAAGTACAATATACGCGTGACTCGCTAAGGTAAACTTTCATCTTAGACAACGTTGTTAACCAGAATTTGCCGGGTGTCACAGGAAGGCACGAGCATCAAGCCAAGGGAGGTCTCAAGACTTCAAGCATCCACTCTCTTAAGTCACACTTAGGACAAGTATTGTCTGGACGATAGTAGCTACGTAATTCAGCTTCACTAGACCACAAGCATCTCTATCAGGGGAGTTCCACTACTCTTTTCTCAAAAGCATGCGTCTCGGAATGAGACATTTTCTAAACGTTTCATAGTCCGGTTTGGGACTACTTTTACACATCCCGGATTTGGGGTGCTATGATTCACGGGGTGAATATGCTTTCACTAATTCATGCTTTATGTCCTTGATGAACTAAACCAATTCTATCATTGAAGTCCTTCTAAATACTGAATGAATTGTCGGGTGGGCAAGCGGGTTACTAGTTGATAGCGCTATTAGGTTTCACAAACCTCACATCGTGCTGGGAGCACGGGCGTGAACTGTAACTTAACATATTATCATTGTTGATAGACAATGATGCAAAGCACTTTGCTCACTATTGTGGGATCTCGTTGTTTAGCAGTTCGGTATTATCGGTGTTAGTTGTCATGAGTGGGTTCGCTACCCCTGGCATGTGAATTAGTTATTTACTCGCTGTTACTTGGTCTGGGAGACCTACGCATTTACTTTACTTTGTGAACTCACCAACTTTATATTGACACACGAAAACATGCTTTTGCAGGTCACTAGTTTCGGAGCACGTGTAGGGCATGCATCATATAGCGTCATTGGGATATGAACACTTAACTATTTTCGAATGTTTAATTATCTACTATGGTTTTGGGCGCGTTGTTTTGCGCAGACTATTTGGTTAACTATTTTCTTTAATTTTGCTTCCGCAACTATTTGAATGTTTCGTTATTTATAAAACTTGTTTTACAATAGCTAACTAAATGGTTTGGGCATTTAGAGTCGTTCATGTGATTTATGGCTATGGGATCCTGGTATGTCACGCGTCTCGCGGTATAAATCCCGCAGTGGAAATTGAGAGTGTGACATTTTGTGACCGTCAAAACCCAACCTATAGATAGGTCATATGTATGACATTTGTTTGTGTGTTTCAATTTGGGTTTTTGGAGTGAGTTTAAGATACGGCACGTTGACATACTCGATACATATAAAAAATCGCTAAAACAATTAGGATTATGTTTACCAAAACCAGCCTATTTCTGACCTTAAACATCGTAAAACAATTGACATATTTTGTGTTTTCTTCCTAAAGCTATCATGAATCAAGACAACAACTTGCCTTGTCAGTCCTAATCCATCCAAATTTAACATCTGAACCACTATGATGCCATTAAAATAAGGCATCATGAGTGTAAAAAAGATGTGGACGTTTTAAAAATTAAGGGGAAGGGGTGAAAAGCATGTGACTTGCATATTCATATTATTTGTTCTCTTTTGGACTAAACTATTATTTTCATTGTTTTTTTTTCCTTGGACACATGTTACTTTCTAATGACTTCTCACTCTTCTCATTTTTCTTAGCTTTTATAGGATAACTTAATAGCACTTGATTATATAGTGTTGATTTAGCAACTAAAAATCTTAATGTTTTAAATAGATTTCACATTTTATTATATAAAACAACTACCACCCACCTTATGGTGGAGTGGTATAAAGGTCTAATGATTAGTTTTTTAAGGCCTAATGGTCATAAATTCGAGCGTTGAAGGATACCAGGTTTTAACGATTATTCACTGTCATGCCTTCGGGCGGGTGGGTGGTCGGGTTTTCCTTGTATTGGTGGACTTGAAGGACCGGGTGCCCCGTGGGTATCATGAAGTTATCATAAATGAATTTTCACGGGATCCTGCGACGACTTTGTTGGTATTTCAAAAAATTTATTTATCTCAATTGAGGGTTTGGGTCAATGCATGTCCGCAGTGGAGTACATGGCTATACTCAAGTACCAGTTGATGGTCCCTATGTATCCGAAAGATGAAACATGCCTCATCTGCCGTAAAGCTTGCATGGATGAATATGAGGAGCACGCAATTCATTGCAAAGAGCTCCCTGGGTTCAAATACCGGCATGATTGGGTGAGGGACGTTTTGTGGAACATCCTGAGAAGAGCTGGAATTTCTGCCAAAAAGGAGGCCCCTGTAAATTTTCTCACAGACCCTACGGAAGGGAGATCCACCCTGCGACCAGCAGATCTGCTTGTCTTTGGTTGGGAGAGGGGGAAACATGCTTGCGTGGACCTCACATGGGTATCTCCTTTGGTTGGGTTAAGGGAAACAGGGTTTGTAGCTGGGCAAGCATCGAGAAAAGCGGAATCGAAGAAAGTTGATAAGCATGCTAAATCTTGCGCAGATAACCAACATGTCTTTATCCCTTTGGCTTTTGATACCTTTGGCTCCCTAGCGCCAGAAGCTATTCGTTTTTTGACCAAGGTCCAACGGGTCGTCCACAGCAATAGTTCATCTCAAAGGGGGCACTGATTTGTCTTTGTAGACTAGGGTTCACAATTCAGAAAGGGGTGGCGGCGTGCTTGTTGCCTGTCTACCTTCTATTGTGATGTTACTTTCGTATTTTATTTTAATATTAGGAATTTTTAATGTAAAAAAATAAAATAAAAAATAAAACAACTTGTGTAAATTTAACAAAAAATGACTATTTTGGAAAGCACAAAAAGGAAAGATGAACACATATGAAATGAAAAGCATCCAACATAGTTTTGAGTCAAAACACAAACCACACAACATGAGTCGAAAGAGAGAGAAACCCTACTTCTCCCGCCACGCGCCCTACAACTTCAACCACCCCAAGCGCCGCCGTCCTCATCCTACCGACCCACCAATCGACGACGACTACTTCCCGGACCAACCATCGTCCTCCGCCGTCGCTCCCACCAACACCGCCGTTGTCATCACCGGCCTTTCCTCCTCCTGCTCCGTCCTCGATCTCAAGTCCCGGTTCGAGATCTACGGCCCGATTTCCCGCACACGCATGGACCCCGACGGCGTTGCTTACGTCACTTTCCGGTCAAGAGAGTCAGCTGAATCTGCTATCTCCGCTTCACTTGATCCTTCCTTTGGCATCACTCTTAATTCCACTAGAGTAAATTATTTATCTCTGTTTGTTTAATTAACATTTTATACACATGGTACATAAGACTGATTAAACTAACTGAAACCGAAACAACTGACTTAAATTGACGTAGATAACGAATTCGGTCCATATATCCAATAACAAACTAATATTATTTGAAATTTTGAATATTTGTTATTGGATTTATAGACGGTTAATGTGAGGCTAGCTCACTCGGTAGAGGTCTCCCTTTTAGTGGGCAGTGGGAGGTTTTGGGATCAATTCGACTAGATTAAGATTAGTTTTGTGTAATTTAGGAGTGTGTAGCATTTGCAAGTTAGAAAAGTAATTAACACAAATTTTAGTTTTTCAAGCTCAATGTAGATGCCTAAAAGGCGAAAACCGACGCATAACCTAACCAAATCCATATGGAAAACTGAAAAACCGAGATTTCGGGTTTGATTTGGTTTGGTTTGTACTTCAAAACCTAACTAAAATGCATTTTTGATGTTTATAATTGGGTTTATGGCCTAAGTTCGTTAATTTGGCCTAAAATTTTAGGCTCAAATTCATTATTTTGGGTGAGTTAAATTTTCAAGCCTAAGCCTAATGTAGATCGTGAGAAAACCGACCCATAACCAAACCGAATCCATATGGAAAATAAAAAAACCGAAATTCGGCTTTGGTTTGGTTTGAACTAGGGGTGAGCAAATGTCGGTTCGGTTCGGTTTTTACATATAACCGAAACTGATAACCGAAGTTCGGTTTTAGGAAAAACCATAACCGAAACCGATCGGTTACGACGGTTCAGTTAATTCGGTTAATATGTCGGTTATCGGTTCGGTTTCGGTTATGTTCGGTTAATATCCAAACATAAAACTTGTGCAAAATTATAAACTTAAAGTAGTTAGTAAAGTGTTTGGATCTTTTTCAAAAATACAAATATATATGAAAACGCAATAAAAATACATGAAATACCAAGGAAACAAATAAAAAATGCTTCAAATATATGGATATACATGAAAATACATGAATTAGACAAAAGATATATTTTAAATACCTAGATATACATGAAATATACCGGAAATACATGAAAATATGTTCTAAATACATGGATATATGTATGAAAAATACTTAAGTATATAACTATCGGTTCGGTTTTAGCCATATGTTAACCGTAACCGATCGGTTAATTCGGTTTCGGTTATTTTCGGTTCGGTTATCGATTCGGTTTCGGTTTTTTCGGTTATCGGTTTCATATGCTCACCCCTAGTTTGAACTCCAAAACCATAATGTTTTTTAATTGAATTTATATTTTAAAATTATTATTCTGGTATAAAATATCATGCCCAAATATATTAATAATGAGATTAACCAAAATTTTAGGCGTAAACTTATTTCAAGCGAAATGTAAAAAACAAAAACTGACCCATGACATAAACGAACCCATACAAAAAACCGAAAAACTGAAATCCAGGCTTGCGTCTGGTTTGGTGAGCTCAAAACCAATGCAAACCGATCTAGTCACACCGCTAGGGCTAGTGATTTAAGAATTTGGTAATGTTGCAGGTACAAGTGATGTGGGCAAATGATCCAGTGCCGCAATGGAGGGAAGGGGTTAAGAAAGCTTCTTCGTCTTCATCGAAGCTGTTGAAACCGGAGTTGCCATTGAGCAGACATGGAAGAGGGAGTAAGATTGGGTCAGCGATTGCGAACTCTAGAGATGAAAAGAGTGATGGTAGTGAAACTGTCAAGAATAGTGGAAGATTGAATGTGGCATCTAGAGGTAGGGAAATGGTTGCTTATGATGACATTTTGTAATTTGGAACATAATTATTTGATGCTAAGATGATTCATGCACATCAATTATTGTATAATGTATGTTGAACCTTGATTAGTTCTTGATTTACTTAGGGATGTGTTTGGTTTGGTTTGGTTTTTACCTAAAAGTTTGGGTTATTGGAAATGTTTAACTGATCTGTGCTCAGTTTAAGTGACCTCTTTTTTATTTTTATTTTTTTATTACAACTTTATGAGTTTGTAATACACCTTTGAGTATAGCAGACCAGTGATAAATGTATTTTATTTGTATGAAATATTTTGTAAATAAAGCCTATCGGTATGTTTGGCAAAACTAGCTGGTGGCTGGTAGCTGGTGACTGTTAGCTGTAGTTTTTTAAACATATTTTGGTGTTTGGCGGAGTAGCTGGAGCTTTTAATAAAATGTATAAAATGATCAAAATGGGCATTAATTAAAAGCTTATATGCATGTTTTTTTTTTTATTTTTATTATTATAGAATGAGTATCATTTACTCATTAAAAGCTTGTAGTTAGTAGAAGTTTTTTTCCTAAATGCTAGTACTAGTAGCTTTTTATTATAGAAGTTTTTTCTCCCAACCTAAAAGCTTCCAGCCCCTTCAACCAAACAAGGTTGTTTTTTAGTAGAAGTTTTTTCTTAAAATGAAAGAATATTTTCGATTGATTTGTTTGTAAAACAATTACATCCTTATATACAAAGTCAATGGTCATCTCCTAATAATGAGGAGTTATGAATATTAAATGAGATACAATATATTCTAAATATAAGTGTTGACTATTACTCCCCCGCAGTCGAAGCGAAGGGAGGCCGGATGCTGAGACTGGATCTGAAGTCATCGAATAAGACACGTGGCAACCCTTTGGTGAAGATGTCGGCAATTTGATGACGAGACGAGACATGTAGAATACGAACATTGCCTTTCTGAACTTGTTCACGAACGAAATGTATGTCGAGCTCAATATGTTTGGTATGCTGATTATTAACTGGGTTGCCTGAAAGGTAGATGGCACTGACGTTGTCACAGTAGACAGGCGTGGCACGAGTCAGTGGGTGAGAGAGCTCTAGAAGAAGATTTCGTAGCCAACATATTTCGGCTACAACATTTGCTACACCCCTATATTCAGCTTCAGCACTTGAGCGGGAGATAGTAGACTGCCGCTTGGAGGACCAAGAAATCAGATTGTCACCAAGATATACACAGTAGCCAGATGTAGAGCAGTGAGTATCGGGGCAGCCAGCCCAATCCGCATCGGTATACGCACGTAAAGAAGATGTGTCCGTGGGTCCAAGATGTAGGCCGAGGTCTTTGGTACCCTGAATATACCGTATGATGCGTTTCAACGCATTCCAGTGAGCAACATGAGGAACGTGCATATGCATGAAGATTTGCTGAACGACATAGGAAATGTCAGGACGTGTGAAAGTGAGATACTGAAGAGCTCCTGCAAGACTGCGGTATGTTGTGGGATCATCATGAAGTGGGCCAGATTCAGCACTGAGTTTAGATTGTGTGTCTACAGGTGTAGCAGCTGGTTTGCAGGAATCCATGGATGCGCGATGGATGATGTCAGTGGCGTATGCAGACTGAGACAGAAACATGTTGTTGCCAGTACGCGTAACCTGAATTCCCAAGAAATAAGATAGTTACCCCAAGTCTTTCATAGCGAATTCACCTGCGAGACTATGCATAATACGTTGACAAAAAGCTGCAGAAGAAGTGGTGAGGATGATGTCGTCAACAAAAATAAGTAAATATGCAATATCATGGCCCTGTCGGTAGACAAACAAAGAGTTGTCTGATTTACTTTGATGAAATCCCTGCAAAAGAACAAAGTCAGTGAACCGCTGGTACCAGGCCTTAGGAGCCTGTTTGAGGCCATATAAGGATTTCTTCAATAGGCAAACATGATCCGGATAGTCGGTACTTCGGAAGCCAACCGACTGATACATGTATACGGTCTCATTTAGATTGCCATGTAAGAAGGCATTAGTGACATCTAATTGATTTATTTCCCATGAACGTGCTAAAGCCAAGGATAAAACCAGGCGAATGGTTGCCAATTTTACAACCGGACTGAAGGTCTCCCCACAATCAATACCCTGTTGTTGTTTACATCCATCACACACAAGGTGAGCCTTATAACGCTCTAAAGTGCCATCCGACCTGAATTTATGTTTAAAAAGCCACATACTACGGATAATATTCATATTCGGGTCACGAGGTACAAGCTCCCAGGTCTATATTTAAGAAGCGCACTGAACTCGTCAGTCATGGCACGGTGCCACTCAGGAGTGGACAATGCAACCTGTGGGTTACGGGGTATGGGTGCGATGGTGGTTGCGGAAAGATTAAATAGTTGTTTTGGTTTGACAATTCCACTCATTGCACGAGTGTGAATAGTGCGTTGAGGTGATGGGGGTCCGGTAGGTGATGGATGAGGGGTGGTAGTGTGCGAGTGGTGTAATGAGTGTGAGGAGTTCGGTGGGTGGGCTGGAGTAGGTGAGGTTTGGGTTTGGGCCGGTGAGGAAGTGTGGGAGGTCGGTGGATGGGCAGGAGTAGTGTGGGAGGGGATTGGGCTAGTTTGAGGAGAGTGGGCTGAGGAAGATTGGGAAGATTGGGCCGGTGAGGAGGTTGGGCTAGAGGTATGTGATGGGGATGCGGAAGTAGTGGTGGATTGGGCTGTTTGGTCAGGTTGGGCTGTGGGTGGGGATGGGTCAGAAGTGTGGGCTGACTCGGTGTGAGTTGTGGAAGGGGTGTTGGGTGTTGACGATGAGGTATGGGTGGTGGACTGGTTTGGGTTAGTAGGCGGTGGCGGGGTATTGGACGGAGGAGAGTGCATGGATGGGTGAATAGGTAAGTCAAGGAAGTTGTAGGATTGGAGGTTTTCGGGTTGTTGAATTTTATAAGGAAAAATGGTTTCCTCAAAGTGGACGTGGCGAGATGTAATGATTTGTCGAGATTGAAGATCAAGACATTTGTAGCCACGATGGTTGGGAGGGTAGCCAAGGAAAACGCACGGTTGAGACCGGTTGGCTAGTTTGTTTATGGTGGTGGATGGTAGGATTGGGTAGCAGAGGCACCCGAAAATGCGTAAGTGGTCGTAGTCGGGTGTGCATTTGTAAAGCATGGGGTGGGTGATTGGAAGTCATGTGTTTTGCTAGGTAAGATGTTTAACAAGTAGGTAGCTGTTTCGAGGGCATGATGCCAAAAATTAGGTGAAAGGTTGGCTTGGGCAAGGAGTGTACAGAGCATGTTGTTGATAGTGCGAATTTTACGCTCCGCCTTACCATTTTAAGAGGAGGTGTAAGGGCAAGAGAAGCGGAAGTGCAAGCCGTTGGTATTGCAAAATGCTAAGAAGTTGTTGTTAGCATATTCTCTTCCGTTGTCACACTGAAGTTGTTTAATGTGTCTTTCAAATTGAGTGGTTATATGATTATAGTATTTAGTGAAAGTGGCAAATACTTGTGACTTTGTGGCGAGAGGAAATGTCCACAGAAAATTGGTGTAATCATCAAGAAATAAAACGCAATACCGATGGCCTCCCGTGCTTAGGATAGGGGAGGTCCATAGGTCACTGTGAACAATATCAAATGGTAAACGGGTGCAATTAACAAAATCATAAAAAGGAAGTTTAACACTCTTCCCAAACACACAAGGTTCACATAATTCATTAAAAGTTTTGCCAAAATTAATGCAAGAAGAAGTTTTCAAAGAATGCAATAAATTAGCGCCGGGTGTGTCACACCCTCAAATTTCCACTGCGGGGTTTATACCGCGAGGCGCATGACATACCAGGATCCCATAGCCATAAGTCATATGAACGAACTCTAAATGCCCAAACCATTTAGTTCGTTTTCAAAAATCAAGTTTAGTTAAGCTGCGAAAGCGTAAACCAAATTTAAACCTTTTTAAAACCATGCACAAAACAACGCGCCCAAGATAAAACCATATGGAAGAAAACATAAAGCATAATATGTAATTTAGGTGTATGCCCAAGACCCCAAATGCAGTGAAGTGTGCAGTGCTTTCTAATCCTGGCACCGGAAGCTAACTACCTGCAAAAGCATGTATATCGTGGGTCAACAAACAATGTTGGTGAGTTTCACTACTTTTTCTTGCAGTCCAAGTTCACTATAACCAATGGCTCTGATACCAATCTGTCACACCCTTAAATTTCCACTGCAGGGTTTATACCGCGAGGCGCATGACATACCAGGATCCCATAGCCATAAGTCATATGAACGAACTCTAAATGCCCAAACCATTTAGTTCGTTTTCAAAAATCAAGTTTAGTTAAGCTGCGGAAGCGTAAACCAAATTTAAACCTTTTTAAAACCATGCGCAAAACAACGCGCCCAAGATAAAACCATATGGAAGAAAACATCAGTGGCGAGGCTTAGTAGGGGCGGGAGGGGGGCGGCCGACCCCCCCGAATTTTCGTGCAGAAGTTCCGATTATATAGTATTCGTATAGAAATTTTTGTAAATATAGGGTTTCGACCCCCCGAAACTAGTTTTCGACCCCCCGAAACTAGTGACTTCCGACCCCCCGGTGACTTCCGACCCCCCGAACCTTCAGGTCAAGCTTCGCCACTGGAAAACATAAAGCATAATATGTAATTTAGGTGTATGCCCAAGACCCCAAATGCATTGAAGTGTGCAGTGCTTTCTAATCCTGGCACCGGAAGCTAACTACCTGCAAAAGCATGTATATCGTGGGTCAACAAACAATGTTGGTGAGTTCACTAAGTAAAGAAATGAGTAAGTAAATGCGCTGGTTTCCAAAACCACGTAACCAAGTAAAAGCGTAGGTCTCCCAGACCACGTAACAACAAGTATTAAGTAATCGAAAGCGTAGGTCTCCCAGACCCAAATGTTCAAGTGTTATCAGTTTAAGCGTGTCAGGGGTAGCTAACCCACTCATTGCAACTAAACATTATTATTGGGACACCTTCAGTAATATAAGAATTTGCCTCAATAACTAGTGTCTATCAACACTAGTTCTCCAATGTGGTAAGAAGTTCATGTCCATGCTCCCAGCATCGCAAACATGAGGTTGTTGCACAACCTAATAGCGCTATCAACTAATACCCCGTTCGCTCCCAGCGATTAACCCAATTGTAACACCCCAACCGATGGCGGAAACATCGGGATGTCACGTATTGATGATTGTTCAGTAGCTCATGGTGAATAATAAATTTTCATTAAATGATTTAAATGAATTACATACAATTGTTCTAGAATTTGTACATCAAATTGAATAAAACTATACACATATCTTCAAGCATCAATTCAAATCTTCAAGCAAATAGAACCTGAAACATGTTAAGTTGAAAAGGTTTTGGGTCAACAAAAGTTGGTGAGAATTACATAGGTTTTTGATAATTGAATAAAAATGTTGTGCAATTCATGTGTCATGTCAATCTAGTCCATATGTGAGAACATACTAGAAATAAATCGAGTGCATAATCAACCCTGATGACTGTTATAATATGATACATACCATACGCTCATGGTCCACTTGAATATGTTATACGATAACAAACACCCACGCTACCTTTGTAGGAGGCACGTATCCGGGTGGGATTGTCAGTCCAATAGATCTATCAATGTATACCGCCGGCTTGTACGGAGTTAATGATTATGCTAGAATGGTGCTTACTCTAATCATGCTCAAGACATAATGCAACATAGAAAACACATAGACACATTGATGATTGAATTGCATAATTGATGTTGTAACATGTTTCACCCCAAAAACGGTGATAAATAGAAAAGGGGCTATGTAAAACTCACCTTGGTAAAATGTTATATCTGTTGAGAAATTTGGATAATTGTGTTGACCAAATGTATCAAGTATCATCCTATAATGAGGTAATAAATATGTCTAAGTCTATCAAGTCTACAAATGTATAAGTTTCTAGGGCTTCGAATTGGGGATAATTGCTCGTTTGATTAATATTAAAAATATTCGCCAATTGAGAGAAATTTAGTAAATAAATAACTAAAAATCTTTTTATGGAATTTAAATTTAAGATGGTCACAATAATGTGTTTAAAGTACAAAAATAATTTTTATAAAATTATTTCCTTTAAAATAGATTTTTAAATCTATTTATTACAAATTGCCAAAATTTAACTTTAATATTTAAAAATACTAAAATTAAAGAATTATTATTTTAAAAATCATATTTCTGTTCTAAATATAAAAATAAATTGTATAAAATTTTGGTGCAAAAATAATAAAAATTGAATTTATTATGATTTAATTATGATTAAATCTAACAAAAATTGATTAAAAATATTAATTAAATGATTTTTCAGAAATAAAAATCATTTCTGAAAAGTTTAATGTTATAAAAACTTAGAATAATTTTTGTGGGAATTTATAAGCTCGTTTTGATATTTTTATAAAATTTTATAAATAAAATGGTATAAACTTGATTTATTTATTAAATATATTAAATAAATAAATTTTTGAAAACTAAAAATTGTAAGTTAAACTTTTTCATTAGTTTAAAATAATTTTTGTAGAATTTTTAAAAATGTTTTAGTATTTTTTGAATGAATTTATAAGATATAAATAACATATATATATATAATTGATAAACAAAGGAAAATAAAAGAGCAAAAAGTGTGGCAGCCGGGTTTCGAACCCGCGTCTGCTGGGAATCCAAGCATCAACACAACCACTTGGTCTAGACCCGTGGTTGTGTTAAGATTCAGTTTGTTTAATGTATAACATATATGGAAAATCAATGTTCTTCCCCAAATCAAATACAAGCCCTAGCATTCTCAATTGATCAATACACACGACATTAACCCAATCAATCATGGGGTTAATGTCTTGCACATGCCGAATAATAAATCCCACAAAAAAAATAACAACTTACAACGTTCAATCGATCTTCGAATGCTCAGTCAACTTTAAAAGTCAAACTGCGATCGTGAAGAGTAATCAGAGTAGAATTAAGAAGATTGGAGGTTAAGAGAGATGTATTGGTGAGTTGTGAAGGTCCGAGGATGATCAATTTATAGGTTTATACACTGGATCGAAGAAATGGTAAGGTTTGACCACTAATCAATGTCAAACGCGTAATTGGTTTAATTGATTAACGATTGAATGATCATTAGTGTGTCGATGAGTCACTGATGGCCGAAAATCACGTAATCATGCCATATGTGGAACAATTACGATTTAATTGTGAGGATTAGGCTTGGTCAAAAAGAAAGAAGAAAAAAAAAAAAAAGACTATATGCTGCTGCTGCTGCACGTCGTAGGGAAGAGGGAACAAGGAAAAAGGAAATTGTGGTTAAGTATAATTTAAGTTGGGTTTAAACCAACAAGGAAGTCTGGAACAGGTGGTTGTTTACATGTGTGTGTTTGGAGGGTGGTCCGGTTCGAGACCCGGCATAAGCAATGCACACATTTTTTTTAAATAAAGCTGATAAGGAGGGTGTGGGCTTGATGGCTAGTGGGCTCAGGTTCTGGGCCGGACTCTTGGGCTGGTTGGGCTTCAGATTTGTAAAAGGTTTGGGCTGTCTACACTAATCAACTAGTTATTATGTATTATGTTTTATTATTATTATTATATATATATATATATATAAGTTGTGTGGTCGTGAAATAAAACTTAGGCACGTTATGTAAATAATATACGTTTCATAATTTGAAATTTTTGGCGATGTTACAGTCTCCCCTACTTTTAGGAACTTCGTCCCGAAGTTAAGAGAAACACTAGTCCTGCAATTGGTTAACTACTAAAAACCTTGATAAGGTTTCACACTACCTTAATGTACCTGTAAATTCATGATTACGTTCCGGACCGTAATGACCAATTTACCTTACATTAGGGTTTTGCGTCCTTTTATGACTTTCCGATTGTTGAGCAGGTCTGATAGTCTCCACCAGTCGTTGAGCAGGTGGTAGGGCCTCTCCCGACTGTTGGAAAGACATGATGACCTCTACCAATCGTTAAGTAGGTGTTTGGTAGTCAACTAATTGTTGTACAAGTAAGCAAGTATGATTATAGATATAGCAATTAGTTCACATTCAAACAAGCATACACAAAGATGTTATGATAATACTTGAATTTATTACTTGAATCAAAAATGCCATTACATAGAATTAAAAGCAAACAACATCTAAATGGTGACACTTGTTGTTAAGTAGCTGGAGCGTCTTGATCTCGGTTTAGTTTAGGGCATCGGTTACGGTAGTGATTTGGGTTTCCACATTCATAGCATTGACCATAGTTGTATCGATTAGGATTATCAGCCTGAGCAGGGTTGGTGGGTTGATTGGCATTAGGGTTTGGGGTCTCGCGACATGTGTTGACCAGATGGCCATACCTACCACAATTTGGTGCACACGCGACATGCTGAAACAGTGGGATGATGTCGATTGCATGTGTTACACAATGGAAAGTTTCTTGTATAAGGCTTCTTGTTAGAGGCTTGTGTAGTGAGGTTTACATTAGGATTCCTGGTCTTACGCTTCTGGTTCTTGGTAGTTACTGCGGCCACAATACTTGTTTTCTCGCTTTTCCAAACTAAGGTTCTGTTCTTTATGTGATTTCCATCGCCATTTCCATTTCCATTGCCGTTCCCATTCATTGGGATGACTTGATCCAACAAGTTAGAAACCAGAGTTGTGATTTGTTGTGCCAATTGTTGAGAGATAATTGTAGCTAGTTGGGCGTCACCTCCTTTGTTGTGGCTAGTGTTGTGGTCGTGGTTGTGGTTGCTGCTCTCTTCTTCATGATTGTCACCACTGTTATTGCGAGTACTGTGGCGTGGAGACATGATCTGTAAGGGACACAATGAAGTCTCAATGAGGGATGAAATGAATGAGGTAATATAAGGAATGTAATCATTTATTCATTAATTAAAACGAATAAACGAAAACGTTGACTTATCAAGATTCCAGATTCTAATAACATATGAAGACATGCTTTAGCCTATAAGTGAACACTCATCCCGAGAATTCCCAGGTAGGCATCCGGGTCCCTCGTCTGATTGGGATATATGCGCAATGCTAGCCTAGACAGAAGACTCAGAATACAGGCGTTCACCCTTCCAGATTGCACGTGTTCGTTATAAAAATCTAGAACTTCGACGAGATCTCAAGGGGGTTCAGGTTAAACCTGAGGATTTTGTCCTATTAGTCTAAGAGTAGATCCAGTGATGTAGAGCAGCCTTCTTGTAAGGATGAAAGTAGGGATAAGAAGTAGGAGGGAGATAGAGAATAGCAAGTAAAAGAAGCAAGTACTTGTTAAATCCTATGGTTATAGACTAGATTATTTTTCTAATAACCTAATTCCCTATAACCATGGCTCTGATACCAATCTGTAACACCCCAACCGATGGCGGAAACATCGGGATGTCACGTATTGATGATTGTTCAGTAGCTCATGGTGAATAATAAATTTTCATTAAATGATTTAAATGAATTACATACAATTGTTCTAGAATTTGTACATCAAATTGAATAAAACTATACACATATCTTCAAGCATCAATTCAAATCTTCAAGCAAATAGAACCTGAAACATGTTAAGTTGAAAAGGTTTTGGGTCAACAAAAGTTGGTGAGAATTACATAGGTTTTTGATAATTGAATAAAAATGTTGTGCAATTCATGTGTCATGTCAATCTAGTCCATATGTGAGAACATACTAGAAATAAATCGAGTGCATAATCAACCCTGATGACTGTTATAATATGATACATACCATACGCTCATGGTCCACTTGAATATGTTATACGATAACAAACACCCACGCTACCTTTGTAGGAGGCACGTATCCGGGTGGGATTGTCAGTCCAATAGATCTATCAATGTATACCGCCGGCTTGTACGGAGTTAATGATTATGCTAGAATGGTGCTTACTCTAATCATGCTCAAGACATAATGCAACATAGAAAACACATAGACACATTGATGATTGAATTGCATAATTGATGTTGTAACATGTTTCACCCCAAAAACGGTGATAAATAGAAAAGGGGCTATGTAAAACTCACCTTGGTAAAATGTTATATCTGTTGAGAAATTTGGATAATTGTGTTGACCAAATGTATCAAGTATCATCCTATAATGAGGTAATAAATATGTCTAAGTCTATCAAGTCTACAAATGTATAAGTTTCTAGGGCTTCGAATTGGGGATAATTGCTCGTTTGATTAATATTAAAAATATTCGCCAATTGAGAGAAATTTAGTAAATAAATAACTAAAAATCTTTATATGGAATTTAAATTTAAGATGGTCACAATAATGTGTTTAAAGTACAAAAATAATTTTTATAAAATTATTTCCTTTAAAATAGATTTTTAAATCTATTTATTACAAATTGCCAAAATTTAACTTTAATATTTAAAAATACTAAAATTAAAGAATTATTATTTTAAAAATCATATTTCTGTTCTAAATATAAAAATAAATTGTATAAAATTTTGGTGCAAAAATAATAAAAATTGAATTTATTATGATTTAATTATGATTAAATCTAACAAAAATTGATTAAAAATATTAATTAAATGATTTTTCAGAAATAAAAATCATTTCTGAAAAGTTTAATGTTATAAAAACTTAGAATAATTTTTGTGGGAATTTATAAGCTCGTTTTGATATTTTTATAAAATTTTATAAATAAAATGGTATAAACTTGATTTATTTATTAAATATATTAAATAAATAAATTTTTGAAAACTAAAAATTGTAAGTTAAACTTTTTCATTAGTTTAAAATAATTTTTGTAGAATTTTTAAAAATGTTTTAGTATTTTTGAATGAATTTATAAGATATAAATAACATATATATATATAATTGATAAACAAAGGAAAATAAAAGAGCAAAAAGTGTGGCAGCCGGGTTTCGAACCCGCGTCTGCTGGGAATCCAAGCATCAACACAACCACTTGGTCTAGACCCGTGGTTGTGTTAAGATTCAGTTTGTTTAATGTATAACATATATGGAAAATCAATGTTCTTCCCCAAATCAAATACAAGCCCTAGCATTCTCAATTGATCAATACACACGACATTAACCCAATCAATCATGGGGTTAATGTCTTGCACATGCCGAATAATAAATCCCACAAAAAAAATAACAACTTACAACGTTCAATCGATCTTCGAATGCTCAGTCAACTTTAAAAGTCAAACTGCGATCGTGAAGAGTAATCAGAGTAGAATTAAGAAGATTGGAGGTTAAGAGAGATGTATTGGCGAGTTGTGAAGGTCCGAGGATGATCAATTTATAGGTTTATACACTGGATCGAAGAAATGGTAAGGTTTGACCACTAATCAATGTCAAACGCGTAATTGGTTTAATTGATTAACGATTGAATGATCATTAGTGTGTCGATGAGTCACTGATGGCTGAAAATCACGTAATCATGCCATATGTGGAACAATTACGATTTAATTGTGAGGATTAGGCTTGGTAAAAAAGAAAGAAGAAAAAAGAAAAAAAAAAAAAAAAGACTATATGCTGCTGCTGCTGCACGTCGTAGGGAAGAGGGAACAAGGAAAAAGGAAATTGTGGTTAAGTATAATTTAAGTTGGGTTTAAACCAACAAGGAAGTCTGGAACAGGTGGTTGTTTACATGTGTGTGTTTGGAGGGTGGTCCGGTTCGAGACCCGGCATAAGCAATGCACACATTTTTTTTTAAATAAAGCTGATAAGGAGGGTGTGGGCTTGATGGCTAGTGGGCTCAGGTTCTGGGCCGGACTCTTGGGCTGGTTGGGCTTCAGATTTGTAAAAGGTTTGGGCTGTCTACACTAATCAACTAGTTATTATGTATTATGTTTTATTATTATTATTATTATTATATATATATGTATATATATATATATAAGTTGTGTGGTCGTGAAATAAAACTTAGGCACGTTGTGTAAATAATATACGTTTCATAATTTGAAATTTTTGGCGATGTTACACCAATAATATGCAAGGACTTTTCAAGTGATAGAGTGTTTAGTTCACAAAGGACCAATAAGTTTTAAACTGATCAAAGCGCGATCCTCCCCGAGGATCCGTAACGAAAACCCGACCCACCACAGGAGTCCAAACATGAGTAGTCCCAAACTGGGCTAGAAAACGTTTACCAAAGATGTCTCACCCTGAGACGCATGCTTTTGAGAAAAAGTAGTGAAACTCACCTTAGTATGCAAGCAAATAAATCCAAACTCCAAAGTAGGGTGTGCTACCGACTCCCTAGTACATGTGTCACTAAGTAAGTATACGTGTAATACCATTACACCATATAACCCGTTTGTCCAAGACGTTTAAATGTTCAAAAGCGTGTAGGTGACACCAAGTGATTCTACATGCATAAGTAAACCCTACGGACCCGTTGGTGAATATGTTGGTTACAATTAGTTTTACACTCCATATGCGTCTAATACAAGTGCCCATTCAATTACATATCAAATACATACCACCTAGGACTTCAATTAGTCACGTAAACACATAATACACAATCTGCGTTTTTAGGACAGATTGTGCATCACCAAAACAAATTTATTTAAAATACTAAATCAGTGAGTTAAACTCCCAAATTTTTACTGAATATTCTTTGGGATTCATTTAACAACCCAAATTTTTGTTTTGTCTCAAAACCAAACACAAAAATTATTAAAATTCGTTCAACACAGCTATGTTCAGAAAACTTTCACAACAGGTCAGTTTAGTAGAAAAATTCCCAAAAATTGTGTATTCATCCAAACGGGATGAATCCACTTGGAAAACCCAAATCATTCCAATGTTAATCTTCTATAAAAATTTCATAACTTATTTCTTTATAAAACTCGAGTTATGACGGTTTAAAGTCGACCCAGTTTGTTAACCCGAAATTCTGATATGACCTATTTTCAAAGAAAATTCCAAAAACGACTCAAACGACGTCCAAATCACTCGATTTTACCCATTATGAAAAGCTAAGGCCAGGTATGATTTAACCATGCAAAGAAAACATCAAAACCATCATGTTAAAGCCACGTAACAGACGTTTGACGATGTGGTTGGACGCCTTAAGGCCTACGAAGAGAGGATAGGGTCCGAAGATAATCAAACCACGAAGCATGAACATCTTCTTCTTACGTACGAGGAGTGGGAAGCCAAGAAGAAGCAGGAAAAGGGCTTCGGCCGCGGAAGAGGAGCGTCAGCCGAAGGTTCATCTTTACAAAGGGGTAAAGGAAGAGGTCGAGGCAGAGGTTCGGATCAAGTAAGGGAGAAGGAAACCACTAAGAAGACAACAAAGGATCGTTCGAAACTTAAGTGTTTCCGATGTGACGAGTTGGGCCACTTTTCAAGCGATTGCCCCACCCGAAACAAAACCGAAGAGAATAACCTCATTCTTGACGACGGACCGGTGCTCTATATGGCAACCCATGAAGGAGTGTACTTGAATGAAGACCGAGTTGACTTGAAGAAGTATGATGAGAGTCCGTGAGAAAACAACACTTGGTTTCTCGATAACGAGGCGAGCAATCATATGACGGGAAACAAGGATTGGTTTTCGAGTTTAGACAATCGGATACAAGGTAAGGTTCGGTTCGGAGATGGTTCATGCATGGAGATCAGAGGCCACGACACAATTATCCTAGAAGGCAAGTCGGGTAAGCAGCGGATCTTGAAGGATGTTTACTACATACCTTCGTTGAAGAATAACATAATCAGTGTCGGGCAAAATGGACGAGTCAGGACACAAAATAACGATCGAGCATGGCGTATTGTAGATGTTTGAACCAAACAGATCAGTTCTAATGAAGGTACCTCGTTCAACCAATCGTGTTTATAATATTAACCTAAAAGTTGTTGCGCTATTATGTTTACAGGTTAACATGCATGACGAGTGTTGGCTTTGGCATGCCAGACTCGGTCATCTTAATTTTGATGCGCTGAGGACGCTATCAAGAATCTCGATTGGGCTACCATTCATCAAGAGACCATCCGCAATATGTGACGCATGTGTGATAGGAAAGCAAACAAGGGGAGCTTTTCCAAAGGAAGTCAAATATCGCGCGTCAAAGCCGCTTGAGCTACTCTATGCCGACCTATGCGGAGCCATCTCACCAATGACTCAAGCAGGAAACCGGTACATGCTACTAATTGTAGATGATTACAACAGGTTTATGTGGGCTTACATGGTGAAAACCAAAGACCAAGTTACTGGAATTCTAATCGGATTCATCAAAGGAGTGGAGAGGAAACCTGGGACAAGCCTAAAAACCTTGAGAACCGATAATGGAGGAGAGTTTACATCACATGTACTAGGAGATTTCTGCAAGGAAAGAGGAATTGCAAGGCAGTACACGGCATACCCCTCAACAAAACGGGGTGGTTGAAAGACGAAATCGCACAGTAATCAGTACTACTCGAAGCATCCTAAAGGCCATGTCAGTACCACAAGTCTTTTGGGGCGAAGCAATCATGCACTCAGTTTATTTGTTGAATCGCTCTCCAACGAAGGCGCTGCAAGACTTAACGCCCTATGAAAAGCTCAAGGGAAGGAAACCGGATCTTTCATATATTAAAGTGTTCGGGTGTGTAGGGTTTGTTAATATCTTAACACCAGGACAAAAGAAGTTGGATGATAGAAGCTTGTTAATGGTGTACATGGGTTCTCAACCGGAAACGAGAGAGAATACGCATCGGATGTTTTACGGACGGGTACACATAGTTCGAGACGGGGACGTAAAGTTTAAAGAGACGGAAGAGTATGATTGGAAGGATTACGTGTCCCGCACTAATACCGAAGAGAGCGCACGGACAGACTTTGTCATTGAGTCTGAAGCGCCAGCGTAACCCACAGAAGAAGACTTGCACGAGTCTGAAGCGCCAGCGCAACCCACAGAAGAAGACTTGCACGAGTCTGAAGTGTCTGCGCAACCTACTGGCGATAACGCGCATGCGGAAGACTTTGCGCATACAGACAACTTTGCGCACACGGGTCGCCAAGAATGTTTGACGAGGGCGCAATGTCAGCGCAGGCAAACGAAGAAGGAGGATCTCGCGCATCACGCGCGGATCTGAACGCGCAGTCCGCGGGGGTTTCTCAACTAAGAAGGTCAAATCGAACCTCAACCATTCCGAAGAAATTTGCAGATTTTGAGGTCGAAGAAATACCAAGATTAACGCATCAATTGAATGGAGATGATCAATTGTTACTATCCTCGGTTGACGATGAACCAATTGTTTTTCAAGAAGCGATAAAAGAGAAGCATTAGATGAAAGCTATGGAGGCGGAAATAAGTTCAATTGAGAAGAACAATACTTGGAAGCTGGTAGAGCCGCCACCGCAGATTAAACCCATCGGGGTAAAGTGGGTGTTCAACGTAAAGAAGGATGCGCAAGGAAAGATTGCGAAATACAAGGCCCGCCTGGTAGCAAAAGGATATGCGACCAAAATTCTAAAACAGTTTGGAATGTGGGAGAGCAATTCGACTCAATTTCCGCTTGATCCAGGTCTAAAGTTATCAAAGAATGATGAAGGTGCGGAGGTCAACCCTACCAAGTATAGACGATTGGTTGGGAGTCTAAGATACTTGACTCACACACGACCGAATCTCAGTTTTTCGGTCGGATATGTGAGCCGCTTTATGCAGAGGCCTACTAAAACTCATGCGCAAGCTGTAAAACAAGTGTTGAGGTACGTGAAAGGAAGCATTGATCTCGGCATTATGTATCGGAAGGGTGGAAGCCGAGTGTTGCTTGGTTTCAGTGATAGCAGCTATGCGATGGATATAGACGATGGTAGAAGCACAACAGGAGTAGTGTTTTACTATAACGATGCGCCGATAACTTGGGTTTCAAACAAGGGACGGTTGCATTATCGTCTTGTGAAGCAGAGTTCATGGCAGCAACGGAAGCGGCTTGTCAAGCATAATGGCTTAGAGGTTTAATATCAGAAGTGACGGGTGAAAAGGAGAAAAAGGTGACGCTGAAAGTTGATAATTCATCCGCGATAGAATTAATGAAGAATCCGGTATTCTTTGGTAAGAGCAGGCATATTCATACCCGGTACCACTTCATAAGAGAATGTATTGGGCGAGAACAAATTCAAGTGGAGCACATAAGTGGGAATTTACAAAGGGCCGATATTCTTACTAAAGCGTTGCCACGTTTGAAGTTCAATGGGATGAAAGGACTCGTTGGTGTTAAAAGATTAGGGGGTGAATGATATATTAATCTTGTAATGCAAGGTTTGATAACTAGAAGGACTTAGTTGTCAATCTTGTAAACTAGGTTTTAACAATAGATTTCCTAGTTTAAGTCAAAAGAAGTTTCTAGATTATTATAGTTCCTTGGTGGACAAGGAATAAAGGCTAGTTTCCTTGTTCTACAAGGCTAGTTTCCTTGTTCTCCAAGGATTGTAGGCTTATAAATAGATGGATGATTTTGTAAGTCAAGTATTCAATCACAATCAAATAATAAGAAACAAGTTTTGCCTTAATTCGTGTGTGTCTTTGGTATCGATTCTAACGACCTAGTGGTCCCAAGTTTGAATCCCTACCCATACATCGGTGTCCTTCTTGCCTAAGCTCAAACCGTCACATAATTTTTTTTTTGTGGTGTGCATGAATTGAACCTGTGACCTACCATTAGAATAGGAATCCCTAAGGGAAACCTACTCTACCTCAAACCGAGGTCATTGGCAGCAAACATGTCTATTAAACGAATTCATTCACATAATCACTTAAATTTTGGAGAGTTGTCTGTTAAACTACATTCTAGTACGATAAATACAGAAATATTAACAAAAAGGAAGAGTAATAATAAATAGAATTAAAAAAGACATCAAAAGGACTAACAATATACTTTGCAAATATAAATATAACTAGCTTTTATCCCGGGTTGAAAAATATAACAATTCTAATAATACTAATACTAATACTAATAGTAATAATCTGTTTTTTATATAGCACTATGGTACTCGTTGGAAAGATAATAAAACGCTCGTTAATTTGGTGTAATTTTTTTCTTTAAAAAATCTCGTATATAAAAGATATTAACGTTTAAAAATTATGGGAGAAACATAAGAGAGAAAAATTAAAATTTGTTTTTAAATTCTTTTTACCTAAAATAACTCAATTTAAATTTAGTAGATTAGGTTTTATATTATTACTAGATTATACCCCGGGAGCGTCCCGGGTTGAAAAATTTAATATGATACATCAATTTAACATATGAAATAGACTGGTGTATAACTCTAATATTAATATCTAACCTAAAACAAATTAACAATGTACAACTCCAATGCTAACACCTAACCTAAAAGAATGTAATACTTTAATGTAACTCTAATATTAACACATATCCTAAAGAGTAAACAAATGTACAACTCTAACATAATATTGATGCCTAACTTAAAATAACGTATAACCTATTCGGCTCTATTAACCTATTCGGCTTTGGTTGAAATTTTTTTTCATATTTACTGATTTAAACATAATTAGTGACTTGTCTTTACATGATTAATGATTTACGTGAACACTTGTGTTTTTTTTCCTGTATGAACAAAACCCCACAAAAAAATTTCTCCGTTTTTTTTATAGCACTATGGTACTCGTTGGAAAGATAATAAAACGCTCGTTAATTTGGTGTAATTTTTTTCTTTAAAAAATCTCGTATATTAAAGATATTAACGTTTAAAAATTATGGGAGGAAACATGAGGGTGAAAAATCCAATTTTGTTTTTAAATTATTTTTTCCTAAAATATCTCAATGCCACATGGATGACACATGGCACACTCAAATAAGAGAATGCATCTTTGAATGACATGTCATTAAAATGGCTTTGGTTTATTATATGTATAGATTTTTTTTTTTTATTTCTCACATGGCATGACACATGATACACTCAAAGAGGAGAATGCCTCATTGAATGCCATGTCATTAAAATGACTTTCTTACGCATTTATTGAATAGGCATTCATTGAATGACCAACTAATCAATATTCAATTTTTTTATTATAAGTTATAGATATTTTAAACCAAACATGGTCAAAAGGAACCAGTAAAAAGTCAAAATTGAGACTAAATTCATGTGTCCTGTTCCTGTTCCTCTACACTCTGCAGCAATAAACACTTGCATTGATGCACCAAAGTAGAATCTACCAATACAAACTTCTGATATTGTAATCACTCTACAAGGTATCATACATACCCTCCATCTTCTAATTCGGGATAACTTTACCTGTTTTATTATTATTAGTAGATAGAACATGTTACTTAGGTTTTATTTCATTCTAATATTTCTCATCATAATTAGAATATGTTTCATTTGTAATTATACTCACTATCTTTTCATTAGGTTTCCTTTATAATTATCCTATTTGTATCCCATAGCTGATGATTAGTTAGGGTTTATGTTAGAGACCAATTCGAGATGATCAATCTCCCAATAGACCCGTTTAGTGGGGATAATTTGATTGTCACACAATCTTAAATTGCAACAGCGACTTTTACGGAGAATTGGCGAATAATAGAGTGTAGTCTAGGATGGAAGAAAATGAAAGAGTGAATGATAGAGAAGAGAAACAAGAATTATGGAGTTGGGGAGCGGGTACCGAGGGACAGTTAGGAACCGGCAAGCTTCAAGATGAACACCTTCCTAAACTTCTCCCCATTGTTCTCCCGTCGTTATCTCTTCTTTCTTGTGGCGGAGCTCATGTCATTGCTGTTACTCATGGTATTGCATACACACTATCTCTCTGTGTATATATAGTCCTTGGTTTTAAAATGCGTGAATCACATGTCTATCCCACCCTCCCATGACCCTACACATAGCTTCGTTATTTGTGGGATATACTGGGTATGGTTGTTGTAGTATTTTTTATTAACAAACGCCTATGTGATGCACACGCTTCATGCATCGTGTATCTGCGTATGGGATCAAAACACATCGGATCGCCACACACTTTGTAAAACCAAGGTACAGTCACACACATGGTTTTGTATTTATTTGCAGGCAAAAAGGTGCTGACTTGGGGAAGAGGTACGTCTGGCCAACTTGGCCATGGAGATCTGGTTAATAGCTTAGAACCAAAATCAGTAGAAGCTTTAAATAACTTCAATATAACCCATGTGTCAGCTGGATGGAACCACTCCGGTTTCGTTTCAGGTTTGTTCTCGCTTGTCAAAAATTCGGTCCCATTTCTCATCATATTTGTCCTCGTTGCAATCCGGTTTTGTTTATTTGCTTGTAGAATGTGGGCACCTTTTTACTTGCGGGGATGGGTCATTTGGTCAGCTTGGGCTGGGTGATTACGTGTCACAAAGTTCTCCGATAGAAGTATCACATTTTGCATCGAGGCATGTTTACCAAGTTGCGTGTGGGATGCGCCATTCGCTAGCCTTGTTAAAAGGTGAAGTCACGTTGAATAACCAAATGATCTTAATAGTTGTGAATATGTTGTTTCCATGAAGGATTTATTCGTTTCGTTTCTTTGTTTGTATAGTCCGTGTTATTAAGTTGAGTTTAGGATACTGGATTCAAAATATTAAGGCCACTTTGGTTCAGGTGAACATGGAGACCAAGTATATGGTTTTGGATCGGCGAAGCGTGGTCAACTAGGAATATCTAAAGAAAAAGTCAAATCTGTAAGTCTTCCACAGAGCGTTTGTGGCCTGCAGGAAGTCAATGTTAGTAGTATCAGTGCAAATGGAGATCATAGTGCAGCATTATCTTGTGAGTGACTATTTCTTTGTTGAAAAGATCAAATCTTGATTCATAAAAGTTTCCATCTGATCGTTTTTCAATTAAATTTGGGCGTTTTTATCTGTTTTTTAATTAGCTGATGGGCATTTGTACACTTGGGGAAGAGGGTTCGGTGGTACGCCAGACGTGTGTTGTCCCAATCGTGTGATTTCACAATACTCATTTAAGCAGGCCGCCTTAGGGTGGAATCATGCATTAGTTTTAACAGGTACTGCTGTGATTTTAAAAGTTTGTTTGACTTGTTAAAGTCAAAATCGCTCAAAAACGGGGATATTCTCAACTCAAGTCTTCAGATTGGAGGTAGTTGCATATGATGGTTTAACCAAAAACTAAAATTATTGATTTTTGTGTACAGACGATGGAGAAGTTCTTATGCTTGGGGGGAGCCATCATGGGATTCTTAGCAATCCTCAGAAGGATATCTCGGTCAACCGTATGTATCATCTTGACACCACTAATGATGTAGAGATATGTTGGTTGATTATATTTTGAGTTCTTAAATGAATAATTTTTTCTCTTGAATAAAATCTTTGATTTTGCTGATCCAAATGTGTGTTTCAGTGTTTGTGTGTGTTTGATTATGATCACTAACAACATTGCTTTTATTCGCAGAGGATTTAAACGAAGGCCAAATAAAGAAAATCCCTAGTCTGAATAGGATAAAAGTTGTGGGAGTTGCAGCAGGATCAGAGCACTCTGTCATCACCACAGGCAAGCATTTTGGTTGGCAAAATGGATGGGTCAGGTCAGTGGCGAAGCTTGACCCGAAACTTCGGGGGGTCGGAAGTCACTGGGGGTCGGAAATCACTAGTTTTGGGGGGTCGAAACCGTATATAACAAAAAATTTCTATACGAATACTATATAATCGGAACTTCTGAGCAAAAATTCGGGGGGGGGGGGGGGGGGGGGCCTAAAGAGCTCCGCCACTGGGTCAGGTCCTGCGGGCTGGTTAAATGGAACAGACGGGTTCAGGTCAAAAGTCAAAACCGAGTACTTTTTAGTGTCGGTTGAAATGGGTCGGCCTGAAAACATTTCTTTATTCATCTAAAAGATCATTAAAAATGAATGCGGTAAATATGATTATGAAAGCTATATTACTCCAGTATTCATCTAAGTTCTATGAATGAAACCGTTTATAAATTTATTTGCATTGAAAATACACCTAAGGCGACTTTCAAACTGATTGACCCGTTCAGCTCATTTTAAAATGATATTGTAGCTCATTCCTGAGTGTACATAAATTTGTGCAGAAAATGGAGTAATAATGACATGGGGGTGGGGTGAACATGGTCAGCTTGGTTTAGGAGACACATGTGATCACACTTGTCCTCAGGTTGTAAACATGGCCCAAAACGCTGTACACGAATATACGACCTCAAGAGTCTACTGTGGAAGTGGTTTTACATTTGTCGTTCGGGCTTGGATCGAATAAAGGAAGGGTGAAACTTGGACAAGATGCATTGGTTTTGACCACATGATTGTGGTAAAAGATGGCGGTGTGGATTGAATAAAGGAAGGGTGCTGACATATGGCGGCAGTAAGTGACATGGTGTTGGGTGCTGACAGCGGTGAATAGCGGGACAAGGCTTGAGAGATATTGGCTGCAAATGGTAGGAGTTTGGTATTCTAATCCTTGAACCAATTTCCCTCAACACCTTTCAACTTATTTGATTGTTTTTAAGTATTCATATATCAACCTATTATGACTACAAATCATGATAATGAATTAATTCCCATTGTTTTTTATATTGTATAAGTTAATTCATACTGAATTCTGACATTATATTGAAGAATATGTAGCTAATAACATAAAAAAAAATCCTTAATAATCTTACATAATATATGAATGATAAATGTCTTCCTTTTTATGGGGTGAGCTTATAATTTTATAGAAATGATATGTCTGTAACAGTAATTGTACTTCCATGAGAATACCATAGATGAATTTCAGTGGAGCTCCCTTAAGCTCCGATAATGATGGGCTGATCAATGTTCTTTTAAATCTTGTATGTACGTGGTAACATCCGTTAGCCTCATCACAGAGAGCGTGCACTCTGTGGCCAAACTCGGCCGACTGAAAGTAACTTATAAGGATGAAATAATAATCACTTAGCAAGATTATCATTTATCAATACACACCCCCCCTGCAACGTTTATAATTTGTTAGTTTGTTTACACTGGTCGTTAAGCATGCGAAAATATCCTTAGTCGGACAATATCATCTAACCAAACCATGATCCTTGTCAACACCGGTATATCCTCAACCGAGTCTTAGGTGCTGTTTGTTTTTTCTGCATGAAAATGTCTGCAGTCTGCGGACCACATCTGTAGACATCTGCAGCGTAAGAGGTGGATCAAAGGTCTGCAGTATGTAAGAAGAAGATTGTTTGTTTGTTAATGTCTGCAGGCTGCTGAAATAAACTGATTTTTTTTACAGTAGTCTGGTGGTAGACGGTGGTGGTGGTGGGTGGTGAGTGGTGGTGGTGGACCGTGGTGGTGGTGGACGGTGGTGGTGGATCGTGGTGGTGGTCGATCGTGGTGGTGGTGGTGGACGATGGTGGTGGATGGTGGTGGTGGTGGTGGTGTGGTGGTGGATGGTGGTGGTGGTGGACGGTGGTGGTGATGGACGATGGTGGTGGACGGTGGTGGTGGTGTACGATGGTGGTGGATGGTTGTGGATGGTGGTGGACGGTGGTGGTGATGGACGATGGTGGTGGACGGCGGTGGTGGTGGACGATGGTGGTGGATGGTTGTGGATGGTGGTGTACGGTGGTGGTGGTGGACCGTGGTGGTGGTGGACGGTGGTAGGTGGTGGTGGACCATGGTGGTGGTGGTGGTGGACCGTGGTTGGTGGTGGTAGTGGTGGTGGACCGTGGTGGTGGTAGACGATGGTGGTGGTGGACGGTGGTAGTGGTGGACGGCAGTGGTAGTGGACCATGGTGGTGGTGGACAGTGGTGGTGGATGGTGGTGGTTGGTGGTGGTGGACGGTGGTGGTGGTGGGTGAGGAGAAGAGAAGTGGAGAAGACCTTTGAAGACCTTAGAAGACTTTGAAACAAGTCTGCACAGAGGTCAGGAAGACCTTTTTGAGTGAAAGGTCTTCCAAAAAACAAACAATCTGCAGACCCCAAATGTCTGCGCGTGTCTGCGTAGCGCAGACAAAAGAGGTCAGAAGTGATTCTGAGCAAAAAACAAACAACACCTTAGTGTTAAATGAACCATATCATTATCTATGTCGATGAGGTTGCATTGTTGCCTGTTTGGTAATATTTTTATGTTATTATTTGACATTCCTATCGTAATTCATCATCATCATACTCAATAAATCCCAGAAATAGCAAAATTAAGATAGGGTCTGAGAAGGGTAACATGTAGACAACCTTACATGTATACTGTAGGACTAGAGAGACTGCTTTAAGTGAAACCCAGGCTCGATAGTTTTTGTATCAAGCCTTGGAGATAATGCACATAACACTCAACAATCAGGACAAAGGCCGATTGATGCATGTACCCCCTAATCTTTCGGCTATCAACGCCACCACATGATGCATAATTAGCCGTCCGCCGTTTTTAACGTTATTTTCACAATATTAGTAAAATAACATTAAATTACTACAATCTCACTTCTCTACCCATCCCAAAGCCTACACATATATACATTATACGCACGTACCGAAAGTGATAGAATAAAATGAAAAATACACAACGTATAGAGATTTGAACAAAACACCAAAAATAAAAGTCGTACACGTATTATTATTATTTTTTTATTTCCATGTGACTTGATCCGGTTATATACGTATATGTGAAATGTCAATTCACATATTATTAAGTCAATTCATATGTGAATGTTGGTCGACATAGATTCAAATAAACCAATGCAAAATCATAAATGTACATTTTTATTGTCATGCGACTTGATCTAATTATACATTTTGAAGAATTTTTATATTTCGTAATTGATTGAAAGAGTTCTATTAAGAACAAAGGATTTTCTCTTTGCAAGTGAAAAATTGAAATCTACATTGGAATTACACAACATGACTACTATATATGGGGGTTGAACCATCGCAACTGTTCAATTGGGTGGTTATTCGGTTAACGGCACAACTACACGGTCGATCCACAAACAATTACATCAATAACCGCTACCGAAGTGTAGATGCTACTGCACTACAAACAATAGTCGGGTAGGGTGGTTCTATAACCCTAAATGCGTTTGTAATTTTTTTTACAGCTAGCTTCATGCTAGGCGTCATTTTATCATATATGTATTTGTTGTTACAAAAAAGAGAAGAAAACAAAAGGATAACAAGTGAGTCATTACGTAATTGTGTAGCTATCATAGTTCTCGTCATTTTGTATTTCTCATTTCAACCTTACACACACATTTATATTACTTTTAAGTAACCAATTTGCTTGGCTGTGTGAATAGTTTGTAAAGGACAAACTCCTTTTCAACTTTGATAACTGAGTTTTATGGTACCACAAAAGAGCACTACTAATTCCATGATGCATTTTGGGTCACATAAAGTGCTACAATATATCTCTATCCAAGATCAAGTAGCATAGTTTCTTTTTTCCACATTATGTTTTTTTTACATGTCTTTTAGTGTTATTCTTCCCGAATTATTTTAAGCATCAGGTCATGTGTAGTGGGGTGGGGTGGGGGATTGAGGGGCTCTACGGGGCTTTATAGGAATAAAATATTATTAAGTATTAAGAGAGGATCCATAAGACTTTTATGAAAAAATAGGTGTGAATCATTGGGTAATCATTGCTTAATTTTTTTTATTTAAATAACAAATTTATAACAATAATAATAATCATCCTGAAATGATAAAAGGCCAACAGAAGACACCTTCTTCATCTCCTTCCTTCATCTCCACAAAAACAAACCCAACAAAAACACCTTATTGACCACCCACCGCCAATCTCAATCATCATCATATTTTTCATCTCCTTCCTTCATCTAACATCCTGATCTTCTCACCACCCACCGCCAATCTCACACTCTTCTACCATCATTGCACCACCACCTCCGACTATAATAATAATAATAATAATAATAATAATAATAATAATAATAATAATAATAATAATAATAATAATAATAATAATAAAGAATCCCCAACGGTCATTTCCCTCCCCCAATGCCTTTTCTCTCACCATATGCATAACGAGATGCCCCAAAACGTCTTCATAGTGCCAGCGGGGGCGGTGTTCTCGGCACTATGGGAGGCCAAAACGCCCCATAAAGCCCGGTGGAAACGCCCACTACACAAGCTCTCTTAAGCATCTACATTATAACCTGGGTATTTTAGTCCCTTTTGGACACCACCACTAAAGCTAATTATGCACCCAAAAAGTGTGATATTATGTGCAGAGGGGTTACCAAATTTACAACACTATTTCTATTTGACTAGAATATTCAAAGCTATTGAATGAATAAAATTTTAAAACTGTATGGGTGATTTATTTTATATTTAAGATATTTATATGTACATATAAAAACCTATTCATCTATCCTATATTATACTGCATATATAAGTCTATCTGTAATGGAGGGCGATATGGGGCGTTATGTGATTAAAATATTAATATTAATAAAATACTAGAGGGGCGTTATGGGGCTTTATGAGAAAAAAAGGTGTAGTGGGTGAGGGGCGTTATGGGATGTTATGAGGATTAAGGTGTTGTTTGTTTTTTGCTCAGAAGCACTCCTAACCTCTTTTGTCTGCACCACGCAGATGCGCGCAGACGTTTAGGGTCTGCACATTGTTTGTTTTTTGGAAGACCTTTCACTCAAAAAGGTCTTTCTGACCTCTTCTTGGTGCAGATTTGTTCTAAAGTATTCCAAGGTCTTCAAAGGTCTTCTCCGCTTCTCTTCTCTTCACCCACCACCACCACCACCCACCACCGCCACGGTCCACCACCACTACCACCATCAACCACGGTCTGTCGGTCCACCACCACCACCTACCACCACCACGGTCCACCACCGTCCACTACCACCACCCACCACCACCCACCACCACCACCACCACCATCCACCACCACCACCACCACCACCACAGTCCACCACCACCACAGTCCACCACCACTACCACCGTCTACCACCAACACCACGGTCCACCACCAACACCACGGTCCACCTCCACTACCACCACCAACCACGTTCCCCCACCACCACGGTCCACCAACACCACGGTCCACCACCACCACGGTCCACCACCACCACCCACCACCACCACCCCACCCACCACCGTCCACTACCACCATGGTCCACCACCACCACGGTCCACCACCACCACCACCCACCACCAGCACCGTCTATCACCAGACTGCTGTAAAAAATCAGTTTATTTAAATTTCAGTTTATTTCAGCAGCCTGCAGACATTAACAAACAAACAGTCTTCTTCTTGCAGGCTGGAGACCTTTGGTCCACCTCTTCTCCTACAGATGTCTGCAGATGTGATCCGCAGACTGCAGACCTTTTCCTACAGAAAAAACAAACAGCACCTAAAATATTATTATTTGATTGGGTGTTGAAGAAGAGGGTGTGAAAATTAATTAAAAAAATAATATAAAAATGATTTGAACAAAGACAACGCCCGTTATCTATATAATGCCCCTCCCCCATAACGCCCAAGGGGGCGGTGTACGGGGCGTTATGGGGCGCCATAATCATAACCTTCCCCCTATAACGCTCCACTACGGGTGCCCTAAGGAGCACACGAATGTAATTTTACATAATTTTAAGACTTTAAGTTACACAACTTTTAAAAATATTGTTGACTTTTAAACCAATTACCCTCCACTCTTGGGATTCTTAAGCGACCATAACGTTTTCATGCGGTAATTCTTTTTTTTTTTAAATCACGTAAAAACAAACATTTTATTCCTTTAAATCGAGTATGTTATTGCTATAGACTTTTTATTTTTTAAAAATAAAATAAAATTTTACGTGATTAACAGTGTCAGCATTTCCTGTTACATCATACGTGCAGTGACGGACCTACATACATCTCAAGAGGAGCAAACACCCCCTAAAAAATAAAACACTAATTTGTAGACTAAAATCTCGATCACACCCCTTACATAATTGCATGATCTCATTTTTTCACCACATGGCATTACAATTTACATGCAAGTTGTGTTGATTAAAATATAAAACCAAACTAATAGTGCCTTTAATGTTGTAAGATCTTTTTTTTTTCTTGATGTAAGAAATAACTTAGAACTTCACTATAGATTTTATCATCATTACTCTATATATTAAATCTAGGCAACATGCTACTTTACCCTCTTTACAGTTTTACACTAAAGTTTATTACTTTATACTTTTGACACAAACTTTTATACTTTCTTTTTTCCTAATTTTGCACTTAATTTTTTACACTTTTGCCACTAAAACTTGCTTGAGCACCCATGCTGCTTTTTGGATTTCAACCTTTGACCATCAAACTTTTAGCTTTTACAATTTGACCACCTAACTTTTAGCTTTTATGATTTCAACTTTGGCCACCCACCTTTCTGAAAACTGAATAGAACCCTTTACTAATAGCAAACAACTTCCAGCAACCTTCGCGCAACGCACGGTCAACTTGCAGTGCATATGACGTCGAACCCGTGCTGCGCGGTGGAATAACGGTGCATTTCCCGCACAAACCGTGCGTAGCACGGGTGCAATCTACTAGTTATTATTATAGATGAACATTGAAAGAAACATATTAGTTTTGTGATTAGTCCAGTTATATACAATAAAAATAACAATTGTTAGAAAGGTCTTATGAATAGTGTTTTGGTGTTTGTATTTTTGGTTTTGCCTTTATGTGTAGTTTACCTTTCAACTTTTATCATTGATACTTACACTCCTCAACTTTTAGAAAAGCTTTTAGAATGTCATTTTGACCTATCTTTCGAGTTTTACGTGTCGATGGAAATTCAAATTGGTTAATTACATTTTAATGTAATTTTTTTCTATAAAAAAAGATTCTTACCAACTGTCTACATCTGTGAATATATATTTAGTTAGCGAGTTCTTATATCTAATAGTAAGTTTAAAAACATGTATATTATCTTAACATAATTGGTGATTTGCCTAAACATGATTAATGAATTATCTAAAAATATTGTTTTTTTTTTCAGCGTGAACAAAACCCACTAAAAAAAGTCGTGTTTTTTTTTTCATTTTTTGTACAATACTATGATACTCGTTGGAAAGATAATAAAATGTTTGTTAATTTAGTGTATTTTTTTTTAAAAAAATCTCGTATATAAAAGTTATTAATGTTTAAATTTCGTATGGAAAAATACATTTTTCCATGTAATGACAGATAAAAGAGCAACTTTAATAGGTTTAGAAGGAAATTAAAGGTATGTTTAGCAAAACTAGCTGGTGGCTGGAAACTGTAGCTTTTTAAATACATTTAGGTGTTTGGCAGATGAAGAAACACGTACCTAAGGGGTATAGCCTTATGGAGGAATAGAGAGACCTTTGTTCGAACTGCACCGAAAAGGTTGAACCTAGATTACTGCAAAACAGAACACCGTTAGGATTCGCCACAGAAATGGGGGTATCCCTGTGACCACCCTCCGGCGTGAAAATATGTATCTGTGAAGGTAAGAGTAAACGTGAGAGTATTGAGAGTTGGAATCAATTATATGGTTTACGTTGGACCTCTTTTTATAGCCGATGCCAACGGCCAACCTCTGTCGATAAACCTTAAGAGTTGTATTTCTATTACGATACTTCCCGGAGGAGATGGAGATAAGCCTTATCGTCTACGAATGTATTCGTAAAAGGCTCCATGATTGTTGTGATAAGGAGATTGGCTTATCAGCTAACTTTTATCCATATCACTTTATTGTTTAAATTAGGTGGACCGGGTTTGTTGGCCTTTTGTGGTGTGAGCCGGTCTAGTTGGGCCGTTTAAATTAGGTGGACTGGAATTCGTAGAGAGGGTATAAAACGGACTTGGATTGAACTCATTCAAGCGGCATTGCAACCGTTTCATCGAACCCTACGATCTTAGTTATTAGGTTTTCGCTTTTTTTAATTTTTAGCTTGTAGTTTTAAAATTTACGTTATATAATTGTGTCTTTTATGTAGCATTGTGTCTTTTCCTTATTTTCATCATTGTGTCATTTTTGCGATTTACTGTGTCTTTTTTCTTCAGCATTGTATTATATTTTTCAGCATTGTATTATATTTTGTGGCCTATTGTGTCATATTTCATGATCTATTGTATTTTTTATATCCTTATCATATTTCTCATTTTTATTACACTGTCTTGAATAACTTGACCCATTTGAATAGATGTAATAATACATATTTTGTTTTAGCTAGCCATCAATATTCCTTAATTATTATTGGTATGAATAAACATAACAACTTGGAACAACTATTTTACCAGTCCAACACTTGTAGCCTAGTTGTTTGAGGGCCTAAAGTTTTCTATGGGAGGCTTGGGTTCAATTTTCACTAGCTACATTTGGAGGACATTGGTGGATGGGAAATGTGGGATGTGTTAGAAAAATAAAAGTAAGAGGATCATAATCAAATAATCCTTTCCATTTTATAAAGAGATTGACAGCTCCATTAGCCGTTGGGATCAATCTTGATCCTCATTTACAGCCTCCTTTCCAGCCATATTTCCTTTTATATTTCCATTTGTGTACCTATTTATTGGGACTTATATTTCTTCTTGTTTCATTGTATTGAACCATAAACAACAATATACTATTTTCTCTGATTCAATTTATAATATGGTATCAGAGCGGTGACCGTTCTTGGATCGGTTTACATCTGCTCATCATTTACCTTTAATTCCCCCGAAAGCCAAAGTCACCATGTCTTCCGACGGCGGCTTAGCCAATCAAAACAACAATGATCTCTCGATTCAATTAGCCAACCTTCTCAATGGAATCCATTCCCAAAACCAAAAACCCAAAAATAACCTCTCAGATAGTTTGACAATTAGTCTCAAACTAAACAACCAAAACTACGCTTTATGGTCTCGGATGATCCGAGTAGCCATTGGTGGAAAGTCGAAATCACTTCTAGGCCATTTGTCAGGAAATCCAACACCGCCCAAACCAACAGATGACGGGTATGAGCAGTGGGAACAAGACGACCTTGTAGTGTTTTCTTGGCTTATACAAAATATTGAACCGGCGATTGCAAGCAATCTCACCGAGTTTCCCACCGCTAAATCATTGTGGGATGCACTCGTAACCACATACAGCAGTGGGAAAGACAAACTTCAAACCTTCGACTTACATGTTAAAGCTAACGGAATCAAACAAAGTGGAATTCCTCTTGAGGAATTCTGGATCATAATGCAAGGGATTTGGGGAGAGATCGATCGAAGAGACCCGAATCCCATGACATCTCCCGCTGACATTACTACTTACAATAAACTGCGGATGGAACAAAAGTTATTTCAATTTTTAAATGCAATCGACCGGCAATACGATACTATAAAAAGGGAGATTCTCAGGATGGATCCCTTGCCCTCGACCGAAGAAGCTTATGCAGCTGTCCGGAAGGAAACCGCACACCAGAACATCCTTGGGACTACCACCGGATCTCAGTCGGGGATCGGGTCAGGGTTAGCCACGACCCAAATTGATAACAGTAACAAAGCCCTAGGACTTGCAACTAGAGGACAGGGGCGCCGCTCAGATCCACCTTTCAAACCCAAAGTCGACAAATCCAAACTAAAATGTGATCATTGTGGTATGATGAAGCACACCAAAGATCAGTGCTTCAAAATCGTTGGTTACCCTGAGTGGTGGAATGACGGACATAAGAAGGGTGAAAAGGAAAGTGGGAAAGCAGCGGTCGCCACCAGCAATACCGGAGACACCGGAAGCGGCGGCAACCAGCAGAACTATGATGGTTTCGGCAGGGTGGCGTTTGCCGGAGAACCAGACGACGGAGGTAACGGGTCTGAGATAATAGTCTCAGATCCTTCTTTTGTGAATCCCAAGTTTTTTCATTCTAAGTTGTTAGATTTATTAGGAGACCCCCCTATAAAAATTAAAATTGATGATACAGGCCAAAAGACTAATAAAAATTTAGAAAATGTTTCGCTGTGTTTGTCAAAAAATAAAAAGAATACGTTTTTTAATAAAACCAACCATATTGGTTTTAGAAACAAAGTTAAATGGACCAAGTTTTTTAATAATAAAATTGAAAACGTTAGTGGTTTAAGAAACAAAAACAATAAAACCAAGTTTTTTAAACCTCTAAATTATATCAGTTTAAAAAATAGAAATATAAAAATTAAGTCTTTTAAAAACAAGAAAAAGGATTGTTCAAAATCACAAGCTAATATAGCCCAAACCTGTGAAAGCTAGGATCAATCCTGGATATTTGATTGCGGTGCGACTGACACCATGACATTTGATATATCTGATATTGTCACAAAAACAAGACCTAGAATTAACCACATCAAAACCGCTAATGGGGGGGTCGTCCCAGTCAAAGGAGGAGGAATTATTGAAATATCCCCAACTTTAAAACTCTCAAATTGTCTCTACGTACCGTCCTTGTCACATAAACTATTATCCATTAGCCATGTGACAAAGGAGTTAAATTGCACCGTCTTGATGCATCCCACATTTTGTATCCTTCAGGACATCAGGACGGGAACGATCATTGGGCGTGGCACTGAACGCCAAGGATTGTATTATGTGGAAGAAGTGACTCAACAGGGTAATGTGATGCTTGCTCACGGAACCACAAATAGGGAAGCTTGGCTATGGCATAGGAGACTTGGACACCCGTCTATTGGCTATTTACATCTTTTATTTCCAAAACTTTTTCCTTCCAATCATAATTTGAATTGTGAAACTTGTGTTTTAGCTAAAAGTCATAGACATACCTATAAATTAAATAACACAAAAGTTGGTTCACCTTTTTCACTTATTCACTCTGATGTTTGGGGACCCGCAGAAGTTGTTGGGGGACAAAACTTTCGATATTTTGTTCTTTTTATTGATGATTGCACTCGTATGACATGGATTTATTTTTTGAAACACAAAAATGAGGTTTTTGATAAATTTACCATATTTTATGCCATGATACAAACACAATTTAGAACTAATATTCAGATCCTTCGATCTGACAATGGAGGAGAGTTTATAAATGATTCTATGAAACATTTTTGTCAAAACAAAGGGATTATTCACCAAAAAACTTGCCCATACACCCCTGAACAAAATGGCACAGTCGAACGAAAAAATCGTATCCTTTTAGAAATAACTCGAGCCCTTTTAATTGAATCTCGAGTTCCTACGTCTTTTTGGCCTGAAGCGGTTTCTACTGCTACTTACTTGATCAATCGACTACCCACCAAAGCTCTTAATTTAAAAACTCCCCTTCAAACTTTGTCCGATTTTACCAGAATTCCTCCACCTCTTACATTACAACCACGAGTGTTTGGATGCACAGTCTATGCTCATATACCAAAACAAGATAGGGGAAAACTTGGCCCGTGTGCCGAGAAGTGTGTATTTGTTGGCTATGGTATCGACCAAAAAGGATACCGCTGCTATAACCGGAAACGACGACATATGTACACTACTCTTAATTGTGACTTTCTTGAAACCGAATTTTTTTATACCTCCCATCACAGTAGTCAGGGGGAGAAGGAAAATATTGACACCCTGAGTTGGTTAAAATGGACTCCTTCCTCAGAAGAAAGTAGTCACAGTACCCAAGATGAGTCGCTTGCTCCCTCTCAATACAATGGACCTACCACCAGTGCTACTAACCAAGATCCTCCCAGTCCAGTGACTGAGGTAAGTCATTCTCACATAGATGAGGATACTCAAAATATTGAATCTCGTACTAACATATCTGACAACAATGAAGTATCAATAGAACAGAATGTGCAGGACGAAACCACACAAGAACAAGAGGAATCAATACAAGAAGAACAGGAAATGCAAGAAACAACTGAGAGATATGTTCTGCCTCCAAGAGCCAATAGGGGGGTCCCACCAAAGCGATACTCTCCAGGAAAAGAGTCTAAGTCATCTAGATATCCCATGGCTAACATTGCCAATGGTAACTTATCTAGGGAAGCCAAAGCTTTCACTGCTTCTCTATACAACGAACAACTTCCAAACTCTGTGGAACAAGCCTTGAACTCTAAAAACTGGAAAGATGCCATGAAGACAGAGATGGAAGCACTTATAAAAAATAATACGTGGGAAAAGTGTGTTCTTCCCCCAGGAAAAAAACCAGTAGGCTGCCGTTGGGTCTTTACAATCAAACACAAACCGGATGGAACCATTGAAAGATATAAAGCTCGACTTGTAGCTAAGGGCTACACCCAAACATATGGGATTGATTATTCTGAGACATTCTCTCCGGTAGCTAAAATTGATACAATCCGCGTACTCTTCTCAATCGCTGCGAATGAAGGATGACCTCTTCACCAGTTTGACGTAAAGAATGCATTCCTACATGGAGAATTAAAAGAAGAAGTGTACATGGAGGCTCCCCCTGGGTTCACGGGGAACTTCAAAACTGAGGAAGTGTGTCGGTTAAAAAGGACTCTTTACGGTCTTAAACAATCCCCTCGGGCCTGGTTTGGCAGATTTACATTAGCAATGAAGGGATATGGTTTCCATCAAAGCAATTCTGACCATACACTATTCCTTAAAAAAAGAGGTAAACTTGTAACTTGTTTAATTATATATGTTGATGATATGATTATTACAGGAAACGATGAAGAAGAAATAAAGAAGTTAAGAGCAAATCTGTTCACCGAATTCGAAATGAAGGACCTGGGAAGGCTTAAATACTTTCTTGGAATTGAGGTCCTTAGGTCCAAACAAGGAATTTTTATATGCCAGAAGAAATATGTTCTTGACCTCCTAGCTGAAACAGGGATGATCGACTGCAAGCCAGTTGATACTCCAATGATGACCAATCAGAAACTCTGTACAGAAGAAGGGGCAGCATTGGCAGATAAAGAAAAATACCAACGTTTGGTGGGCAAACTCATATACCTTTCACATACTCGCCCCGACATCGCATATGCAGTGGGGGTGGTCAGCCAGTTCATGCATCAACCTCAAATAGGTCACATGGATGCAGTATTAAGGATTATAAGATATCTCAAAGGGACTGCAGGTCATGGGATTCTTTTTCAACCAAATAAACATCTAAGGATACAGGCTTATACAGATGCAGACTGGGCAGGAAATAAAGAAGACCGAAGATCAACATCAGGATACTTTACCTTGGTTGGTGGAAACCTAGTTACATGGAGAAGCAAAAAACAAAAAGTTGTCGCCTTATCAAGCGCCGAAGCAGAATTCCGAGGCATTGCACGAGGATTGGCAGAAGTTCTTTGGATACGTAAACTACTATATGAGATTGGGATTCCTCAAACCGAGTCTAGTAAAATCATGTGTGATAACAAAGCAGCAATACAAATTTCAGAAAACCCTGTTCAACATGACCGCACAAAACACGTGGAAGTTGATAGACACTTTATCAAAGAAAAACTTGAAGCGGGGATTATAGAACTCTCGTTTGTTCGATCAAAAGAACAACTTGCAGACATCTTAACCAAAGCCGTTAACGGAAGACTCTTTAACAGTTGCCTTCACAAGTTGAGCATCAGCGATCCTACTACTCAACTTGAGGGGGAGTGTTAGAAAAATAAAAGTAAGAGGATCATAATCAAATAATCCTTTCCATTTTATAAAGAGATTGACAGCTCCATTAGCCGTTGGGATCAATCTTGATCCTCATTTACAGCCTCCTTTCCAGCCATATTTCCTTTTATATTTCCATTTGTGTACCTATTTATTGGGACTTATATTTCTTCTTGTTTCATTGTATTGAACCATAAACAACAATATACTATTTTCTCTGATTCAATTTATAATAGGATGATCCGACCATTGGCTTGGGTTCGAGTCCTAATCCCTACCGGTTTTACCGATTATTTCACTGTCATGCCTTCGGGCGGGTGAGTGGTCGAGTTTCCCGGGAATTGGTGGCAATTCGAGGCCCGGGTACTCTCGAGTACCTGATTCGGCAAGAGGGTGTCCGAGAGTGCTTGGAAATTGATTCGTTTGCAGTTAAAAAAAAAAAAAAAAAAAAAAAAAAAAAAAAAAAAAAAAAAAAAAAAAAAAACTATTTTACCAATTTATATCCGTAGAACCAATAATTGTGTTAGGGGCCTCATGTGAAGTATATATAGAGAGTGAAGGTAGAAGTGGAAAGGACATCACTTGTGAGGATATTCCTACAAAAAACGTAAAGAAGCAAATATTATTTAAGCATTTATAATTTTCTCCTTTTCAAGTTTTTCTCATCTCTTCTTCAAGATCAATGCCACCACCCTCATCTTCGCTGGAAAATGACGTCGAAAAAGCTCATAACCACAATGAGCCACCACAACCGAAACCCGTTCAAAGAAAGCCTGGTGGTTGGAAGTCCATGCCTTACATTTTAGGTATGTATATCAACACTTTTCCTCTACACACAACATTTTAGATGATGGTAACTTCTATTTGCCTTCTTTTATGGATTCTCAATTTCATAAATTTAACTTCCATGTATTTTTGAAAATATAAACTTACATGTAGGAAATGAATCTTTTGAGAGACTTGCGTCAATTGGGTTGATAGCTAACTTCACTGTGTTTCTAATGACGGTATTCCACATGAACCAAGTATCAGCATCAAACCTAATCAACATTTGGTCAGGAATCACTAATTTTGCCCCTCTCATCGGTGCCTTCATCTCGGATGCCTATGTTGGCAAGTTTTGGGTCATTGCCTTCTCCTCCTTTGCTACTCTAATGGTAATATTCATTAACTTTGCTACCTTACATCAATGGTAATATTATCATTTTGCAACAAATGATATAAGTGTAATATTCCATTTCCGTTTTAGTAAATTTTGGGGTTTGTTATACTTCTATACTTCACGTTATTTACTTGTAAGGTAATTACGTACAACCAGATTAGTTGAGTTTTTTTTTTTAATCAAACAAACAAGTTGTTTGCTAGCCAGGCCAGGGTCATATTAATTAGTACTATTTATTGGTCTAATATCATTTTCGCTAAATTATTGAAGATACTCGTCTAGTCATAATCGTTTTTATTATAACAAACAAGCAATCAAGCATGGATGAAACATGTAAGACAATTATAAAAAAAAAATTACATGTAAAAATTTCATTGTTACCAAATTATTTTATAATTTTTACATATAAACATATGTAGAAGCTGTTAATAAAATTAAAAAAAATAAAAAGAATGCTAAAACCAGTAAAAAAAATTTCGTTTTTTGCAACTTTTTTATTAGAATGGCTTTTATATGTGTTTATACTCTATAGGCAAAAGCTCCAAAATATAATTTATAAATGATCTTTTTATGTAAAAATGAATTTTATATGAGTTTTTTTTTTTACATGATGAAGTAATGGTTCTCACTTTCATGTTGTCTCCGATGAACCTCTCACTTAGGTTATGGGGTGTAAAGACATGAAAAAGGTCATGTCTTCATGTCATGTAGGATGTCACATCACTAAAGTGGTGTCTCAACATTCTTGAGACATGGGTGAGGTGTGGAGACATGGGTGGTGTCTCAAAGTGGTGTCCCAAGGTTTAAAAAAAAAAAGTTCAAGAAAATACATGATTGGAGCATTCTATATGTTCATAGGGGGATGGGGGGACGGGGCTGGTTGAGACGGGGCTAGCGGGGCGGTGTGGGGTTGGGGGACGGGGCAAAATATGGAGGACGGGGGTGTGGTGCCGTCTGTACACCGATGAGCCTTAGGCTATGGGGTGTGGAACCTTTCCCCTTGTCTACGTCATCGCCACATCATCTTCCCCCTTCCCCTCACCCTTCTAGGGGAAATGGTTCCCCCTTCCCTTCTAGGGGAAAGGGCGCCTTGGATCCATGAGAAAGTTTATAAAAGTTATGGTTAAAGTTTATAAAAAGTGTGATTGTGATGGTTTGGTGTGGGGTAAGAAAGAAAAAAGGTTTATATAAATAAAGGTAAAGCTATATATTTTTTTTAAAATGAGCTGTTATCCAACGTTCACAATTCTCAACGGCTACAAATTTCTTGAGAAAAGGGACGGCACCATCGGGGATAATCCACCGAGCTCACCAAGATTGGGTCGGGGGAGGGGGGGGGGGGGGGGGGGGGCGGGGGGCGGTGTTCACTGTCAGGCTCGACGTCCAGGTCAGCTCTCCGCTCACTCTCCCCGTTCCACACCCCTACGTCTTACAATTAGATTTAATGTGTTAAACGTATGACTATGTTAACATTAGAGTAATAATTATTACTCTACTTTATTGTGTTTAGCGCTAACACTAAAGTAATAATTATTACTCTACTTTATTTTTTAGTGCAATTACTGTATCTAAAAATTGTAGAGTAATAACTATTAATTTGGTTTTGTATATGTTCATTAGGTTTATTATTGTAGCGGATCTCACCCATATCATGAAAAGTAAACGTGATGTCATTCCTATCATGATAAAAAGATTATCTGGATTTGTTCTAAAGAAGTAAAATAAGGAGAAAAGTTTAACGTGGTCACCCACTAGGCCACTATATGTGCAAAAAGTGTAACATGAGTTTAATTTGGACTCGTCGTGGCCCATTGAATGTCATGAATGGTGAAAGTGATGCATGCTTTTACTGGTTTTATTTTTATCATTGTCTGGTCGTACAAGTTATAGAAATCTAGATATTTAAGGAGAGATATATAATATTTGATTGTCTGATTCGGACTCAAAACTTGACCTATCTATCATCCGGAGCTCCAAATTTTATTTGCCTTCGATTATGAATTCACCCAACACTGCAAACGGCATATGAATGTTAGATTTATCTAAAGCCTAACTTCCTAATTGTTTGTTGTTTCATTTAGGTTAGTAATATTTAGTTTCAAATATATATGTTTCATTAAGAAATCCATTACTTGTACATTTAGATTTACATTGACAATGACATTCATTTAAAGCTAATATTAAATCATTAACCCTATTGTTTATGTAGGGAATGGTAACCATGACCTTAATAGTGGCATTACCAAAGTTGCACCCACCATCATGTGCACACCAACAAGCCTTACTCAACCAATGTCAAGGTCCAACCACTAGACAATTTGGCTTCTTGGCCTTAGCCCTTGGGTTCCTATCAATAGGCACGGGTGGGATAAGACCTTGTAGTCTGCCTTTTGGCGTGGACCAGTTCGACCCAACCACTGATGAAGGTAGGAAAGGCATCACGAGCTTCTTCAATTGGTATTACACCACCTTCACCATCATCGTGCTCATAGCCATGACCCTTGTGGTCTACATCCAAGACTCAGTCAGTTGGGTCTTAGGGTTCGGTATCCCAACCATTCTCATGGCATGCTCCATTGTGTTGTTCTTTGTGGGTACTAAGATGTACATTTATGTCAAACCCGGAGGTAGTATTTTCTCTGGAATCGCGCAAACACTAGTCGCGGCTTACAAAAAACGTAATCTTGAAGTTGAAAAAGCAAGGCTATATGATCCACCTAATAATAAAGGAACATATGTAGTCCCAAAGTTGCCTCTAACTAATCGGTTTAGGTAACTTATTTAAATTCAAATATTAAATATCTATACTCAATATAACTATATGTATTAAGTTTAACTAACATTAATTATTTTTCATGAACTAATCTAGGTTCTTGAACAAAGCAGCTATAATATTGGATGGTGAAACAAACACAGACGGATTGCGAGTAAGCTATTGGAACTTGGCAAGCATACAACAAGTTGAAGAAGTAAAATGCCTAATAAAAGTTATTCCCATATTACTTTCGGGTATAATATGTTTCACAGCAATAATCCAACAAGGGACATTCACAGTGTCACAAGCCTTAAAAATGGACCGTCATCTAGGTCCACACTTTCAAATACCAGCAGGATCAATAGGTGTCATATCCATGATCACCATTGGGATATGGCTTCCTATCTATGACAGGATCATTGTCCCATCTCTTCGAAAAATCACAAAAATAGAAAGTGGGATAACACTCCTCCAACGTATTGGAATTGGTATCGTTTTTTCTATCTTAGCAATGATTGTTGCGGCATTGGTTGAGAAAAAGAGGCGCGGTTCAGCCACTTATCACAATCGACCAGATGGGCTGGCACCCTTATCGGTCATGTGGCTCGCGCCACAACTTATCTTGATGGCATTTGCCGAGGCATTTAACATTCTCGGGCAATTGGAGTTTTATTATAAAGAGTTCCCGGATGACATGAAAAGTGTGGCTAACGCGATGTTCTTTGTGATGGCTGGGGTCGCAAATTATGTGAGTAGTGCATTAGTTACTACGGTGCATAAGATGACTGGGAAACATGGACGACTGGATTGGTTAACCCCCGATATCAATGCAGGCAAAGTTGATTACTTTTATTATGTGATAGCTGGATTAGGGGTGTTGAATTTGGGCTACTATCTTTTAGTTGCATCTCAATATCAATACAAGGAAAAGATCCATGATATTGTGGAAGAATCCCAGTTGGATATCGAGTTGAATTCATCTAAAATATGAGGTCACTTTGCTTTGTAGAGATCAATACAATATAGTGTATATTATATATAGTATCAAATTGTAATAAAACGAGAGATAAATATGGTTATAGTTATGGTTAATTATTTAGCGTATGCATATTGTGCATCCAAGGTACCCACTAGTTTGGAATTGACCTGATATTGCCTCTTAAAATAGTTAATCATTGGAGACTGATAGAGACATATGATTGATAATCTTATATATCTTTTAATATGTGTGGCATGAGTTGCATGTTTTGGGTCTTCTAGAAGACCAAAAGTACTCTGAAAAGTAAAAAAGTTGCAATCCCTACTCAACACATAATAAAAGGTAATTAGGATTCATACACCATTTATCTAGGATTTATACACCCTGACCCACATCACATACCAATAAAAGGCTGCCACATACCCCAGAATGTGATGTCACAACCCCAGAATGTGACGTCACATGGTGTATGAATCCCATAACCCTTTTTTTTTTATTTTTTTTAAATTAAGATGATTGAAACTATTTAAAATGAGGGAAGTAGTAAATTACATAGACCGTAGTTTAGCCATTTAATTTGGTTACTATATGTACCAATTAGGGTGTCAAAAAAAGGTGTGTGCATGTGGACTTACGGTTGACAAATTTGTGTAAATCTAAAAGTAGGATTAAAGAGTCTATAAGTTAGCGATTAAAAAAAATCATAGTTTTTACCTATCTTGCACCATGATTGTACATTGAATGCTATGATTCGTAACATCTTCATGAACCACCCAACCCTACTTAATCACACTTGATCCAGTAACCCTTTATATTTTCTTCATTTGCTGCTCGGACAATCCTTCTCGTGACTATTGAATTTCACCCCGATCCTCAAACCCTTTATTTTTAACTTGTTATTAAAATACATCCAAAAATTCAGAGAAAATAAAAATGTTAATTAAGGGTGCATTTGGGCTGAAGAATGTTTTGAAATTGGAATTTGTATAGCCATTAGAATTTGAGGGAAATTAGATCTAAAATTTAAACATTTCAATAAAAATTGTAATCTCAATTCTTTTCAATGTGATTTGTAGGTAAAAAGATTGAATCTATCATCCGGACCCCACCCCGCCTTACCGGCAACCTGACCTGACTGTTAATTTGGTTGTGGATCGCCGTCGCCCACCCCAACCACAACCCCTATGACCCAACCACATCTAGATCCCTCGATCCAACCGCCTTCCTCGACCCCCGCCGCATCGAAACAACCTGTGCTAACCGCATGCCTCAACCGTGGCCTCCACGACTCGAACCTCGAACCCAGATCGCGCACTGTTGACCCCAAACTGCCTACCTAAACCTACCCTTGTCTTCTGACCTGAGCAACCCCTTCCAGATCCGACACTTATGACTCCACTGACCCTACCGTATCCATCACTTCTTACTCGACCACTAACCAAACCCAAGCCAATATGGGACATCGACTTTGACCCGACTAGCTAACCCAACCCCAAATGACATCAACCAAAATCCGTTGAACTGACTTGATCCACTCAACCGATCAACCCCTAGTCCACGCCTTGCACTGTCATCTCGAACCGATCAGAATCGACTTTAAGACACTAAAGTGACCTAAGCTATTGGCCTGAACCGACCTACAAACACTGAACTGACCTTGAACTATTGACCCCTAAATTGACATGTGTTTATAAATTTAAGACTTGATTCTTTGTAACACCGATGGGTGCAGTTGCCCTAAATTTAAGACTTGATTTCATGTAAAAATCGACTAGAGTTGACAAATAATTATATACACTCTTGGCCACGTAAGTATTTGACGTCGTTAGCAGAGACACGAAGTTTAACAAAACTTGGGATTAACGGCCTAGACTATCTTGTAAGATTTCTTTATGGAAGGATATCCTGAAAATTATCATCCAACTTTGCCCATTTGTAGTTTTTTTTCTTTGAAAAAAAAAAAACTTTCTATTACTAATTTACCCTTGTCAAATTTCCTTATAACTTCCCATTCAAATCCCTTACTAACTAAACACATGAACAATTGAATTGAGATTCCAATCCAACAAATTGTGCGAACCAAACATCTTAGAGTTGAGATTCAAATTCCAATTTAATTAAACTTTAATGAATTCCGACAAGCTAAACGCACACTAATTTTTGTAACAAACTAACAATTTATATCTTTGAAGATGCTTACCACTATCATAATGCAAAAACTTTACAAAGGGACTTCGCCAACTCGTTCACAAGTTCGAATCTAGTCATTGCATTCAACTATTATCTGCTAAAGACTAAGGGGCCAGTATTTATGTAACACCCCAACCGATGGCGGAAACATCGAGGTGTCACGTAGTGACGATTACTCAATAGCTCATGGTACTCAAGTGTAAATTTGAATACATTGATTAAATAATTTATTACATTAAAATGAAATTACAGGATACAATAATTCTAAAGTGACAAGTCTAGCTAAAATACAAAGTAGTCAAGACTGATATATAAAATCCAAAAGCCTAAAAGAAGCGTCTCAAAACAACCTGAAACATGTACGAAAATGATTTGGTCAATACAAAATGTATTGGTGAGCATACCCTGTTAAAATACATATAGTAGAAAAGTGTTTAGCAATTCATGTGCGGTACCATTTGCAATTATGTAATAAGTAATATCCGTTCAAAACCAAACCTGAGAATAATGACTAACACATGACTAACCAACTGAATAATGAATTAACAAGACAATGACCAAGATTCTCTCAACAGAGTCTCAAGGGGTATACCATAGTACTATTTATTGAAAAGCTAGGCCGCCCAACGGTTAATGATTTTGACAAGTCATAGACACACCAATTAACATAAAGCAAACACACATGAGAATTGCATTTAGTAAAAGAAATAGAAACTTGATAGTAAGTACATGAGTCACCCCAAAATAGTAAGACAGTAAAAAGGGGAAAGATATACTCACATTTTGCGAAAGCGATCAAAATCCAAATTAAGCGGTCGTGAGCTAAGTAATGGGAATTCCAAAGAATTCAACCTATAATGTATAAGAATACTAATAAGGGAATGTCTACAAAGTCTACGGTATCTAGGGTCTAAGGCATTAGGGTTTGCTAAGTCGATTTGGGGAATTAGAGTTTTTATGATAAGTCGAATTACTATAAACGTTGTATATTAAAAATAATATACTAAAGTTTGTAATTAGGATTTAAGTAGTATAATTATTACCAACTGAATATTTAGGTCAACGTATGTTTAAATAATTAATACAAAATAATTTAGTTTATTACTTTACCTAATTATTGTAAATAAATACAATAATCATAAATTTTGGAACAAATATTTATGAGTTACACAATGATCCCACAAATTGTAATTAAGATTTTCAAACATAGAATTATTTCTATTTTATAGGAAAAGTATTTATAAAATAGATATTTAATAGTATAAATATATAAATTATTAATTATGTATAATTAAACATAAATAAGACTAATAATTCAAGACATGATCCAAAAATGCTATTTTTATAGAAAATGGATGTTTCCTGATGTAAATTAATGAAAATAATTTTCCCATAATTTTTATAAACTTAATTATATTTAAAACTGATTTAATGAGATTAAATCATGTTTAAATGATTAAAAATAGGAAAATTAATAAAAATGAATGTTTTCTGAACCAAATATTTTTATTTCAGTTCGTAATGATTAGAAATAATTTCCCAAAAAGTTTGAGATTAAAATCATTAAAAATGAATTTTTTATCCACTAAATACGATTAAAACAAATAAATTCAATAAAAATATAAAAACAAGACATTTTCCAGAAAATAAAAGTGTGGTAATTTTCTTTATGGTGTCAAGAACCTACACCTAAATTTTCATAATTTTTGGACAAAGAATGGATTTATTATGAATATTTCAAAGTCTATATATTATATATATTTAAAGGAAACTAGTGGGTTACAACACCCGCGCTTCGCGGCGGGAGCGGACAAAAACTTAAAAAGAAAATGGAAACCTAGACGTGATCGAAAAAATCATACTAATCTGTTTACAACTTATAAAATGAATAAACGAAGAACCAAACAGAATAAAAAAGAACCAGAAATTAAATCATTTATTAGGTTAAACGCTAACCAGATTTTCTAAATTATTATTTTGTATTGTATCGATGTATAGAAGTAATCATGTTCAATAATATAGTTGGTTGTTAAATTACTATAAGTAAAACCATAAGAAATATCTAGTACATCAAGTTAGTTAAATCTCAATATATAGGGTTTTTAACATAAACCTTTAACTTTGTACTTTGAAAACAATAAACCAAATATATGTCCCTCTTGACACATCACCCAATCTTTCCTCGTTTTCCTTTTCCACAAAGTTTTATTTCTTTTACTTTTTACCTTACTTTTACTGCTCAAATAGTAAATTAATAAGTACAATAATCTATTTCTAAAGATGGTTTTCAAAAACCATTTGCATAAACAAATGCTTTACTTGTAGATCTCTACATTTCAATCTCAATCTCTTTACCGAAACCAGCACCACCATCACATAGTTGTCATATCCACCAATCACCTTGCAACCAACACTACACACTCAACACCGCCGGGACTACACCACCACCAAGCTGATATGAAACGGTCATACCGTAAAGAAAAACCTCCGCCGAGCCTTAGCTTTGTTGACGGAAAGTTAACCTTTACCGTCGAATCTGTTTTGGACAGCCTCGACGCAGCAGATTGTCTCTGTGGGGAAACAGGACATGCAGATGAAAAGGGTTAGCCGAAGTCTTCGCCGTCAGTTTCTCGATCTATGTAATCAGTCGGAGGAGGAGGCCAGCCGGAGGCCATGGCCGCCTCCTCTCTGTCACCTTGCTCTATTTCTTTTTCCTGCGTCTTTGTCGCTCGATCATGGGGTTCTAAATGTTGGCTTTTGTGCAGGTGAAGAGAAAGAATATCTGAAATTACCAAAGTAGACACGGCTCTCTTCAGCCGGTGCACCATAACACCAACCGAATGGAGGAGGTGTAACACCCCGAAATCTTGTTTCACCTAAATACGCCATTAGGCGTAATTGATAAAGTATCGAAAGCGAATTTAGCGGTGGATGTTTTAGTCAACGGATAAAAACGAGACTAAAACCCACTACAAGATACTAATCTAGTTAATGTTATAATCTAAAAGCAAACCGAGACCAAAACTTGAGGGACCATTGTTGCCAAATGACAAAGTGAGTTTTATTAATAATAATAAAACAATGAAAACACACACAAAGTTTGTGTGTGTCGTGTGATGATCAGGAGATCATCTCCTCCAACAACCAAAACCCTAAACCTCAAGAACAAGCTCAATCCAAGCCAAATCAAAGGGTTTTTCAATGCATTAGCAAGAAAGGGATCATCTAAGGCCTAATGAACATCAAGGTACCTTTAATTCGTGTTGAATTTGAGGTTAAACTCGTTTTTAATTTGGGTCAAAATCTAGGGTTTTGACTAAAACGTGGATTTATGAGTTGTTAGAGGTTTCTCTAGCTTTAGGGAGCCTCAACTAGGTATAATTCGGGTATGAATCACATTCTACATGTGCATTTGATTTTGACCATATGATTATGTGAATATGTAAGAATTGGGGTTTAACTTCTAGGTTGAAACCCCACATGATTAGTAGTTTTGGGTGACTCTTAGGAGTTGACATAATGATCAAATTAGATGAAATGCCTAAATATCATGTTATGTTGATAATTAGATACGTGGGTATATTTTGGTTAAAGTTAGATTCTTGAAATCAAGTATTTTGGGTGGATGCACACCAGGTGTTTGATGAAATGCCTCAATAGTCTTGTTTGCAAATTGAGGTGATAACTTGATTTGGGTAATCATGGAATTACCTGTATATAAAACGTGAAACACATGTTTAAAATATGAATCACACCATACATGAAAAGTTTAGCCAAATGATAATTGGGAAAACGAAATAATGGTGTGAATAAACTCATGAGATGTGTTAGTTATTGGATATGATGACTAACTTAAATAATCTTATGAGTATAGTGAAGGTTGATCTTGTCAAGCTAGGTGCAAGCTTGAATGGAATGGATCAAAGAACAAGACGGATCAAGCGAATATGAGCCTAAAGTGCAAGTAAATGGGAATGAATACAAGTAAGTTTTACTTACACCAATGTACTATAACATAGCTTAATTGTTGTGACATTAGTCTTAAATCTTGAATGTGTGATAAAGATAAACCCCAAGGGGTAGAAGCTATTAATGGGTCGCCTTATGTGCACTCAATATAAAACGTGGTTTATGACCTTAATCAAGACAATGCGTTATAACCAAATGGTGAAATCCATCAAACGGGTCAATAAATAAAGATATGTGAAAATGATGTTTTAATCTAAATGAAAGCATTTGAATGAAGCCGTTAAGCATGGTGTTAAATGGGTCAAGTTAGTGTCACTTGAACCATAATAAAAACTTGGGTAACATAGTATCATAAACTATGGGTCTAAACGGGTCATATGGTGAATTCATCATCATTTGAGTCCAACACTTGATGCTTGTTTTCCAAGCATTAAGATTCTTGAGGTTAACGGATCAAATGGCAAGGTATTATCATTTGAGTTCCGAGAAGTTAATGTGTCTATCTAGAAAGCACGCAGGTAAACGCACTCACGTATGCTTGCTTGATGCTAAGAATCATGGAGGAGGAGCACAAGGTATGAATATGGAACACGGGCACCCGGTAAGTCCGTAGTCAAATAAACGCCTTCGGGCGAAGCAACATAGGTGATAAAGTACCCCCATGAAGTGTGGGTGCAAATCAAGTAAGTTATTTCCATAACTATGTCTAATGCGCGCTAAGGCGCTTAGAATCGACCACATTAGAACAATCTTGAGAAATGTTGAGAATCTAAGTCCGTATGGGCTTAGAAGTTTTTAAACAAGTCATTGAGTCCAAAACAATGGGTTTCAATCAAGAAGTGTCGCCACGAATGGCTAAATCGAAAGATTTGGCTAGGAGGGGCATTTTGGGAAATTATAAAGATTTACTAAAGGATAAATCTAATAATCGGAATCATAACGAACAAATCGGACAAACACTTTAGTTGATCAAGTGTATAATGACTTGACAACATGAACTAGATGCATTGCGCATGGTCAAATGGTGTTTGGATAAGTTAAATGTCTAAATGGGTCAAATTGGGTAAAAGTCGCCATAAACATTCAAAACTAAGAACCGGATCATGGCGACATAAACCGGACCATAATTTCAGTCAAGCAAAGGTTTATTTAGTCGGCGAGTCATTACTTAGGCTTCGGGAATCATCAAATGCGGTTGCGACATGATTCCCATGCTTAAAAATCACCAAATTCACATCAGAAGCTTCGAGCGGCCGCTCACAGAGACCGAGCGGCCGCGCGCTTTGACCTGCACGTCAGCATGAACTTTAAAATTGCGTATAAAATCGTAGAAAAATCGTTAGGAGGGGTTCTTTATATGCCTGAAAAGCTCTCGGAGCGTAGAACAATTCTTCTTTGAAAGTCAAAGTCGGATTTTGGGTTTTAGAAGGGGTAAAAGCGATCCGAACAGCTGCTGCGCAAAAGTTGCAGCAGTTTGTTCTCCTGATAAAGGGCCGTTTGGCCTGGTTCGTTCCGTTTCGACGTGTAACGACTATCGTACTAGTTTAAATGTATCATTGACAACCCACTAACCATTCCTTGTGTAATGGTGCTAGGTAAACATGTGATGGAAGTCCCGGAGCAAGGATCAAGCCGCGATAAGAGCCGAACACGCCCGAACACTCATCAAGCTTCCGCACTAGAATTCAAGGAACTCCCGTTAAAACGTTAAATGTTAGAGTATGTTTTAACTACTAAAATGTAAAAATTTGTGGGAATCAAACATGTATTTGATCTTAATGGTTTGAGTTTATAATAAATATCAAAGTTTTAATCGGGAGTGGTTTAAGTAAGGTCAGAACCCGTAAGATTAGACGTTAATCACGTGATTACGGGTTAGGGTCTTACAAGTGGTATCAGAGCCATAGGTTTGAGGGATCCGAGTGTCGGGAAGGATACTTGGACTCAAACCATGCGCTCAAAGTGTTGAAGGGTGTTCGGTTCGAGACTTGATCGAGGAATCCGGTAAGTAATACCTATAATGAACATCCGTTTTGATCGGAAATTGTTATAGGTAATCAATAGTGATATCGTGTAGATACACGCTATCTCAAAAGCTTGATAAGGAAATGGTTAGGTACTCATGGGGCCTATCCAAAAGATTGATTCGGGCAACGAAAATCTCGTATAACAAGAATTCTAACATCACTATTGCAGTGATGCATACTAATACTGAAATGTCATGTTACTAATTAATTGAAATTATAAATGTGACAGGGATGATAACATCTTATTTGATCGAGGGAGGATCAAATGATTCACCAAACGAGGTTGTAGAGTTTTCGGGAGCACGGCTGATAGCATGCTCACCAAGGACCAAGTCAAGTAACGACTCGGGCTAATGGATCAGTAACGAAAGGGAACACGGGAGCAAGTATCAAACAGGTACATGCTCGAAACCATAGTAGGTGCATTAGTATGCAATTATCACATGAAGAGTGGTAATTGCATATGCAAGCAATAGGAAAAATGTGAAAGGTGCATAGTTCACGATAATGAACGATCAATGCACAAGCTTAACTTGAACATCGAGACCGGGTTGGGGGTAATCATCCCAAACTAATGTTTAGAAAGACGTTGTGATCATACCAATGAGTGTGATCACACAAAGCTTATTAAATTGAAAACACAACGCTTTTCTTAATGAATAAAGGTAAAAACCTAACGTTGAATAATTTATCAAGGAAGGGTTTTACCAAATAAAATAGGGGGCACAAGCATGAGCTGAAAATTTGCTTGCATAGGGTGTGATGCCTTAATTATAATAAGTCTGTGCGTACCATATGCGAATTACTTACCCTGGCCAGGTAAGTGTTAAACATATGATACCATGGGTTTCTTATGATTAATACATGTACAACCTATGTGACAAAGGCTTAGTAAGTGTCAGGTGCCGGGGGATTTTGAACGTAGTCCACTGTCTAACACGGCAGGGATGCGAACCATGCAAGACCTTGAGCGAGGCACCAGCTAATACGCTGGGCTAGCAAAGAGGACAACAAACTGGAGCGTTTGGACGTAGTCCACTGTCTAACATGGCAGGGATGCGAACCATGCAAGACCTTGAGCGAGGCACCAGCTTATACGCTGGGCTAGCAAAACAGGCAATATACGATACAAGTTATCCTGGGTTAATACAAGAATTGACTTGAACCTTAATCAAGGTTTAGTCATAAAGAGATTCAGTTTGGAAATAGACTTGAACCTTAATCAGGGTTGAGTCATAAATAGATTTAGCTTGAAAACAGACTTGAACCTTAATCAAGGTTAAGTCATAATTAAACTCGGACTTTTATAGAAGGTTAAATTCGTAAAGAGGGACTTGAACCTTAATCAAGGGTTGAGTCATAATCACATTTGGGTAAGTCGTGAATCTCCGGATTATAACATAAACAGCGGGATTGGGCCGTGATAAATCAGTAATTCTTTCAACCCTCGGGTTAAGGATGAAAAAGGGTGTAAACTACAATAACATCAGATTGTATCGTTGGTACAATTTAAAGCAAATTATGATAACAGTCGGATTGTGTAGTTATTACAATCTGATGCACACCGTGATAATAAGAGATTAGTCGATACAAATACGTTGTAATGACGAATCAACACCGTGTTTTATGAAAAGAAAACCGACCTCAATTTATAGTAAGATCGGTAATCATCAAAAGGACTTTTAGAAACTAAGCGTTCTATATATATAAACGATTTGAAGTCTAAAACTCAAAAGTCTTTAAACAGGTCGGTTGGGGCAATGACCACCAATCGAGTTAGCAAAACGGGAATTTGGGTAAACCAAATAAATGGCAAATTCTTAAAGTAAGGATTGGCCAAAGAAAGGAAAATGTTAGTGTAAAGCAAGGTTTGTTTATAATATTATAGCAAACCAAAAAGAAACAAGGATTGGATTCGGGGGGTGAATCCAAGAAGCTAGAAAACGGCTATGTTAAAAAGTCGGGCTAGTCTTGAAAGTCAAAGTCGGATTTTGGGTTTTAGAAGGGGTAAAAGCGATCCGAACAGCTGCTGCGCAAAAGTTGCAGCAGTTTGTTCTCCTGATAAAGGGCCGTTTGGCCTGGTTCGTTCCGTTTCGACGTGTAACGACTATCGTACTAGTTTAAATGTATCATTGACAACCCAATAACCATTCCTTGTGTAATGGTGCTAGGTAAACATGTGATGGAAGTCCCGGAGCAAGGATCAAGCCGCGATAAGAGCCGAACACGCCCGAACACTCATCAAGCTTCCGCACTAGAATTCAAGGAACTCCCGTTAAAACGTTAAATGTTAGAGTATGTTTTAACTACTAAAATGTAAAAATTTGTGGGAATCAAACATGTATTTGATCTTAATGGTTTGAGTTTATAATAAATATCAAAGTTTTAATCGGGAGTGGTTTAAGTAAGGTCAGAACCCGTAAGATTAGACGTTAATCACGTGATTACGGGTTAGGGTCTTACAGGAGGAGGCCGGTCGGAAGCCATGTTTGGCTCCTCTTTCTCTTTCTTGCGTTTGTCCCCCTCATCATCTTTAGTCTGTGTGAGGGTTTTGTAAATGGCTTTATGGAGGAGGAATACAGAGCAACGGAGTAGGAATACAAAGCAACGTAAAAGATGACCAAAATACCCTCGTCAAAAACGAATTTTACAAAGATGGCATAGGTGCATGTTAGCATAAGGCGGCTATTCAAATCATCCTCGTTAAATATATAGATAATAAGAAAATGAAAAGTAAAAAGGAAATAGCACAAAAAAATACCAAATCGCGTCCAAAGGGACTCGAACCCGTGCCCTTTTCTACATATGTTACATGCCTAACCACTAGACCAAGCAACCAAGTTGTTCTTTTTTTTTTAGAAAGAAAGTAATATAAACTTTGTTTCTAAAGCATCATCTTCCCCAAATTGATTCAACCAAGAACCCTAACCCTACCCTAAGATTTAATTGACCATCAATTCACATCTGTTACGAACTATGATGATGGGGCTTTTACTCATGAACAAAAATCGAGTATAATGGCACAAAGAAACCGTACTTACAACATGATTACTAGCCGAACTCGAAGAACAGAGAAGCAAAACTTGGTGTCGATTTGCAGAGCAATCTGGACAGGTTTGAATGTTTTATTGTTGGTTTAGAATGTATAAGGGCTGGTTAATGATTCGAAATAATCAATTTATAAGATTATTTGATGAAGACAAATGTTTGGCTTGATTAAAAAAACGACGGTTACGTTGATGGAACTTAATGTCCATTAAAACTTGAGCAAAAAAAACGCATGATTATGAATGTATTCAGCCAAGAATGATTAGGAAGATCAATCCCACAATTAATTGCATTAAAACCGGGGTTTAACGCCTGAACGGTTAGATAACATTCGCCGGAATGGTGCCGGAATAATACTCGCCGACCGGAACTTACCGCCGGAAAAAAAACGAACGGGATAGGAGGGAAGAAGGTATTTGGAATTTTTTAACTTTCCAATATTGGCACTTTTAGTCCCTCCCTATATAACTAGGTTAGTTTTGAATATTATTTTGATTAACTTTTCCTTTTAAAACTTAATCAAACTAACCAATTTTAACTTTATGATTGTCAAAACTTTTTAAACTTTATTTATCACATAACTTAATAAGTTCATGGTTTTTTTTTTTTTTTTTTAACTAAACTTTAGACGTTTAAATTTACGATTTAAAAGTAACTCACGTTTTAATAACTTCGACAACGTTGAAAAGTATACGGGCTAAATTTGACAATTGATTAAAGATGAAGGTGACGGATGTCACAATTTAGATAGTACTAATGGGAAACCATGCGTTACTGCGCATCGACAATTTACAGCGCAATACTCGTTCCTGTTAGTTTATCAACCCTCTATTATGTAGTACTTTTCTTAGTAGTTTTATTCGAACAATTTATTGTCATAAAAATATAACCATATTCGGTAAAGATATAAGTACGCAGTTATCCATCTAGGACATACCACTATATATATATATATATATATATATATATATATATATATATATATATAACTTATACGTTGCAGATCAATCTAGTATGTACCACTATATATATATATATATATATATAACTTATACGATGCAACACATATTACGACGCCACGGCGAAATGCGGTCAAATACTAGTTACCTTAAAAATTCATGTTCGAATCTATGTCGGTGATAATTTATATGATAAACATTGAGGTGTTGTGCAATGTGCTGATTGTTGTTGTACTTTGTGTCTGTGGTGTTGTACCTTGATTTGATATTTAAATCCTACCTCTCTCTACTTTTTGCTTTTGATCTGCATCACTCTCTTGCCGGTCATGTGACAACCATCACCTGCGTTTTTCTTCAAGTTGTCAATTCTAGTCCTTGTACTTTCTATCATTTTTTTAATTTATTAGAAGTTTTAATTTAATTTATGATAATCATTGAATTTTTCTTTTAATTGTGTTTCAATAATAAATTACCTTTTTAATTAGAAATTTATTATGTCTTAAAGCTAATTAAGTTATGAATATAAAACTAAAGAGTGTAAATGCTCCCATTCATGAGCCATTAGTGCACCTTCATAAGTTTCATTATACCTTGATTATTTCATTTGTTATAAATTGTAACAAACATTAGTTGAAACAATAGGTGTTCCTCATTCTAAAATTTCATAAATTTTTATTCATCTTGACTTTGCCATATTTTTGAGAGTATGTGTCTAAGAAGCATCCATTCGATTAAATCAAGATGTATCGTAATATCCTCTTCAATTCTCACTTCGTGATACTCCAAACAAAAATCAAAGGCTATCAATTATCAATTATCAATGACGTTGACGCTTGAGTATGCGTTTGTAGAGCTTGGAACTTCCATCTACGGATTCAACCTCAATTCTAATCTGTTTTGGGTAATTTCGAGTCTAATTTTATTTATTTCTTATCTACTACAAAAGCCCTCTATCAATTTTTTGATAAAGGGAAATTGATTTTCAATGTGACAAATCAAGTTCTATGGTTCATACAATAATTTTGGGATTTTAGGGCTTTAAAACCTATTCTAGAACTAGCCTTTAAACATTGTAACTCATATTATTTAGTGACTTTATTGTTGATTTGGTTTTAGCCATGCTTGTGAAAAGATTTTTGAAATTTATTCATGTTTTATACTAATTTAAGCTATTTTTATTCTATAAAATTCAAATGGTAATTCTATAACTAAAATATTGTTATATAATCAAAATTCTATAAATTTTGGTTAACATTGTTATTTTAGTACTTTATACATAATCTATATTATACTTATGTATGTATAATTTTATACACCTCATGTAATTTATATATATATATATACATATATATACACGTGCGTCTAGACTTTTGATAGTTATTTAATTTACAAAACAATAATAGTCTTACACGCATTTTTTATTCATTTTCTCATATTCACTATTCTAATTATATATAAATATTTATTTGCATCGCATTGTATGAGTTGTGATATTTACTTATTCAAATATATAATTTGACACTTTCATACTCATACTATCGGTTGATGTTTAATGCTTTAGATATATTTTACATACACATAAACTATATATTACATTATATTTTGTTATATTCCAATTCTAGACAACTTCATTTATTATTATAATAATAATAATCATCATCATTTGATTATATTTTAATCCAATCTATAACCTATACATATATGCTTATATATATTTATTCCATGATAAATATGATGTAAACATATCAAATTTTATTTGATCGAATCATTATTTACTCTTACCATTTTATATAAATACGAATTGGAATATATATTTTTCTTACGTTATAGTATCTAGACATTTTAGAGTCCTAAACTAAATCCCTAAACATATATGAACCTAGAGATCTCCAAGTCATTCTAGATTTTATTCTATTATTTATACATATAATTTTCATTCTGTTAGGGTAATTTTTGGAGTTACCCAAACCGCTACAACTTGTGCTAGTCGTACTTTTTATTCTTCGCAACAAGTGAGTATATCTTTCCCCTTTTTCATGTTTTACACTTTTGGGGTGACTCATGTACACTTATTACTTCACTCACTTAATCATGGTTTATTCTATATTCACAATCGCAATTCTTGTATGTGTTTTACTTGTTGATTCGCTGATAGTGTGTACTTATGACCTGAATCATTAACCGTTTTGCGGCCTAGCATAGCAATAAATAGTACTTGATTATTGTTATGTGTGAACGATTATTCATCGCCTACTATGAGCGAATACTATAAATATGTGACTCTTGATTCTATGAACAAAGGTTTGATTTTAGGTAGCATTTGTACATAGCTTGAACACTAAATTGTAGACAGTATAACACGTGAATTGCGAAACTTTTTCTCTACTATATGTATTCAAACAGGGTATGCTCACCAATACATTTTTGTATTGACATATACTATTTTCGTACATGTTTCAGATTATTTATGAGATGACTTTTAAGCTTTTGGAATTTTTACTTAGATTTTGGATTCATTGTATTTCAGTTTTAGTTGTCGCTTTAGAATATTTGTATCTTATATTTTCCTTTCAATGTAATAAACTACTTAATCAATATATCAAAATTTACACTTTTAGTCCATGAGCTATTGAACAATCGTCACTACGTGACACCTCGATGTTTCTGCCATCGGTTGGGGTGTTACAGGTCAACTGATGTTTCTTGTTGTCATCTTGGACTACTGATTATCACGGTGAGGTACTTTGCTTTTTTAATCCGGTAAAGGTTAGGGTTTCAAGTTTGTTTATGTTATGGTTTCCGGTTTAGTAACGGGTTTAGGGCTGTAAATGAACCAAACGAACACGAACAAGGTCTTGTTCGTGTTCGTTTGTTAAGAAAATAACGTGTTCACGAACACTTATCGAACGAGATTTCATGTTTGTGTTTGTTTGTTAAGGAAATAGCGTGTTCACGAACTGTTCATGAACACTTATCAAACGAGATTTTATGTTCGTGTGCATTTTCTAAGGAGATGAACGTGTTCGTTTATGTATATTTGTTAAATTTAGGTATATATTGGAAAAAAAAAGCAAAAACAAACAAACACGAATAAATGTAAACGAACACAAACAAACATTCATGAACAAAACTGGGGACAAAGAAACACATATTAAATTTCAAATAAAATCAGTATTTTTTTATCACATACATTGTCCCCAAAATATACTAACTTAATTACCTAAACATACTTGACATAATGTTGATCACATAATTACCATACATAATGTCTCATAAAAACATGAAATTATCATATTAAACACGAAATCCTTAATTAATCTACCCAAAATAATAGTTAATCAAAATAGATGAAGTAATATTAATATGTGATACAGTAATATATATTAAATAATCTACCATTGGAAAATTTGAAGTACTTAAATTAAAAAAAAAAACTTAAAAACTCTAGTGAACTATCAAACCAAACAAACATAAACGACCATGTGACAGACGTTCACGAATATAAATGAACGAACGCGACATATGTTCATGTTTGTTTGTTTAACAAAACGAGCATAATTTCTTGTTTGTGTTCGTTCATTTATTAAACGAATGAACACAAACGAACTTCCCGCCAAACAATTCACGAACTGTTTGTTGAACGTTTGGTTTGTTTACAGCCCTATCCGGTTACATGATGTTAACCCTTTGGGATTTTCTTATCACTGGTTGTTTTTGGTTTTCTCTTTGGTTTTACTTTTGTTGACGGATCGGCGATTGTTTTGGGTTTTGATTTCCGGTTACATAATGATTAACCTTTTGGGATTTTCTTTCAACGGTTGTTTTTGGTACGTCCATTGACACGTCATTTAATCTTTAATCGATTAAAAAAAGACACAATGATATAACATAATTTCCAAAAACTACAACCTAAAAAAACGAAAACCTAAAAATTAATGTCGTAGGGTTTGATGAGACGGTTCTAATGCCGCTTGAATGAGTTCAATCGGGGTCCGTTTAATATCTTTTCCGCGACTTCCTATTTTTCTTTCACTGTGTATTTGACCCTTACCCTCGATAGAAAACCATAAACATGAATATAGGTAATGATGATGTTGATTAATGCTGGTTAGGTTCGGGGTTGGACTGATTTCAATTAAATCTAAATGAAAACATATTAGAAACACTAAAAGTTTTGGCCATTAACAAAAAAACAAATTATCCATGACTCCTTAGTCTAGTGGTATGGTGTTCCCCCTTATAAATGTGAGTTGTAGGTTCAAATCCTTGCAAATGCAAGGTTTGAAAAAAATAAGGTGGAATAAAAATTTGCCATTAAAAAAAACAAAAAACAAACAAAAAATCATAGTAATTATGAAAATGTGTGTGCAACAATAGTGCCAGTAACAAAAGTATTTAAAGGTTAAAACTAATATATTAAAAAATAAAATCCGAAAAAGGGAAACCTGTCACACCCTCAAAATCCACTTGCGGAGTTTTACCGCGAGGCGCATGACAAACCAGGATCCAAACCAACGATCACAATAAACAAGTCTAAATGAATATAAATGCAATTTCAAAACATAGTTTAAAATCCCGTTTACAGCGGAAGCTTATTCAAAACAGTATCTCAACAGTGAAACAATAGTTCAACGTTTATAAGACCATGCAACCCTAGTTAGACGCCGTGCAGACGCGTGCGCCCTAGTCCAGTCGTGCTACCTTAGCGACCTGAGAAAACATGTAAAAGTTTACGTCAGCACAAAAATGCTGGTGAGTTTACAGGTTTTGTATCCAAGTACCAAGTCAACCTGTCCATACTATAACAAATCGAAAACCAGTGTACGCTAGCTAGGCGTATGTTTTGTTACTACCACGATTGGAAAACCATTACTAACTCGAATACCAGATGTTGTGCCCGTAAAGTAAACCAGTTGTTCCTGTTGTTCCTGTTTGAGACAATATGCACTCGCCCGGCCCTCCAAGCCGACGAGCGGGGTTGGTCACTCCCAATAGCGCTATTCACATTTCCCCGTTGTGCAAACCCGCACATTCATGGTTCCCCCCGGGACTTCCAAAGATCGTGTAGTACACAATAGAAACCCATAGTATGACAGTAGTTACCAAATAATCGTTTTAACACATGTTTTCTCCCCCGAAAATGTGAAACCAGTTTAAAAGAGGGGCCGTAAACTCACCTTAAGTTGCGTTACTCCTTAACCCGAGTAAACTCAGCTGCTATGCTAGTCCCGTAAAGCGGCGACCTAACATATGACAGTTACAAGTACTTAGACTAATAACCCGCAGGTTAATTAGTCCCTAGATGTCCAGACCATAACCAAGTTCGTTTGAAAACACCGTGACTGTTTAACTGACCCAAAGTACAAGACTCGACATCCCATTGGTGACCCGAGACCTCCCGTGTTATGTTTACGCTCTCAAACATGAAATCATGCAATCACACTTAACATACGTTAACGCACAACAAGTTATAGCACATAGTTCACGTATCGCCGAATTACATCCAAACATATGTTACCAAGTTATTAGATATGTTACGGGGTTCCTAGCATGTTACTATATGTCAAATCGGGTCTCGGAATGCTAATTTACACTTACAGCAGCAGTACACGCGATTAGGAAAAGTAAACTAGCAATTAGGGCTGATTGCATGTAAAAACTAGCAATCAGGGCTACTCGCATTTAAAAACTAGCGATTAGGCCCTAATCGCATGTAAAACTGGCGATTGGCCTCCTAATCGCCTCTAACATAGGCGATTAGGATTGCTAATCGCCTGTAACCTTGCTGTTCCAGTTTTTCGCGCGTTTAACGCTCCAAATCAGATCCAGAACGTGTGTAACTACCCAATATCATCCCAAACACTATTCTAAACATGTTTCAACTAAAACCCTTCGTTTTGCCTCGTATTATCAGCCCTGCATGCAATCACGTAATCCAAACACCATTCACATAGCATGCAATCATCATACTAACATGCGTAACTATAACCCTAATATTCAATTCCCAGATTTTATCATCATAATATCATTATTATTCTGATCTAACAATAATAACATATCATTCATTCACCTTGAATCATAAAAACCCTAGCTTTCTAATCATAAACACACAAAACACATGTATACTAGTTAGAATCCGATTAACAACCCTTATTAACGATTTTCAGAAAGCTTTTTCGTTTTAGAACAGGTCTGGACCATTAGGGATTGATTAAAAACGTTTATAAAGATTCATGGATGGAAACCAAACCTTAGGATTATGAAAGAATGATGGATTATGCTTGAATCCTTGTGTTTTGATCAAAAATCGCGTTCCAGAGGTTGTGTGTGTGTTGGGGCAGGTTATGGGACGACTAGGGTTTGTATAATAAAGTTTATGAGGTCAAGTAGGGTATTTATAGTCGTTTTTAGTCGTCCAGCATGTAACATGCGATTATGCAGCTTTACACGCGATCAGGAAGCCTAATCGCATGTAAGTTCATGCGATTGGGGCCTAATCGCATGAACAGTCATGCGATCAGTCCCCTACTCGCCCCATATGATGCCTACTCGCCTCCCTTATGGGCGATTAGGCTTCCCTAATCGCCTATAGGGGCTGGTTTGGTGCGTTTTGTGCGTTAAACCCCGTTTTAACATATGTTAACACATATTCACATACCGACAAGTCACATAATGATTGTAAACACATAACACATGTAAATACGCATATTCCCCCTCGTTCACCAATTCCTGGGACTCGAGACTCGTATGTTCCGTATGCCCTGACGATCCTACAAATCGTCACCGTTTGTACACTTGGTTAAGGACCGACATCTAATGAACCTCTAGACCAACATCCAATGATCCTCTAGACTAAACCGATAGTTCCCGAACCATAACCCGACTTAACTAACCCAGTTAAGTATAATATACGCATGACTCGCTAAGGTAGACTTTCATCTAGACAACGTTGTTAACCAGAATTTGCCGGGTGTCACAAAACCCATAATTAATAAAATAATCTTTGTGAAACTCATGATTAATAAAATAATAATTTCCCAAGTAGAAAGTTATAAACGGACAAATGCAAGATTTGGATTCAAATCCTTACGAATGCAAGGTTAGATGAAAATAAGGTGGAATAAAAATTTGCCGTTAAAAAAAACAAAAAACAAACAAAAAATCATAATAATTATAAAAATGTGTGTGCAACAATAGTGCCAATAACAAAAGTATTTAAAGGTTAAAACTAATACTAAAAAATAAAATCCGAAAAGGGAAACCCGCGATTAATAAAATAATCCTTAAGAAACCCACGATTAATAAAATAATAATTTTCCAAAGTAGAAAGTTATAAATGGACAAATGCACCAATTGAGATTTACAACTGTTCACACAATTAGAAACTAGTATTATACCCGTCCGCTGGGACGGGTTCTGAAATTTACAACATTCAAACTACATGTAGATCTTAACTTAAATTTCGTTATTTATTAGGCATAATTTAACATCTCTGTTTTGTTGTATATACACCATAATAAATTTTTAAGGATCACAACAAATGATAAAGAAATAACAACAAACATAGAAAATGAATTATTGTCTTATTACAGCACAATCAAATTTACAATATTCAAACTACACGTACATGCTAACTTAAATTTTATTATTTAGTAGTCACGATTTAACATCTTTGCTTCGTTCTATATACACCGAGTTTAAGGAAAACAATAAACGGTAAGAAATAGCAACAAATATATAAAACGAATTGTTTTCTTATTACAACGCAATGTAAATGGACCGATTTAAAAAAAAAAGAGTTAATCACATGCAATTAGTGATGAATGTAATGGAGTGTGACAAAAATGAAGTGACACAATACTATTGGGGTGTGATAGTGTCACCCTCCACCCCCATCCACCCTAATGCCAAGGCTAAGACCATGTGTAGTGTGGGTGAAAAATTTAGACCCCATTTTTTGATTGTTTCACATGGCAGCTGAGTTAGCATGGTGTTTGAATTCAAAACGTGGTGTAGTGTGGTGGGGTGGGGTGGGGTGGGGGGGGGGGATTTAAGGGCCCTTTTTATGATTGGTTGTTTATTTTATTATTTTTTTTAAATTAATGAACTAAAAGTAAAAAAAAAAAGAAGACAAATAATATTAAAAAAAAGTTACAAATAATATTAAAAACACACAACTAATATTAATTAAAATCATACTACTAAAACGCAACTTAAAAATACAATAGCAAATTTAAAAAAAAAACGCAACATAAAAAAATAGCGAAACACACCACAGGTTATATTTATCAAGAATTTGTTGCCTATGAAGTTGTACTAGCCGTAGGGCATCTCTTTCGAGGTGGTCGATCGATCTGGACACAAACTCAATATCCTTTTCCCTTTGCCTCGGCTCTTGGATCTCCACGAACCTTTTATTCTCGACCACTCTTTGTTGCACAGTTTCCAAACATCTTTGGTCAAGGTCGCGAATATCTTGTAGTCGTCGATTCATTTCCTCAAAATCTTCCTTTAAATCACCACCTCTCGAAGACAACTACGCCTTTCCACCTTTTTGCACTCTTCTACCTGGTGGTCGAGCCAAATCCTCCTCCTCCTCATCCTCCTCCTCCACGTCGTCGAAAAAAAAACTATTTTGGACTCGTATGACAAAACTGGCCAAACCTCAGGGACGATTTTGGCCATTAACTCTTTTATTATTTTCCATTAATTTTTTTTTTGTTTATGGGCTATTGGGCCGCAATAAGTTTTGTTAGTTAAAAGGATTTAATATGTGGGTCATGAGATGTTTATAAGACCTCATGACATTCAATTCTATAATTATTTTAAACACATTAAATATACACATATAAAAATATACTAAATTACAAAAGTTGTCCTTTAGGTTTATAACGGATTGCAAATAATGTCCATTAAAAACATAAATTATAGAAACCATACTTTGTGTCTGAAAACCATTGCACGTTATGTCCTTTACCACAAATCCAGTTTATTTTCATAGTTAAATCTGACCATGTTGACCCAATGTGAGAACAAATTTTTCTTTCTACCCATTAAATAAAAAACCAATACATAAAATAAATAAAAAAATTAAAACTTAAAATCTGTTTCTCACTTTCACATCTCTATCTCTCTCTCCAAATTACCACCTCAACTCACCCCTCTCCCTTTCTCTCGTTACCACCGCCACGACCAATCTCCATCTTCTTGTCGGTCGGAGAACCATCATAGTACCACCACCCTTTCAAGTCTCAACACCATCACCCCCACCATTCTCAAGACCACCACCACCATACACCCCCTTGTCAACTCCATTTCAATCGTGTACAATTTGATTCTTTTTCCTTTCTTGTGCATTATTTAGGGTGTTTACGATAGTTTGATGTCTCGTCAGGAAGCAGGAGGCTTAATACTAGTTTGGAAAAAAATCAACATGCTATCTTTTTATTTTAATGTAACTTAGATCGGATTAACATTCTGTTTCAGAGTTTCATTAAAGAATGGAAGAGAAAAGATCTCACTCCTCTTCTTTTTTCTTCAATTCGTTTTAAATTGGAAAGATTGAAAATCACCCTAAAAACCTCTTTATTGTCCCTTTTATTCCCTTTCTTTCCCTCTTACAAAAAAACTCTGGAACACATTTTTTTCTCACTTTCTTTCCAATCATTTTTCTTCCATTATTTAATGAAACTCTGGAACAATGTAAAGTAAAAAAATAGTTGTTAAATTCTTTTCTTTTTCATTTCATTTGAACATCTACAAGTGTGTACACGTGAACGAAAATAACAATGAATCATCAAGTAGTTATGAATGGTAGGTAGTTAAAGACAAAACATCCTTTTCTATCTTGATGGTACCGCAAAAGACCACTATTCCATGATGCATTTTCGATCACATAAAGTGCTAGACCATCCAAGTTCAAGTCGACTAGGTTTGTGTGCACATTTATATTAATTTTAATCTAATTTCATTCTTCCCAAGTTGTCTTAAACAAACTCCTATTTTTAGTAGAAAAAAATAAAAAAGTTAGATATTAATTTTTAAAGGTGTCTAACACATAACAATAACTTACTTGTCAGTTGACCAGTAAATAAACAATTATCATATAATGCTAATACTATTCTATTCAAATTCTAATTATACAAAGGTATATAAACGTATATATGCATTCTAAAATGAATTTTTAAATACAAATATATGAAATACGATAAAATCACTTTTTTATAAAGTTTCAATCCTAAATTAAAAGACGATATGGATGTGAAAGTTAGATATTTTATAAAGTTCAATTTACAGTCAATATGTACACTAAAAGATGTCAAGTAAAAAAAAATTTGATATAATTTAAACCATCAAATAACAAGAAGAAGAAGAAGTTAAGAACCATCCTACTTATTAAAACATTGTTACTCGATACCATTACCGATTTGAAATAACTTAAACAATATACGGTATTTAGGGTTTATTTCTCTCGAACGCTTTTCATGATTTCATACAAAATATTTGTCTCACATGACCGGATATTTTAGGTTTCAATAGTACTAAAGAGTATATTAAAACACAACTTCTTAAAGGCATACAACTCATCATAAGTTGAAAACGAAGTCTTTTTTTCAATACTACTAAAGAGTATATTAAAACACAACTTCTTAAAAACAATGAAAAGTTTTCACTTTTACAAATTGATCATAAACTTTGAGATTTTTTTTAAATTGACCTCACAAAATTCTTTTTTTTAGTAATTATCATACATTTAACTTAACCACTCAGTTTAACTTAATTCTAAACTGAGCGTTACAGACAATGTATGATAATTTTGATTATACCTTTTCCGACGTGTTTTTTTATTTACATTTTCATTTTCAAAATCGGCTCCTATTGAAAACCTACATATGCAATAGGTCCTCCATAGTGCGCCGGTGGTTATATACTAATGATGTCACAAACATTATGTATATGATTAAATGTTTGTGCATTTTCGGACTTTTGCAAAAATAAATTTACGTTGAAAACATAGAACAAGATGAAACTTTAAGACATATTCTGGTTTAGTTGGCCCAAGCCTTTGATATTTTATTACAGTGTTATAATTTGTTACAACTTTTTAATCATCTTTCTTATTTTATATCTAACAAAGTTTATAGAACGATTCAGGTTAACTTGGCACAACGCAGACGAGGTTAAATCCTAGTTTATATAAATTTGAATAATTTTAGATTACTCTCTATGCATAAACTACAAATTGTGTCACATCCTCAAATTTTTACTTGCGGAGTTTTACCGCGAGGTGCATGACAAACCAGGATTCAAGTCAACGGTCACAATAAACAACACTATATGAAATACGTAAACTCAAAACATAGTTCTCAATTTATAAAACCATAGCGGAAGCATTTAACCAGTTACAAAACCATGTACGACAATGTTCAAAAACTTTATTCAAAACATGAAACTAAGCCTAGACGCCATGCAGACTCGTGCGCCTAGTCCTCTGTTGTTACCTTAGCGACCTGAGAAAAACATGCCAAAAAGACGTCAACATATAATGCTGGTGAGTTCACAGGTTTGTTCAATAAGTTACCAAAGTTACCAAAACGTTACCATGTCCATACCATACCAATGTCACCAAGTACGCTAGCTAGGCGTATGTTTTATTACCACTACGATTGGAAACCATTACTGGACACGTTTAGCAATGTTTAGCATATGTTTAAGCAACCCGAATAATGTTCAGCATGTTTAGCAAAGTTCGAGACAACATGCACCCGCCCGGCCCTCCAAGCCGTCGAGTGGGGCAGGTCACGCCCAATAGATCTATCCACATTTCCCTCGTTGTGCATCCCCGCACATTCATGGTTTCCCCCGGGACTTCCAAAGATCGTATAGCAATACAAAGTTAAAATCATAGTATGACATGTGTTACCAAAATAGTTTAGCGCATGTTTTCTCCCCCAAAAGTTAAAGCTGTAAAAGTGGGGCCGTGAACTCACCTTAGATAGCGTTCTTCGATAACTAGTAAAATGCTAAGCCCTTGATAATCCCTCTACCGGAGATCTATCAAAATGTTCACATAAGTGTTCCGACTAATAACCATAAGGTTATCTAGTCCCCGATTGTCCAGATCGTAACCAAGTATGTTTTAAAGCGTGTTTAAATGTTCAACCGACACACTAGACCGACCCGACATCCCGTTGGTGACTCATTACCCTAACTAATCAAGTACACATAGATTACACACAAGGTTCAAGCATAAGACACTTAGTTTGTATCAAAAATCTCATTTCTACATCAGAACGGTCGAACCAGTTAGATTAAGTCTCCTTCGCCCGTTTTTAAATATCCTTCGCCCGTTTAGTGTCACGTTCGACCGTTTGATGCCACGTTCGACCGTTTGATCTGGTTCGCCCAAACATTTCCCAGGTTCGACCCTGGAATCTCTCCTTCGACCACTCGTTTGGTCGAATGAGCCCAGGTTCGCCCCTGTTGGATAAATTTTCCTAAAAACGCTTCAAACACATTCGAAACATCACGAAACATCATCAAACACAGCAGTCAAGTATGATTAACTTATTCCTACAAAACCCCACCAATTTTGCCCCAAAACCTATGCGTTTCAGCCCTTTCCCAAAATGGCAAAGATTATGGAAGTGTCACATCATGCATGTAATCTTTACCCAATTTGGAAACTTTTTAATACCAATCCATAATCATCTACAAATGCTCAGCTTATCTTGTAATCGAAAACCCCCATTCATTTTATTAATAATACTCAACATGCACAAGCCCTAGATTTCATAAAATCCCCAAAATACCCATAATATCACCTATCTAATTATAACCTTTTACAATCCAAAACTATCATTCATAGTAGCCCTAGATCATGTTTCTAACATTAGAACAGCAGCAAATTATTAAACAACACATAACATCACATAACACATAATTAACATATGTTTATTGATACAAAGCCTATGTTTAATGATAGGGTTTAGGTTTAGAAAGATGTTTAAAAGGTTTTTATTGATAAAAACTTCCTTAGAACAGATCTGGACATTTAGGGTTAGATATAAACGGATTAAAATGCCTTAAAAAGATTTAGGATTAAGAACACACCTTGGATTCTTGTTTAGATGTTGTTGATAGGTTCGATTATGAAAAAGAAGAGCAAAAACTCCTTCCTTAGTGATTAAAATCGTTTGAGAGTGTTTTGAGACGGTTAGGGTTTGTGAAATGGTGAAAAATGACAAAGTTTGGTATTTATACTATTCCACCTTCGCCCCCTGTCAGTGGTCGAATGTAGCCTCCTTCGACCCTTTCACAGGGTCGAATGTACCCTGTCCTGGTCGAAGGGAATTCTTTCAATTCCACATCCCAGGTTCGCCCCTTTGCAAAGGGTCGAACCAAGACATATTTCCACCTTCGACCACTCGAAGTGGTCGAACCAGGACCTATGTTTATCTAGTTTTCCAGTTTGTCGTGTTTAACGCATTTTAACGCACCCTGACATATGAGCATGCAACCTTAGTCTATGTTCAACATATTTAAGCATGGATAATCATCTACACATCATTTAAACACATCTATGTATATAATCCACCACACGACCCATAATCTACACATACACTTAATTAGTTTATGTAATTTCACCAACAACGGGACCCGGTACTAGTATATTCCCAAAATGACTCCCAATGATCCTCCAGATCATTGAACCCTGGACAATCCTAACTTGACTCGACTCAACTAACCTAGTTAAGTCCGTTTATGAACGTTTCCCGCTAAGGTAGACTTAGATGTTACTAAAATGTTTAAGCCAAATATGCCGGGTGTCACAAATTGGTACTTCGGAGTGTTTTTTTTTTAATAATATTTCATGTATCATTTTTTGGCGCAGTAGTGGAAATTTGCGATTTTTATAGGTAAATTGAGTCCAGGTTGAGTCTGCCCCCCGCCGATTTTCCACTACCGATCGAAAAAAAATTTGAGTTTGGCCCCCGCCGATTCCGAAACCAAGCTTCGCCAATAGGTGTAAGGTTTCCGGTTTTTTTGCTTTTCATGTTCAGGACTTATTGGATATGCATTCTTCAATGATGGATGGGGTGCGCACTCGCAAGGCGTTTTATGCGGTTATCCTGACGGCCATTTGGAGTATCTGGAGATTGTGTAATGAGATTGTTTATAATCAAAAGCCGGTTTCAGTTCGGACCATTATGGAGGAGACAAAGGTAATGAGATTTTTGTGGGTAAAAAATAGGGCGAATATGGTGGATATGTCTTAGGATTCTTGGTGTTGGTTTGTTACGACAAAAATGGGGTAGTTTTCTTGTATTGTTTGGGGTTTTTGTTTTTCCGGACTTTTGTTGTGATGTACTCGGACTATTTTTGCTAGCTTCTTGCTAGCTTTTGAAATAAAGTTGTTTTGTTGGCCGTTAAAAAAAGAAGACTAAATTGTCCTACAAAGTCTCAAATTAATAATTTCATGAGAGTGAGATCTAATATCTATCAGTCTTCGTAATCAATGACGATTTTATGACTACTTTTCCATTTTGTTGTCAATTTTTGAAAGACAACTACAGATGCTACTTAAATCTCCACCAAATGTTAATTTCTTCAATGAGACTTGAACACCAATTTTGAAAAATATTAATGTAACATCTTGATATCACTAGGCTTTTTGGTGTTGACTATTTGAATCTTACATCCAATGTAAAGACACTACGAGCTATGACAACAACATTACACTCAATGAGCCCATTTTAATAAATTTGTTTACTACAATGACATGTTTTAACATAATCCATGGCCGGAACAAGTTTTGACCCGGCCTTCTTTTAGCGTTAGCCGATCGCGCCATGCCGTTTTGCCGAGCATAAGGTATACCATACCCATCAATCTTAACACTATGTTCCAAAGTTTAATTAAAGGATGAAGGGAAATGATTGGGAAGGAAGTGGGGGAAAAAATGTGTTCCAGAGTTTTTTTTAGGAGAGAATGAGAGGGATAATAGAGAGGTTTTTAGGGTGATTTTCAATCTTTCCAATTTGAAAGGAAGAGGAGGGAAAGGAAGTGAAGGGAAATCCTTTCTCTTCCATCATTTAATGAAACTCTGGAACAAAACGTAAAAGAGCACTACACTAGATCCATAGCCTTGCACCACCCAAGATGAACCCTGCTATTCAAGGGTTATTCCATTAATCCATTACTTCGTAAGACTAATCATAAAGTCGCCCAATGAGGCTTCCTATGCGTACAGCGTGCCTACCCCCATGAGATCCTGAATAAGCCTATAAATTACATAACAAGTGGCGCAACTTTATAGGGGCGGGGTCGCCCGACCCCCCAAAATTTTCGCTCAGAAGTTCTGATTATATAGTATCCGTATAGAATTTTTTTTGTATATACGGTTTCGACCCCCGTGACCGGTGACTTCCGACCCCGCAAAATTTTGGCTCAAACTTCGCCATTCTAAATTACAATGTCATGTATCTATGTGAAGACATTTACAATTAGTTTGACTTTGCATTTTCTTTCTCCGAACACTTTTGGACTTATTAGTCCCTACGTAGCACTGGGACGGGTACGAGGCTGAGGTACGGGGACGATACAGGTACGGGATAATCGTCTAGGCCCCAGGGCCTGTTCCAGCCATATGCTATTGTTATTAAAACAATGTTTATGGAAAAGGTCATACTATTTGGACATCCCAAAAAATTAAATTGACACCCTAAGTATGCCTCGTATAGATCTATATGGGGCATATTAAAGTACAAATTTTGTTTTTTAACTATGTTGACCAACACAGAAAACAATAAAGTTTATACTTCTCGTATAGACTTATATGAGGCATATTGAAGTACAATTTTTGTCTTTTAGCTAACTGATGTTGACCAACACAGAAAACAATAAAGTAATATGCCTCATATAGATCAATATGAGACATATTATGGTCTATTTTTATTTTTTATATATTTTCATTTTAATTGTTTTTAAATAACTAAAAATACTAAATGAACTTAAAAAATCAAAAAATTAGTTATATTTATTCCAATATTATTTTTAAAAAAATTACAACTTTTTGTTACCAACATTATTTTATAAAAATTATTATTTTTTGTTTGGTTTTGAAGATGTTTGTAGGGCTGTAAACAAACCAAACGTTCAACAAACAGTTCATGAATTGTTTGGCGGGAAGTTCGTTTGTGTTCGTTCGTTTAATAAATGAACGAACACAAACAAGAAATTATGTTCGTTTTGTTAAACAAACAAACATGAACATATGCCGCGTTCGTTCGTTTATATTCGTGAACGTCTGTCACATGTTCGTTTATGTTAGTTTGGTTTGATAGTTCACTAGAGTTTTTAAGTTTTTATTTTTAATTTAAGTACTTCAAATTTTTCAATGGTAGATTATTTAATATATATTACTGTATCACATATTAATATTACTTCATCTATTTTGATTAACTATTATTTTGGGTAGATTAATTAAGGATTTTGTGTTTAATATGATAATTTCATGTTTTTATGAGACATTATGTTATGGTAATTATGTGATCAAGATTCTGTCAAGTATGTTTAGGTAATTAAGTTAGTATATTTTGGGGACAATGTATGTGATAAAAAAATATTGATTTTACTCGAAATTTAATATGTGTTACTTTGTCCCCAGTTTTGTTCATGAATGCTTGTTTGTGCTCGTTTACATTCATTCTTGTTTGTTTGTTTTTGCTTTTTTTTCCAATATGTACCTAAATTTAACAAATATACATAAACGAACACGTTCATCTTCTTAGAAAATGCACACGAACATAAAATCTCGTTTGATAAGTGTTCATGAACAGTTTGTGAACATGCTATTTCCTTAACAAACAAATACAAACAGGAAATCTCGTTCGATAAGTGTTCGTGAACAGTTCGTGAACACGTTATTTTCTTAACAAACGAACACGAACAAGACCTTGTTCGTGTTCGTTTGGTTTGTTTACAGCCCTAGATGTTTGTTTTGTTTTTGTGAGTTTGAAGAAGTTATATAAATAATACAAAGTTTGAAGAAGTTATAAGATTTGCTTGAGAAAGTGGTTTTTTTTTTTAAAATCGATTGATCGTTGTATTTTATACATTCGAAACAAAAGAAAACAAACATCTTCAAAACCAACAAAAACAAACCAAACAATTAAAAAAAACGAATATGCCTCATCTTTGTAACAAAAACATCTATTTTTTTATAAAATAGTGTTTAAATCAATAAAACTTTATTTTTTTTTACTTTTTGGGATTTTTAAAAGTTATTTTAGTATTTTTAACCAATAATATTGTATTAAAAAAACAGTTTTGATATGCCTAGTATTGAGCAATACGTGACATATCAAGCCTAGTATTGGTACCAATACTGGGCTTGGAAGGTGATATGGGGGTGCCCAGATATGGGTCATATTGGACAATATGACCCATATTAGGGTCTTTTTTTTTAAAAAAAAATTATATATTTTTATTTTTATTGTTTTTAAATAACTAAAATACTAAATTAACTTTAAAATTCCAAAAATTAACAAAAAAAAAATTAGTTATATTTTATTATTTGCAAACTTTGTACCTTTTATACAACATTTGTTTTTTGTTAACAAAGTTTTATGAATATTTTATTATTTTTCAAAACATTGTCGTGTAGTCTATAATAGTATAGTGTACTATACGATAATATACCATATAATACGATTCAAGATCTATACTACCATATAAGGTTTTAAAATATTTTTACTTTTCAAAAATAAAATATTTATAAACTTTATGTACAAATTGTAAAAATTTTGCAAAAAAAAAAAAAACCCTACTGAAATACATTGATCAATCGATTTGTTAAAATACAACGACCAATCAATTAATTTTTTTTTTTCTAAACTAAACTTATAACTTCTTCAAACTCACCAAAACAAAACAAACATCTTCAAAACCAACCAAAACAAAACCAAACAAAAGAAATAATTTTTATAAAATAATACTGGTAACAAAAAGTTGTAATTTTGTTAAAGTAATATTAGAATGAATATAACTAACTTTTTGTTAATTTTTGAATTTTTTTAAAGTTAATTTAGTATTTTTAGTTATTTAAAAACAATAAAAAAATACAAAAATAAAATAAAATAAAAAGACCATAATATGCCTCGTATTGATCTATATGAGACATACTTGGCTATGATATACCTCATATTGACCAATATGAGGCATATTGGCACAAAGTTTTAGGTATGAGATTCCTTTAAAGTTTGTGTGCAGCTTTTTGACCTAAGTATGCCTCATATAGACCAATATGAGGCATACTTAGGCTATGAGGTGCACAGACGCCCCTACCCCCCGTCCCTTCCTTTTTGCCATGTCCAAGACATCAACACCACCCCTACCCCCCGTCCCCAAGCACCCTGTCCCTCCCGTCTCTTTCGTAACATACGGGACGCACCAATTAGGTATTTTCTTTTCTTTTCTTTTTTTTTTTGAATTGAAAGTTGGGTTTTTTTGGCCAATCAACATTTTAATAATTAATTAATAATAAAAGGGGGAGGGTTGTCTCCACACCCTTGGTATGTCTCAACCAAGAGAACATGAGAGCCATCCTAGGTGGCATCCTAGGTGGTATTGAGACATGAACATTTTCATGTCTCCACACCCCATAACCTTAAGGTGTTAAAATAGATTTCAAGGGTGTCCAAATAGACAGAGCCTTATGGAAATCATGTGGCATTTGACCATATCGATAGAGTTGTTCGAGAGTTGAATGTTGTAGGCCACCCATAACTATTTCGTTTTACTTTTATAGAGTTTATTCTAATTATATATATCTTAACATTTCAACAGTGTCTTTGTTTTAATATATATATTGGCTATCAATTTTTAGGTTTACTTTATTTTTTGCCACTAACTTTTAGATTGACTTTATTTTTTTTAATTTAACCACTAAACTTTTAGCTTTTAAGATTTAAAACTTTGACCACTAACTTTTAGCTTAACTTTATTTTCTTCTAAGTTGACCATCAAACTTTTAGCTTTTAGGATTTAAAATTTTGGTCACCCAACTTTGGCCACTAACTTTCTTACTAACTTATGTACTTTATTTTCTTACAATTTGACCACCGAACTTTGACCGCTAAACTTTTAGCTTTTAGGATTTCTAATTATATATATCTATTAAAACAAAGACACTTCAATAGTGTCGTTGTTTTAATATATACTAGTAGAGTGCCCGCGCGATGCAGCGGGAAACACAAACACTTCTAAGGGCGTGTATGTTTTGTTAAGTTCGAATATTAGCCTCAACCGACACTAAAATCAAAAGTCATCAATTAATCAATTTTATTAAACAATTGGTTCCTTGGTTCGATTAGTATTGTTAGATTATCGGTTTTAGTCCGATTTAGTTAATTTTGGTGAATAACAAAAAAAACTTTGGCTAAATTTTTTTGCCTAGAAGTACATGAAATGGAGTTATAAATACATGAAATAGAGGTAAAAAATAGCCCTGTAAACGGACCGCATGTTCATGAGCTGTTCGTAAACTTGTTCGGCGGAAAGTTTGTTTATGTCGTTTATTTAATAAACGAGCAATCACGAACAAAAAAATTTGTTCGTTTAGTTAAATGAGTGAACATGAACAAACGTTGAGTTTGTTTATTTATGTTTGTGAACGTCCGTTTATGTTCATTTATTTATGCATGTTTAAGTTTATTAATTACATACGTAGTTATATTTACATAAATACAAACATAAATTGGGCTTTAGCTACTTGTATAAATATATAATCAATTAGTAATTGGGTTTTATCAGTAATACAAAATCGTTCACATTTATTATGTTCGTGAACGTCCGTTTATGTTCGTTGGTGAACTGTTCGTTTAAGTTTAAACGAACGAACATAAACGCACAAGAACATGACAAATTTCTTAATAAACGAACATGAACATAAAAATGTGTGTGATTATGTGTTCGTGTTTAGTTAAAATTAAATGAACATTCGGTTCGTTTACAGACCTAGGTATAAAAGCTAAAAATTTCAAAACCCCCTCTATTTATACCGTCACTACAATTCATAAACCTATCTATTCAGCTTCAAACCATATTAGAGTATAATTTGCTATATACTTTTAATTAAAAATTTGATTTTTTTACGTGATTAACGATATCTAAAGGTGAACAATAATTGAAACTCAACCGAAATTGAACAAAAACGTACGGAACAGAACATAAAATTAACCAAAACCGAGTTAACCTAATATCGGTTTTTCTGTACCCTAAGTTAACCAAAATTAACGAACCACAACTAAACCATTCATACATGTATATCCTTTATACATCCATTACATGTATTTATACATTCATTTCATGTGCTTCTAAGCAAAATTTTAACCAAAGTTTGGTTTTGGTTATTAATCAAAATTAACTAAATCGAACTAAAAACGACAATCTAACCAAATAGACTGAACCAAACCGGTTGGTTAACAAGATTGATAAGCCGATAATGTCGATTTTTGTTTCGGTTGAGGCTTATAACAGAACTGAACCTAACCCAACCATGAACCATTAGAAGTGCCCGTGTTTCCTACCACATCGTGCGGGCATACTGTTATGAATATATTAATGGGCCTGTTTCAGTTTAATTAGTTTGGGTTAACTAAGGGTATAAAAAGAAAACGATAATCAATTTTAAGTTAAATCGGCCGTTTTCAGTTTTCAATAGATTTTGGTTCAGTTTTGTCAGATTTTTGGTTTGGCTTCGATGAACGGTTTAGTTATTGTTCACTCTTATATATCGTTAATCACGTAGCACATAAAGATTTTTTGAATAAAAAATAACAATACTATATTCAAATAAAAGATAATAAAATGCTCATTATTATGTGTAATTTTTTTTATAAAAGTATAAACGTATTAAAAAATATGACTATTTAAAATCATAGGGGATGGTTTGCTTAAAATATGAAAAATAAGTTTAACTATAATTTAAATAAAAAAAAGTTAAGTAAAGTTTAAGGGATTAAAGTGCAACTAAGATAAGGTATTAAAATGTAAATAATGTATGAATGACTATTTTACCCTTATTTTAGGGTTATTAATGAAAAATAAGTTCTTAACTTTTGGGTATCTTAAACTACCCCTCACTCATGCATTATAATATAGTATAGATATATATATTGGCTATCAATTTTTAGGTTTACTTTATTTTTTGCCACTAACTTTTAGATTAACTTTATTTTTTTAATTTAACCACTAAACTTTTAACTTTTAAGATTTAAAACTTTGGCCATTAACTTTTAGCTCAACTTTATTTTCTTCTAAGTTGACCACCAAACTTTGACCATCAAACTTTTAGCTTTTAGGATTTAAAATTTGGACTACCCAACTTTGGCCACTAACTTTCTTACTAACTTATGTACTTTATTTTCTTACAATTTGACCACCGAACTTTGACCGCCAAACTTTTAGCTTTTAGGATTTCTAACTTTGACCACCAAACTTTTAGCTTTTAGGATTTAAAACTTTGACCACCCAACTTTGGCCACTAACTTTCTTACTAACTTATGTACTTTCTTTTCTTCAAATTTGACCATCGAACTTTGACCACCAAACTTTTAGCTTTTATCTACGTGTATTTTTTTGAAGCTCACGCGAGAATAACAGTCACTTAATATTATCTTTTATGTCCACAAAACCCTCCACGCAACAGGAGCTCCCACAGCGACGCACGATCTTTAACGTCCACCAAACCCTCAACGCAACAGGAGCTCCCGCTGCGAAGTACGGGGTAAGAGAACCCTAGTTCATTTGAAAATAAAACTCAATTGTTTCAAAAAATTGTGCAAACCAAACATATCTTTTTATTAAGTTTTGATACCCAATTTAAATATCATATCTGAAATGGATGTAATAATATTCATTATGTTTTAGCAAACCCTCAATATTCATTAGCAAACCTATAAATATTTTTTTAATGGCAAATGTTACATACTTCTAAATTACACAAAATAAATCTTAATCGGATTGAACCAAAGACCTCTTATATTTAAGAGGCAAGAGTCTCTACCAAGTGAGCCAGTTCACATTAACCAAACCAATAAATATAACAACTTAGAATACCAATTTTACCTATTTTGTCCATAGAAACCAATAATTGTGTTACATGCCTAATGGAAAGTATATATAGACGGTGAAGTAGAAGTGTAAAGGATATATAACACTTGTGAACATATATATGCCAGCACCCATTAAGCATTCACTTGACCCTCTACAAGTGGTTCCCATCTCTTCTTCAAGATCAATGTCACCACCATCGTCTTTGGTGGAAAATGAAGTCGGAAAAGCTCATCACCACCACGAGCCACCACAACCAAAGGTTGTCCAACGAAAGCCTGGTGGATGGAAGTCCATGCCTTATATTTTAGGTAATAATATTATTAACTTCCCTTTAGATACACTATATTTAGACTATAGTAACTTCTATTTTCTTGTTTGGATACGTACTCATTCATTTTCACAACTTTTTCATCTTTACAATATAAATTATATATAGGAAATGAATCTTTTGAGAGACTCGCGTCAATTGGGTTACTTGCTAACTTCACAGTGTTTCTAATGACGATATTCCACATGGACCAAGTATCAGCATCAAACCTAATCAACATTTGGTATGGAATTAACAATTTTGCCCCTCTCATCGGAGCCTTCATCTCCGATGCCTATGTTGGCAAGTTTTGGGTCATCGCCTTCTCCTCGTTTGCTACACTTATGGTAATTTTCATCAACTTTGCTAGCTTGCATATGATAATATTATCGTTTAGCAACTAATGGTAAATTAATGGTAATATTCGAATTCCCATTGTAGTAATTTTTTGGGTTTGTTACATCACGTGCAATACTTCACGTTATTTATTTCGATTATTACGTACAACCAAATCGGTTGGACTTTTGATTTGTTATATAAACGACAAAGTCGTTTGCCAGCCATATTAGTACCATATACTCATTGATCTACTGTCCTTTTAGCTCAAATTTATTGACCATATACCCGTCTAGTCGTCATCGTCTAGGCAATCATGTTATTTAATTTATTTTGTTTATTAACAATTTATATTTTTTTATATGCATGACATATATTAATTACGGACTGGTATATATTACATGTGGTTTCAGGTAAATAAATCCTTTTAAACGTGTAAAATGTTATTAAAAAAACCATTATTATGTATGTATATTATCATGATTAAAAGATAAGGAATATTTAGGATAAAGGTTTAGCTTGGTCATCCACTATAAGTCCAACAGGTGTAATATATGGATAAAAGTAAGGTATGATTTTGCTGGTTTTATTTTATGTTTTGTCTGGTCGAAAAAAGTTATAAACATATAAAGATTCAAGAACAAATTATTTAATTGTTCAGGTTCAGTACTTTTATCATATGACTTAATAAAACAACATAAATGATTAAAATATATACACGATAAATAAACAATTTTTAGATTGTTAACATTAATATAATTATATAAATACTCGTATTCTAACCATAATCTTAAATAATTAACTCTATTGTTTATCCAGGGAATGGTGACCATGACCTTGATAGTAGCATTACCAAAGTTGCACCCACCATCATGTGCTCGCCAACAAGCCCTACTCAACCAATGTCAAGGTCCAACTACTAGACAGTTTGGCTTCTTGGCATTAGCCCTCGGGTTCATATCTGTAGGAACGGGTGGGATAAGGCCTTGCAGTCTGCCATTTGGCGTGGACCAGTTTGACCCAACCACTGATGAAGGTAAGAAAGGAATCGATAGCTTCTTCAATTGGTACTACACCACCTTCACTATCATCATGCTCATAGCAATGACCGTAGTCGTCTACATCCAAGACTCGGTGAGTTGGGTCTTGGGGTTTAGTATCCCAACTCTACTCATGGCATGCTCCATTGTGTTGTTCTTTGTGGGTACTAAAAAGTACATTTACGTCAAGCCCGAAGGTAGTATTTTCTCTGGGATGGCGCAAACGCTTGTTGCGGCTTACAAGAAACGTAATCTTGAAGTTGAATTAAAGACTATGCTATATGAACCACCAATTACTAAAGGAACATACCAAATTCAAAAGTTGCCTTTAACACTTCAATTTAGGTAAGTTATACTTAAATGCAAATATGTCTCATTCATATAACTATATTTAGACAAACAATTTAAAACCAGGTACGATTATGACAAAAAATCTCAAGTTTGTACATAAGTGGTAACTTTCACCAAACCACATGGACGATTTTAGCAGTTTACCCCTATATTTATAACAAAAGTTAATTAGTATAATTTTTTTACTCACTTAATATAGGTACTTGAACAAAGCAGCTATAATATTGGATGGTGAAACAAACCCTGATGGATCTAGAGTAAATTCTTGGAACTTGGCAAGTATACAACAAGTTGAAGAAGTAAAATGCCTAATAAAAGTTATTCCTATATTAGTCTCGGGTGTAATATGTTTCACAGCATTAATCCAACAATGGACATTCACAGTGTCACAAGCCTTGAAAATGGACCGTCATCTAGGTCCACACTTTCAGATACCAGCAGGGTCAATAGGTGTCATATCCATGATCACCATTGGGATATGGCTTCCTATCTATGACAGGATCATTGTCCCGTCTCTTCGAAAAATTACAAAAATAGAAAGTGGGATAACACTCCTCCAACGTATTGGACTTGGTATTGGTTTTTCTATCTTGGCAATGATTGTTGCGGCAATGGTTGAGAAAAAGAGGCGCGATTCTGCAATTTTGCACAACCAGCCAGATGGGATAGCACCCTTATCGGTCATGTGGCTTGCACCACAACTTATATTGATGGCGTTTGCCGAGGTTTTTAACCTTCTTGGCCAAATAGAATTTTACTACAAGGAGTTCCCGGATAACATGAAAAGTGTGGCTACCGCGATGTTCTGTGTGATGGCTGGCGTGGCAAATTATGTGAGTAGTGCATTAGTTACTACGGTGCATAAGGTGACTGGAAAACATGGACAACCGAATTGGTTAACCGCGGATATCAACGCAGGCAGAGTCGATTACTTTTATTATGTGATAGCTGGATTAGGGGTGTTGAATATGGGCTATTATCTTATAGTCTCGTCTCAATATCAATACAAGAAAAATATCCAAGGTAATGAAGAAGACTCCGAGTTGGATATTGAGTTAAATACATCAAAAATATGATATTATTGTGCTTTGTAGAGATTGGTACAAGAGTATATATATGTTATAGTATCTAGTTGTAATAAAACATGAGATGATAAATATGGTTATAGTTATTATTAAATGTGTGAATATGGTGAACCAATCTAAAGTCGACATGATTTTGATTATGAAAATAGAATATAATAATTTCGTAATTATTAAATAGTGTATTTGTTGTGTTATATAAGAGACTCGTGTAGTAGGATGATATCATAATTATCATTAAAAAATTAGGAATTTAAAGATATATTGCGGTTAAAATGACTCGTTAATTAAATTATTACTATTAGGAAACCCGTGCGTTGCTACAGGATGATTAAGATAAATATATATTTTTTTTTGAACAATGCACAAGCGTAGCTGCGTTAGCACACCAAGCTGTAGGAAAAGTGTAAAAACGTAATTGTCTCTGAATGCGAAACGATATATATGAAATTAATCCATTTCTCTTCATTGTTTAAACTTTGAAAACAAACTATATTTTTTTATATCCAACATATACGATCTTATAACTTTTCATGCCACACTATGTAAATTGTCCAACCATATATCCTTAACTTCCAACATCTAAGAGATGATGTGTACACAGGACACTCAAGTATAAAAAAAGATTTCACTATATATGAAAATGAACTTCTTTAACCATCAAAATTCAGTCATCAGCACTGTTATCAAAACCAAATATGAGCATAGATAATTTTTATTCCCAAATCTTTCTATATAATTTTTCACAAATTTAGACCAAACATCATATGGATACGTATTGTCAAGCATGAACTCAAAACCAAATATGAGCATAAAACAGAGCAGATAAAGCAAAACACAACCATTCGATATCAGTATAAACAAGTAAATAGAGAAGTAAATAAGTATCAACAAATCAAGTTTAAAACAAGACATTTATTTTAATAAACAGATCAAGTTTAACCTGGAAGATGAATTTGCAGATACAATCCACTTTCGGATTGTGTCGACGTTTTGCCAGATTCGTTACAACATGATTACTCTTTTCAGCGTCATCGGTCGCACCTTGTCGTTCTTATTAAATAATTAAAATAAAAAAAAACCATATAAACATAAAATAAAAACGTACCGTACTACTTGGTGTTGTGTGTGCGTCACTTCGTACCACCATTAACTCTCTGCAAAGATAAACATAAAGTAATTTGTTTCAGCAATTCTCATGATGAACGACACTGTATATTTACAGGCCCGTCTCCGAGAAGTCTTGGACTCTCAAGGGCCCTGCTCGAGTTATAGAAATGAACCCCAAAAAATAAAAGTTACATATAAAAACACATTGATAAAATGATATTTATCGCTCATTCAACCTGCAAACAAAGTAGAAAAACCAAACATCTAAACACATGCTGCTCAGCTTTATTTTTTCCGGCCAAAACACATTAAAATGCTTTATTTTTTCCTGCCAAATACAAAAATCATGGGCCCCCAACATTAGTGGGCCCTGTTCTAAGGCACCATTTGCACAGCTCTAAGCCAGCCTTGTATATTTATATAAACGTACGTAATTTTAAAGAAAAAAAGAAAATGTAAAATTAATATTTATTGAATATAATTATTTGAAGCTTATGGTAATACCACATCACATGATATTATATATAACAATTTGAACGGATATTTGTGAGCAAATATAGAAACTTAATTGTTTAGAAAATAAACTTTTATTTATCTTTACTACATGGTACAAGTATCTTAATGCATTGAAGGATAATTTGGGGAAGATTTATATAGCATTTGAGGGTTGAAGCACATGACTTTTCACATCCCATCTTAACTTTACCAAATTGAACATTTTTGGCCATTGCTCACTCTTTATAATGTAGTAAAGATTATACTAGTTTTGTTATTTTTTTATAAAAAAAGGGTAAGATGACCACTTCACAGAAACAAAACTTAGAATATAAAAACGATTGTATAATTTAGTGTGAAGGAGGAAAGCTAATTTGAGAACACATATATTTCGTGTGAACTGTGAGAACGCTATTTAAAATCATTCAAATTCAAAATTTCTTTTTACACTTGTCTTTATTATTAAAATACAGTCTCAAAAACACAATTTACACGTAAAAAATTAAACGTATACAAAAATAAATTGTTTTTATACATATGTAAATTCACTGTTTATACATGTGTAACTGTTTCATTTACACATGTATAAAAAGTTAATTTTAGAGTGTTTTTGCAAGAAAAGATGAATTATTTAGAAAGAAAATTCGTTTTTTAATGTGATATTTTAATTATAATTAGGTTTGTATTGAAAAAAATAATTTTGATTGGTTTTCTCATTTGTTCTCACGGTTCTCGCGACATTTGTCGTTCTCAAGATAACCCTCCCCTAGTAGTCTAATAACCCAAAAAATATATTGTGTAAAGCTTAACTTCTATATTTGTTATAATTCAAAGGGTAAACTGCTAAAATCGTCCCTGTGGTTTGGTGAAAGTTGCCACTTACGTACAAACTTGAGATTTTTTTTGTCATAATCGTACCATGGTTTTAACTGTTTGTCTAAATCGTCCCTAGCGCTAACTCCATCCAGTTAAGTCAATGGACGATTTAGACAAACAATTTAAAACCAGGGTACGATTATGACAAACAATTAAAACCAGGGTACGATTATGACAAAAAAAATCTCAAGTTTGTACGTAAGTGGCAACTTTCACCAAACCACAGGAATGATTTTAGCAGTTTACCCTAATTCAAATTGATAAGTTACATCATATATAATTTTATTCTTTTAATATTTGTGGCAGTAGGTCGATCTCTTTATGGCAAATGGCGTAGCATGCTTGCAAGTTTTGTTTTGTTTTCCTGGAAACTTTTAAAAATCGTGTGAATGTGTGATATGTGGCTCCACCACAAGTCACGTCTAACTTCTAAGAAAGTTATAAAGGTAGAATCGCTATGTTGGCAACTTTTGGTTCATCGACATCTCCATCTTGTTTACTCTTTGTGGTAATTTTCATCAACTTCGCAAGCTTGCATACACCGAGGATTATACAAGAAAAGTTTAGCTTTTTCATCCACTATCTGTCCAAAAAGTGTAAATGATTTTTAAAAAATATAAAGATTTCAAAACTGTTAGAAAAAGGATAATGAAAATGCTTTTTCACTAATTTTGGACTTAGTGATAACTGGGTTTAGTGTTAGGGACGAATTTAGCAACAAAATGTAAAACAGAAGGACTCAGATGTAAAGAGTTTTGATTTTGGACTGATGTAACAAAACTTGCCAAACATCAGGGACGATTTTGGTCATTAACTCATTTTAATTTTAAACAATAAAACTATATCATTTTAAACAATAAAGACAATAAATGTTTAGTAGTAACTAAAGATGTAAAAGATACAATAGTTCAAATTTTCTTCTTACTTGTGGAAGATACAATGGTTAAAATTTTTCTCTCAATTGACGTGGACAATACTTGTACATACATGACTATAAGAGTTAGGCATAGAGAATTCCTAAAATGCTTTTATCTATATCTATGTCTATACTATATTATAAAGTAGAATACAGGTTTTTACTAAAACGTTAACTTTTATTTATCATATATAATTATTAGGTTTAGAGATATTGAAATACTAAAGAGCTTATGTCTAATGGTATATATCAATGGGTTTGATATGATGTAGTGATATACTTTGAGTATCAATGGTTTAAGTCTTATCATGAGCAAATCATATAGAGTATTGAAAGGTAGTTTAGTTTAAGGTTAAAAAAGATGTAAATCAAACAATAAGAGTCCTAATCTAAAAAACCGAATAAGTTGTTGTAGGAAATGGGTTCACTTTTTATTAAAAATAGGGGAAATGGAATTTAATAATCCCAAATTTGGGGGGTTGGAAGGCAACAGTCCCAACTTGAAAGTTGTACTCTAGCAGTCCCAACTTATCAACATTTTTATTTTGTTGGTCCCAAACTAACCTCAGTTAGTTTTCTCTTATTTTTAATAAAAAGTGAACCCATTTCCTACAACAACTTATTCGGTTTTTTAGGTTAGGACTCTTATTGTTTGATTTACATTTTTTTTAACCTTAAACTAAACTACCTTTCAATACTCTATATGATTTGCTCATGATAAGACTTAAACCATTGATACTCAAAGTATATCACTACATTATATCAAACCCATTGATATATACCATTAGACATAAGCTCTTTAGTATTTCAATATCTCTAAACCTAATAATTATATATGATAAATAAAAGTTAACGTTTTAGTAAAAACCTGTATTCTACTTTTGTTATTGAAGAAACAACAAGTTTAATTACCTTGGTAGTATGTGATTATGGTTGTGAACTTATGATTGCTACAAGAACTATCCTTTGCATACACTCGTGGCTTGAACCAACCTACAAAAAAGGAATAAGAGGACCATATGAAGGGAGATGATTAATAGGTAATCGAGATCGACTCCAACGTACAGATACAAAAATGGTGTTGGCTTACGAATGTAACATAACATGTCCATACAAAGGAGGGGTGACCTCCTTATATAGGACATGCATGAGCCAAACATCATTAACCCTTAACCATGACGTGGGCTTGGCCCTGGGTTAAAGGCTTGCCTTCCTTCGGCCCAATATATTCGTACAAAAGCATATGACAATTAATACTGATGTGTGAGAGAGATAATACCGCCCTATCATAGAGCCACATGGCGTGACCGGAGTGGCTGCAGGTGGCTGCTTTTTTTTTAAGGGCAACATGGTTGACCTACGGGGACGTCTGATGTGACGTCTGACACTACTGTACACGGCGTGGCTTTAGCATGTGCGACATGACAGTTGTCACGTCGTTGTACTTGGGCAGGGTGGTTGGTCTACCCTGCCATGCGTCGTCTTCTGATTGGTTGAGCATGCACCAAGCTCTGACCGGATCTCCTTGAATCAGGATCTTTCGTACATCCTCGTACTTGCATACGATGTTGTCTGTTTGTCCCGTGCGTGCATCCACACACGGCCAGTCCTTATTGTTGCTAAGTTCCTGTGCGCTATCGTGTATCTTGCGCAGCAGAATGCTTCCGCGCGTGCGTCCATACGCGGCTAGTCTTTGTGGGTGTTTTTTTATTATGCTTTGAACTATCAAATAGAAGATGTTCTTTTTATTTGGAACTTAAGCTTCATTGAAAATTTGTTTTATGGTTTTCTTATTGATTGGCTGAAACTTCACAAATATCATCTACATACTGCAATTCGATTTCATATTAATTTATGCTTATGGGGATTTTACAACTTTTAAGACAATGTGCTAATACTTCCAAACTGTTGTTTTTTGCTACAATGGATCATGGCTCTCTTGTTGCAATGTTTACCTTTGAATCGCTAACACCTCTTATTTCTTTTTTCGAGGGGTGAAGGAATGAACTTGCATGTTCAGTGTGATATAAAAAGTTTGTTTGTTTTCACATAGATTCACATTATACTATATTAATAAACCAACCTCTTTGAACAGTAATTTGATTTTAAGGCATTTTATCATTGTATTTATATTCTTAAGTCTGAATAAGATAACAAAACATTCCCAGTCCAGTTGGTTAGGGTGGTGTTCAGTTATCAGATGTGGTCGGGTTCGAGTCCTGTTGTGTTTTTTTTATTTATTTATTGTATATGCAGTTTAGTCATTTGCCTTGTCAGTTTATGGACTTTTTAGTCATTTTATGGACTTTTCTCATCTATCTGTCATCTCCTCCTCAACCCACGTGTGTTCCACCGCCCTAAATTTCTTCTTCCATTTGTTCTATTCCTCTGCAATAGAACAACACAACCAACCGCTCTCCTCTCTTACTCTCTCTCTCTCTCTATACCATCAACCAATCATCATCACCACCACCACCAACTCTCCTACTCACCCATCAATTGCAGATCGACAGTGGGTGCTCTGTTCGAATCCCACCAGTACCATTCCATCACCGCCTCTTTTCAAGCGCCGCTACCACCACCATCGAGACTTGGTTTTGGTTCTTCGTATTCTTCATTGGTACACACACAAACACACCATTTTCTTGACTCAACTCTAGGTAATTAATGAAGTTTGAGTTTGCTATTGTTCACTGGTGTGTGGTGTGGTCGAAATCTGATTTGGAATTAGAGTTTTTTTACAGTTAAGCAAGTATGTTGGATGTAATATTTTATGCATTTGTGTCTGCTGATTTAATATTGTATGTGTTGATGAGTGTTTTGTGTGGGTAACTGGGTATGTTTATATAGATGCCCAGATTCATGGCTTGGTATTGAATACATTGGTGTACTTAGGTGGAAACCTTTTACAATCATGTTCTTTAACATATAGTGTACTTAGGTGGTTCTTTGTCGGTTGTGTGCGTGTTATGTTTGTTGTCTTCTATTGTTCACTAATAAATGTTGCTTCTAATATCAACAGGCTATGATGATCATGTGTAATGTATCCTTGTGACAATGTGATTAATTTTAAAAAACAGATGCATGTAACAGTGTAGTCAGATTATATATGCAAGTTTTGTAATTTAATAGGTTTTATTGGATTACATGTTTGGAAATTCATCATCTGATACGTACATTGTTTGTGCATCAATTACAGACACTACCATTCAATAATAATGGCTACATTGTTCTTCAAGACCATTGTAGATCCTTCAAACCATTCTATGGTAATGACTTCCATTAGAATACGTCATTAAGTATCCTGCATGTTTTTTAAACTATTACTTTAATTTTTGTAACCTTTTTTAACATAATCTGCCTGAATGTTACAAAGATCTACACTTGAAACATAATTTCCTTGTCGGTCGTATGGTCTTGACTACTGATCAAGCTTCTTAATGGAATGCAAGGGTGACAGCCTCAGACAATGTATACCCTTTAACAAATGGATGGAAGAACTTTGTGAAAGATCATGGAATAGGTTTTTTAGACACATTGGTATTTGAATTGGTGGCTGCTCATACTTTTAAGATCACGCATATCAAGTTTGACCAATCAGTTTCAATAACAAATTTCTGTTACCATGTCTACGTAAGGCTAGATAAGACAGACTTGGTAACGTTCTTAATTTTTTTAATGTATATTATCTTGTTTTAGTGTTACATTTGTTTCGACATATATATTTATTTGCAGAGTTTGCCAACAGCTTACGTCAATCATCATTTCAACGATGAAGCTCCCAACCATCCAATCATCATTGATTTCAATAATAAACATAAGTGGATTGTTGAAATCAAAAAGCTTTCGGGAGCATATCATATCACTGATGTTTGGACCACTGTAAAAGAAGATCTTAAATTACCACTTGGAGCTTTTATTGTTTTTGAAAAAGTCAAACAATATGTATTTAACATGATAGTTTCTAAGCCGAATGGAATGCAGGTTGTTGAGGAACCGAAAGAAACTGAAGTCAATGAAGGTTCACAAATGCAACATCAAGCTAAAGATAGAGCTAATATTGAAATCATTCGGATATTAACTGACCGCTTTGTAATGTTTCTATTTAACCTTCCTTTTTTTAAAAAAAAAACCCGATGGTATAACTACACAGAACAGTTGTTTATTCACATATTAATTGTTAAAGTGCGATGTAGCGCTTTCCAATAAATTTCACAGAAAAGGCGGATTTTGACCAACTGAAGGAAATTGATGTGAAGAACGAGAATGGATTGTTTATGAAGATACCATTACGCTGTGAACCAAGTAACAATAAAAACCGGTACATATGATTTTTTTTATGTTTATTAATTTATGTAAGCAATCTATTAGTCAACAATTGTATTGTATGATGTTTAATACATCATATAATACACTTGATTAGCGACAAATTTGTTAAAATCATCAAACGCGTTGTTCTTGAAAGTTATGCTATTAAAGGTTGGGCAAAGTTCATGGCGACTGCTGGTATAGTAGATGGTTGCGAGTATAAGCTGAAGTTCGTGAGCAAAGACTTATTGTTGGTGATTTCAAGACTTTAGGGCCGTATGAATGATGGATGTTTTTAGAAACAAACGATTAGTTTCATCCTTTTGGGGTTAAATATGATGCTTACTTTTGGACATTTGGTTGTATAGGTGATGTGTCTATGGGTCGGGCGATGGGTAGGATGGGTTTTCCAGGAACCAAAACTTTATTTAGTGTAACACCCCAACCGATGGCGGAAACATCGAGGTGTCACGTAGTGACGATTGTTCAATAGCTCATGGACTAAAGTGTAAATTTGAATACATTGATTAAATAATTTATTACATTGAAATGAAATACAACGATTCTAACTGCCAACTAAATTGAAATACAACAAATCAAAATCGAAATATAAATCCGAAAGCTTAAAGAATGCATCTCAAAACAACCTGAAACATGTACAAAATATTTTGGTCAATACAAAAATTGTATTGGTGAGCATACCCTGTTTGAATACATATAGTAGTAAAGTGTTTAGCAATTCATGTGCGGTACCATTTGCAATTATGTATTAAGTGATATCCGGGTCAAAATCAACCCTATGTAAAGAAAAGCAGATATATATAGTATGCGCTAGTAGTAATGTAATACATAGCAATGACAAGGACTCTCAACAGAGTCACAAGGGTATATACCATAGTACTATTCATTGAAATGTCAGGCCGAAACGGTTAATGATTTGACAGGTCATAGATACACGAAATGACATAAGCAAACACACATGAGAATTGCATTTAGTAAAAGAAGTAGAAACTTAATAGTAAGTACACGAGTCACCCCAAAATAGTAAGACAGTAAAAAGGGGAAAGATATACTCACCTTTATTGTGATGGACTTGCTATAATTTAACATGAACCAATTGAATTTTTGCTTGTACCTAAATAAGAACGATGTTTTAGTATTTATGGTTATAGCGTTTTGGCATAGTATATCTCTTTCGATTTACATAGGAGTTATATTTCATTTTAGAATTTTGTCTAGTGTTCTTTACAATTTATTGTTTGTATACGAATAAAATTAAATAAAATCTCCCTTAGTAATATAAATCGGTTTGAAATATCCTTTCTTTTGTATAAGGATTATTCATTCTAAAATTTTACAAGCACACTATGCATGTAATTAGCGAGTAAAATTGTGAAACACTGTTTCGCTGTCATCTTTGTTTTGATAAGTTTAATCAATAAATTATAGTGATAAATCCAATTTTTTTTTCAAATCATGATTTGGTACTTAGTATACTAAACAGAAAAGTATGACCATCATATAGAGATATATTTTAGGTTTCTAAAGCAATTTAATAATAATATAGCATGTTTGTAAGTATAATATTACATTAATATTTATTAGTTGTGGTCGACATTCATGGATGAGTTTGGCCACTAACAGTCACCAAATTTAAAAATCAAACCTACAAGGTTTTCACTCCATGCAAAAAAATATATGACTCGATGGCTTACCTGTGCTAACGAAAAGAAGGCGCAAACGGTTAAAACGATGAAGCAGGGGTAGCTCCATGGAATGGTGACGAACGACGGTTTCAATTAAAAAAAACGGCGGTGTTCAGGTGGTGGCGTCGAAGGTTGTGGTGGTCGAAAAGTGCAGGATACCTTCGAATATTATCACCGAAAATTCCACGTTCGTGTTGGTTGTGAGTCGATATTTAACGTGGTCATGGGTGAAGTTGCTTTGGTTGGAATACAGTGCGGTGGTGGGAGGTTTGATGGTTGCCGTGATGTGTAGGTGGTTGAAAATGGCGGGGGTTCCGCGTGTGTTTTAGATTGCTAGAGGACGGTTGTCGGTACAAGAAAACGAAGAGGGAGTTATGGGTTTTTAAGCACAATCGGGAGTTTAATATTCGAAACGTTTTGCATGATGTTTAATAGCCTTGATTACGTGATTAAATAGAATTTTATTGGATTATATCATTGACTTTGAATACGTTTACATCGGTTATGGAAATTTGTTGGCCAATTTATTAATTCAATTGGAATTGCAACATGATGAAGATGATTATAAAGTTTATTTTGTAGTTTTTTTTTTTATAGAACTTTTACGAACACGTGTCCACATACGCATTCGGTTAAAACCCATATCCGAACCATAAATATAAACGATAAATTTTTTAATTCGCTCTAAAATTTATTTTGAAAACGAAAAAATTCACAGGGATGATAATGGAAATAATTGAAGGGCTATTATTGTCAATTTGACAAAAGACGAAGGTGACGGATGTCACAGTCTCCCCTACTTTAGAAAATTTCGTCTCGAAATTTCTTTCAAGTGAAGGTTACTATGAAACAAAATGCGCTGTAAAAGTCAACTAAATTTTTAAAAGAAAATTCCATCATTTATGATTTGACAAAATTTTAAATAGTTGTCTAATTCCCAAAGTAAAAGCGTCCAAATATTTGACAGTTAACTCAAAATTAGAAAGTTGAGAATTTAAATGAGGAAAGTTTTGGGAATGTTTAGCGGGTGAGGGACAGGGGTACTAATGAAGCAGTCTCCCCTACTTTAGAAAAGTTTCTGACTAAATGTTATTAAATACAGGCGACAGGTCTTCGACTAACAGGGAGTGTAAAAGTATACAAAGTCTAAGGGTTTCTGAAGAGGTGGTCAACAAGAAAAGCTCCAACAAAACTAACTGAAACTTATGTGAAATGTTCCTATTGAAAATTCTAGCTATTAGTCAACGATCTAATGAAGAGGTAAGTATAAAGTAATGGGTAGGTTCTTGGTCAACTCCTAGTCCGTTCCCGCAGTATCGTTTATGCTTATATATAGGGTGTACCGCAGCTGACCCACCACACTCCCGATACTTTGGACTCGTACTGATTGTCTACCAAGAGCCTAATTAGAATCACACAGCACCCTCATGTACCTGTAAACCCATGATTGCGTTCCGGACCGTAATCATCGATTTACCTTACACTAAGGTGTTATGCTTTTCCATAACCCTATCCTAAGTAATACAAGAAACATATGAGTGCAATCAATATATGATAAGTAATCGATACTGCAATGAAACAATGACATGGTCAGAGGTCCTTCCCTTTCGGGTTTACCCATTAACCGTAATGAGAATAACATGTAAGTAATAGACATGGTTAGAGGTTCTTCCCTTTCGGGTTCACCCTTAACTGGTAGCTTCTGTTCACATCGTTGGCTCTAAACACCCATATTGATAAACTCCGAGATTTCCACCGTTCCCCTCGGATTAAAGGAATACTCTAATCCGAGTCGTACGTGGGCACTGGCTTAGATCTCATACGAGTTATCAACTAGTATATTCGTTGGCCATGACGATGAAAATAGTAACAGGGTTTTGCTCAAAACAGGAAAGAAAATGTGCATACCAAATATGTGTTCAAATAAGTATATAAGTATACATAAAAATTAGTATAATATAAATCGTGTAAATCGCACAGTTGCACAAAATGAAAGTAAACGAGTTGTATTAATGCAAATAGGCAATGTGAAAATAATCACAAATAATGTGTTAAAAATAACTATGAATAAAATGGTGTAAGAATAAAATAATGAATTTTACGATCAGTGAGAGTATGCAGAACAGACGTATAGTCTACTGATATAAGGGTTTAAATTTAGTTAGTTTTACATACATGCACTATATTATAAAAGACAATTAGTAACATTCTGATAAGGATACGTCCAATATTTTGTTAGACCAAAGGTTTTGCGACTGAAAAAGTGTGAGTGTAATAAAATAATTTTCGTTTATCAAAAACGTAGTTTGCTCAAACTTCGTGATATAGTTGAAAGGATATTAGTAATGCATGAGGATAACTTTTTTGAAATCAAAGTGTGTTTTAGATTCAAAAACAGGTTCATTTGAAAAATCTTCATATTTCCATGTGTTTACGAGAAGTCGAGTTCGAAAAGCGTTATAAGGCCTGTTATTAGTTGCAAATTTCTCCTGAAAGTATATATTGTATACGTCATATGAAAACAAAAGGTTTACATTTGATTTGTAAAATATGCACTATAAGTTTATAAAATGCAAAATGAAACCATTTTATGAAGTATGTGTAAATCTAATATGTTTTGAAAGACCAAGATTTAAAATGACGTGAATGATAAAATTAACGTATGTAATGGATTACCAATGTTTAAGAAAATTCATAATCAACGAGATGTAGAAATAGATCTTTGAGATGTGAATTTCACTCCTAACTCAAAGATGTATTTCAAAATTGAAAACGATTGTGGAATGAAACCAATCACTAAGTTAAGGATATCACTCCCAGCTTAGTGGTTAAGTTTCTTTTTGAAGTAAATACTCTTTGAGGTGTGGATGTCACTCCTATCTCAAAGATATATTCCTAAGATAAATAACCTATAGAGGAGTGAAACTAATCACCAAGGTATGGATGTCACTCCTAACTTGATGATATCGTTTCGTTTGTGAAATACGAGTGTCTTCTTCGCCAAGCAAAATATCGAAAGAATAACGAGAAAAATAATCATAACGAAAATATCTGGAAAGAAAATATAAGAAACGAGAGAAATATACACGAGAGGACTCGTGAAAGTAAACTTAGTTATAGTCTAGGCTAAAAGGCATTCTAATAACCTAATTCCCTATAACCATGGCTCTGATACCAATCTGTAACACCCCAACCGATGGCGGAAACATCGAGGTGTCACGTAGTGACGATTGTTCAATAGCTCATGGACTAAAGTGTAAATTTGAATACATTGATTAAATAATTTATTACATTGAAATGAAATACAACGATTCTAACTGCCAACTAAATTGAAATACAACAAATCAAAATCGAAATATAAATCCGAAAGCTTAAAGAATGCATCTCAAAACAACCTGAAACATGTACAAAATATTTTGGTCAATACAAAAATTGTATTGGTGAGCATACCCTGTTTGAATACATATAGTAGTAAAGTGTTTAGCAATTCATGTGCGGTACCATTTGCAATTATGTATTAAGTGATATCCGGGTCAAAATCAACCCTATGTAAAGAAAAGCAGATATATATAGTATGCGCTAGTAGTAATGTAATACATAGCAATGACAAGGACTCTCAACAGAGTCACAAGGGTATATACCATAATAACTATTCATTGAAATGTCAGGCCGAAACGGTTAATGATTTGACAGGTCATAGATACACGAAATGACATAAGCAAACACACATGAGAATTGCATTTAGTAAAAGAAGTAGAAACTTAATAGTAAGTACACGAGTCACCCCAAAATAGTAAGACAGTAAAAAGGGGAAAGATATACTCACCTTTATTGTGATGGACTTGCTATAATTTAACATGAACCAATTGAATTTTTGCTTGTACCTAAATAAGAACGATGTTTTAGTATTTATGGTTATAGCGTTTTGGCATAGTATATCTCTTTCGATTTACATAGGAGTTATATTTCATTTTAGAATTTTGTCTAGTGTTCTTTACAATTTATTGTTTGTATACGAATAAAATTAAATAAAATCTCCCTTAGTAATATAAATCGGTTTGAAATATCCTTTCTTTTGTATAAGGATTATTCATTCTAAAATTTTACAAGCACACTATGCATGTAATTAGCGAGTAAAATTGTGAAACACTGTTTCGCTGTCATCTTTGTTTTGATAAGTTTAATCAATAAATTATAGTGATAAATCCAATTTTTTTTTCAAATCATGATTTGGTACTTAGTATACTAAACAGAAAAGTATGACCATCATATAAAGATATATTTTAGGTTTCTAAAGCAATTTAATAATAATATAGCATGTTTGTAAGTATAATATTACATTAATATTTATTAGTTGTGGTCGACATTCATGGATGAGTTTGGCCACTAACAGTCACCAAATTTAAAAATCAAACCTACAAGGTTTTCACTCCATGCAAAAAAATATATGACTCGATGGCTTACCTGTGCTAACGAAAAGAAGGCGCAAACGGTTAAAACGATGAAGCAGGGGTAGCTCCATGGAATGGTGACGAACGACGGTTTCAATTAAAAAAAACGGCGGTGTTCAGGTGGTGGCGTCGAAGGTTGTGGTGGTCGAAAAGTGCAGGATACCTTCGAATATTATCACCGAAAATTCCACGTTCGTGTTGGTTGTGAGTCGATATTTAACGTGGTCATGGGTGAAGTTGCTTTGGTTGGAATACAGTGCGGTGGTGGGAGGTTTGATGGTTGCCGTGATGTGTAGGTGGTTGAAAATGGCGGGGGTTCCGCGTGTGTTTTAGATTGCTAGAGGACGGTTGTCGGTACAAGAAAACGAAGAGGGAGTTATGGGTTTTTAAGCACAATCGGGAGTTTAATATTCGAAACGTTTTGCATGATGTTTAATAGCCTTGATTACGTGATTAAATAGAATTTTATTGGATTATATCATTGACTTTGAATACGTTTACATCGGTTATGGAAATTTGTTGGCCAATTTATTAATTCAATTGGAATTGCAACATGATGAAGATGATTATAAAGTTTATTTTGTAGTTTTTTTTTATAGAACTTTTACGAACACGTGTCCACATACGCATTCGGTTAAAACCCATATCCGAACCATAAATATAAACGATAAATTTTTTAATTCGCTCTAAAATTTATTTTGAAAACGACAAAATTCACAGGGATGATAATGGAAATAATTGAAGGGCTATTATTGTCAATTTGACAAAAGACGAAGGTGACGGATGTCACATTTAGCGTACATGTTTTAGAAGATGTTTGCTATGTGCAAATTTATGTTTTTTGTAAACATCTACAAAATGAACCTGTTGGACACATAAAATGTCTTTCCCTTCGTCACGACTCAATCTTTAGTTTGTTGATTGTTATTGTCATGTGCTAGTATAGAAGACAAGATATGGATGATGTGTATACTAACAGTTGCTACACTGCTTGAATTTTTCCACTTACATAGGGTTTAAATTATTGAAAACAAACCTAAGTTCAAATTGTCATACAAAGTATACAAGCTAAAATTTTGACTTAAGCATAACCTACAAATTCAAATGCCCAGATTCTAAGTTGTGGTATCAAACATCTACATTACATACACACATGCATTTGCAGCCACATATCTTTATACACTTGACATGGAAATTGAACATTATAGTAACAAGCTGCTACTTTGTTGCCTTGCTTCTTGCAATACTAACAAAGCTACATTGCCCGGCCTTCCGTCAACATCAGCAGACTCATAAAAGGAGTGATCGGGAATGGTGAAGCTGTCCGTTTCTAGACTGATCGATGGGAGGGCGGCGGTCTTCTAATGTATAGGTATGCGACGTTGTTTGCACTGGAAAAAAATAAGGCAACCACTGTCAAAGAACGAGAAGCGGGTTGGGAATGGAAGCCCGAACCAGTCATGCAGCAGGAGCCTATGGAACTGGACAGCTGCAGAGAGATCGCTGCAGGGCTGCAGATGTCGTCGGTTCATGACAGCTGGAAAATGGGATTGTGAATTGAATGTGTTCTTCTCAATGGCTTCTTGCAGAGCCTCCTGTGACAAAATGACTTTTTACCCTTTTGAATGGATTGGTTGGGCTCCAAGGAAAGTAAGCATCTTCATTTGACGCGTTGAACAGAATCGATTACCCACACTGACGACGCTTCATAAAAGAAACATTCTGAATGGGCAAATCGGCTGCAGACTATGTGGTGGAGGGAACAAAGACTCAGACCATTTTTTTACCAGTTGCTACGTGACATCAATAATTTGGCAAAAGGTTAGTGTATAGTGTAAGGTCCAACAGATCTTTGCTTTCGGGGTGCGAGACTTGATAACTTTTCACAAATCAATTCGTACAAACTACGATATAAACAAGTTGATTCATTTTATCATTGCAGTGATTTGTCCTATTTTTAAACAAAAAGAAGCACTTATTATATAGGTTTGTATTAGAAGCATCAATCAAGATCAATCACCATAACTAATATTCTCTCATTTATTTCTGTTTAATTTGTATTAATTGTAATTGCTTTGACTTTCCTTTTTATTAGCCTTGTAATTAGTCTTGTATCCATGATTTAAATGGCATTCAATCTCTCTAGAAAAGCAAGAGATAATTCTTTGGCTATCATGGTATCAGCCTAACCATTCCTGGCCCCAAAACTTCCGATTCTGTCTTCCCTTTCTGCTCTTTCTTTTTCTTCCTGCTGCTCCCTTTTTCTCGCAACCATGACCATCACAGAAAACTCCTCTTCCACTCCCACCTCCAAGCTTCCCATGACTACTATCATGCACATGATGCCCATCAAACTTTCAGCCTCAAACTACCTCGCCTGGCACAATCAGCTTCTTCCTTTACTTGCAAACCAAGAGCTTCTCGGTTATATCGATGGCTCTATTTCTCCTCCACCAAAAACTATCACTGTTGAATCGAAAGACCAACTCAATCCTGCCTTTTCATCTTGGTTTACCAACGATCAGCAGGCCATTCTCCTTCTTCACGCATCTCTTACTGAAGAAGCGATGACGGAAATCCTTGGCCTTTCCACTGCTCGCCAAATCTGGGCAGCCCTTGAGGCGGCTTACTGTAACACCTCCTTGGAGAGAATGCACTTGCTTCGTGACACTCTCCGTCAACAAACCAAAGGCTCTTCCACCATTGCCGAATATGGACGCAAATTTAAATCTATTTGTGACCAACTTTCGGCAATCGGCCATCCCGTAACTGACACGGATAAGACCCATTGGTTCTTATGTGGTCTCGGCTCCACCTTTGAGAGTTGGTCCACCGCTATCCGAACATCCCACTCATCCTTGCCTTTCCGTGATTTGTTAACAAAAGCGGAAAGTCAAGAGCAATTTCTCGCTTCTCTCAATCCTCCTTCTACACCCGCTGTTGCGTTTGCCGCCCACCAAAATCGCCCTTCTGGATCCTCCTATTCTCGGCCCAAAACAGGATCTGGAATGGCTCGTAATTCTCATTCTTCGGCTCCTTCCAAAGGTAATCGAAGACCTCCTCATTGCCAACTGTGCCGCACTAATGGTCATTATGCAAACAAATGTCCGAAACTATCTACCTTTGTTGCATCAGCCTCAAGTAATGACGACATAGCTCGAGCCTTTCATGCTCAATGTCATGTGTCCAATGACAATGTTCCCGATTGGGCGGCCGACTCCGGAGCCGATGATCACATGACCGATGATACCAGTAATTTACATTCCTTTTTTCCTTATAAAGGATCTTCTTCGGTCGTTTTTGGCAATGGTCATACATCGCCCATAACCCATAAGGGACAAGTCACGTTGCAAAATAATGTTCACTTAAAAGATGTCTTAGTTGTTCCGTCCTTAACTCGCAATCTTCTTTCAATTAATAAACTTACCAATGACTTTCCTGTCGATGTTTTGTTTTCTAATTCCTTTTTTGTGATTTAGTACCGGACAACAAGAAAACCTCTCGCTAAAGGTCGATGTGAAAACGGCCTTTATTTGCTTCAAGACAAGTCCCTTGCTTTTGTTGCGTCTGTTTCATGTAATAAAGCCTCATTTGAATTGTGGCATTATCGTTTGAGTCATGTTGCATTTGATACAATTTCAATTATGAAACGTCTTGGTCATTTATCTTTTACATCCATTTTGCCTAAACCTAACATTTGTTCACCATGTCAACTTGCTAAAGCAAAGAAATTACCATTTGCCACTAATGATAAACGAGCCTCTAATCCCCTAGATCTCGTTCATTGTGATTTATGGGGACCATCACCAATAACTAGCAAAAATGGTTACAAATATTATGTTGTATTTATAGATGACTACTCTCGTTTCTCATGGCTATATCCGCTTAGAACCAAAATCGATTTTTATACGGTTCTTCAAAGTTTTTTGCGCCTTGTTCAAACTCAACTTTCCCGCAAAGTTAAAATTTTTCAAAGCGATGGTGGCACGGAATTTGTCAACAAAAATGTTCGCAATATTTTTGATCAAAATGGCACTTTTCATCGCCTCTCTTGTCCATACACCGCTCCTCAAAATGCTCGCGCGGAAAGAAAGCACCGGCACATTGTTGAAACCGGTTTAGCCATGCTTTTTCATGCTAGTGTCCCCATTAATCATTGGGATGACGCTTTTAGTACCGCTACTGATATACGTTAAAATATATATATATTTAAATCCCCGATTAAGCTCCCAATTTACGCGTTTTCGACTATAATTGCACGAATTTGGTACTTAACCGCTTCATATATTTATTTCAGGTCTTAAAACGGCGCCTCGAAGACAAAGTCGAAGAAACCGGGCTAAAAACGGACAAGACGGACAACTTCTACAAAATTGACCAAGTCTGGAAGTTGTGCACGGGAGTGCCAAATCTGTGCACTCCCGTGCGGGTCACATCTGCTCGGGAACAAGCCTGCACGGCCAGGCGCACCAGGCAGTGCACTCCTTTGTGCTCGGCAACACCAAGATCAGCACGGCAGTGCACCCTGATGGCACTCCCGTGCCAAAAATCAAGATATTTCCAGGAATCACCCAGCCACTTGCCCACTCGACCACTTGCACGTCAACTCACCAAAGCAAAAGTGCACGGCCAGGAGCACGGCCGTGCACCTGACCGTGCACACCTTCGAAATTTGCTTAAATACAGAACACAGCCCTCTGTTACATTCATTGGGTTTTGGAGAGCGAATTTGGGCGATTTTCTGGACTTTCCAAGCTGCTGGTCAGGCGTTTGACAAGCTCGGGATCTCATCCTACTCATCTAACATCATCCAATCCTTCACATTCAAGATTTATGGTTTGATCTATAAACTTTAAGTTTGTTCAAATCTGAATATTTTGGCTTGTTTGTGTCGTTTATGTATTGCATTATAGTTTACGGATATTATCTAGTAATCGTTTGTAGTTAAAACAATCGTTTGCGTGAAATCAAGTTTTGTATAAATTAGGCGTTTTTCATGTTTGAATCTTGATGATCATAATGCAACCTTGTTTCATTGTTGATAGATTTGTAGTTGTGTTCGGATGACTTTGATGATTATCGAATGTGTTAGGCGGATTACTTGTTGAGAAAACCGTCCGTTTAATCGTCCGGTAGTAAACTAGTTAACTTGTTAATAAAGTTTACACCATGAAACTGTAACCGGGTATTGGTTTGGTTAAAGTCACTCGGATAATGATTATAAATGTTTACCGGCACATAAAAGAGTTTAAAAAGCTTAATGGTGTTGTTACTAATCTTTGACACGGTTAACGATCTTTGCTAGTTATTTTGGTAGAAATAGCGATCTTAGTAGATTTGTGTTCAAAGTTAGTAAAATGGAATAGGTTGTGAAATGCTCTACTTTATGCTAGTCTCGGTGGTCGTATTGTGTATTCGATATTGCTTTCCTTTGCTAGTGCGGTTGAGGACTCCCGAAAGGTGATACTAACCCTTCTTTAAAGATTCACATGAGATCATATCAGCTGCGCGCTAATGAACGACTTGAGGTGGCTAACGTGTGTATTCGTGTTAGCTTTCCATATAGTTGTCATGTTAGGATGCCCGAAAGGGACACTAACTGTCGGAAAATGGGAATGTTGATCACGCCTGTATTTCTTTTATAGATGACATGCTAGGATTGGCGTATTATAGTTTATATAGCTATATTTTCTATTTGGAGTCTTACATATGTTAAATATATGTTTTAGAATTAATCTAGTTATAAACAAACTCAACTTATCTTTTCCTACTGGTAAATCGGGGACAGAGTTTTAGTACAATTGCTCCGCGCGCGTCCATGGATCGATATCTGGTTCTTATCTGTACGTTACTACATATATGACAGGGTACACTTGCCCTATTGTGTGTGTTTTAATATTAAGGTCTAAACCATTTTTATAAATATTAAAGCAAAACGTGTGTTAAAATCCATTGTAAAATATGTATAGTTACGCACACGTCAGCTACTTACATCATCAATCGTTTGCCCACAAAAGTCTTAGATAACAAATCTCCCTATGAGGCGTTGTTTTCTATCACTCCCACCTACAACAACTTTCGTGTTTTCGGATGTTGTGTTTACCCATATCTACGTGATTATGCCCCACACAAACTTGCACCACGAAGCATTCCTTGTATTTTCTTGGGCTACTGTCCTCAATACAAAGGTTATAAATGCTTTGATCCCGTGGCATCACGTATGTATATCTCAAGGCATGCTCGATTTGATGAAAATTTTTTCCCTTTTAGCGGCACTTCCTCCACAACCAATATTGCAAATTTATTTCTTTCTACCTTTGATGAACCACTAAAATTCTCCTCACCCTCACCTCAAAACTCTCCATCCATACCTTGTCACAAAAATTCTCCAACCAAATCTCATTGTCCCATGTGCAAACCCATCCATACACAAACTTCAACCCCACAACCTGTTCCTAATACTCCTGACCCCATCCCTCAAAATTCCAATAATTTCACCACTTCATCCGATTCCATCCCAGATTCTCCTTCCAACCAATCCCATTCGCCTTTATCTACTCCCACCACCTCATCCAACATTGAACCAACCACATCCATATCCGGACCTGCTAAATCCACCTCCTCCGTTGACCCAACCCCTTCGTCACCTTCCAACCATAATCATATACCGTCCTCACCACCCGTTCCCTCTCACCCCATGGTTACACGCTCCAAAGTCGGAACGTTTAAACCAAATCCCAAACATACATCCTATCTTTCCACATCTCCTCTTCATACTGCTTTGCTTACTCACACTGTTCCGAAGGGCTTTAAGAGCGCTTCCAAGCATGCACACTGGATGAACGCCATGCATGCGGAGCTCACGACCCTCCAACGGAATCACACGTGGACCTTAGTTCCGCGTCCATCTTCCACCAATGTCGTTGGCTCTAAATGGGTCTTTCGAACAAAATACCACTCTGATGGCTCTATTGATCGCCATAAAGCCCGCCTTGTTGCTCAAGGCTTCACCCAAATTCCGGGTATTGATTTCAATCACACCTTTAGCCCGGTAGTTAAAGCCTCAACCATTCGCATAGTCCTCTCGTTAGCTGTTATCAACGGCTGGACTCTTCGTCAACTTGACGTCAACAATGCGTTTCTAAACGGTCATCTATCCGAGACCGTTTACATGGAGCAACCTCCCGGGTTTCTCAATCCGCAGTTTCCAACTCATGTTTGCAAGCTAAATAAGGCTCTTTACGGTCTTAAACAAGCTCCCCGAGCTTGGTTTCAAAGACTTAGTTCATTCCTCCTTTCCTTCGGCTTCTCTTGCAGTCGAGCGGATCCGTCACTTTTCATATTTTCCAAAGGCGATTCCATTATGTACCTCCTTGTTTACGTGGACGACCTTATTTTCACAGGAAATTCGCCCACTGTGCTCGATAATTTCACCCACCATTTACATAAGGAATTCGCTATCAAAGATCTTGGCTCCTTAAATTATTTTCTTGGTCTAGAAGTCGTACATGATACTCACGGTCTGTTTCTTTCCCAGACCAAGTATGCAAAAGACATTCTTGATCGAGCCGGTTTAACCAATGCCAAACCTGTAGCCACCCCCTTGTCTACAATCGACTCCTTCACCACCGAAGGCACTCCTTTTACCGATCATACTCTCTATCGCTCCCTCGTTGGTGCCCTCCAATACCTAACCATAACTCGTCCTGACTTGTCCTATGCCGTAAATCAAGCCTGTCAACACCTTCACTCACCGAAACCCATTTTAAATTGGTTAAGCGAATACTAAGGTATGTCAAGGGTTCTCTCTCTCATGGGTTACACTACACTCGACCTACTACTTCTACCATTTTAGGATATTAGGATGCGGATTGGGCGCGGTGCATTGAGACACGTCGGTCTACGTATGGTTATTCAATCTTTTTAGGCGGCAACTTAGTCTCATGGAGTGCGAAGAAACAACCAACTGTGTCGCGATCGAGCTGTGAGTCGGAATATAGGGCGATAGCAAATGCGGTTGCAGAGATAATTTGGATTACTCATTTGTTGAAAGAACTTCATGCTCTTCCTCAAACTCGGCCAACCTTGTTATGTGACAACCAAAGTGCTCTATTCATTAGTCAAAATCCTGTTTCAAACAAAAGAGCTAAGCACATCGATTTAGACTATCACTTTGTTCGGGAATTAGTCATGTCTGGAAAATTGCACACCAAGTTTATACCAACCAAGCTTCAACTGGCGGACATCTTCACAAAAAGCTTACCACGGCCTCTTTTTGAGCAATTTCGGAATCAACTTCGTGTCCTTCCACCGCCGTTTCGCTTGACTGGGGATATTAGAAGCATCAATCAAGATCAATCACCATAACTAATATTCTCTCATTTATTTCTGTTTAATTTGTATTAATTGTAATTGATTTGACTTTCCTTTTTATTAGCCTTGTAATTAGTCTTGTATCCATTATTTAAATGGCATTCAATCTCTCTAGAAAAACAAGAGAGAATTCTTTGGCTATCAGTTTGACTTATTTTGCATTCATTTTATTATTTATATGTGACCTTTGTATGAAAATTGGTTTAGGCTTGATTTGAAATTTGAAGTATCACAACGCTACGTCATTACTTAATTATTTTCTAAATCAAATTGCCACCGCCGCAACGCGCGGCCGGATAAAAACGTAGTTATATCAACAAATATATTCTTTTGTAATTTTTTTTTGTTACTATGTTTTTCTAGGATCCATCTCAAAACGATATTGGTACTATGTTTTTCTAGGATCTATCTTTTACAGATTATCAGAGATCAAGGGAGTTGACCGGTAACCATAAAACAACCACCGATGACACCTCCCATGACCCAAAAAACCACAAAATTTAGTTATGAGTCTAATGTTTGGTTTGTCGGAAACGAAATGTTCCGACAAACCAAACATATAATATGCCACATGATGTGATTATTCAAAAAACAAAAAACAAAAAAAAAAAATCCAACATATACATAGTAACATAAACATGAAACCTGTACATATATATATGCACAAAGTTTGTGAGAGGCAACTTTTTACAAGTTACTTTTGTATCTATAGATTCTAATGTTCTCAACTTCTTTTAGAGCATCTACAATCTTTGGTCAAACAAACCACTTCAAACCGCCACGCCATCATGCCACATCATTTCAAGCCATTCTAAACCAAACCCCACTTTTTCTCTCCGACCCCAAATCATTCCAAACCTTCACCTCATCACCTAATTTTCCTTTTATTTAATTTATACCCGAAAAAAAACCCCTTTTTTTATTTAATATTAAAGTACACTGCTTGGCCCACCTCAAACACCATTGAACTGGTCCGATGTAGTGGCCGGACCGACTTGGTCCAACACTCCAACTCCTCCACTTCTTTGGTCCGTCCGGTCTTAATGGACCGTCCATTATTATGCATTGGAGTCTGGAGATGCTCTTCGTATGGGCCAGAAAAGAAGCCCATATTAATTTTATACCATGTAAAAAAGTGTAAAACTAAAACCTTACAAACATAAAAAAGCCCACTATCCCTCCACAACCCTTTAATTATATCATCATCAGTTTGTATAAAATCCTGCACTTGCTCCTTCAGACCATCTCCTCTTTCATCAACACAAAACCCTCAATTAAAACCCACCATTAATAATAATAATCTAAAAATGGACTCATCCTTAACACCCATCCATTTCGCACTAGCCACCTTATTCGGAGCTTCAGTAATGGCCATCTCAGCTTTTTATATCCACAAACGCAGTGTTGATCAGGTCATCGACCGCCTCATTAAGCTCCGTCGACAACCGTTTCCTGATCAAGATGATTTTGACGGGTACCCAGATGGAGATATTATTGATGATGCTGATGATGATGATATAAATTTTATTGATGATGATCTAGTTGATGACGACGGTGGTGGTGGTGATTATGTGCTGAATAATAATAATAATATTAATAATAATAGTGGGTTTGGTATGTCATGTTCGTTACCGAATGTTGGGATGAGTAATGAATGGGGGAATGACAGAGTGTCGTTTGGTTCTTTGGAGAAACTTGTTTCGGATACTTTACCACCTTTGAGGATGAATCAAAGACAAGGTATGTTTTTTTTTTTTGTTTATTATTATTATTATTATTGTTATTATTATTATTATTATTATTATTATTATTATTATTATTATTATTATTTTATGTATTTGTTATGGTTTTTCTATTTGTGTATTTACTAAGTTATGAGGTGATTAATAATTTAATTTGTAATTTTGTATTTTAGTGTTGGTGGGTATTGAAGTGATGAATTTATTGCTCTGTTTTCTTTGTTTGTTTATTTTAGATGTAAGCTTAAAAGTAAGCTACAAGCCCTTATGTTTAAGTTTGCAAAAGCCCTCTTTTTTTTCCCGAAAAGTTGTGTAGGTTTAAAAAAGTGCGCGCCTAGGTACGAAGTGACACAAGGCGACCTCGTCCTTTTAGACTACATAAGGCGCGTGTTGCCATGTGTTAAGAAAAAGTGAGCGCTTTAGCGATTTTTGATGTAGGTGACAAAGCGTTTGATGCAGCGCTTCTTGTTTTGACGGTGCTGTGCAGACTTGATGCCTAGGTAGAATGCACAAGAACTCAGCTATAGGTAAAGTAGAGAAAAAAAATAAGTGCTTGCATGCGAAGAAAGAAGTAAAAAGGAATTAAATCATATATTCATATGTTAAACGTATTTATTTAAGTAAAGTTATGCGTCTGTTATGCAGGTGAACATCTTCATGACCATCAATCTGGTTCTAAGAGCAGAGTAGGTTCTTTGGGTAGAATTCATACGCCGCGATCACCGGCTAGCTATGCATACGATGGTGCTGAAAATTCTGATGATGATGGGACCGAAACTGCTGTTGGGGAGGACACTCAGTACTTTGACGAGGGCGAGATCATAAGCTCATCAGCGCATGTAAATTTATAAAGATCTATATTGTTTACATAATAAATACTTTTGCTATTCTGCACTGTATATTCCCAGTATGCTCTTATAACTTGTCTGCTCGTTTCTTTTTGCAGGATATATACTCGAGCATTCAGAATATGTCTGTGGTTCTTTCACAAGCTGATCATGCAACCACTAATCAATCTATTATACATAAGAAAGATTCAACTGAAGATAACGGCAACGAGAAAACGGAGATTACTTCAGAAAACATTGCTGGTAAAGATCCCAACATCGTTTTCCCACAAGCAGCTTTGATGAAAGGTATTCTCGACATCCTATTTCACTAGTCTAACTTGCTTGCTTCTCTATTACGATAAGCCTTTTCAGTTACTCGGTATCAAGTTCTTTATTTTATTTCTATCCAGAGTCGTTGAATCATGAAGAGGAAGAAGTTAGGAAAATGATACGTGAGTGTTTAGACTTAAGGGAAAAATATGTGTTCAGAGAAAAAGTTCTTCCATGGACATTATCACATGAAGCAGACTCTCGTTCGTCTCATGTTAAAAGTGACCCATTTCAGTTCGTACCGGTTGAGTCAACTAAAGTGAGTTGGCTTTATCGCTTCTAATAAAATATTTTAGCATTTCTGCTTTATGATCGCTTTCGTTAATCTTTTTCGTAAAATTGCAAGCAGCATCACTTCAGGATGGAAGATGGAGTTGTTCGTGTTTACGCTAGTGAGAATGGTAAGGCCAATATACAAACATGATCATTAACGTTAATCCCATGTTGAATAACTTCGTTAACTAGTGGATATAATTTTGTATATTTTCAGATTCTGTTGAACTTTTCCCTGTTGCAAGTGCAACGACTTTTTTCACCGACATGCATCACATTCTCAAAATAATCTCTGTTGGAAATGTTCGTTCTGCGTGTTTTCATCGACTAAGATTTCTCGAGGAGGTGAAGTTTTCTGATTTTCTTTTAACAAAATGTGTTCATGTTATCGGTTCATTTGACTTTATAATTGTGTTCTTATACTAAACGCCTTGCAGAAATTCCGTCTTCATCTGTTGGTGAATGCAGATAGCGAGTTTCTAGCACAAAAAAGCGCACCCCATCGTGACTTTTACAATATCAGAAAAGTTGACACTCATGTTCATCATTCTGCTTGCATGAACCAAAAACACCTTCTGCGTTTTATCAAATCTAAACTAAGAAAAGAACCAGATGAGGTATGCTTAATTATTATCAAGCAAACCCTTTCAATTAAAAAAAAAAAAATCTCGTCTAATAAGGATAACATAATTTCTTGCAGGTTGTCATATTTCGTGATGGGCAATATCTTACACTAAAAGAAGTTTTTGAGAGTTTAGACTTAACCGGGTTCGTAGAAAGTTTGTATCTTTGTTACATTTTCAACTTATATAGTGTTTTTCTTATGACTAAAAGTGAACTTTAGGTATGACCTTAATGTTGACTTATTGGACGTGCATGCCGACAAGAGTACATTTCACCGTTTCGACAAATTCAATCTCAAGTACAATCCTTGCGGACAGAGTAGACTCAGAGAAATCTTTTTAAAGCAAGACAATTTGATTCAAGGTCTGCGTTGTTTTAGAAGTAAACACTTCAGTTTAATATTTCACATTTATAAACAAATATTTATGATTATAAATTCTTGTGACTTCAGGTCGTTTCTTGGGAGAATTAACGAAGCAAGTTCTATCCGATCTTGATGCAAGTAAATACCAGGTGGCAGAGTATAGGGTGTCTATATACGGAAGGAAGCAAAGTGAATGGGATCAGTTGGCGAGTTGGTTCATCAACAATTCAATTTATAGTGAGAATGCTGTTTGGCTAATTCAAGTATGTATCAGTCTATATATATTTAGATTCTTATTTCTTAGTGTATCTATTTATGTTGATATATTTATTGGGGTCCTCTTTTCAGCTTCCACGGTTATATAACATTTATAAGAGTATGGGAACGGTGACATCCTTTCAGAATATTTTGGACAATGTGTTTATTCCCCTTTTCGAAGTCACGGTTGATCCGAAATCTCATCCTCAACTCCACATTTTTCTAATGCAGGTAAACGTATTATTTTGTTACTAATATACTTTTATTAACTACAATGTAACAAATTTTACAAAAAATATAACAAATATTCTTTGTTAACAGGTTGTTGGGCTTGACCTTGTGGATGATGAAAGCAAACCCGAAAGGCGGCCCACTAAGCATATGCCAACGCCAACTGAATGGACGAATGACTTTAATCCCTCATACTCTTATTATGCATATTACTGCTATGCCAACCTCTATACCCTTAATAAGGTTTGTGGTTTCTTCTTTACATATTTTAGATAGTATTGGTTTTTTAATTATATGCTTATGTAATTCGTTTCCATTTCTGCAGCTTCGTGAATCTAAAGGACTGCCAACAATAAGATTGCGGCCTCATTGTGGAGAGGTTATCAACTTTACGTCCATTTCTCAATCATAGTTTTTTTGTTTCTCTATGGTGCTAGATTTTGTTTAATATAAAAATATATGCAGGCAGGTGATATTGACCATTTAGCGGCTGGATTTCTTCTATGCCACAATATTTCACATGGGATTAATCTACGGAAGTCTCCTGTATTACAGTATTTGTACTACCTTGCTCAGGTTAGCCAGTGACTCATTTAACTCGCTCTTTGCAAATCATCATTATTGAAAGAGTTCACGAATAATTAATTAACTTTATGTTTCAGATCGGTTTGGCTATGTCTCCACTGAGCAATAATTCTCTTTTCCTGGACTACCATCGCAACCCGTTTCCCATGTTTTTCCAGCGTGGCATGAATGTTTCTCTTTCAACTGATGACCCGTTGCAAATTCATCTAACAAAAGAACCTTTGGTGGAGGAATACGGTGTTGCAGCCAAGGTAAGTAGCTGGGTAGGGCGGGCCAAACACGTTTTGGTCAAGTTGGTTCTCTACATGTCTAAATGGGCCGCGGCCGTATTGTCCCGAAATTTATATTGTCCAAAACACTTTTGTAGTGTTTCAGATGTGCCTATTACTGCCTAATTATAACCTATGTTTTAATAATAAAATGTTTTTTGGATGTTTTATGCTCGAAAATTCACTTTGGGAGATTTTCAACTCGTTTGATTAATTTTACTTCTAATCGGATTTTGTGTATATATACCTGTTTGACCTGTTAGAGATGCAACATAACCAAATCGACCCATTCATAAGAAACGTGTCGATGTTACTACACCTAGTAATCAATGTTGTGTTCTCGTTTTTCTTACACGGTTGTGCATTTTAGGTTTGGAAGCTAAGTTCTTGCGACCTTTGTGAGATAGCAAGAAATTCCGTGTACCAGTCTGGATTCTCACACGCAGCCAAGGTAAAAATAAGATTAATAACATTTATGCTATCGACTAATTTACTCGACGCAACCTGCATATTACACTCCCTTTCTTCTAGACAAGGAGTAAAATGTTGATTTTCAAGTATGCTTTTATATTCATACACGTGGGGCCGGCCTTTAATTGACATTGCAGGCACATTGGCTTGGAAGCAAGTATTACAAGCGAGGACCCGAAGGAAACGATATACAGAAGACAAATGTACCACGAATGAGGATTGCATTCCGTCATCAAGTAAATTTTCATCACTTTACATTACAATTATAGAGTCGGTTTATTGTGTTTGTAGTGATCATTTTGACGTGTCTTGCAGACATGGACCGAGGAAATGCAGTACGTGTATGCAGGACGCGCAAAACTACCTCAAGAAGTCGAGTATTAATAGCACCAGAAAAGCAACCCCCCCCCCCCCCCCCCCCCCCCCAAATTCTCATCCATAGATCAGAAAACACACAAACAAACAAAGAGCAGATCTTAGGCTGTTTAGATGTCTGCATTATATTTCAGGGGTCAGCTGGTTTTGGTTTAGCTGAATAGATGTTTTTGGATGAAATGTTGTTAAAGGTTATAATACACTTTGTTGTTCTCTCTATACGCTGAGACTGTCAACAGGTCTATGAGAATGCTTTTGTAAAATAAGTGTGAGATTATTCATTTTGGGCGCCTTTTAGAGATGATTTTCGAGCCTGAGGTTAAGTAATTCGACTCATCATTATATTGGAACTAGAAACATATATAAACGTGTTACAAACTCATTTAAACCGTCTTCATACATCATGACACAATCGAGAGGTGTTATTAAAGACTTGCAACTCGAATTGTTCATCGAGGTTTATGAAGTTGTCGGTTAATAAGATTATTCCTGGTAACTCTATAATTAGACTTGTAACAAACCAATCAAATTTATCGTATCTTATACGATAAATTTGACTGGTTTATTGTCAGAACTCAAAAGTATCCTCCAAAAGAAGATTTGGAGGAGCTTCGAACCTTGAAGCGGTATTGTTTCTCGCCTTCACTAGAGTTTTGAACCACCACGACTTTCATGGTGACGTTGTTAGGAGGGAGCTGTAATCGAAGCGGGTAAAGCTTTCCATCTAACGGGCTTTGAGAACACACCGTTATGTTGTGTAATCTCGTTTCTTCTTCCAACATCCGAGTCAACTCGTTAACTTCGTTTCCTTTGAAGCTAATGCAAAATCCTTGTCCGTTTTCGTCGCATTCCCCAAACTTGTCCGAGATCACACGGTAATGTATCGCTCGTCCTTCTTCTCTCTTAAGTGGCGAATCAATCGACTGCAAAAAAAAAAAAAAAAAAGGGTTAAACCCTAACATATTAATGATTAGAAAATTTTATAAATCATCTTTGGGCTGCTAAACATACCCCCACCCTAGTCGACATCTTGGGTGGGGTATGTTTAGCACGACCCATCATCTTTTTCTTGTACCTCGTGAATAGAGTTAGTCGGGGACTTCGACCAACTAGATGCTGGTGAGTTGGGTTCAGAAGTAAACGAATCCGAATATGGAACCAGTTGCAACGATTGGTCGACGGTATCCACAATGTCGATTTGCCAGACAATCCAATCTTGGGTAGCGGTCCGATGAGGTATGTCATGTGTAACCGAATTCCTCCACGGTGGAATTCCGCCGTTACCCCCTCAAGTAGTGTCCATACCTCGTCTTGAGCTTGACTTGTTTCCCTTCCTCAATCGGCTCCCACTCGACCGAGGAGTCTAGGCGACTTGGCATGGATTGGAGCACCTTCTTTCCAGTCAATCCCAACAAAAAAGGATGGTCCGAGGCTGTTAAGTACTTATTGTAACATGATTTGAGGCGAATGATGGTGACGTCGTCAGGTGTATCATCGACGAATTCAATGGTCCAAAGGTTGTTCATTGTGTTTTCATGGCGGCCTTGTGAAACGGATACTTGGTCGCAGTTGGCATGGAGGAATTTTCCGTGGTGGCTTCTTAGGCGGACAACTTTCGCGCCACGAAGGAGATCCATCGATGGCAGTTCAGATTGTTGTTGGATTGAAGGGCTGTTTTTGATCAACTTTGTGGAGAAAGTTGATCTAAAATGTGGTATTTTGTGTGAAAGGGAATGACAAGCATAGGATGTAAGTTTGTTGAGTTTAGTTTGAAGTTGGGTGCTTGTTACTGTCATGCGACCTCGAAACATCTTTACCTGCATGTAATTGGGTGTTAAACTCAAAAGATATAAACATAACTTAATTGTTTTTTATTTATTTATTTTTTTTATTTTTTTTATTTTTTTTAAGTTATGGTTACTTAATGTACTAATATGAATAAATGATATATATCACAAAGTAGTTTATGAGATTTTCATGTTAGGAAGATAAATATTGTATCATCTGTTAGGTGTATCATTTTTGTAATTCAAGTATTAGTTTGTTGGTCCAGATTTTCAGGTCATTACTATGGATGGAGTGTTGCAAGTCTTTAGTAACCGTGACTCAGTAGCGTAAATTTTCCCGTTTTATCCGAAATTTTTGTATATATTAAGTCGGGCCCCGACCAATTTGATATTACGTAAATTTGGGTTTTGTGACTTTTGGCCCTCACCACCTTAAATTTCAAGCTTCGTCACTGCGTTCATTTGTTTATTTTATATAGGAGATACATCTATTAGTTATTATTATTGAAATCCATTTTAATATAATATGCCAGAAAAAAATAGAAAAGAAGACAGTTTTTTTAAAAAAAAATTCTGTTAATAAAATGTAACTTGTTTTTGTGTAACTTCTCTTTAAACAAATAACTTATACAGCCTCTAAACATACCTTTATATTTACAAAAAAATTGCATCAATGCCAACTATGAAATAAAACCATAGCCCATGTTGGAAAAACATATATACCACACACGTTTACTACAAACAAACGTTACTAGACACCTTATTATCATTAATCTATATTTTTGTCGTGTATATCACTAACCTATATTTTTGTTTTGTCGTAAATTGTGATAAGATTCAGTCATTGAGGGAATCGAAAACTTACAAAGTTATAATATAAGTCAAACAGTGTCGCAGGGTCAAATGTGGAATATATGTATGACACGTCAACGACCACGAACGGCTTCCAATGTAGGGATGTAAATGGGCCGGGTTCGGGTTTGAGTCGGGGATTGGTAATTCCAAACCCGTACTCGTTTGTAAAATCATGTCTCTAACGCGGCCCAATACCCGTCAGGTGTTTGTCGGGTATCGGGTAACCCGTTATTTTGTTAAAAAAAATACCCGTTATGATTTCAATTGGAAAATACCCACGGGTATCGGATATACCCGTTATTTTACCAAAGTATACAACAAGTTACATATCTTCACCATCATAAAATGTCTCCAATAACGGGTAATCAGGTATACATATATCTGGTAATCGGGTCAGATATTGCTGTATACCAAACCCGAAAAAAAAATATATAAACCCAAACCCGTACCAGTCGGGTTTCGGGTATACCCGTCCTAAATATTTTGGGTTCCGGGTATACCTGTCAGATTCGGATTTTTTTGCCATCCCTATCCCAATGCGCATATAAATTGTTATAATTATAAAATTTTCCCATAATTATCATTATGTTTCGTTCTAAAACTCTTCAACAAATATTAACTTCACAAATACAACACAATCTATTGTGCCTACTATAGACGATATGTATTATTTACTTTTTCATGTTCATAATATTTTTAGTTTACCATTTGTTTTAATCCTCTTTAACAATAACCACAGTTTTTTTTTAATAATTTTATTTTAACGGCAAAAGTATGAAAAAACATTAACTTACGAGAATTATATAAATGTGTTGGACACTTGCACCTTAGTTTCATGCCCATTAGCACCTAAAATATTATATTAAAATAGTTTCAAAGTTTTTTCTGCCGTAATTTATTGGGTGGGAGAGTGTCATGTTCGGTCCATTATTCGGTAGTTCTAAGCTATCATGAATCTGATTCTCATTGTCTTCAAAACTTTGAGTTCTGGACGACCATAAAGATCTAGTATTATAAAAGAGATATTCATTTATTTTATGTGTATGGAATCACAAGAATCACATTCACTCGTACATACTGTTAATTTAGGAAAACCCATTGAAACCGACCGAACTATCTAAAACCGAACTAAATCAGCCGGTTCGTGTGAGTTATGAGTAATACAGCTAGGTTTACGGTTTAAAACCAAGTTTGATGGGTTGGTTTAAGTTCTGGAATCATCCGGGTAAATTGAACCGGTTGAGAAATCAACAAAAAATAAAAACAATTATTTTTTTAATATATACGAAGCTAGCAATTATAAATGGTATACGTATTTTTCCATTAAAATATGCATAGATTATTAGTATAATTGATCACGTGCCCTTAAGTTATTTATCAGCTTTTCTATAAAATCCATTTGATACTTAAATGGATTAAAACGTTCGACCTTTTTATAAAGCCTACAATTTCGTTGGACTTTTAAAGATCTTGAAAAATAGTTTGATTATGTAAAAGTCCATTAAAAAAAAAAAGAAATTAAAAATCGTCAAAACCGAACCGTTTCAGTAGATTCATCCGGTTCCATTTAGTTTAATCAAAAACCGTAGTTATCGGTTGGCCAATTTCATCAAAACTAGCCAAACAGGCCGAGAACATCCCAAGTTGGTAAGTTGAGAGACAATAAAAAGGAGTTATTGTGTTTACATAAATGTCTTGTTATCATACGTGTTCTTTTCGGAACCAGTAGTATCCTAAGAAGTACTAAAATCATACAAAGCACTTTTACATAATGCGTTGCTTACTTAATGAGAGATAAAGATAGTGAAAAGATTATGTAATCGGCTTATGTATTACACTTAAAACAAAAGAGACAAGCCTATTATAATGTTCCTGCAATTCCCAAAGTGATGTTGGTTTTGAAGAAAATGTCCCGATACATATGTAGGGAGGAGCATGTACTATCGGGTATATGTATAATACCGAGCCAATTTTGGCACCTAATTGGTACCCATTTTTTGCGTTTTTTAGGATTGTTACTCCGGGTCGATATCATATGGTATTTTGGGTGGATTTACCTTTAAATAACGGTAACGTACCGTACTATACATTTTCGGTATCGGTATCCACGTTTTACGTTTTTTCAGGATCAATATTTTCGGTTCGGTACATGTACGATAGCGGCTTAATGCTTTCCATAGTATTTATGTATGTATGTTGTTAGAATAAAGAAACACTAGATACACCACCCCTACTCCTACCATCCACTTGTTCTCTAGGAGAAAGCATAATCACAAATAGTATGTTAAAAAAAGTGGTACACTCTAAAAGATGGAGCATTTTTAGAGGTGCGTATTTTAGAGGCCCACTAGTAAAGATAAAATCACCATATTATTTACCATCCAGTCGTCCACCATTACCATTCCCATTGCCGTTTGGAATTTTGACACATTAGTGGCCCATTATCTCATCCATCCTCCATTATTTTCCACACGTTTTGGTTTTGGCTTTATGGAATTTTTATTAAATGTTTTTATATTTCTTTAAGTAACAACAATAAACCTTTTTTTTTTTTTTAATTACTATGGACAGGTTGAGATATCGTTTTCTTTTAGCTTGGAGAAACACGTACCATGGCCGAGTTAAAATATTGTTTTTCATTTAACTTGTTGAAATACGTTCTCATACGTGGTCCTAACTCCGAACTATATTATAAGGTTATATTCCCTGACATAATGTTGCACGATATATAACACTATATAGTAATTTAGTATTAAACAATTTTTTAATCTAAGACCTCATAACTATCATTAAAGATTTCGTTACACTTTGGGCCTAAATTGTTTGGCTAACACTTATTTTTGTCAACTAAAGCATGCCATATCTCTAGATTTGACTTGTGATCAAATTTTATAAATTAATTGTTCCAAATGTGTTTATGTTGTATTTTCATTTTTGTAACAATTTGAAGGATTGTAGCATTCATAAAAATATTTGTAGCATATTATAAAACTGTATTGTTCCTTTTTCAGTAATTATTGCAAACCGATAACTCTTTTAATGATCAATAATATTTCTTTACCGTTATTGATATCTAATTTTACTCATATTTATTTGTTTATTGATATCATAAACACCTTCTCTTTTGAGTAAAGTTACTATCTTTATTTTAAGACTAAACCACATATACTTTTCTTCATTCATAAATAAGGAAGTTACATTTACAAAAGGGTAAGCGGGTAATAATATATTTGTTGTTTCACTCATTACTTAAGCTTTTAATTTTTAATAGTATTTTTAATACACTAAGTGAATGTTAATAATAAGTAACCAGTAGCGGATCCACGGGGTTCCTAGGTTCTCAGGAACCTTTCGTTGGAAGAAATAAAAAAATTTAGTGGAAAAAGTTAAAAAATTAATGAAAATTAGTAAAAATCTACTAAAGAAACCCTCTGAAAATCATTTTTGGATTCGCCAATGTAAGTAACAATATGATAAATAAAAAAAGGTTAAAAAAACTTACCTTCTTCATCAACTGTGCAGGAGTAGGAGGTGAGAAGCTAGGCGAATAACGCGATACTGGAGACCGGGCTAGCTCCCGATCGCCAGTATCATCAAACATCACAGGAAAACTCGGAACTATCGATAAACAGTAATTAACACTCTCATCTTCAATAACATCAACAGCTTCCACATCCCACAAAATCCAATTATTCGTCGAACTCGTAAAACTTCCATCATGCGTAACAGTATTCCTCCAAGGCGGCATCGCCCCGTTCGCCCTCAAATACGTCCCTACGGACGACTTAAACTTAAACTGAAACCCGTCCCTAACCGGCTGCCATTCGATTGCAAGGTCCCTAGAATTTTCGGTAACGGATTGGATTATTTTATTGCCAGTAGTTCCTAACAGGACTGGGGTGCTGCAGGCCGTTAAATAACGGCCATAACAGCTTTTGAGACGGATGACGTGGCCGTTAGACTCCACGTGCTCAATCAGCCACCTCGCGGCCGGTGTTGAACCCAAGGTTCGGCTTTGCCGAACCGATTCATGGTCGTCACCGGCCACGAGGTATTTGTCTAGATGACTTCGGAGTCTAACGGCCACGGCTTTCTCAAAAAATTCCATTTTTTGTTAGTGGAGAGAAGAAACTGTTTTTGCGGCTTTGCATAATAAATATGCGTATATGGTTTATATATGAAGAGGAGAGTATAAAGGGAATCAGGGAAAATTACAAATTCCACCCTCGACTACTTTTTAGTTAAATATCTAAAAAAGTTTTTTTTTTTTTTTTTTTTTTCCATAACTTTTTTTTTTGTCACACATATCAATTGTTTAACCACTTCCAACAGGCAAAAGATTAGGAAGCTTTCTACTACGCATGTTAAAAATAATAACTTATATTCGAATAAACTGGTAAACTTGTTTATGATTCGGGTGGATCGGGTTTAGGGTTTGAAAAATTGGGTAATGATTTACGTGTAGTATTATCGGTTTGGTTATAGGGTATGAAATATTTTGTTCGGGTATAGTTGAATACGCTATCTAGTTTAAAAATAGCTTAGAATCAGCATAGGTATCGTAGGCGATATGATAAAATTCCTGATGTTAGTAGAACGTTACATTGATTATTTAATGTGTATAGTTTAGTAGACAAACTAGTGGAATGATTGGAGGTGTTACTTGAAATGTAATATGGTTCTAGTGCTGGTTACATTTTCAGAAAGAAAATACCCGGTTAACCTAAAGCCGAAATAAATAACCAAACAACACCCTTCCTATGTATGATGGTAATCTTATTAAATCGCCCGAATAGTTTCAAACTGGTAAAAACCGTTAGGGACCGGGAAAAAAAATTAGTGCTTAAAACTGAGAACCATGTTAAAACCAATGAGGCCAAGCATTGCAACTCATAACATGCTGATTTAGTATGCACAAAGTGTATCATGCAACAAATATGCACGAAGTGTGCTGCACTTTGACTTTTTATCTTGTACAAAAAGGCCTTTCTTACTTTGACTTTTTATCTTGTCCAAGAATGCCTTTCTATAGTAGTTGCCTCCTCCCATGCTTCTTCCAAAAGCCAATGTGTGACTGAAAAAAAAAAAAAACTTTTCTTTACATATGATTTGAAATTATATTTAAATATACATATATTAATTTAAGGATATATATAGGGTTAGGATCATATACACAGTGAAAGAAAAATAAGAAATCGTAGGAAGGGTATCAAACGGACTCCGATTGAACTCATTCAAGCGGCGTTGGAATTGTCTTATCGAACCCTACGACGTTAGTTTTTAGGTCTTCGTTTTTTGGGGTTTTAGCTTGTAGTTTTTAGAATATGTGTTAAATCATTGTGTCTTTTATGTACCATTGTGTCTTTTTCTTAATTTCATCATTTTGTCATTTTTTCATTTCGTTGTGTCTTTTTTCTTTAGCATTGTGTTATATTTTTTGGCACTGTATTATATTTTGTGGCTTATTATGTCATATTTCATGATCTATTGTGTTTTTTTATCATTCTCACCCTTCTCATTTTTATTGCCTTTGTAGAATAACTCAACCCGATATATATATATATAGTAGAAGGTTATATTGGAAACCCTTGTTATATGGTAAACTCTGGAAACTCTAACTTCCCGACTTTTTTTTTATATGAAAATTTTAGGGTATGTAATATACATGATTTTAAGCATTTTGGGACAAAAAAATGGGAAAAGCGCCGAGCCATTTTTTTTTAAAAATAAAAAACCGTCTTCGGATAACAAATGGTTAACACGTGTTAGTTTCGCTTAACATGTGTTAGTCAAAACTTTATTTAAAAAAAAACTACTCGACACTTTTTTGATTTTTTGGCTCAAAATGCTTAAAATCATGTATATTACATGCCCTATTTTTTACAAAAATAAAAAAAAAAATTGGGAAGTCAGAGTTTTCAGAGTTTACCGTATAACAAGGGTTTCCACATTATCCTTTCCCTTTATATATATATATATATATATATATATATATATATATATATATATATATATATATATATATATATATATATATATATATATATATAGAGAGAGAGAGAGAGAGAGAGAAAACCCTTCAAAATGGAAAAACCTCAAGAAACCCATCTCTTGGTCCATGTTGTGCCACATCATCAAAGACAATATTACACCATATTATATTATAAGGGGTAGTTTGGACATTTACACTATCCCCTTTCTCTCTCTTCCTGTATATATTACTTTCCCACCTCTCTCTCTTCATTTCTTTTTTTTTTTTTTCAAATTCAAATGCAGATTATTTCTCTACCTTCTCTCTCTACCCTCCCCTCTCTCTGTCTCTCTCTAGAACCACCACCACCACAACAACTTCTTCTTCATTAGAATAAAGGCACGTCAGAAAGTGTAAACGTAGGCAAATTAGAAAGAGAGAAAGACGAATGAGTCGAGAAGGAAGGGAGGAGATGATAGAGAAGTTTGGGTGGGTTTTCCTGATCCGGTTCAAACGCCTCTTTCGACTAAAACAAATCCAATCAGTAGTCACAGGTCCTCCATATAGGTAATTATTATTATTATTATTAATCGAGTATGCCTCTTTCGACTGAAACAGAGAACAAAATGTTAATCAATAATAATGAGTGTTCACTCCAATTCTTTTTTCAGACGACGCGACGACCAAAAATGTTTTTTCACTATGAAGAGCTTTGAATGATATAAAGATTTTGTTGATATTTGAATAAAAAACTAACATATATATAGTGCTTTAATGTCAGATCCTATATTTTTATGTATTTGAAAAGGATGGAAAAATAAAATAAAGTTGGTGGTTTTTGGTGTTTAGATAGACCTTTTACTTACATGTATTTGCTTTTAAAAAATTGAGAGCATAATGTTGTTATCTGCTTGTTATGATTTAAAAATGGGTGAATCATGTGTTTTTCTTTATATTTTTTTTATTATTACAAAGCAATAGACTTTGGGTTTTGTTAGAATAATAATAATAATAGTTTTGGGGATAGTTTTTGTTTGCATACCAAGTATTCGATCAAATGCTTGAATGAAAAAAAAAACTTTATGTTAACCTTTTTGATTTTTTTTTATTATTTTGTTTATGTTAGATTGTTATTGGATTGGGCACAAGAGGTTGATAGATCACATGTGAATGATGAATAAATGTGTAGTTTTTTTATGTTAGTATATGCTAACACATGTTAGTGATGTCTCATTATGTGTTTGAGGATTCCGACTAACATGTGTATCTGTTCCAGTGTTGGTTTTGACGAGTAGGCTATTGGAAGAAGGCGGCGTTAGTGATGTGGTTGTGGTAAGTGATGTTTTTTTATAAAGATTATAAATTTTTAATCTTTTGGTGAATAGGGTGTTTAAATAATTTTTGTATTCTATTTAATAATTTTTTGGCAAGTGAAATTGTTATGAACTCGTATAGGGTGCATGTCTAGTTTTTGCGGTCCGAGTCTTGTATGCTCACACACGTTAGTGATGCTAACACCTGTTAGTTGGGCATATACACGTGCTAGTATATGCCCAACTAACAGGTGTTAGGTTCCAAATGACATACGTTATTTTTCAGTAAACATGTGTCACTTGGCATTGCAGATTTAGTGTTGTTTATACACATGTTAGTGATGCTAACACATGCTAGTATATGCCTAACTAACAGGTGTTAGGGTTCATATGACATACGTTAGTATATACCCAACTAACATATGTTAGGGTTCATATGACATACGTTATTTCAGTAAAACATATGTTTTAGAATACACTACACATGCTAGTGATGTCTCATTATGTGTTTTGGAGAGCCCAACTAACACGTGTTATCTTTTTTATAGGTGAAGAGATGTGTTTGTGTTAAAGATGAAGATGAGTATCAAGAACGAAGCATAGCTAGATTTTTTTTTATGTTGTCATGATAGTTTTTTTTGTCATTCACAAATAATTATGTTTGTATTAAACGTTTTTAATACGTTTTTAGTATTGATTGTAATGATCGTTTTTATCATTTCATAAATAAATATACATTTTATGTGTTCTTTTATTTTGTTATTTTTAGTACATGTCTGTTAACACATGTTAGTGATGTCTTACACGAGGTCAGAATTTTGTATCACAACACTAACGTATGTTAATATTGGTGCTGGAAAAAGTGCCATAAAGTAGAAGAGAGGTGACTTGACAAGTGTCAAATCAACCTTTTTAAACCTAGGATTCAGAAGTGTCAAATCTCATGTATAAATTACCTTAATGCCCTTAATCCTAGTTTTTATTAGATAGGCCCACTTGCTTTATGATTATTATATACAAATAATCATGGACCATTGATCAAACTTGATCAATGGTCACTAGAGGGTTTCCAGGGTTTTTCCATTATATAGGGTTTCCATATTATCCACCCCCTATATATATATATATATATACACTAGATGAAATCCCGTGTTAAAACACAGGAAGACTAAATCCAACTAAAGCTGGAAATCCATTCATTCATTGGTGGTTGTGCTTCTGCCTTTGGTAACCACTGATAAATGAAATAGCTGATTGGAAACCACTGATGAATGAATCAGCTGATGATTATCCAAGGATGAAGCAAGCAACAGATGATGAAACAAACTTCTAATGACAGCAGTGGTTTGCACTCAATAGATGTTGTAGTAAGAAGTTTGTTTCAGAGCAGACCCATTGAACAGAGAAGACCCATTGGTAATAAAACGCTCGTTTTTTTTCGTTTTTTGTATAACACTATGATACTCGTTTGAAAGATAATAAAACGCTCGTTAATTTGGTGTAATTTTTTTTCAAAAAAAAATGTCATTTAAAAAAGTTATCAGTGTTTAAAAATCATGGGGGAAAGTGCATGTGCCATGCATATGAGCGAGAAAAAATAATTTAATAATAGATGGAGTATCCATGACCCATTTAATTAACCCGGTAAAATAAGCGGGGAAAACTTAAAGAAAGCTCTCATAAGATGTCATGTGTCTCTCATTAACTTTCATTTATATATTACAGAAGATATATATATATATATATATATATATATATATATATATATAGTATTAGGTTTTAATGAAAACTAGGCTCGAGCTCGGTTAGGCTAGGCTCATTTAGAGCTCGGCTCGTTTGCACACCTAGGTGTGAAGCTGAGTCAAGCCATGTTCGGCTTGAGCTTTAATGAGCCATCTCAACTTGTAAAAACGTTTGAGCCAGCTTGAGCCCAATCAAGTCGGGTCATTAAACTTTTTTTATTTTCAAATTTTTACACATATTATTAACATACACACATGGTTGTAAAAATCCCGCCTAGCCTTCGATTAATCGCTAGTCAGAGGTTCACTGAGTAAACACTAATTATTCGCTAGTCGGTGGCTGTTTAGCGATTATAGCCAAATTCCAGCCAAAATCTGTAAATTTCGGTCAGATTCCGACAAAAACTTGTAAATTCTGGCAATTAATTCTATATACATAAAGATATTAGTCTACCGTCACCACCATCGCTCCACTTGCCTTCCACCACCTTCCCTTCCCATGGCATCAAAACCCCCTACCCATATGTGAAAACTGGTAAAAATAAAAACATTCCTAACTCGTTATCAAACATCGACACAAATCAGATCCCTTAATACCTGCCACCACTACCTTCACCGACCAACACCACCACCTGCCGCCGACCACCACCACCACCACCACCACAACCCCTTCCATTCCATGAAATCAAACCAAACCCTGACCTCAATACCAAACAGATCGGACCACCATCACAACCCCCTTCACCTCCATCGGACCACCATCACCATTCGCCACCTTCAACCAACCCACCTCACCATTCGTCACCTTCAACCAACCCACCATCACCATTCGTCACCTTAAACATCACGAATCCAACCCTTCATCGCCGACACCTTAACCCAAACCCTTTATCTTCGTCACCTTCAACCAACCCACCTCACCCCACACCTGCAACCGTCCTCATGATGTAAACTGTTACACAGTAAGGCTCCAAAATCACTGCGTTCGAAACAGATTTAGGCTTAGTTTAGTGTTGCAACAAAACGCCCAATCGTCGATAAAATTAGGGCTTTGAAACGAAACCTAATGGTCAGTGAGCGTTGGATATTCAATTGATTGTGTGAAGGTTGGTGGCCGGTGGTGTGTGGGGTTGGTAGGGATGGTGGTGCTGAGATATACAGAGAGAGAAATGAAGAGAGAGAGAGAGAGAGAGAGAGAGAGAGAAAAAGAGAGAAATAGAAGAAAAAGTGAGGGAGAGAGTCTAGTGTGCAGGTCAATTGGGGAAGAAATAAGGTGGGTGAATTTACTATAATACCCTCATGTGCCTTGCACATGACCAAACTTAACGAAGAAAATTAACAGAGTTAGGTCGAAAGGACAAAACGTGCAGGATTTTAAAACATAAAGTACAAAACCAATCAATTTTGAAGTTAAAGGACATTCTTTGCAATTTGGTATAAACTTAAAGGACAAAACTTGTAATTCAGTCTTATTATTATTATTATTATTATTATTATTATTATTATTATTTAGTCAATATTTTTATATGTTATTGATCTATTAAACTTAAAATGTGAACACTTCAAGTCCTTCAACATTTTATAAATTTTTATACATTAAAAACTGTAAAATATGTAAATAAAATAGTTTGAGCCGGCTCACTTGGAAAAGCCAGGCCTAGCTCAGACTCATTTACACCCGAGCCGATTTCGAACCAAGCTTTTTTGCAAGCCATGAGCTTTTTGAGCACGTAGTGTATGATTTGCATGGGTACCAACGGCTCGAGAGCTATTCGGGATCGGATCGGTAAAAAGCTCGAATGAGCTGAGCCTTAAGGAGCCCGAGCTTGAAAAATGACTCTTTTAGTTATCGGGCCAGAGCTCGAGCTTTTCATACAAAGCTGTTTAGGCTCGCGAGCTTAAGCGAGCCCAAACAAATTTTATATTATTGTTATTTTGTTTATAGTATACCTACTATATAACATTGGCGAGCCGAGTTCTAGTCGAGCTTTGGCCGTTTAAGTTATTGAAGAGTGCTCGAGTTGAGCTTTTAGCTCCTTTATAATTGTTCTAAAATCATTTCGAATCGAGCCGAGCCGAGCCCGAGCCCTTGGGTTTTACTTTAGAGCCGAACTCGAGCTCAAAGTATTAGGCTCGAATCGACCCAAGCTCGAGCTTCATAAAAGCATGACGAGCCGAGCTTGAGCTCAATCAGGCTTGAACTCGACTCGGCTCGTTTACACACCTAGGTACCATTCACGAATCCTAAAATCATCTCATAAATCTGTCTCAAATCATTTTAGTACCTAATCCTCTCCTTATTATACTCTCTTTCCCTTGCAAAACCAAGTGTACGATAATGATAGCCAATTAGAAAGCAAGGCAACTAGAAAAGGCTATTTTGATTGGTCTAAAAAGTGAAAACCCATGTATATATAAACAATAAAGAAACCAATTGAAAGTTTTGGTAATGCGTCGAGAAAAGGAGTTAGGGATTCCTTTATATCTTTGATGTAAATTTGAGGAAGAAATCACTCTCGGATGTGGATTTCTTGGACGTTTCTATTTTTAAGTTTAAAATTATATACAATCCTAACTTTAAGGGTGTGCTTTATTATTATGACAAATGTTCAAATACAAGATTACTTAGAAATTTTTTATTTCCTTGGGTGCACCTAAAGTGAATTGTTTAACGCAGAGCCTTGTATAACCTTTTTATTTTATTAAAACTTATTATTTGCATTTCTATGAATCTCCAACTTTGAATGAACCCAGGGCACCAATGCGAATCTTAAATGAAAAACCCGATAGGGCCAGACTCAATCTGGTAGGACCGGATTCAATACATGCTAGTGCACGTCACACTTGGATTTTTTACATCTGTTAAATCAGCCCACCGCCATAATGCTTTCTTTTTTCATAGATTTGTTTGTAACTTGTAGTGTTGTGAGACTTTGATTCCGCTTAAACCCTTCAAACATGTTTTATTCTCAGGCCCAAATGAGGTATATAGATAATAGATTCCGTTTAATCCACTTCAAAATTATTTTGATATCAGGCCCAAATTAGGCATATAATGGCCCATTATTAACGTTTTAGCAACTCTTCTCTTTTTCGGCCTACAACTCATTTTGGAAACTTTGTTTGGGCAATTGGGCACAGATGATATGGCATATAGAGACGTACAAATACTGGTTTAGGCCCAAACTGAATCTTTTTTATTTGTTTTAACGGGCCAAACCGGTTTGGGTTACGAAGCCATTTTGGGCCTTACCCCGAACCTAAAGGTATCCATACTTTTTTTATTTTTTTTATTTTTTTATTTCAACCAATTTAATTTATAACAAATACACATAACTAAAAATTGCATCTTTATCTATATCTCTATTTCTCTATTATACATTGGTGCAGGACAACCATCTACCAAAAGAGGCTCATAAAAAGTTTGTATGTTTACTCTAATCAAGTGTTTCAATTGAAGTGTGTGTTGTGGAGGTTCTTTGCTTCTTTGTTTCCCGGTAATAATTTCTTTATGATGTCAAACAATTTTAATAATTAATATCAGACACATGAATCTTGAGAAACTGTGAAGATATAGTTACTTTTACGAATTGTGTAAAGCCAACAGTCTTTTATATACCCTTTTTTATCGTTTAAATAAATCAACGGCAAATCAATATTACTCTCATATCATGAAATTAAGTATACAGATTATTGTATTTCTTTGCTCTATATCTGACTAACAATGGGTTGATGGGTTCACTAATTAAAGTGTTGGCGGGTCGGCCCCAAAGGATTGACCTATATTAAAGATGTACCCTATTTGACCCGTTAGTCACTCGACATGTTTTTTATATTTATTGAGTGGTCATCTCCCATATTTTTTTTTATTCTAGGTGGGCAATAATGGGAAAAGTCTTTCGAAAAAAAATTACTTTGCTAAAATTTTATTATTCTACAGCCTTATACATAATTCCGTACATACACAACCTGCATAATGTAACATGCGTTTTATTTTTCACCAACTACTTTCTTATATTTTCATTTACTTTTTGAAAGGATAAATTATGAAAACAATCATTATGTATCTGCAAAATAGACAGGTTGGGTGAGATGTTGAAAACTGAAAATAAGTCTTATATATTGGGTCAAAATAAGTCTTATGTATGTATGTATGTATGTATGTATGTATGTATGTATGTATGTGTGTGTGTGTGTGTGTATATGTGTATGTATGTATGTATGTATATATTATTATTATTATTATTATTATTATTATTATTATTATTTTATCAATATTTTTATATGTTATTGATCTATTAAACTTAAAATGTGAACACTTCAAGTACTTCAACATTTTATAAATTTTTATACATTAAAAACTGTAAAATATATAAATAAAATAATTTAAGCCGGCTCACTTGGAAAAGCCAGACCTAGCTCAGACTCATTTACACCAGAGCCGTTTTCGAACCAAGCTTTTTTTTTTTTTTTTTTTTTTTTTTTTTTTTTTTTTTAAGCCATGAGCCTTTTGAGCACGTAGTGTATGATTTGCATGGGTATCAACGGCTCAAGAGCTATTCGAGATTGGATCGGTAAAAGCTCGAATGAGCCGAGCCTTAATGAGCCCGAGCTTGAAAAATGACTCTTTTAGTTATCGAGCCCGAGCTTGAGCTTTTCATACAAAGCTGTTTAGGCTTGCGAGCCTAAACGAGCCGAGACAAATTTTATATTATTGTTATTTTGTTTATAGTATACATATTATATAACATTGGCGAGCCAAGCTCTAGTCGATCTTTGGCCGTTTAAGTTGTCGAAGAGAGCTCGAGTTGAGCTTTTAGCTCCTTTATAATTGTTCTAAAATCATTTCGAATCAAGCCGAACCGAGTCCGAGTCCTTGAGTTTTACTTTAGAGCCGAGCTCGAGTTCAGAGTATTAAGCTCAAACCAACCTGAGCTCGAGCTTCATAAAAACATGACGAGCCGAGCTTGAGCCTAGTCAGGCTCGGGCTCAACTCGGCTCTTTTACACACCTAATACCATTCACGAATACTAAAATCATCTCATAAATCTGTCTCAAATCATTTTAGTACCTAATCCTCTCCTTATTCTACTCTCTTTCCCTTGCAAAACCAGGTGTGCGATAATGATAGCCAATTTAGAAAGCAAGACAACTAGAAAAGGCGATTTTGATTGGTCTAAAAAGTGAAAACCCATGTATCTATATCTATAATCTATAATCTATAATACATTATAAAGGAGGAGTTATGTACCATATTGGAATTTTGACATGGGTACATTTTTTAAAGCAACAAGTACAACATATTTAAGCATGAAACTTAAGGGTATAATGGGGATAGTTGTGCCAATTAAGACACTTAGAAGGGTAATATAGACATTTTACCCACCTCCTTCTTTACAATATTAAAACAACTTTACAATATTAGCCTTCCTTTTCCATCCCTACCCCCACCAATAACCTATTATTCAGTTATCAGACTGTTCGACATCCTGTTTTAATTCTAACTTCATCATAACCCTAATCCATAATCCCTGCATCGTTTACCCCATCTTCCTCATTTTTTTCTTTCTTTCATCAGAGCCGATTTGGGTTTGTTGATGGTAACCCTTACCCCCTAATTTTTTTGGGCTTTGTTGACTATGGTACTACTCTAATCTTGGAACTGAATCGAACTTTGAGCAAAGTATGATATGGATTTAATAATTGGGATATTAATAGTCAAGGGACTATTGTTGTAAAAGTAGTATAATTAGAGGGGTAAAGTTGTAATAATGTGATAATTGTTAGCTGTAGTCGTTATATACCGTTAAAGGTAGTTAATGACAGTTATCGAATAGTTAATTGATTCTTGTGTCTTCTTCTTTCTCTGTAATATTCTCGCCATTATTAATCATTCGAGCTCTGCTCGTAACAATGGTATCAGAGCTAATATCCTGATTAGCTTGATTCCAGTCCATAATCATCTTCTTCATTGCTCTGTTCTTAATTCTTCTGCCGATTCTTTCATTAGCCTCGGATTGATCATTTGTGATCAATTCAATCCATAGTTGGATCAATTCGTGATCCTGCTATTCCAATTCAGTCACAATTCAAAGCAATTTCAATTGTTTTCTTATTCTTGATTCAAATTCTTAATTCCCGCCATTAAAACCCAACCTGCAACATAATAATAATACTATCACTACAAATTTCAACACATTTCAATCCTTTATAATAATAATAATATAATCACTTTCAACATGACTACCCGTAGTCAGGCAGAAATTGAGAAAACCATTCAAAACCATACCACATCTCTTTTGAAATTCGAAGCTTTTATGGATAAAACTGATAAATCTTTTCAAGAAATGAAACAACTCATGGAAAAATTATCTCTTAATCAGAATAATCATTCCAATGGGCAAACATCAAACGGTTCAGGTGCACTAGACAATGTTAATTCAACCAGTTCAAGAACTGAAAGATTATACAGACTTGGGAAGATAGAGTTCCCTAAGTTCGATGGAAATGAAGTTGAGGACTGGATATGTAAGTGTGAGCACTTTTTTGACGTGGATGACACACCTGAGTCATTCAAAGTCAGGTATGCAGCCATTAACCTTGATGGTAAGGCCATGAAATGGCATTCTTCCTTTGTTAAGCAACTAACTAAGCCAATATCAGAAGTGACATGGTCTGAGTATTCTAGGAACATTGTTGAAAGATTTTCAACTAATCAATTCAATGATGCTATGGGAATCCTTACCTCTACTGTCCAGACTGGTGAATTGGAAGAGTTCTGTGAAAGGTTTGATGAGAATCTATTGAGGGTCAATATTTGTGAAGAATATGCAGTCAGCATTTTCTTGAATGGATTAAAACCAGAATTGGCTGGGCCAGTAAGAATGTTTGAACCCAAATCCATGAAAGAAGCTTATAAGTTTTCAAAGAAACAAGATATGGCCAATAAAACCTTAATTACCAAAAACAAAACTTATTCTACTACCAACAACAAATATTATCCTAACCCTACACCTATTTCTTCTTTCAAACCTAACAACACTTACCCTGCAAACTCTAATTTCAAGACATCTTCCAACCAATCTTTTAACCTAAAACCACCTGCTAATACCAGCCACTTACCCTTATTACCAACACCACCTATTAACCAAAGGTTGAGCCATAACAAAAACATACTGAACCTACCCAATAAGGAAATGGAGGCCAAAAGATTGAGGGGTGAATGTTTTTGGTGTCCTGAAAAGTTTTCATCCACTCACAAATGTCCCAATAAGCAGTTGTATGTTTTGGAAATTGAGGATGACGAGGAACAAGAAGAAACAAACTGTCAAGACCCTTCAGAAATCATGATTGACACAACTAGCAATGACCCTCTCATTTCAATACATGCTTTAACTGGGGTTCCTTCTTTTTCTACCATGCAAGTAATTGGAAATATAGGTACTAAAACCTTGCTTATCTTGACAGACTCTGGTTCTACACATAATTTTTTAGATGAACAACTGGCTTATAAACTCAATTGTAAACTGGAAGACATTGGGCCTATGAAGGTGGGGGTGGCAAATGGAATACCATTGATGTGTACTAAGGTATGCAGAAACTTTGAGTGGCAAATGCAAGGACTCTGGTTTAAAGCAGATGTCCTGGTTATTTCACTTGCAAGTTATGATATGGTTTTGGGAGTACAATGGTTACTTCCTTTGGGGGATATTATTTGGAACTTTAAAGAATTGACAATGCAATTTAAAGTGGGGAACAAGTCATATGTCCTTAAAGGCAGTCAAAACAATAAGTTGTCTTTGTGTTCCTTAGAAGTGATGAATCAATTATTGTCATCTAAGGGACAGGTAGCTGAGAGTCATCTGTGCAGTTTGAAAGTAGAGGGTGAAAAGGATCAATTTCAACATAAAACTGTGGTTTCCAATCCAGTAAGTACTAAAGCTCTTGATGTCTTATTGAAAGAATTTGATGATGTTTTTGACACACCTAAAACATTACCACCACATAGAGCTTATGATCATAAGATTGTCCTAAAAGATGAATCAATCACAGTTACATAGAAACCATATAGATATCAGGTGGCACAGAAATACATAATTGAAAAGATGACAAAGGAATTGTTGGATTCAGGGGTGATCAGGGGTAGTAGCAGTCCTTTTGCTGCTCCAGTTGTGTTAGTGAAAAAGAAAGATGGCACATGGAGAATGTGCATTGACTATAGGAAATTGAATGAGGCCATTATTAAGAATGGTTTTCCCATACCCTTAATAGAAGACCTATTGGATGAATTGGGAGGGGCATCAATTTTTTCTAAGTTGGATTTGAGGTCAGGGTACCATCAAATCAGAATGTTTCCTGCTGACATTCATAAAACTGCTTTCAAAACTCGACACTTTGAGTTCTTAGTTATGCCATTTGGCATAACTAATGCCCCTGCTACCTTTCAAGGTCTTATGAATCATACCTTTAAAGTGTTGTTAAGAAAATCAGTATTGGTGTTCTTTGATGATATACTGGTTTATAGTAAGAATTTAGAACAACACTCAATTCATCTCAAAGAAGTTCTATCAATTTTGAGACAGAATAAGTTGTATGAAAAAATGTCAAAATGCTCATTTGGTAGGGGTTCAGTAGAGTATCTAGGGCATATTATTTCCAGCCAAGGGGTGGCAACTGACCCTAAAAAAATTGAAGCTATAAGGGATTGGCCCTTACCTACAAATGTGAAACAATTGAGGGGATTTCTTGGGTTATCTGGTTATTATAGGAGGTTTATTAGATCTTATGGGATACTAGCTAAACCTCTAACTAACCTTTTGAGGAAAGATTGTTTTTTATGGTCAGAAGAGGCTACTCTAGCATTTAATTCTTTGAAGGCTGCTTTATGTTCACCTCCTGTGTTAGCATTACCAGATTTCAGCAAACAGTTTGTTTTGGAAACTGATGCTTCTGCCTTAGGCATTGGGGCAGTTCTCATGCAAGAGGGGCATCCCCTGGCTTTCATCAGTAAGGCCCTATCTTCTAAACAACAGGCCTTATCTGTATATGAAAAGGAGTTGCTAGCCATTCTATTTGCTGTGAAGCAATGGCAACACTACCTTTTATCAGGCCATTTCATCATCAAGACAGATCAGAAAAGCCTCAAGTATCTGTTGGAACAGAAGCTCACTACACCTTTACAACATGCTTGGTTATCTAAGCTGTTAGGGTATGATTATGAGATTCTATATAAAAAGGGAGTAGAAAACAAAGTGGCAGATGCATTGTCAAGAGTCCAAGTTCCAGCTTTATGTGCTACTACTCTCTCTACATTGGACCCTTCTTTATTGGAAAGATTAAAAAGCTCTTGGCTTGGGGATCCCTCTATTTCTGTGGTGTTTGAGAAGTTAAGAAATGGAGAAGTTGTTCCTAATTACAATTGGAATGGGACAGTTTTGACTAAGAAGGGACAAATCTTGGTGGGCAATGATGTTGCTCTACAGTTGGATATAGTCAAAATGTGTCAAGACTCTCCTATGGGAGGTCACTCTGGAGTACATGCTACTGTACAGAGGATTCAAGGATTGTTTAAGTGGAAGGGATTAATCAAGCAAGTTAAGAATACAATCAGACATTGTCATATTTGTCAAAAGGCTAAAAATGAGAATGTGTCCTATCCTGGTTTACTGCAGCCTTTACCAGTTCCTACTCATGTTTTTTCTGACATTTCTATGGACTTTGTCAGTGGATTTCCTAAGATACATGGCAAAAACTCTATTTTGGTTGTGGTGGATAGACTAACAAGTTTGGCCATTTCATTCCTATCTCACATCCCTATTCAGCTGCTACTATTGCTCAATTGTTCTTAGATCATGTTTTCAAATTGCATGGTTGGCCACAGACAATTGTATCTGATAGAGATCCTGTCTTTTTGAGTCATTTTTGGCAAGAGTTTACTAAGTTACATGGTATTCAATTAGCAATGTCCACTGCTTACCACCCACAATCTGATGGGCAAACTGAAGTGGTAAACAGATGCATTGAATCCTACTTAAGATGCATGACTTTGGCCTATCAAACTTCTTGGCTTAAGTGGCTACCCCTATGTGAATGGTGGTACAACACAAATTTCCATTCTTCTCTAAACATGACACCTTTTCAGGCCCTTTATGGTTATCCTCCTCCATTGTTTATTCCCTACATATATTCCTAAGGAGAGTTCTATTGATTCTGTGGATCAATTAATGTGTGAAAGGGAACAGGTCATCAAACAGTTGAAGGAATCTTTACACAAAGCTCAGAATCGAATGAAGCAACAGGCAGATAAACATCGAACTGATAGAGAATTTCAAGTGGGGAATTTTGTTTATCTCAAGCTACATCCATACTGTCAAAATACTCTAAGGGCTGCTCCCTATAATAAACTTAGCCCTAAATTTTTTGGCCCTTTCATGATAACAGAGAAGATAGGGAAGGTAGCTTACAGATTGGATTTGCCCCAAGATGCTCAAATTCACCCTGTGTTTCATGTTTCCCTCTTGAAGCTAGCTCATGGCTCTAATTCTGAGATCATTCCTTTACCTGTGCAACCAAGATTTCAGTATGAACCGGTGGCTGTTTTGGATAGACGAATCAGCAAAAAGAGGAACAAGATGAGTGTTGAAGTGTTAATCAGATGGAAAGACTTACCCCTGGTTGAATCTTCGTGGGAAGATTTAGTTGAAATGCAGCTCAGATTTCCTCAATTCAAATTTGAATTTTGAGGTCAAAATTCTTAAAGGGGGGAGTTTTGATATGGATTTAATAATTGGGATATTAATAGTCAAGGGACTATTGTTGTAAAAGTAGTATAATTGGAGGGGTAAAGTTGTAATAATGTGATAATTGTTAGCTGTAGTCGTTATATACCGTTAAAGGTAGTTAATGACAGTTATCGAATAGTTAATTGATTCTTGTGTCTTCTTCCTTCTCTTCTCTATTCTCTTCTTCTTTCTCTGTAATATTCTCTCCATTATTAATCATTCGAGCTCTGCTCGTAACAAGGTACCATCCTTTTCTTTATATTTTTACTTTTGATTGTTGTTTTCTTTTATGATTTATATGTGACTGTTCATATGTATGTTGACCTAAGTGTTGATGCTTGAATCCTTATTCATCCTGTGTATGATGTTGAAATCTTGTTTCATTATTATATCAACATTATTCACTATGGTCTATTTCTTATATCACAGATTTCCATTAGTTATTTGAAGCCAGCCAGGTGCTCACTCTACCCGTTAATGTAAGCAAATTAAATTATTACCTTTTCAATTTCTATTGGTTTGGTTAGGTTAGGTTAGGTTGTTTGATTTTATCGTCTTAGGTTGCGGTTAACATTTAGCATTTTGGGCCAAACAAACTATCATTATTTGACTCGTCTTTACGCTAAATTTGTTTATTTCACAATAATCTTAAAAGTTTAATAATAATAATAATAATAATAATAATTATTATTATTATTATTATTATTATTTTGACCCAATATAAAAGGACCAGAAGATGCCTTGGTCTCTTTCTTATTTGAGATGATTGAAAATGAAAAGTGAAAGCGTTTATATTTGACTGATTTTACATGTTTCCAAACCTCTCTAACTCCATCTTCTGTGCTCTAAATTTCTAGAATTTCCCCAAACATAATATTTCATAATCATCGTCCGTCATTCACATGTACGTTGTGATCACGATCGATATTACTCGGTAGCCGGAGAGATGGGAGCTTGCCTCTCTTCACCGGAGACTAGATTTTTACTAGAAACTGATTACTGTGTGTGTGACAGTGACTTGATTTCACAATAATCATATGACCGCTTAATTAGAAAATCGCATTCAATTTTCGCTTTGTTTTTAGAATAAAGATGGTTATAATCAATACAAGTCACAGTATTGCTATGTAAATAAAGTCCTAATTTTGTTTAGCTGACCCTTTTTTTTGTAATGTTTTCACCAGATTAGTCTCTTTACATGGATGAAACAACATCCTTTCAAGTCAAATCCTTCTTTGAATCAGCACCTTTACTGAAAGATGCTGATTGTAGAAGCAGAAAAATAGCCCAATTTGTTCATCCGAATGCTTCTTTATCAAGCATGTTCACTTAATTTGAATATATATTTTTAATCTTCTTTTTCTCGAATTTTTTGTGGAAGTTATATCGGATGGTGTTGTTAGGAAGTGAAGGACCTAGAAGGGCTGTATGTGTCACATCTGGTGGGACAACTTTTCCTTTAGCACAACGGTATGTGCGTTACATTGATAACTTTAGCTCTGGACATAGAGGAGCAACTTCCACCGAGTATATTTTTTAACCGTTTAGAGATAAGACAGTACCTAAATCGAATCATTCATAAGTAAACGTATCAGAATTGCCACATCTAAATTCTATACATAAGATAACATGGATTTTCTTTTATGATGTGCAGATACTTTTGAAATCTGGATATTCCGTCATCTTTCTCTGTAGGAGGTGAGTATATTTTTATGTATACATAGTTATGTTTCCTGTTCTGTTAAGAACTTTGATGTATAAAACATGAAAATGATAATGAGTAATCAACTGGTTTGCATTTTAGCATGTTTTCGAATGGCCATATTACAAGTAGCGTAGTTGAAATTTTTGGTGATACAATTATTTAATCCTATTATTAATGATTTAGTTATATAAACTTTTTGCAGGGGAACCTGCCTGCCATATTGTAGATCACTTTCCGATGATCCACTACTTGAATGTTTCAAGCTCACCAGTGATTCAAGCATACAAGGTGTTGCTTAATCTTTGGTTATCAAAAACAAACAAATACATTTAAATATATAGAGCTACACTTTATCTATATTTCCAGTTATTGAATGAAATCTGCTCCATTTACAGTGCAAGAGTCGAACGCTGAAGCGGTTAAGAATAATTCGTGGTCATCACGATGTAGGAATCATCTATCATTTTCAATGGAACTTCATTCTACATATCATTAATTAAATATTAAAGTTGATTCATTTATTTCATTTCATCTCAGGCTGTTACAGGAGTGTACTTGCTAAAACTTCCTTTCACAACCATCTTTGAATATATTCAGGTTAGCACAGAGAGTACATTTACAACATCGTCATTACTTGCATCAAGTTCAACAGACTAATTAAGTAGTTATCATAAAAACCCAAGATATAGATATAAATTATTTTGTTCAAAGTTCGATACAGTTGACTATCTGAATCATTGTTCTTGTTTTTATATTGCAAAATAAGGTCATTGTTATGGAAATTAGATAAGGCTCCATATTAGAGTTAGAATGAGTGAATTAGAACAATTTATAGAAATGTAAATAATAAAAGATCTTCCTACTTTGCAACTTACTCTGTTCTTGCAATGTGCAGTACTTTGTTTTTTAAACTCTATTTAATCTAAACTCTGCTATGCTTAAAGGTAATCACCATTTTGCTTATTTAAGCCATATATGTTTTTATAATCCATTAACATATTTTATAAAATAGTCTGACTAGATTTCAAAACATGCACTTAATTTGTCATTGAAATGTATAAAAAAAATGCTAGATTTAAACAGGATATAGGCCTTTTATGATTGAGCTGCTACATTATTTAGTATAACATTTTTGATCGATTATTTCCAGTTGTGTCCAATGGTCTGGAATTCGGCAACTGGGAACACAGCTGCAAATGAAAGTATTCAGACAATTGGGAGGTTATTACTTTCTTTTTATTTGTTTGAGATGATAATGGTAACTAGAAAGTGATTTTCCACCAGGACAAAGCATGTATTTGGATAGTATTGGCTTGAAATATAAAGTTGAACATATAGTGTTACAATAATTATAGATACATACTTATATGAGAGTTTTATTGTCTTAGGACTTGGTAGAGCTTTTACAGTGAGATAAATTACCTTTTCTTTTTTTTAATATTATATTTAACTGTATTATTTTCTTATCGTGTGGTTGTGAAGGGAATGAAAGGATTTAAATTTGTTATTGGCTTCACCATTTAAAGAGAAGATAAATAAAGGAAATGTTCGTTTAGCATGTAATCCGTTAAAATAATTAAACTCATAATTATGTAGAAGGACAAAGTTACGCTTTCATGCTTTTACAAGCATACATAGATTATTTTTTCCCACTCAACCAATTTTCTTTATATTACACTCAACCAATTTACTTTTTAGGTATTTTTTCCCCACCCATTTGAAATAAGCTTACGCCTTTCATGATTTTATATGCTCACCATTAGATTATTTTTTATTATAATGGTAATCTGCATTTTTTACTTCAATGATTAAATTGGTTCTATAGCATCGGATTACAGTATTCAAATTACGTTGATTTTATTCGTTTCAGGATTCGAATTATGAAATCATGTTATAATCTTTGTGTATCATTGGATTAAAGTATATGGATGTGTATAAACTTATACTCGCATACAAACCGATACATTAGCATTAATATCATTATTCAATAAGGTTGTAGATAAATCAACTTTTGATGTTCTTAATGAAATTTTTTTATGGTTGAATAAACCTGGATCTTTATATCGAAATTCTAGATTTTTTTTACATGTTTGTGACCTTATAGGCTCTATGACTATTTTTCGTTGAATGGAATAGAATGTTAAGACCTGGAATCAGTTGTAGTTTGTATAGACATCATAATTAAATCTAATATAAGTCAGAACACCCGCCGCAACGCGCGGGCTTTCCCACTAGTCTCTATCTCTATCTCTATCTCTACTACCTTATTAAGGAGGAGAAATGGGTAAGAATGTAATTTCACCATCATTTTAAGATGGCATACAAAAGGTCACAAGGTAAACAACTATATTTTTGCCAAATCCTTCCCTTTATGCCCCTATGTACAACATTTGATTACAATTGTATAAATGACTAATGCAAGTCATCTCTATTATTATTATTATTATTATTATTATTATTATTATTACTACGCATTCAATTCATTAACCTATGCATTTACCCCTGTTGATAACATATCAACCCTTTGCGTAATGGAAGCGTCTCGCATTCAACTCATGCGTTACAACCAGTCAATCCCCCTGTTAATAGTAATGAAACTATAACTGGTTTACTTTGCACCTGATGCTTCTACTCCAAAATTCATCTCTTTCTTTCGATTTCCACATATTATAAGTGGCCGTTGGACAGGAGATGGAGCGGTGATGGTGACGGTGGCGTAGGGGTTTGCTGCAACTCACAATTATCTAAGCTTGCTTTTTGTGTAACAATATTCTAGAAGATTATATGAACTCGTTTTTCTTTTCTAATAATTGTGAAATGCCATAATTGACACCCTTTCCGGTCCTGGGGTTTAGTCATCGTCAAATTCGGTTTTCGGTTTGGATTGGTATGATCTGGTTTGACTTGATTCACCCGTCACGCTTAGAGGTGATTTAAAATTATTCAACTCATTTTGACCTTAAATTTCAACTTTGAATTCATGTATTTAAATAAATAGGTTTGCAGCCAAATAAATGGAACCTATAAGTGGCTTGAACGTCAACGATGCATGCAAATAGGTATATGATGTTGGCTTGAAGCGGGTTGCTGTTACAAATGATCCGAGATCAAATGGTGAGTTGTTGATTCCTATGCTTAAACTACATGTGTAAATATCTTTGACCAAAACATTTTCCCGATCCATATCTCAAAATACGATGTACAACTTCACACATAATGCAAGAAGTGGTTATGTGGTTACGATCAACATTACCACTTTATATATCACACATAAAGCGATATGTATGTGATGAGTTTTTTGCCATTTTACTTAATATTGCCATATTGGTTTTGTATTGAATGGCGGCCCAGGCTATATTAAGTCCTGGACTAATGATTTCTTCTTTTTGACTTTGTTAGTTGTTGTTTGTAGAAAAATTAATTTGATCAGTTTCTCAAAACGTTTCAGGCTCAACCCCAACAAATTTTGGTCTCCATGCAACGCACAGTGTAGCGTTTCCTTGCTGATTCGGGTAACATCATGTGGTTATTATTTAATTTAGGTGCAAGGTTGTAAGTGTGTTATTAATATGTATTCGTTTTAGGTATGTATACAACATTCACTTGAAATAGGCCTAAAATTTCGAATATTAAGATTACTTTTTTATGTATTTAAATGTGACGTGTTTGAATGCTATAAGGATTACCCGTACTATTTATTATAACACATTTACAAGTTGTATTTTGATATATTCTTCTACACTTGCCTCTTAAGTGAAAAGCAATGGTTGGTTGCAAATTGATGTTGTCATAAGATAACAGTGAATTTAAAGTATTATGTAATTTGTCATTTTATTTACATTGAATTAGCTGCAATTCTCATGAAACGGCAGCCATATTATTCTGCTCTAAATCTGATATTAAGACCTATTCAGTTGCATTTTGTAAATCCCTGCAGCCGCAGGGTGGTATAAATGCAGCATTAGGAAACATGACTGAGGATAACCGGAGGTTACACATGTATGACGCCGTTAAGGGAAGCTACTTGCTAGGTACTTATTCTATAACTGATTGGTTTTTATGGACAATGTCAAGGTAATGAACCACAGTTCACATGTATTAGTGTTCACATAACATTTCACTCAGTCAATACCTATATTTTGCAGAACCGCCGTCATTGTTGCAAAAGATTTGTTTATTCTTTATTTTATTTTTGTTTTGGTATGATAACAAAGGTTTTTCATTTCTTTAGGTGATCAAGATGCAAGATGCTATCGTATATGAGTATAGAAGCACCAAAATCATTTATTGAGTTTGAAAATTACAGTTTACCATTCTCTCGAACCGAGAAGGGAAATATATACCAATTTGCATTTGTTGGTATAAATTGTCCTTTGAAAATTGATATATTGTTGAATTACCACATAAATTTTATAAATAACATAAGGAAACTTGTAGCGCAACGAGCAGGACAAAAACATAAACACCCGCGGCAACGCGCGGGCATTTTTACTAGTACATTATAAAGGAGGAGTGATGACCAACATGGTCATTTTCACCTCCGTACAACTTAAAAAGCAACATGTATAACATATTTAAGCAATAAATTTAAGGGTATTATGGGGATGTTAGTTACAATTAAGACACTTAGGAGGGTAGTTTAGACATTTCACCATCCTCATCCTTTACAATTTGAAAACACTTTTACAATAATACCCTCTTTTCCTTGTCATTCAAGAAGACACCTACAATATTACCTCCACCATTAAATTGCAGAAGTTGAAACAACTGAATGAACCTTCTTTAAACCTTACCATTCAAGATAACCTTTTTAGTTCCCTTTTCTTTTCAGTAGCAAATGCATTGCCATTATGAATGAAGAAATACTTGAATGTCCCTATACAAATCCATATTTTATATACAATTTCCTCCCGCATTAGCCCAGTTACCCACAAATCTCAGAGTTCTTCTTATACAGTCATGGTTTCATAACCCCCAACCTCATGACCCATTCAATGAATCGTCCATACAACCGATTGAATCAGGCAAACGAACCCTAATCCATGGATAACGTAAGCTTCACCCACCAATTTTCATTAAATTCTTGTAAGTATTTTTTCTCCTAATTGTTCTTTCTTCACTAGTTTTGTTCCATTTCTCATCTTACTATTCTTATTTTATAATCCAGGGGTTTGATTTAATTATCTCTCTTGTTGAAGCTCTTGTTCATTTGGGTCTTTATAATATCAGCGTTTGCGCCCCTCAGTTGTAACATTCTTTATTTATTGATTTGGCTTTTTTTTTTTTTCTTTTTTTAGGATGTGCATCAATGAACTAGCTTATTTAATGAACTAGCTTATTTTGAACTAATGAAACCAAACCGGTGAAATCTGAATAGAAGGCAGAGAGTATAGGTCTACTTCTGGAGAATGAAATACTCAAATGCCTTATAATTAATGAAATTATATACATAATAATCACCTGTTTTTCATTTTAACCCAGCTTAATGTTTTTTAATTATTGTTTATTGATGTTGTTCAAATTAAATGCATCTATAATAATTCTATTGTTCCATGCAAAAGTACCTTTTTATGTTAATAAAGGTCATGGTTTGATCATATCATACCACTCTTTTCTTTTGTTTCAGATCAATAACATAAGAAAAGAAAGAAAGTGTTATCGGTGTTAACCGTCTGGTAAGGAAATTCATCTCTGAAAGCTTTGAGCTTATATGATATAAAAATGATGAGATGATTCTAGGCTTCATGTCAACCCGATGAAACACTACCCATTTATTTGTTGAATTTTAATGATTTTAGATTAACATATTGGTTCATCAATTCATTGACTCATTGTTCAAAAGCTTGATTGATGATGGGAAAATCAAAAAACATGAAAAGAACTGAAGTGCTAAAGATATTTATCATATTTATTTCTTTTACCATTTAGAAACTGAGCATAGTTTAATGAGCCCATTTAAAAAAACGGGTGAGGCATACGTCTCGAGGTGCGCCTCGAGGCGAAACTCTAAGAAAACGAGTCTAAGGCGCGCCTCATGGGGTTCAGATTGTACATACGCCTCTATGGGCTGAGGCGCTAAGAAAATGTGTGCTTCAGGTGCGCCTCGGGTGGTTTAGGGTGTTTTTTTTTTGGTGTTTTAGACTTTTCGGGTCCATTATTTTATTTTTGATGTGTGTTTTTGATGTTTTAGATTTTTCTAGGTCAAGCATTTTATTTTTTATGGACACGTAATTTTTATATTTATTTTTGATTGCGCCTCGAGCTTATGCTTCGGTTCGCCTCGAGGCTCACGCCTCATGAGGCGAAGGGAAAACGCCTCGAGGCTCGTTTCCGTTCTTTTAAACTTTCAGCTAAACAAAACTACCTGCACCTTCCTGACCCATTACTCAACCTGCTAACCATAGCTTTAAGATAGATTCGCATGCAGACAGTCGCTTCATTATCTCACTTAGACCCAAAAATAGTGTACCACATACTGGATTGATAATATATTGTTCAACTTCCAAGCCAAATTTAACCACTGTTGTGAATTGTGATGTTAACAAAATGCTAAACATCATGGGTGCTTTAATAAGTACGCTGCTTTATGTATTATGTCCCAAAGTCATAAATGATGTGCATAAGCTCATCAGCCAATGATAAATTGGTAAAATACTAGTGGGTTTACCCGCGCGTTGCTGCGGGATCCAAATACAACTTGCACTACAATAATGTGATTATGTATAAAGCGAAAAATGCAAATCTAATAGTACACCTAAGTATCCAACGTTGTGTTTCAAATGAGTCCTTCTAAAATAAATACTTAGCCACTTGTAGGGTGACTAAGTTGATGTACTAACTCCCATGATCCACTAAAAACGCCTATTCTTAAGCAATTTTTTGGCATGCTTATATCTCCACTTGCAACTCATTCCCATACCGGATATTAACCAACACAAGACACAATGTTTAAAGAAAAATGAAGAATGATAGCTAGTATATGTCATATATAAAGCACATGTTTGTCTCTTGAGTCAACTTTTTGTTCTCTTTTCATCTTTCCCTAGAAGTAGTATCACGAGACCCATCATTTGTTGGTTCTCTTTCAACATTCTATAGTTCAAGAAACACAAATTTATCAAACTCACACACATTAACAAGATCAAGATCGTTTTTATTTAATAGTTCAAGAAACACACATTCATCAAACTCACACATTAACGGGTGTAGAAGCTCGAAAAGACACATTACAATACGTCACGAACACATGTTTGGATAAATGTGTTCGTAGACTCGACATGAAAATTATCGAACTTCTTTACTAAACTATGTCAAAACATAAGCCAAAGATAGTATAACAGATTTGGGAATGAAAAAAAAATCTTTAACATACATTTGGACCCAAACAGAAGCATGAATAACATTTGTAAGTTTTTTTCCATAAATGGATTCCGGTAAACCGGAATATGAAGCACTTATGTTCAACTTCCTATTAAAATAAAAATGTGAGAATTGAAATTTGTGAAATTACAAAAAAGAAGAAAAAAAGATTCAAAAACAGTTTAATTACCTTAGTATTTTAGCATCACCAATTACCATTCAGCACCGTTGCCTGTTATGTAAGGAATCTTAACACTGCAATGTATAATGAGTAAATTCAGAAGAATGTATAAACGAGCAGAGTGTGAAAAAGCTAAAAGAATGTATTTGTACAATGACCTTTTCAATCCAATCTAGAATTGGGTTTTATAGAGTTTTATGAATTTCAACATTAAATTGGGTTTAATTAGATTTTATGAAGGTGGTTACATCTTAAGAGGGTGATACTAACTCTTTGTTTCCTTCCAATAAACACATTAAAAACAATTCTTCAAGACAATTCAATGGATAATCTATTAGTATGGTCATGAGGGTAGGATTGGAATGGAATTTTAAGTTGTGAGTGAGATAATGATGGTAAAATTACAAACATACCCTCCTAAGTGTCTTAATTGTCACAACTATGCCCATAATACCCTTAAATTTCTTGCTTAAATGTGTTGTAAATGTTGCTTCTTAAGTTGTATGGAAATGAAAATGACCATGTTGTACATCACTCTTCCTTAATAAGATAATATAGATATGATCATCGTGTCATAATTGAAGGAAGGTCTTACAATATTTTTGCTTACATCTTGTACATGTTTGTCTTCACAGCTTATATACGATTAACAGATTAATACCCTTTTTAACACCTCAGAAAGCTTCAATACATGTTTAGGGATTTCCACTTCTGTTTTCGTCATTGTAGAAAAACAAGAAAAAAATTATTTGATTCGAACATTTGGCCTCTACAATATTCACATTTATAGTTATACACCTTAACAATTGATGTCTTCCTTTTAGGCTTTGTTTTGCTCAGAATATTTGCAATTTATATACCTATCATAAAGTAATACAAACAAAAAGAACAAACTCTACTAACATGGTTTGAATGATCTTCTACTTTGTTATACACCATGCTTTTGTCCTTCATTAGGTGGGTATTGGCACTTTGACAGCACTTACCTTCATACTTGAAAAATAATTAAACCCGTTTCCCAGCCTGACCACACATAATATTCTCTTCTATTTCAGTTTGCTCTCTTTTGTTTTAAATTTATTAACTTTTTTTTTTTGGTTTTTGAATAGGTAACCTCTTATATGTTGAAATCGATGTTGCTATTACAGTTGGATGTCGCTTTATGCATATTATGTGCTTTTGGCACGTGGATTCGAAATACTAATGTCACCGAGAGAGGAAATGTCGACGTTTTGAAGCTGAAAACGAAGATTGTGGCCGTGCATGTTAAGAATCCAGCTGCGTCACTGACAATTCTGTAACAAGGCTGATCTAACTTAAGATATACGAGTTGTTTTGTGAGCCCAGTCTTCACCTCTGAGTCAACTTGATGGGGTTAGTTTCAACATTCAGTTTCCTCAATTTTATAATTTTATATCGAATTTGGAATCTAGGATTCCTGTTTTTGTGGACACATTGCATGTCACTTATCTATAAAAGCCAATACCAACCTTTTGTTGCTGAGATCGTATAGCACTAAATGTTTTTGATGAGATTGTATAACAAGATGGTGTTGTTGAGATTGTATAAAACTAGCTGGTTATTGATTGCTTCAAGTAGTAGAATAACCTACCCTTACTCTGATTGGAATTGTAGGCATCAATGGACATGCGTGAATGTACATTCTTCTTATTGGCTGCAATTAATTAATTTGTTTGTTCAGGATAATTTTTTTTAGTTTACAGTTTGATTGTTTGTTTAGTTTAAGCTATGTGGTATTCAAAGTAGTAATCAAACAAAATGATTTTGTATGATTCACCAGTTATACATCAGACACATTTACAAGATTTAATGACTTCTTATGTGTGATGATCACAAGATTGTATATCATGCCCCTTAATTTCTACATCGTATTATATAATATTCGTGTGTTAGTGCTATTTATTTGAAAACTAGATGGTGATCGGGATTTTTCTGTAACACTTTTAACTTTTTCAAGTGGAAAGGTACCTAAACGGTCTACGGATTATGGACAAGGAAACCAAGATCAAGATGGCTTCAATGTTTTCCAAGAATACAACTGCTTTTACGGCTGGGCAGATTAAATCATGATCGAACACCCCTGCTGTTATTCGTTTGTCTCTACCGAAAAGATCACAAGTTCATGTATTTTGTTCTTCACCTTATGAAATAAAGATCCCTTCATTTCTTGTCATTTAGGTTTTTTGTTATAAACATGGATTTAGGAATTTGGGTTCCTAATGTCCCTCTTTACAATATCACATCAGTATTGGTTTTATACGTAATAATTGAATTTAACTTGTTTTCGTCGCCGGAGTTATCAACATCTGAATATGACGATATTATAGGAGTTTACGCCATTTGATTCATGCTTAAGCTTTATTACGGTCATAGCCATTCTCCTGGTTGTTTGACTGCTATCACGAATGTGATATTTTGTTTATAAATTATGTAATGATGCTATAAGACCGACCGTAGTGGACTGCTCCACATATACTTTATTTCATTGGCTGATCAAAAAGATAGTCAGAAAACGCCCTTCTCCGGCGTGAAAACGCCCATTTTTAACCCATAACGCCCCTGGGGGCGGTGTGCGGGGCGTTATGGGGCGTGGTGGATGGGGAAACGTCCAATTTCGCGTACCACTACACATGGTCTATGAATAAATGTTTTGAAAGATAAAGTGCTTCATATATGTTTATTGTTTTTTACATGTTTATGAGAGTTGTTACACATGTGATGTCTTAGAGGTTAATTATTTAAAAGTTTATGAAAATTTTGTTTACATTATTAACAATAGTAGGAATGGGTGGTGGTTCGTATCAACTGAGATACCCGCTGCAACGCGCGGGCATACCCACTAGTACATTATAAAGGAGGAGTGATGACCAACATGGTCATTTTCACCTCTATACAACTTAACAAGCATCATGTACAACATATTTAAGCAAGAAATTTAAAGGTATTATGGGGAGAATTGTGACAATTAAGACACTTAGGAGGGTAATATAGACATTTCACTCACTTCATCCTATACAATTTCAAAAGAAATTTACATTAGTACCCTTGTACCTCATGTTGAACTCTCAGGACTAATGAATCGACCCCTCTGTATTAATTCAAGACGGTTTCATTTTCCGTCCAAAGTTAAGACCCTTGCAACCCTTCAATAGACCATCAATCTCACCAGGCCACCATAGTAAACTCACCATTCATCCTCTGTTCTTTGCCCTATAGTCCTATATCCTCTGTTCTTTGCCCTATAGTCCTATTATTGGATTTCTTCGGGTTGTTGCGCAAACAAAGTGTTGTTTTAGCAAAGTTGTTTCTTCTCACAAGTTATGAACAATTTTTCATTTTTTTAATCAATTTCCATTTGAATGTTTATCTGTTCCATCTTCGGCAGCAGGTACGATCATTTTACCTTTGAGTTTAGATTTTTAACATGTTTGGAGATGCTGTGACAGTTTGTTTGATTTTATATAGTCAATTTTTTTTATTATGTTGGTATGCATATGATCTTGCTGATGGGTTTTGATTGAGTATGATTTATGTTGTCATGTTTGTTGTTTAGGTACATGTTATTATGTTAAGCTGGTACAGGGTGGTCGATGAGATGATGTTGGTGGTATATACGGCTCGCTAACCGTCGCCTTCACCACGCTTCTATTTGGTAGGTGGTGGATGATGGCGATGTTTACGGGTTTGGAAAGGTGATGGTGTTGATGGTGGAAGCAGCTGAGGTGCGATAAAGGAAAGGGACGCTGGTATCACACCTCATTAAGCATCTAATTTTTTGGAAGAAACCTAAAACCCTTGGGTTTCTCTTCCCTTTTCTTTAATCAATCCACTACCTATTTGAAATCAATCGAGGTCTCAAGGCTTAAATCAGTTCCTCAATCCACCCATTTTGTTGTATAAGAATTTGTCTAAATCGGATGACAGTTGAAGCTATGTTTGAATCTCCTTCCGCAGGTTTTGATTTATTTATTTTTTATGTTTTCATAGTTTTGATATTTTTTTTGTTGCTATAATTAATCATTTCAGTAGCTGCTTTTTATTGTTTTATTTGCTAAGATGAATGGTTGTACTTATAATTCACTGCCAACAGCATGAAAACAACAAGAAACGGTGGTAGACATGTATCAGAAGAAGTGGATGACTATGGTGATGATGAGGTAGATTTATCTCATGTAGGCAATAAGTTTAGTGAAGTATTCATAGTTATTCTTATAAATTTTATAATTCAAAACACTAAACATATCCTATTTATTCACTATATAGTATATCTAAATCAAATGAAGTGAATGATAGTTTGTCTACACATAAGGCTTCACAAATAGGCTTAGTAACTTGAGTTATATCAACTATACCAAAATATTATAATAAGCACCAGATAACACATGGTTTAGTATAAAGATTGTAGAAGATGTGCTTTGGTAATAAATTGAATTTAGTATAAGCAATAATCACTTAACTATACTGTTAACTGATGATATAAATATTATTGAAGATGGAATTGATGTTTAAAAATTGTATGAATCCTCAAACTGAGATAAGGATTAGGATACTCAAATAATTTGTTGAGCACTTGTTGCAAAATTAAAGTAGCAAGCCATTGTCATTAGTTATTGGGTTCTTGAGCTAACTGAAATGTTAGGCCGGACACAGGTTACTGAATGTTTGTGAAGATTGTGATTGTTGGTAAACTATGGGTTATTTTAAATCCAAAAGTTTGGGTTAGATAATGTTATGGGTTGTGATAATCAAGTTTTACATTTCCTAAACAACCAACATTGATTGTCATATTTGATGAATATTGATTTCCTATACAACAAACCATGTCTTCGCTTGTTGAAAAACTTATATGATTTTTGCAACTATCAAGGTTAGGCTCCCCATTGTGGATTACGCCAGAGACACTACTACCATCCACGTCGGAGCCGCCTCAACAAAGCCCGTGACATCCGCTTAGCGCCGCCCCTGGCTTTCGCCCCTTCGAGTGTCCTTCACACTCTCCACCTGCAAAACTGTTGCTTACTCTGACGTTGAGCGCCAACATCTAGCCTTACAACTTGTCTAACATCGACACTAATGAATGCAGTAAGTTATGACAAACCTTGTAAACAAGTTCTTTCTTTCTGATTCATACTAATATTACTTTAATTAGTGACCATTAAAAGTATCTATCATTCAAGGTCACACAGCTACAAATGCATTTCAATCTGATTCATTAAAAATTAACAAACTTGAACACTCAAAGTTGCTACAAAATTAGCAAGCCATTGTCATCAGTTATTGGTATAAGTATTAGATAAATTTACATACAATACATGATCTTTAATTGTAAACTTACTATTACGAAGTAAACAAAAAAATGTGTGAATAAGAATTGTTATTAAGTTATAAAGATGTGTACATATTCTAGATATTAATTGAGTTTTATATAAACTAAAAAAATTCTTGAAAATGAAACGGGTCAAGAACATTAATAATAGAAAACAGTTTCAAATCGTTAATTAGCGACCTGCAGATACCTTAATCGGCTAATCGCGCGCGGCACAGATTGGAATTAAACGGGGCAGAAGAAACGAAGCTACTGAAAACGGTGGTGATGATACGATGTCGAATTCATCAAGTCACAGTTTTTTTCTTTCTAAAACATGGGAGTATGTGAAATGAAGGGGTATCCAACAGAGTATGAAATTGGAATTTAAAATCTTAAATAGTTAATAATGGATTTGAAGTTTTGACGTACCTGTAAATTTACATGGACTATTAGTACTTTAAAATATACATACTTGGCCTAATAAGCCAAGCCTAAAAATGAAGGTCAGTGGCCGATTAACTGTATAGTTTAATACAGTTTACTGATAAGCGAAATGATGTGTGTCGGGCTCGGCATACAGGTTGACATGCATGGGTGTTGGGTCGTAATACTTAAGTGTGTAATAATAAGGTGTGTAGAGGGGGAACTCCCTACCCAAGTTTGTTAAATTTGTTTGAGTTAATACCATGTAATCAGTATGAGTTGGTTAAGTTAGGATCATGTATTCCCTGTTTAAAGGGTTTCCTTTTTCTTTAATGAAGTATGCAGGTTATGAATTCCAAAGAATCCCTCTAACATCTCGACTGCTTCTATTTTCCTTTCTATGTGTATATATTTCCATATTGCTTCATGGATACTTTGCTTTCCTTGTCAGGTGTTATTATGCTATATATAATGCATCAGTTTCTTCTTGTTTTTTAATTCCAGCCTCCACCTTCAGCTATTATTTCCAAAAAGATGAAGTTGAAGTTTTCTAAAGCATGGATGGCATTCCTTACATTATCACTTCCTATTGACATGTACAAGGAGGTATTTTTGTAGTGATTTGGTCATTATTGTGCGCTTACTTATAATATCTTATACTCACGAATAAATTTAGAGCAAAAAAGCTAATAGCCTAATGCATACAGCTTTTCTTTGGTACATGACTAAATTCTTATCTTTTCATTCTTAGGTTCTTGTTACTCTTCATCAATCAGTGATCCCTTATTTGTCTAATCCCAAATTGTTGAGGTTGGTTCCATCCGTAGTTGTTTTCTTTTATTTTTCTGGCATACATTATATACATGTCTTCTAACAAGAGTTGTCCACGTGCAGTGATTTTTTGACCGAATCGTATCACATCGGAGGTGTTATAAGTGTGATGGCTCTTAGCAGCTTGTTCATTCTTATGATGGAACACGGTTTAGAATATCCCAATCTCTATGTGAAGCTTTATGCACTCCTTCAACACTCTATATTCATTGCGAAACACAGAGCCAAGTTCAGGTTACTCTTCTTATTGGCATGCTATGTGCTTAATCTTTATTTTTTGGCTTTCAGTTTAAATTTTATTCTATATAAATGTCACCATCTATTGGGCAACTTGTAATAGCTTTATCATGCTAATAAATGTCCAAAATTTTTTGCAGCTTCTTGAGTCATGCCTAAAATCGCTTCTTCTTCCTGCTTATCTAGCTGCTTCATTTGCTAAAAAAACTAAGTAGGCTAGCCTTAACCGTGCCCCCCTCCCCTCCCTCCGAAAGTCTTGTCATTGTTGCTCTAATCCATTACCTCCTGCAAAGACACCCTGATGTGTTGCCAAATGCATCACATTTATATAGTAGTTTTGTATAGTTTTTAATCATTTAACGTTCGTAAATATCGTGTCTTTGATACTTATTTGTGTCTTGGTGTTAAGCAGGTGTTCATGGGCTAAAACGAGTGAAAAAGATTCTAATTGGAGGTGAAACGAGTGCACGGATGAATAAGGAATAAAAAGAAAATAAAATATGTCAGATCACTTATTCATGCCCCATGAATAACCTCAGGAGTTATTCATGCCCCGCGAATAACTGAATTGGGTTGCAAAATGACTATACTGCCCTTAATGAATCCAGCTATTTACCCTTGTTACCCTCGCGAAGTTATGACTTATTCATGCCACGCGAATAAGTCAGGAAGTTATTCATGGGGTCGCGAATAACTCTTCAGCCCATAGAAAGTCCATTTTCGCAATAAAAACCTAATCAGCCGTATGGGGATGTTATCATCGACTTCCAGAGCTTCTAAGGGACGATTTTGAAGACTTTTTGCAGTTCCATTCATTCCGGTTGATGCCAGAGCAATCCAGAACAAGTTTTGAAGCCGAAATCATGAAGATGCAAGGCTAATCATCTTGCGGTTTCTCCGCGTGAACGATTTGGTTATTCTATCAATTGTTTTATGTTTGATACTCATTACTTGGATTAGATTTTGTGAACACCTTAACGGTCTTTGCGTCTAATTGTATGTTTGACTGATCTAGACAGTTTGGTTGATTAGTATTATTGCATTATGTTATCGTATCTTGGTTTTCTTGCACTAGGATTAATTTAACTTTGCAATTAATGTTATGATAGCTGAATTGGGTCGAACATCTTAAACAAAGTCATGTCTATGTGATTTCCTAGATAGGGTATTAACATAATTCAGTTGATAATTACCGAATCAGAAACCCGGAGTGACCGTTTTCCATATTATTGTCTTTTATAAACTCTATTATCACTTCGTTTGCAGCACTGCAGCACTTTTACATTCAACTTCATAAAAATTAGTTTAGTTAATCTTAAGTTAATTAGAAATTAGTAACTTAGCACTTTCCACAAACTCCCTGAGGTTCGACAACCCTACTTCCTATACTGCAGTCAGTTGTAGCTAAGGAGTAGTTTTTATTTAGTTTTTGATTAGCACTTCGACACGCGATCAAAATGGCGCCGTTGCCGGGGAGTTCGTGCGCTAAGTGTTTTTAGTTTAATTATTATTTTTTTTAATTTAAAAAAAAACCAAAAAAAAAAAAAAATTATTTTTCTCTTGTCTTGTATTTTTCTCCATTTTGTTCAGTATTACGCTGGGTATGTTAGTTTTGCAGGAAAATTGAATTCAAGATGAATTGGGTGGATTATGATGCATGTGGGTGTTGCGAGAGCCCATATCATGTGATGCAGGATTGTCCAATTGCCCGTCAGAGAGTTAAAGCATATAATGCACGAAAAGATCGTATTATCTTTGGGCTAGAAAAAGATGAAGACTCATACTTATCATCCTCTTATTATTGGCCACAATATCAGAACTGTCAGAAAAGATACTACAAGCCAAACATTTATCAATCTAGGGAACAAACTGCAGATTACTACATGAATACTGATCCGATTGTTCATGGAGGCCAGAGTGTTGACTACGGTTATCAACAACAACAAAACAATGAAGAGGGAAGCAATGATCAGCTGAGTGAGATCTTAGAGGCCATAAAGGCTGTCCATGAAGATGTAAAGGCGACCCGAGAAGATTTTAAGAGATTTCGGAAGGATAATGAAGTTCGGGACCACACCGTTGAGGCATTGTTTAAGCAAGTTGGTCAACTGGCAGCAGATTCAGAACTTGAAGATTTGATTGTTGAACCGGATATGGTTAACGTTGACGTGGCTGAAAAAGTTGAAGAGGCACATGTGGACCAGGTTGTGATGGAGGAAGCCTTAGAAGAGGAAGCTACAAGCTTTAAAGTAGACGTGACTTCGTGCGTACAACCACTTGTAGATGCACTTGCTGAAGAACCTGTGAACCGGGTAACCTTGGTGTATCCTAACCTTCCTCCCATATTTATGAGGAAAATAGACAAAGTTGAAGATGATGGCTTGAGTGGGCAAAAGAGGAAGGTGAGCATTGAAGACCTTGGACAAAGTATAGTGAAGTGGCCCAGCAATGATCCTGCAGACATGTCAAAGATAAGAAAGAAGATAAAGATTCAACATGTCAACTACCGAACATACATTGGGAATTCGGTAGGCAAATGTTCTTTGAGACCACCATGAATGAACATCAGGTATGATTTTTGTATATTTTGTATATTTATTTGTTTTTATGTTGTTTTATTTTAGATTATTTTTATTTTGAGTGTGTTTGATTCAGTTTTATTTTTATTTGAGTCATGGGATTGCTTGATATGATTTGAATAATCGATTGCCCTGCCCGTACTCAATCTCCATTCGGGCGGGGACGATCCGGAAACCACTAATGTTTGCAGGCATCCCAATTTGTTTGTTTGTTTTTTTTTTCCTTTTTTGTTTCTTTGTTATAGGCTACGCAGTTTATCGACCGCGAATGAAATGCTATACGGTCGTAGTGGGAGGAACTGAATGAGACTCATACGCGCACTGCATATATCCAGGGGAGTCTGTTCGTTTTTATTATTGTTGTACATTATTTTTATTTCTGCTTTATTTTATTCCTTAGCTCACATTGAGGACAATGTGCCGTTCAAGTGTGGGGGTGGAGAAATTTTGATTTTATTTGTTTTTAAGTCTTTTAAAAAATCAAAAAAAAAAAAAAATTAAAACTTAAAATTAAAAATGTCCTAAAAGCGGTCTGATCGGGCATAAAAGCGACTGTTTCAATGCTTTCATTCTATCTCTGCTTGTGGTGTGTGGGTCCTTAATCATGGTCCAATTCTTTAGAACAGACATATGAATCGTTTTCAGCAGGTATTTTAGAGAAAATGTTTAGAATTTGCCCGATTAGGTGTAACGAGCTGTCGGTAATAAATGCATGCACACATCGGTAACCCATTTCCACACTTTTGTGAGATCTTGAGCCTACTAGATGATAGATTAACTTATATATATTTTCATTTGTTGAGAGTAGGCCAGATGTTTCTCTGTTGCAGAACTTGTGTGATTTGATACATGCCGAGGTTGTAGACTAGATATGCACATAGATGATAAAGGCAATTTAGGTTTTCCCTTTTTTTTTTGATACCCACTTATTTGTTATGTTTGACCCGTTTACCTAAAATCACCCTTAGTATCCCATGTTGAGCCTATACCCTTTCATTTGATTAAACCTATTAACCAAATTGACCTGTTTACCTTTGTGTAATAAATTGATGACCTCCATTGTGTTTATGTTTTGTTCAAGTGATTGCGTTATGTTTAAGCTGTGAAAAAAAAGAAAAAAAACAAAAAAAAAAAATATATGAAAAGAAAAAAAAAAGGAAAGAAAAGAAAAGAGAAAAAAAATATAGAAGTATGTGTTATGGGTCAAATATGCCCAAAGTTGTGTGATTATTGTATTATGGTGATTAGTGAATAAGGATGGTCATTCAAGCGTGTTGAAACCCTTGTTTTTAAAACCAATTGTTAGCCAAATCTATCCTACCTTTACCCGAAGCCCAAAACCCGTAAGTCCTTTAGATATGTGCATTGTCTATAGTTGAGGTGTGATTGTTATACAAGCCTATGATAACAGAGTTGCATGTTTGGTTTTGAGTGAATAATACTAGCGCATTACATGCTAGTCCAGATATTAAACCGAGTGGAGTGAAAAATTGTGAGGGGTGTGTTATATGAGAATAAAAGCCGAAAGCATGTTAGACTTAGTTGGGAGAGTTCTGTTTTCAAAATTGTGCATCATGGTTGCCTGTTGAATTAACACACCTAATGATGATCTATGAATGGGGTATGACTTTGGACCCTAACTAGTGCATGGCGGGGGCGTTTGAGGTATTTTTTACTTGTTCGTGGTAAGGTTCTGAGCAGATTTGCTTGAGGGCAAGCAAAAGGAAAGTGTAGGGGTGTGATGTGTTGCCAAATGCATCACATTTATATAGTAGTTTTGTATAGTTTTTAATCATTTACCGTTCGTAAATATCGTGTCTTAGATACTTATTTGTGTCTTGGTGTTAAACAGGTGTTCGTGGGCTAAAACGAGTGAAAAAGAGTCTAATTGGAGGTGAAACGAGTGCACGGATGAATAAGGAATAAAAAGAAAATAAAATATGTCAGATCATTCATGCCCCGCGAATAACTGAATTGGGTTGCAAAATGACTATACTGCCCTTAATGAATCCAGCTATTTACCCTTGTTACCCTCGCAAAGTTATGACTTATTCGTGCCACGCGAATAAGTCAGGGAGTTATTCATGGGGTCGCGAATAACTCTTCAGCCCATAAAAGGCCATTTTCGCAATAAAAACCTAATCAGCCGTATGGGGATGTAATCTTCGACTTCCAGACGATTTTGAAGACTTTTTGCAGTTCCATTCATTCCGGTTGATGCCAGAGCAATCCAGAACAAGTTTTGAAGCCGAAATCATGAAGATGCAAGGCTAATCTTCTTGCGGTTTCTCCGGGTGAACGATTTGGTTATTCTATCAATTGTTTTATGTTTGATACTCATTACTTGGATTAGATTTTGTGAAGACCTTAACGGTCTTTGCGTCTAATTGTATGTTTGACTGATCTAGACAGTTTGGTTGATTAGTATTATTGCATTATGTTATCGTATCTTGGTTTTCTTGCACTAGGATTAATTTAACTTTGCAATTAATGTTATGATAGCTGAATTGGGTCGAACAACTTAAACAAAGTCATGTCTATGTGATTTCCTAGATAGGGTATTAACATAGTTCAGTTGATAATTACCGAATCAGAAACCCGGAGTGACCGTTTTTCCATATTATTGTCTTTTATAAACTCTATTATCAATCCGTTTTGCAGCACCGCAGCACTCTTACATTAAACTTCATAAAATTACTTTAGTTAATCTTAATTTAATTAGAAATTAGTAACTTAGCACTTTCCACAAACTCCCTGAGGTTCGACAACCCTACTTCCTATACTGCAGTCAGTTGTAGCTAAAGAGTAGTTTTTATTTAGTTTTTGATTAGCACTTCGACACGCGATCACACCCCCGTCAATCAGTTTTTTTAGTTCACCAGGTAAAAAATTATCCAACCATTTTAAAAATCATTTTTATTAAGATTACACATACTTGATTCGCAATATGCTTGAATGATGACAAGTATCATGATTGCCTTTATATCCCCTTAGACAAATAAACCCTTTAAGAATACCTATGAAATAAAGTTATATATTTAAAAATATAAGGCAACTTATCACTGCTTTTTGGTCATTATTATTAAATTGTTCCCCACAAGTAAACCGTTAGTCAACATAACAAAAACTGTAATTTAGAGTGATCCTGGCCAGAATAATTGATTCAATTATTTGTTACATTTGATCTGAGAGAAAATTTTGACAGTTTTATTTTTTCAACGCCAGTTGAGATGTCCTATTTCTTTGCGCTATAGTTCCTGAAAATTCTCCCCCACTATCCAGTTCCCTCTCCATGTCTTGTGTAACCTCCATCATATCTATTAATATTTGTTCATCATCTCCATCCCCACCGTCCATCCCTCTCCAACGAAATAAGCATAAACGAAGTAAATCGTCCGGCGTCAAATGGTCCCTGGTGCCATTAATCACGGAACAATGGTGACGGTGAGGATGAACGCGGAGACGCATCAGTGGTGCGGAAGAAGCTCCGGCTTTCAACGGATCATGCGGCGTTTCTAATGTTATCACCGGTAGGAATCGGTTTGACGTTTAACATTCTCTTCAATTGACTTTCTTGCTCCAGTTTTGACTTTCAATTGACTATTTTTCCCCTAATTTTCAACTTCAAACCTTCGAAGTTTATATTTCCTGCTTTCGTTGACTTGTCTCTTCCATTTTTCCTCACTAGGGTCATGATTGAGGCGGTTCAAGGAATGATGGAATTCTTCTTCAGGAGGTTAAAGTCTTCACATGTCTCAATCCTTCAATAAAAAATATGTTATGGAAGATATAACATGGATGGTAAACACATTTTTTCATTTACAAAATATAATATTGTGTTTAGAAATTTACCGTTTTGCAACTTTTCTTTAGTCGTTGGATTAAATACATTATCTACAATCTTCAACATCACCAACTATGGATGGCAACACATTAACTGATGGAAGAAGCATAATAAATTGTATTATGAAATGACAAATTGAATGGATGATGTTTCATTACTTTTATATTGTGGCGTTTTTGTAATACAATCACTTAAACCTAATCATAGTACAATATCAAAATCCATGTATGAAATGACAACATGTGCTGCTATAAACAAAGTAGGGATTTTATTCGAAGTGTTCGCAGATTTATCCGAACCTAATTGTGATATGGTTGTGTCCAAAGTATGGACACATAATGGCCGAATTGCGTCCATAATTCCTTTGAAAGACTGTGATTCGGGGTCTCAAGTTGAAGATTCTAACAAATAGACAAAATTGATACATTGCAAGAATATGATGCTTATGTCCAAATTTTGACGGTTTTTTTAATCGCTTGAGGCAGTTTGGAAGTTACATGAACCTGCCCTACAATGCTGGAACATGAGGCAGGACGTGGGTAAATGGTTGCTTACTCCTCTTGTATAAATGTACTGCATTATAGCGATAGATATATCTCTGTCCAGAAATCTCATATTGCCATATGAATCTCTCTATCCGACTTAGTTAAGCTTCTCTGTTGTTTTTGTTTTCCCAGTTGCTTTTTTTTTTAATTAATTTCGTACCATTATGACTGACGTTACAAGTCTGTGCTTGATGTATGTTTTTACAGACAGTGACGAGAAAAATTGGAATAAGCTATTATGAAGCTCCATCAAATTAGGGGCCTGCTTCTAAATATTAAGGATCCTGTTAACATTCCTGTTTCTAGAAAAGGGGGACGTGTCAATTGTCGGTCAAAGGTTACAAAGAACAACAAAGCTGCTCCTCGAACCCCTGTTTCCAATTCAGGTTTATTGTCTCCACTTGCTTCTGCTAGAAACTGCCGTTATGACAGCTCTATAGGTAACTTATGATTATATCTAATCCCTGTAACTACGATATGTCTATAAAAGAATGTGTAGAGGTAATCTTTTGTTGATGGGTATTTGTAAAGTTTGCAGGCCTTTTGACATAAAAAAGTTTATCATTACACATGCTGAAGATGTTATTCTTGATTTGAATAATGTCTCTAATACTTTAGAGATACCTTTTATTTCCAAATTATGTTATATGTACTTATCGTCATTCAAAGTATTAGATAGTTGCCATTATACACATGTAGAAGAGGCGGATGTATGATATACCAAATGCCCTTAAGGCGTTGGGCTTATTGAGAAGAAGCTCAATGACAGAATCTGCTGGAGGTTTCTTATTACACATCACATGATTTATTTTTGATTTTTTAACGTCACATGCTACCTTTAGTTTAACAACTATGTTTTACATGATTTGTTCAGGGTCCTTGATGCTTCCAAACACGAAGGGATGGATGATGATGTCACCCTGTTACAGCCAGAGGTTCAAAGACTTTCTATGGACGAAAATATATTGGATGAAAATATAAGGTTAATTGATTTTACATAGCATCAGATATGCAGATGTCATAAATCTATTTGTTTGGGCTGATGTTGAAACTTGAAACTGTTACAGAGAAATGAAGGAAAGAATGATGGATTTGAATTTAAGTATTTATTACTTTCTTTCTTCCTCAAGTTAGTTTATGTTAATTTAGAACTTTATCAAGCATTATACTTATACTTGCAGACACGAAACTTTTTTAGTTTGGGTTCAAATGGATGGGGTCAGGCGGGCCATATGATAATTACTTAGTGTATTAGCTATTAAATATAATTAATAAATTATAATATTTCAATGATAAACCATTAAACCATATGTCGATACAATTTAACACGATCTTTTTTATACAATTTTTGTAGAAAAAAAAGTGCTTGGTCATGATTTGCTTTTGGATCATTAAAATGAGAAGAATAGAGTAATTGAGAGAGAATCTAAATTAGCTAGGACCATTGGGGTCTTGAAGTTTTTTAATTATTCTTAAGTTTGTTTTATTAATATGATTGTATTGCTGTTTTAGATTGTGGATCATCGGTATTTATTGTTATAGTTTATTTGTTTTGTAATTATTCTTTAGTTTGTTTTATTAATATGATTGTATTGTTGTTTTAGATTTGTAGTTGATAATAGCCAAGAGGTCGAATCTTCTCGCGTTTACCCAGATCCTTCTGATGTTGCAAGGACTGCACCTTCACCTTCGGTTGTGTCGTATGTTCCATCTGAAGAAAATGCTGCTTGACCTGCTTCCAAGGTGGCGGATGCTTCAGTGACCGAAATTGAAAAGACTTCTAAATCGGATATGTTGCATGTTGAATCGGAAGATCAAAAAACTTCAGATGCAGGTCTATTGGATGTTGCACATGTGGAAAATGACAACGGTTCACCCAATGCTCCTACGAATGATGAAGTTGAACACGTTACAAACCATTGTCCTTCAATTGTTTCGTGTGTTCAAGACGGCGAACATGAAACATATCGCAGCTCAAGACCAAAGAGAGTTGTGAAGAAGCCTAAACGATTATCTTCTTAAAGGAACTAACAGAGTGGCTGGATTTGGGATGTTTATTGTTATGTTGTCTTTTTTATTTGTTATGAAGCTACTACTATCGTTCTGTTATAGACTATTTCATACGCTTGCAACTTTTGTGGTTTTTATGTTTAGTGAATTTTTAGCTAAAGGGCTATATTATGTGACCTGGATTATTACCGAAATAAAAATACCCCAACACTCATTCTTTATCAGATGATAGTGGGTAAGGATAACAGGTCAAAACCCAAAGCGAATGGATTTTCATACAGGTGAGGTCAAGCCATAATACTTTTGGTCCAGATTTTGTAACCTTTTTTTATATATCGTGAAAATATAACTTCAAAACTCATATTATTTAGTATGCAACTTTTTAATAAAATGATTCAAGGGTTTTGCGAACGACATCCTGGAGTGGGAGACAAAGCGGCTTGTCTGAAGGCCTCTTTGGTTCACTAACATTGTCAAGTGCTTCAAGAAGTGTTGGACCATTATGCCAATCAAGGTTTGTTGACCGTTCAATCATGTTATCTCCTTCAAAACCCGAAATTGGAACAAATGGGATCTTTTCAGGATTGTGTCCGACCTTTTTAAGGTAAGACGACACTTCCTTAACAATTTCGCTGTACCTAAACTTAGAGTATTTAGGCGTAGTAGCGTCCATTTTGTTACAACAACATATCTTTTGCCTAACACCAAGAGTAAACGCGAGCAAAGCATGCTCGCGAGTCTGGCCATCTTTCGAAATACCAACTTCAAAACCACCTGTGGTGGAGTCAATGATCAAAACAACACAATCAGCATGAGACGTCCTGGTAATCATGTTCTTGATGAAATCGCGATGACCTGGCGCATCGATTACAGTGCAATAGTACTTAGTAGTTTCAAACTTCCACAAGGCGATATCAATGCCGACACCACGTTCACATTCGGATTTGGGTTTATCTAACACCCAAGCGTACTTAAACGAACGTTTGTTCATCTCAGCAGCTTCTTTTTCGAACCTCTCGATCACTCGCTTATCAATACCGCCTAGCTTGTAGATCAAGTGCCCTGTAGTGGTTGACTTTCCAGAGTCAACATGGCCAATGACCACTATGTTAATGTGGACCTTCTCTTTACCCATGATGAAACTGTTATTGTGCTGAAATTACAAAAGTATTAGAATTGGAAAATGACAAACATGGATTGTTTTGGGGACATTATTATGAGTAGTAAACTAGAAATTAATCAAAATCCCTAAGACAAATTTGAGAGAAAATATGATAAATGGTACATAACGAGCTTCATATGTTTGTTACTCATGAAATAGATACTTATGAGGCTGCCTTATGGAGGATGAAGATGAAGGTTTGACAAAATTATGGGGTTTCCTCTTATTTAGCCTCTTCTTTTATAGGGGACACCATTTCATACTTACTAAGTACATGAAAATTTGTTATGGTGTCGATTATGGAGATGCTAATGAATTAGACATGAATATAACTTGGGGAATTGCTACTATCCCGTGTTTTGATTTAATGGTTTACAAGGAACAAATGGTGTTGAATTATAGAGATGCTAATGAATTAGACACGATTATAATCGGGGAAGATTGCTACTATCTTGTGTTTTGATTTAACGGGTTACAAGGAGCGGTGTGTGTACAATGAGACTTTTGTGTTGCCAAATTTTTAGTTTGGTGAACATTTAGTGTTTTTTATGTTCCTTTTGAATTTTTGGTTATATATTTGTCTGAATTAGATGTTCACTTTATTTGTATTGACATTTAGTATGCATCCTAATAACATCACACATTAAAATTATTATTCACAATATATTTGAATTATGCATACTAAATAACAAAATTGTGTTGCCATTTACAAGAATTAACCAGCTTTTGTGTCTACTAATCTCATTTGGGATAAGACATTATTGGAATTAGGGTGTTGTTAATGACCAAGTGGGTGAGGCTCCCCAAACGAACGATGAGGTACATGATTTGTTTTCATATAACTTTATATATATATATATATATATATATATATATATATATATATATAGATTGGTTCCTAAGTTCTTAACTAGTACCTTGGTTCCTAAATGATCTTTTTCCTATATATATATATATATATATATATATATATATATATATATATATATAGAAAAAAGATCATTTAGGAACCAAGGTACTAGTTAGGAACTTAGGAACCAATCTGAGCCATTCATCTTTTAATCTTGATCTAAGGGTAGGATGGTAATTGAACAATTATGTTTTATATTTTAATTAAAAAAAAAGTTTTAAAGATGGAATGTTTATCACCATCAATGCCTTCCTAATATCACTCATAACTTCCTCCTAATATCTCTCAATTGTCTTCCTCCAAAATATCAACATCACGTACGATTCATTAGACCCGGCTTCAATCGATTAAGATAAACAAGTGATGGATAATAATCATATACATGAAATCATTCAATCAGTTTCTCACGATATTGAGGATCATGATACACAATCGCAACCTTTTTTGCAAAATAGTGTTGAGAATCAAGGTATTTGTGTAATGTTTTTTTAGTTTTTTAATTTTTTTTGTTCGCAATTAGGGTTTCAGTTTGCAGAGCAGTTTTTTTTACGTGCAAAAATTTTTCGTACGTACAAAGTTTTGGAATTATACACCGATGTATAATTCAGATCATGTTGCGTTATAGCAGTTTTCATACGTACAAAGAGTTATACAATTATTCACTGTCGTATATTAGTTTAGTTTTTGGAAGTATACACCGATGTATAATTCAGATCATGTTGAAGCGTACAGATACACTAACATTCATCTATACACTGATGTATAATTGTTGGAATATGAATATACACTGACGTATATTTGTTGAATATTATGGTACTAACAATGTTTTTGTAGTACTAATTGGACTATACACTGATGTATAATTGTTAGAATATGAATATACACTGACGTATAGTTGTTTAATGTTATCGTACAGTAAAATGTTCTTTGTAGCAATGATTGGACTATACACCGATGTATAATTGTTTGAATATGACGATACTAAACACTGTTCTATAGCATCAATTTTATTGGGGTCTGATGTATATTGTATGTATACACTGATGTATATGCTAAACAACCTTTTTCTTTGTTTCAGGTTACTCTTGATAAGACCAACCTATCAGTTCGTGTGAGTGCATGGAATATGAATATACACTGACGTATAGTTGTTTTAATGTTATCGTACAGTATAATATTTTTGTAGCAATGATTGGAATATACACTGATGTATAATTGTTGGAATATGAATATACACTGACGTATAGTTGTTTAATGTTTATCGTACAGTATAATGTTTTTTGTAGCAATGATTGGAATATACACTGATGTATAATTGTTGGAATATGAATATACACTGACGTATAGTTGTTTTAATGTTATCGTACAGTATAACGTTTTTGTAGCAATGATTGGAATATACACTGATGTATAATTGTTGGAATATGAATATACACTGACGTATAGTTGTTTAATGTTTATCGTACAATATAATTTTTTTGTACGCACAAATGATATTAGTTGTGATTTTTGTCAGTTACAATGTATACTAAATAACCTATTAATACTCACATACCAAAAGACAATATTACCCCTTGATTTAATTAAAAAGTTAATTAATGTTTAACATATTTACCATCATGCCATTGAAGATGGATGGATGAGATTGGTTCCTAAAGTTCCTAACTAAGGGTTGGTTCTCAATTGAACCCTACCCTATATATATATATATATATATATATATATATATATATATATATATATATATATATATATATATTCTAAATGTGATTCATGAGTCTATATGTTTTGTTTAGGGTGTTGACAACAACGTGTGAGAGAGCGAGTCTAGCCAAGCAAAAATAGAAGTAAAGTATTTATTTGCTTTTTTATGTTAATAAGATAGTTGCTTTTATAAAAGTAACATCTTTGTTTGTTTCATGTAGTGTATTGTTGATCATGGCCAAGAGGATGAGGCTATCTACGCGAAAGAAGAGGTAATGATTTTATTGATATGATTTTAGATATATTATTTTTCTAAATGATCTTCATCCGGTGTATGTTTCATTTAGGGTATTGTTAATAACGAGCAACAGAGCGAGTTTAGCCAATCTAAGGTATTAGTATACAATGGTGACAACAATGCGCCTAACTTAAGAGTTGTTGGCCATTCAAATGTTAAACAAACAAGATTTAGCTACAAGAAGAGGCTGAGAAATCATGTCGAAAAGCTGCAATGCGATTCCAAGAAGTAGACTATGTTTCTGAATTTAAAACTACTTGCTATGTTGGTATGTTTTGTGGATTAAGACAACTTTCATTTTGTAGGTTTTTGGTATTATATTTAAACTTTTGTAGTAATGTTGGTGTGACACCCCAGGAAAATCCCACATCGGTTGTGGCCAGGAAAGATCCTTGGTTCATAAGTAATGTCTTGCCTCTTAAATCACCAACGCGTTTTGGGACTTAATGTTAGTGGATGAGAGGAGAACTCCACAGTTAAGCGTGCTTAGGTGGGAGAAATTCTAGGATGGATGACCTCTTGGGAAGTCTCCACTTGGGCAACCAAATACAAATCCGTGAGCTCTGGATGGGTAAAGCGGACAATATTGGTGGTGAGAGGGGTGGGGTGTTACAGATGGTATCAGAGCCACTCCTGTGCCGTTCGGGATGGTGGGTGCATACCTCATCAGGGACGATGAGACTCTAACGGGGGGTGAATGTGACACCCCAGGAAAATCCCACATCGGTCGTGGCCAGGAAAGATCCTTGGTTCATAAGTAATGTCTTGCCTCTTAAATCACCAACGCGTTTTGGGGCTTAATGTAGGATGAGAGGAGAACTCCACAGTTAAGCGTGCTCAGGTGGGAGAAATTCCAGGATGGGTGACCTCCTGGGAAGTCTCCACTTGGGCAACCAAAAAAAATCCGTGAGCTCTGGATGGGCAAAGCGGACAATATTGGTGGTGAGAGGGGCGGGGTGTTACAGTTGGTGTGGTTGGTATTAATGTTGTCACACATTTTTGTTGATACCAAGATTTCATATAAATTTTTTTCAACAAAACAAATAAATTAGTATTTTTTTTTCAATGGCTGATATCATAAATAATATATATTAACAAAACTTTTAAAATTGATATACTTTAAGATTATATAGGGATTAGTTATCGACATTCGCTTACTCAAAATGATAACATCAACCCAAATATACTTTCACGCGTTCTAATCCCCGTCCCAACGGATGGGTATCTCACTAGTTATTCAATATTTAAAGCAAGGAAGGAAGGGAGGACTGCCTCACATGAGCCACTATAGGCGAGTTGACATCTTGGGTTATCGTTTTTCTCTAAGGCAAAAGCTCTTCCTTGAGCCCTCAGTTACCAAAAGGTTCATGAAATTGTAATGAAGCAATGGTGAAACTCGAAGCTAATGTGGGGCTGTTGATGGGTTGACCAGTCTAATGGGCCAGAGGTATAGTCAACATGCGACAAGAGATTCAAAAACTTTGTTCTTTTGAAATTGAATCCTTGGATTCAGTCCTCTACCAGTGAAGAGATAGCCGACCATGAGAGATCAAGACAAGACAAGACACATATGTAGCACGGTTGATACACATTCGAGCTTGAGGCATGAGGTCTATCGGATAATGTATGTTGAAATCAACTAAAAACATTAAAGGCATAGTTGATGTCATGCTCAAGTTGTGCATCCATCGTACGATATATCACAAGATGCTTTATAAACTAACAAAACAAGATTCACAATATAAATTGTCGCTGAAATATCATGCGGAATTCCTGCGGAATGGAAATATCTACGACTATTTTTCAGGTGAATGGAATAAAATGTTAAAAACCCGTAATGTGTTTTCGTAATAAGCATCATAATTGAATCTTATGTTAGCATCACACCCGCTGCAACGCGCGGGCATTCACACTAGTATATAAACAATAAAGAAACCAATTGAAAGTTTTGGTAATGCGTCGAGAAAAGGAGTTAGGGTTCCTTCATATCTTTGATGTAAATATTGAGGAAGAAATCACTCTCGGAGTGGATTTCTTGGACGTTTCTATTTTTAAGTTTAAAATTATATTCAATCCTAACTTTAAGGGTGTGCTTTATTATTATGACAAATGTTCAAATACAAGATCTCTAAATTTTTTATTTCCTTGGGTGCCACCTAAAGTGACTTGTTTAACGCAGAGCCTTGTATAACCCTTTTATTTTATTAAAACTTATTATTTACGCCCTTCTTACGGTGTGCGTATATAATGTATATATGTGTGGCCCTCGGGGGAGTGGGGGGAAGTAAAGTTGCACTAGTTTTAATGTTATTTTACTAATTTCGTGAAAATAACGTTAAAACGACGGACGGTTAATCATGCATCATGTGGTGGCGTTGATAGCCAAAAGACAAAGGGGTACATGCACCGATCGGGTTTGTCCCGATTGCTAAGTGTTCTGTGCCTTATGTCCAAGGCTTGATACCAAACCACATCGAGCCGGGGGTGTCACTGTAAGCAACCTCTCTATTATTAGAGGTAGAGGTAAGGCTGTCTACATCTTACCCTTCTCAGACCCTACCTTAGCTTTGCTATAGGTGGGATTAACTGAGTATGATGATGATTATGATTTGCATTTCTATGAATCTCCAACTTTGAATGAACCTAGGGCAACAATGCGAATCTTAAATGAAAAACCTGATAGGGCCAGACTCAGGGTATGTTTGGCGCGGGGCTTTTAGGAGCTTTCAGCCACCAGCTTCCAGTCAGCAACTAGTTTTGCGAAACATACCCTCAATCTGATAGGGTCGGATTCAATACATGCTAGTGCACGTCACACTTGGATTTTTTACATCTGTTAAGTCAGCCCACCTTTCTTTTTTCATAGATTTGTAACTTGTAGTGTTGTGGGACTTTGATTCCGTTTTATTCTCAGGCCCAAATGAGGTATATAGATTCCGTTTAATCCTCTTCAAAATTATTTTGATACCAGGCCTAAATTAGGCATATAACGGCCCATTATTAACGTTTTTGCAACTCTTCTCTTTTTCGGCCTATAGCTCACCGTGGAAACTTTGTTTGGGCAATTGGGCAGATGATATGGCATATAGAGACATACAAATACCGGTTTAGGCCTAAACTGAATCTTTTTTATTTGTTTTTAACGGGCCAAACCGGTTTGGGTTACGAAGCCATTTTGGGCCTTACCCCGAACCTAAAGGTATCCATACTTAAAGACTTAGAAAACCGAGATTTTTAATTTTTTTTTATTTCAACCAATTAAATTTATAACAAATACAGTTTGTAGAATACTTGCAGTCTACTCGCACGTTACGGGCCAAGAACTTGGAAACTTTCATGTGACCTGGAATCATTTTAGTTGCATGTAGCACATGGTCTAAAGTTATTCGAGTTTCAATCCCCAACCCGCCCCCCTTTTACGGACTGAATCAAAGAAATATTACTACCACTAGGTAGCTCTAAACGTATAACTTATTCTAACATTGTAAGTTATTTTAGAGATTTTTTCTACTTAACTGTGCTTGAGTACCAATTTGAACAAAATAAAGCAGGTTGACTTACACTAATAATTATAATGTCTGCCAAAACATAAAATGATAATAACAAATTTCTGAAGGATTGATATAGTTCAATGTGACAGGTCAAACGTGAAAAACAACGTTTTTTAGCTAAGACGCAAACAAGTCCAAACGGGTCACACTGACCCAAAGTGTATTGAAATTGGAAAGGCATCGACCTTTTAACCTTTTTATTATCTTATTGTATATTTATATATGTTCATCATGTCAATTTACTATCAGGTGTTTTATTAGTTTCTTGGAAGTTAAAATTTTAATATTTATCTTAACTTTAGATCTTGATTTTATTAGCTGATGTATGCAACTCATAAAACACATTCAAGATAAAATGTAAATTAAGATCTTCCAGGTCATAAAGAGAAATTATTGTTTTTTTGTAAAAAACCTCCAGAATTATTTGTTCCAATCATTGCTTATATGAATAAATTTGTGTTAAAATGCACGTCTCAAATAAATGGTAACATGTATCTGTTCCCTTTTTGTATTAAATAAGGTTATGAAATCTGGTTGCAGGTTGTAATTATGGTTATGGAGGTTGAATGGTGAACATCAGTTGGTGAAGAGAATCGAGCGTCAGGGCTTTTGTGAGCTAGCTTTTACAGTCGTATATGGGTATACATTCGGCCATGAGCATTATCTTCAATATGAGTCGTTTATAAGAATTTGGTTACACCTTATGTGAAAATTGCTGTATTGTGATATAATACGAGTCGTTTCATAGTTTTTTCTACTCAAGAACATCAACAACAAAAGTCGCAAAAAAACTAAAAATTAATGACTGTTCAAAATATAAACAAAGGACGTGAGCCGATCTAAGTGTTTTCAAGGAATGGTAAGCCTTACTGTCAACACCGGATTTTGAAGGGGCACATTGTTTTTGCTCATTAATTCCGGGTAATTAGAGAACAATCTATATTCAAGACCTCTCATGCAGTGTCCATCACATTGACTCCAAAACCGGTGAATATGACCCTCATACAATCATTATATTTCTTTTCCAGTCACAGTTAAATGACTTCGTTTTTCTTGCACATCGTGATGTTTTATGTGTGTTTGCTTGTATAGCACCCATGAGCTCCTCTTTTGGAACCCAACCGCATTTGCCATTTCCCACAATGACATCACAATAATGGATCACCCACAAACGTCATATACACACCAAATCCAAACAACTACAAGGCAACAAAATAGACGCACTCGCAACAACGCACGAGCATTCCCACTAGTACCTTATTAAGGACCAAGCATGTCTAAGAAGATAATTTCAACATAATTTTAAGATGGGAGTTGAATAGCCTCTTCACAAATATCTATTTTTTGGTTATTTTCTTCCCTTTTGATCCTTGTGTACAACATATCATGCTTATTGTATATGCGTGTTATACACCTAATATCCTTTCCAACATATAACCCCCCATTTATAGAGAATTAGATGACCACATTAACTTTGTGAAACCCCCATTATTATAAACCACTTCATAGCCCTCAATTATTATCCACCAATTAATCATTAAGTTATTATTTACACATGAATGGATAACTTGAAATAATATTCTCTTATCTATATTATCTTATTATGCACCAAAGGTGTACAAGATAGTAATTTTGTCAAGCATCCAACTATTAAAGCAACATGTATAATTGAATCAAACTTAATCCATAAGGGTATAATAAGAATAGTTGTCACAATTAATATGTTTTTAAGGGCATGATATTAATTTGATCATAGTTTTGTAGTTAAAACCTAAAAACTTCTTCAATACTTGCTCTTATGTCACCAAAATTGTTCTTTTCATTTTCTTCTCAAGGCCCTTCATCGTCTCTCAATTAAACTGTTTCTCAATTCAATAGCATTCACTACTATTGAATGTCATTCTCCTTCAATTGCCCTGTACATTTATTGTGCCTCCGACTCTTAACTAAGAGTATAATGTTCTTTTATTAAATTACTAGATTTTAGCCCGCGTGTACACGCGGTTCACCAACGTACATCTATTTAGGGAATTATAACGTATAAGAAAAATACAGTAGAAATATTGTATTAAAGTATAACACAACGAATACAAATTTTATTCAAATATCACTAAATATTTCTTTATACACCACATTTCTGGTTTTAGTTTTCACATTCACATCACCATCAAGTATAAGTAATTTCACTCCTGTCCTGCTTTTAACTCTTGAAAATGCGACATAAAGTTGGCCATGTGAGAAAACAGGTTCTTTTAAATACAATCCAACCTTAGATAAAGACTGTCCTTGCCTTTTATTGACGGTCATTGCGAAACATACACTTGTTGGAAATTGACGCCTTTGGAACTTTACTGGAATCTTGATATCAGATGGTATCATATTTATTCTAGTAATAAGAGTTTTGATACCAATGTTTCCACCTGATATGAAATCTAAAAGATACGGGAGAGTCCCGAGGCTGAAATCTAATAATATTTAGTGTCAGAAATCTGGAATGTGTCTCAAAGAATACGAAGCTGAATATATGATGGGAACATTAGAATGCATACATAGATAAACATAATGGTGAGGTTATTATTTAGATGTATAAGTATAAAACAAATTAACAAATTATAAATGTATTATGAAATATATGAATGAGGAATATATTATCATAGATTAGATTTGAAGAGATGATTTGGCAAAAGTAATTAAGTGTTAAAAGAATTTGATTACTATGCCGAAGAAGGAAACGAATTACAAAATTAAGTCATAGATTTAAGAAAATCTTTATGTACACAACATTTGTTGTCTCTGTTTGTGGTTTACCCTCTTTATTAAGTATTAACATTTTAACTCCATCTCTGCTAAAAATCCAGTTGCAATAACTAAAAAGGTGTCACCACTTAGTGCAAATTAATATTACACGATCAAAACAGTTTTTATAATGTTAACAGACAATATAAAGAAGATGCGACAAAATATAATTTTACTAAAAGTCTAAAACCCATGGCTACTAACACTACTGGGCTTATCCAATAATGACCCATGGTGAAAACTTATGGACCTGTACACGTAGTTATATTTTGAAACAAACTTTTATGAATTGGGTTGGACTTCTATAGACTATTGGGCTTATCCATTCACGGGCCATAATGAAAAACTTTTATTCCTTAATTGAACATCTGACATACTTGATAGTCGGTACATAAAAAATTTTTAATTATCAATATTGTAAAATAAAATCCATAGATTATATCTTTATATCCATAATCATTACACAATTTGTTATATTTTAACATGAACACATGGTTCAAACTTCGAAGGATGTAAATGCAGTTTTTATGTCTGTTTAAAATAGGCATGTTTTGTTTACAGTAAAAACTTAAATCAACTTCAATGAGGGTGATCATGGAACAATTATAAAAAATACAAACAAAACCTAGCTTTTTATCACCAACATATCATTGGCATTTTGTCATTTGACTTGGGTATACACCGTGTGTACACGCGTGACTATAACCTAGCTTTTTATAAACTTTTAAAAGTTACTCATCTAATACCAATTAATCAAATCAATATTGATATTTTACTTATGTATTGTACATATCATAGCCTTGCAATTCACAACTTTCACAATGAACTTTAAATCTATTCATAAGTTCTAAATTCTATTCTTACCACTTAAAGCAACGCATATTTACTACTATAATCAAGAATTATTGGAACACTCTATTTACAACCTAAAGCCAAGTTCAAATAAAAGTAATGAAAAATATTAACCTAATAACAAAACCAATAGATTACTAACCATAACTGATTAAGGTTGTTATAATAATTATACATCAAAATTTCAACTTTTACTAAAGTTGTTAATAAACTGCATCATAACATATTCATTACATATCAACCAAAAGTATTATAAGTTCATATAAAACATACTATACTTAATCAGCTTCTTCATCATCATCCATTTCAGAATCGGATGACTCCTCTGCTTCCACCATTGCCGCTTCCTCCTTCAGATTCATGATTTTTAGGCGAATCATTTGTTCCAGGTTCACCATCGCTAAGCTTCTACTGCTGTTAGACATGCCTACCTTATCGAGTTCCACCAGCAAGTCATAGTCATTGCAGTTTTCAAGTTCATCTCTTGACATCAACCGATATGACCCATCGGTAAACTGCACACTTGCAATATTTAGATTTTCAACAAAAAACCAACTGTAGACAGGAAATACCTCCATAAGTTCATCAAACTCATCCACTTGAAAGATGTCTTCCAACTTCCCAATCAGTCTCCTTTCTTCAATGCTTGGCAACCTCATGGTTCTTTCAAAGTCATACATTTCTCTCTGAAACTCTTCTCCCATTAGCATAACAGCTTTTCTTGAACCAAAAACTAAACATGAATTGTCACTCATGTTCACCAAGTATCTACGCTTGATACTGCAGAACCTCCAACTCACAGCCTTTTCCATTGCTTAATATCTTTTTTTTTTAGAACTTATGTGTGTTTATTTTGAAGAAAGTAGAGTTGTGATTTATGTTTAGTGATTATGATTATATACATATGTTAAAACGCGTGTAAAGAACTGAAGGGACAACATAGATTTTCAACACTGATAATAATTAATATTCCCTATTAATTGTATGAGCAGATGAAAAGACTTGTTTCTGCAACAAGCGTAAAAAGTGGCGGTTGTTAATATATGAATTTAAAATTTGAAATATTAATTATAAACTAAAAAAGTTATTGGTTATTGTTATTAACAATACGTGTACTTTATGTGTACTAACAATTGTTAGTGTTATTAACAATAAGTTTATTGATCCCTCTGCATATAAACATAATATTGGTTAAAATGAAACTATCTATTAAAGCGACACAAAATAAAGTTAATCAGAATTATTAGTAACAATAACATGTTAATAACATAAATTAAAAAATCAATACCATAAACACTAACCTGTAAATCCATCAGAAACATATGTAGACAAAGAATTTCTGCAAGGTTCTTGCGGTTTAGTCGCTTCCAGATCCTAAGCACCTTAACTTTGATTGTATATTGAGACATCCTCCAATTGATGTCATTCAAAAACGTAATGTTGTTTGGATCCATAAAGCTGCAAGTTAATAGAATGTAAGTAATACAACATTACATGAATAAAAAAATAACTGAATGATTATGTAAAATTTGATAAACATACCTGACAGAGTTGAAGGAATTACACTATAGTTTACGAAACAAAATCTGTATATAAAGTTCTAAATTGCCAAATTTATTTATGTTAAGGAATTAATAATATTAAAAAGGAAATTATAAAATGGAAACCAGAATTAATTTAGATTTAAATGTTGCTAAAATTAAAAAAAAACAATTTTTTTACTTAAATCTATATACCACATTAAAATCTAAACCTATCTAATATAAATGTTTCAAAATACCTAAAATAAACGTAATCTACCAAATTTAAAGGTTTCAAATTTAACAAAGAATTGTTTAATTGGTTATTTTTTAAACTTTAATCTACCAAATTTAAGTTTCATCTTCATTTAAATTTAGTTTAAAGAATTGTAAAGTGTTTATTTTTAAAAATTAGATGTTTGGGTATTTTAACGAATTGGTTAAGTATACAAAATTTAGCTTAAATATAATTGTTAAATTTGTATCATTTTTAATAATAATGGAATTTTGTGTTAAACGTGAAAAAATCTAAGACATTTACATTTAATAAGAAGTCAAAGGTTGCCCAAAAAAAAAACGAATATGTTTTGAATTTTTTAAATGAAAACCGTTTGATATTATTGTGTTGAAATTTACCAAAATTTGAGTCAAATTAAAACCTTTAAAAATCAACCAAATTTAATAAAAAGTCAAATCTAAATCTAGAAACCACCACCAATAACCCCACTAATTACCATTAACCTTAAGAACATTAGAAAGCTTGGACACACCTTGATTTAGAAAGTTATAAATTTAAAAGTTCTTACTTAATTTAAAAGTTGACCAAATTTAATATTTGACTTGACTAAATTAAAAGTTGACTAAATTGTACATCAATAAGGAGGCGTATTAATAAAGTCAAAAAATGTATATTTTCATAACTTAAAAAATTGTTTCTATTTGAATTTTTATGAGTACTTCATATATAAAACCAAAAATCTAAAACATAATTACTAATTACTAAACATTAATATAGAAAAAAATCGTTGTAGTAAAATTTTTCTATTTGACCTAAATAATTGTAACTTACTATAATACTATAAGGTTGAAAGATGGTTAACATACTTTACAAATCCTTGCATTAACAATTACAATATTAGACTACTACTAGGAATATCTCATGATTCATGATCATATTGTCAACAAACCATAGCAGGATATTCGAGTTTAAAGACATAACATCCCAAAAAATACACAGTTTACTACATAAGCAGTAAACGGTGAAAAAGTATGTGACCACTAAGCGTTAATTTTAAAATTTGGCATTAATAAGAAATTATAATGATTTTTAAAAAAGTCAAACCATTTAGTAACCTAAAATACGTTTATAAAACAGATTTCCATAATTAAGAAAATGGTATAAATAAGAGATTAATATAAAATTTTAAAAAAGTCAAACAATTTACTAAAAACAAACAACATTATCTTTAAATTATAAAGTTTTTTTTTTTTTTTTTTAAACCATTATACACTATGTTTACTATCTTACTTCCTAAACAACCAATTAACATTAGCATAGACAACTATTATCCATAACATACTTATGCAATATATAGTGTTGTTAACTAATCCACATAATCAGTCAGAATATTACTGATGCTAAACACAAAAATCCCCCAAATTCACGAATTACCACATAAGTAGTAAACGTGCAAAAGTTAGTCACTGCAAACCACAACCCCTTTTTTTGTTATGTTACCCACCAAAAGTTGTCATCCTACAAAAAAGTGTCATCAACCTAAAACTACCTAATTACCGTCACCTCTAACCACATTAGAAAGCCTGAACGAACCTTGGTTTTTGAAAAACAGAAAATGCATTTTATCACCCGTATGAAGTCCCTTATCATCGACGAAAGCCTGCATGCCTCTGATGTTGTAACGGGGTTTTCCTCTTGACCCCTCGATTCCCACATACACTCCCCATGACCGACCCTCAGCATCAGATACACTTAACGCCTGTCACACCCTCAAATTTCCACTCGCGGAGTTTTACTGCGAGGCGCATGACAAACCAGGATCCAAGTCAACGGTCACAATAAACAACACTATATGAATACGAAAAAACCCAAACATAGTTTCTCAAATTATCAAAATCGTAGCGGAAGCATTAAACCAGTTACAAAATCATTTAAGACAATGTTTTAACAACTTTATTCAAAACACGAAACTAAGCTTAGACGCCATGCAGACTCGTGCGCCTAGTCCAGTGTTCCTACCTTAGCGACCTGAGAAAAACATGCCAAAAAGACGTCAACATATAATGCTGGTGAGTTCACAGGGTTGTTCAATAAGTTACCAGAGTTACAAAAAGGTTACCATGTCCATACTATACCAATGTCACCAAGTACGCTAGCTAGGCGTATGTTTTATTACTACTACGATTGGAAACCATTACTGGACATGGTTAGCAATGTTTAGCATATGTTTAAGCAGCCCGAATATGTTCAGCATGTTTAGCAAAGTTCGAGACAACATGCACCCGCCCGGCCCTCCAAGCCGTCGAGTGGGGCAGTCAGATAAAATCTCCGTCGCCCATTTTAAGTTTCCTTCGCCCGTTTTTCCACGTTCGACCGTTTGATCAGGTTCGCCCAACATTTCCCAGGTTCGACCCTGGAATCTCTCCTTCGACCATTTGAATGGTCGAATGAGTCCAGGTTCGCCCCTGTTTTATAAATTTTCCTAAAAACGCTTCAAACACATTCGAAACATCTCGAAACATCATCAAACACAACAGTCAAGTATGATTAACATATCCCTACATAACCCAACCAATTTTGCCCCAAAACCAGCTTGTTTTAATACTTTCCCAAAATGGCAAAAGTATGGAAATGTCATATCATGCATGAAATCTTTACCCAATTAGGAAACTTTCTAATACCAACCCATAATCATCTACAAATGCTCAGTTTATCTTGTAATCGAAAACCCCCATTCATTTTATTAATAATACTTAACATGCACAAGTCCTAGATTTCATAAAATCCCCAAAATACCCATAATATCATCATCTATCTAATAATAACCTTTACAATCCTAAACTATCATTCATAGCAGCCCTAGATCATGTTTCTAACATTAGAATAGCAGCAAATCATTAAACAACACATAACATCACATAACACATAATTAACATATGTTTATTGATATAAAACCTATGTTTAATGATAGGGTTTAGATTTAGAAAGGTGTTTAAAAAGTTTTTATTGATAAAAACTTCCTTAGGACAGATCTGGACATTTAGGGTTAGATAAAAACGGATTAAAATGCCTTAAAAAGATTTAGGATTAAGAACACACCTTGGATTCTTGTTTAGATATTGTTGATAGGTTAGATTATGCAAAAGAAGAGCAAAAACTCCGTCCTTAGTGATTAAAATCGTTTGAGAGCGTTTTGAGACGGTTAGGGTTTGTGAAATGGTAAAAAATGACAAAGTTTGGTATTTATACTATTCCACCTTCGACCCCTGTCAATGGTCGAATGTGGTCTCCTCCGACCCTTTCACAGGGTCGAATGAACCCTGACTTGGTCGAATGAAATTCTTCAAATTCCATATCCCAGGTTCGCCCCTTTTCAAAGGGTCGAACCAAGGCACAATTCCACCTTCGACCACTCGAAGTGGTCGAATCAGAACCTATGTTTATCTAGTTTTCCAGTTTGTCGTGTTTAACGCATTTTAACGCACCTTAACATATGAGCATGCAACCTTAGTCTATGTTTAACATATTTAAGCATGGATAATCATCTACACATCATTTAAACACATCTATGTATATAATCCACCACACGACCCATAATCTACACATACACTTAATTAGTTTATGTAATGTCACCAACAACGGGACCCAGTACTAGTGTATTCCCAAAATGACTCCCAATGATCCTCCAGATCATTGAACCCTGGACAATCCTAACTTGACCCGACTCAACCAACCTAGTTAAGTTCGTTTATAAACGTTTCCCGCTAAGGTAGACTTAGATGTTAGTAAAATGTTTAAGCCAAATATGCCGGGTGTCACATTATCCCCACGTTGAAAGAATTTTCGTCCCGAAAATTGCACCAAGCCCCAAAATGAAAGAAACGGAAAGAACAAAACGAAAAGAAAATTTACCGGATGTCACATCATCCCCACGTTGAAAGGAATCTCGACCCGAGATTCATTCCGCTTCAGCAGTAACATGCCTCGATTCGAACGCGCGTTTCGGAAAAAGATGAGGATGTTTAGCTTTCATCTGATCCTCCCGTTCCCACGTGAACTCCGGTCCACGATTCGAGTTCCAACGAACTTTGACGATGCGGATTTTACTCCGCCGAAGGCTACGAATCTTGTAGTCGAGAATCTCGACTGGTTCCTCCACGATGCGAAGACGATCATCAACCTTGATCTCCTCCAGTGGTACAATGAGGGATTCATCAGCCAAACACTTCTTCAAGTTAGACACATGGAAGACGTTGTAAACACTACCGAGCTTCGCCGGTAAGTCAAGTCTGTATGCCACCGGTCCAATCCGATCCAGGATTGCGAATGGTCCGACATAACGAGGGTTAAGTTTGCCACTCTTTCCAAAGCGTATGACGCCCTTCCATGGTGAAACTTTCAGAAGTACCCTGTCCCCAACCTGGAACTCCAAAGGTTTGCGACGGCGATCGGCATAGCTCTTCTGACGATCCCGCGCAGCAGCCAAATGGTTACTAATTTGCACGATTTTCTCCGAAGTTTCGTACACAAGTTCCGGACCAGTGAGCTGGCTCTCGCCCACCTCGGCCCAACAAAGTGGTGATCGACATTTCCGTCCGTATAGAGCCTCGAACGGAGCTGCCTTGATACTAGAGTGATAGCTGTTGTTGTAGGAGAGCTCCACCAATGGTAGGTGAATCTCCCAACTCTTGCCAAAATCGATAACACACGCCCGAAGCATGTCTTCTAAGGTTTGAATCGTCCGCTCGCTCTGTCCATCAGTTTGCGGATGATAAGCTGTACTCATATCCAACTGAGTACCCAAAGCCTTGTGCAGAGCCTTCCAGAAACGCGAAGCAAAACGAGTATCACGATCAGAGATAATAGAGACAGGCACCCCGTGCCGAGCAACCACCTCCTTAAGGTAAAGTCGAGCCAACCGCTCGAGTCCATCGGTTTCCTTAATTGGTATGAAACGTGCCGATTTTGTCAACCTGTCAACAATCACCCAGATCATATCATAACCACTAGGCGACCTTGGTAGCTTGGTGACAAAATCCATCGTGATTCGCTCCCACTTCCATTCTGGAACCTCTGGTTGTTGCAGGAGACCAGACGGCCTCTGATACTCCACCTTGACTTTAGCACAAGTCAAGCATTTGCTGACATAAGAAGCTATATCAGCTTTCATGTTTGGCCACCAATAAAGTATCTTCAAATCCTGATACATCTTATCGGAGCTAGGGTGAATAGAATACCGGGATTTGTGAGCTTCATCCAAAACAAGCTCGCGTAATCCCCCGAACAAGGGGACCCAAACACGTCCCACAAAATAGTGTAAACCATCGGTCCTGAGTTCAAGATGCTTTTCAGCACTGTGCATAGTCTCAGCCTTAATGTTCTCCTCCTTCAAAGCTTCCAACTGTGCAGAACGGATTCGGTCAGGCAATGACGAATGAATGATGAGCTGTAAGGCTCGAACACGACGAGGATTCACAGACTCCTTCCTGCTCAAGGCGTCCGCCACAACGTTCGCCTTGCCAGGATGGTATTTGATAGCACAGTCATAATCGTTCAGGAGTTCAACCCAGCGACGCTGCCGCATGTTCAACACCTTCTGGTAAAAAATAGGCTGAAGACTCTTGTGATCGGTATATACTTCACACTTGGTACCGTACAAGTAATGTCTCCAGATTTTCAACGCAAAGACCACCGCACCCAATTCCAAGTCATGAGTAGTGTAGTTCTTCTCATGAACCTTGAGTTGACGAGAAGCATAAGCAATAACCTTCCCGCGTTGCATCAACACACAACCGAGACCACGAATAGAAGCGTCACAGTACACAACGAAGTCATCCATACCCTCAGGTAAAGATAAGATAGGTGCAGAACAAAGTTTAAGCTTCAGCATCTTAAATGCTGATTCATGTGGTTAATCCCAGTCGAACATTCGGTCCTTCTGGGTAAGAGTAGTGAGGGGTTGAGCGATCTTCGAAAATCCCTCAATGAAACGACGATAGTAACCCACAAGACCTAGGAATTGCCGCACCTCAGATGGCGTCTTCGGTGCTTCCCAGTCTTTAATAGCTTCGATCTTAGTCGGATCGACATGAATTCCCAGTTCATTCACCACATGCCCTAGGAATTGAACTTCACGTAACCAAAAATCACACTTCGAGAACTTAGCATACAACTGCTCCTGTCTCAAAAGTTCCAAGACCAACCGTAGGTGTTCCTCGTGATCCGCCTTGTTCTTAGAATAAATAAGAATATCGTCAATAAACACGGTGACGAACTTATCCAGGTAAGGTTTGCAAACGCGGTTCATTAAATCCATGAACACCGCCGGTGCGTTACTGAGACCAAAAGGCATGACCAAGAACTCAAAATGGCCATAACGAGTGCGAAAAGCAGTCTTCTGAATGTCAGCTTCCCTGACGCGCAACTGGTGATAACCGGACCGCAAATCAATCTTCGAATTGTAGCTGGAGCCCTGGAGCTGGTCAAAGAGGTCATCAATGCGAGGAAGAGGATAACGATTCTTGATGGTCACTTTGTTCAGCTCACGATAATCGATACACATGCGGAGGCTTCCGTCCTTCTTCTTCACAAACAATATAGGAGCTCCCCACGGGGAAGAACTCGGTCGGATGAAACCCTTTTCCAAGAGTTCCTGCAACTGGCTGGACAACTCTTGCATCTCGGGAGGTGCAAGACGATACGGAGCTTGGGCAATGGGAGCTGCACCCGGAGTAAGATCAATACCAAACTCAACCTGACGATGGGGAGGAAGACCCGGCAAATCATCAGGAAACACATCGGGAAAATCACGAACCACCGGGATATCCTCGATCTTCTTCTCATCGTCAGTAGAAACGTTAACAAGTGCCAGAATGGCCGAACAACCCTTCCTAAGGTACTTACGGGCTTTCATGCTAGAAATGATACTCAGCGGAGCACCGCTTTTCTCGCCATGAACTGAAAGAGTCTCTCCATCAGGGAGAGGGATCCGAATAATTTTATCGAAACAAACGATCTCCGCACGATACAGCGATAACCAATCCATGCTGACAACGACATCAAAACTACCCAGGGGTACCGGGATAAGGTCGATGGGGAAAGACAAACCCGACAGTTCCAAGCGACATTCCCTAAGGGTGTGTGTCGCTTCGATTTTCTTACCATCAGCCAATTCTATTAAGTACTTAGCCTCTAAAGGTGTGGGTACTATATCTAGCAATCGACTAATGTCCATAGATACGAAACTCTTATCGGTACCAGAATCAAACAAGACAGAAACATAGCGATCATTAAGAAGGAACGTACCGGTAACTGTGTCTGGATCCTGCCTAACCTCTGCAGATCCAATGATGAAAGCACGTGCAGTCCTGCCTCCGGCCCCATTGTTCCCATTACCATTCCCGCCCCTTCCATTATCACCCTGCTTCAGCCTAGGACAATCACGCTTGAAGTGTCATGTATGACCACAGTTATAGCACCCCTGCTTTCCTGGAGTCCCCTGAGCAGCAGGAGTAGGAGTAGCAGCGGGAGTCTGATTTGGGGTGAGTGCCACCCTGCAATCCTTAGCATGATGCCCCAACTGATGGCACCGATGAGAACGAGCCCGATCACAACTCCCAGAATGATGAAAACCACACTTGTTGCACTTGGGATGCTTCCCAACATACCCACTTGATTTCTGCCTAGAAGAAGACCCAGATGGTTCAAACTTCTTCGCCGGCTGAGATGGCGCTGGCACAACACTCTTCCCCACACCATCCCACTTCCTCTTGTTCCCCTCAGAAACCTTCACAGCAGCACCCTTAGGAGGCAAAACACCTTCTGCCACCTTCAGGTTAGTCATCCGATGAGCTGATCGGACAACTTCAGCAATAGTGGGAAGATTCCCAGTAGCCACCAACTCAGCACTCTGGCACTAGCCCAGACACATAGTGCTCGATCCTCCTATACTCGGGTGTGTGCAAATCAGGGCACAACACCGCCAGCTCATTCCTCCTCACAGTGTACTCTTCTATCTTTGACCCGACCATCTTGTAGCTCCAGACCTCATGTTCCAACTTATGTACCTCCTCCCTTGGACAGTACTCGCCTCTCAACAGTTGCACAAACTCCGCCCAAGGCATAGCAATAGCCTCCCCCAATCCCATGTTCTGAGTAGTAGCATTCCACCACGACAGTGCAGGCCCCTCAAATGTCGCAGTAGCATACTTCACCCGGTCCCCAGCAGGACAGTTACACATGACGAACACAGACTCAACCTTCTCCAGCTATTGGAGCAGTCCCACCGCTCCCTCAGTTCCAGCGAAGTTATGGGGCTGACAGTCCCGGAACTTCTTATAAGAGCACTGAGGTGGAGGTGGATTAGCACCAATACCTGAAACACGGTACACGAGTAAAACACAAACGAAAGGACATGAAACCCAAGGATGAGGCAAGGTCGACAGAAATCAACTCACCACCCATGGCATTAATCCCAGCCTGGAAATTAGCCATAGCCATGTTCACTTGTTGCTGTAGCAAGTTGTTCAGCTCAGCTTGGGTCATGTTGATGTTACCACGACCACCGCCGCCGGCACGACCACCGCCGCCAGCACGGCCACCGCCGCCACCACGACATCCACCACCGCGAGCACTAGACATGATCTAACAAATCAAGAAATCGAGGGATTCAGATTCACTTTTAGTGTCAACCACTAGAAATTTATAAGAATTAACTTAGGGACAAATCCAGGACTATACATCCAAACTCGAAGTCCATCGGGATTTTCATGCATTTCAGTTTATTATTTCGTGTGCACCCGAAATGATAAACTGCTCTACATGGTCCTCCAGATGTACTCCTAATCCAGACTCCGGTCACCGAATATCGTCGCCTAGTAACGTGGTACGATATGTGCAAGTGTAAGAAGGCATGTGTGTGCTAGAACCAACAAATCAACCCCTCCTCCTCCAATCCCGAAGAAGAAGACAAAAGTAGGTAAGAACCCAAATAAAAGCAGATGATGTAACATAGAAGTATGATGATGATGTAAGGACACCCTGACAACGTTAGTACGTATCCCACTAATAGACTTAAAGTATGTGACCGTCTAGTGTGTGTGCGACTCGGCTATAGACCAGACTCTACATGCAGTCCTAGTTCACTATAACCATTGGCTCTGATACCAATCTGTCACACCCTCAAATTTCCACTCGCGGAGTTTTACCGTGAGGCGCATGACAAACCAGGATCCAAGTCAACGGTCACAATAAACAACACTATATGAATACGAAAAAACCCAAACATAGTTTCTCAAATTATCAAAATCGTAGCGGAAGCATTAAACCAGTTACAAAACCATTTAAGACAATGTTTTAACAACTTTATTCAAAACACGAAACTAAGCTTAGACGCCATGCAGACTCGTGCGCCTAGTCCAATGTTGCTACCTTAGCGACCTGAGAAAAACATGCCAAAAAGACGTCAACATATAATGCTGGTGAGTTCACAGGGTTGTTCAATAAGTTACCAGAGTTACCAAAACGTTACCATGTCCATACTATACCAATGTCACCAAGTACGCTAGCTAGGCGTATGTTTTATTACTACTACGATTGGAAACCATTACTGGACACGTTTAGCAATGTTTAGCATATGTTTAAGCAGCCCGAATATGTTCAGCATGTTTAGCAAAGTTCGAGACAACAAGCACCCGCTCGGCCCTCCAAGCCGTCGAGTGGAGCAGGTCACGCCCAATAGATCTATCCATATTTCCCTCGTTGTGCATCCCCGCACATTCATGGTTTCCCCCGGGACTTCCAAATATCGTATAGCAATACAAGTTAAAACCATAGTATGACATATGTTACCATAATAGTTTAGCGCATGTTTTCTCCCCCAAAAGTTAAAGCTGTAAAAGTGGGGCCGTGAACTCACCTTAGATAGCGTTCTTCGATAAATAGTAAAATGCTAAGCCCTTGATAATCCCTCTACCGGAGATCTATCAAAATGTTCACATAAGTGTTCCGACTAATAACCATAAGGTTATCTAGTCCCCGATTGTCCAGATCGTAACCAAGTATGTTTTAAAACGTGTTTAAATGTTCAACCGACACACTAGACCAACCCGACATCCCGTTGGTGACTCATTACCCTAACTAATCAAGTACACATAGACTACACCCAAGGTTCAAGCATAAAACACTTAGTTTGTATCAAAAATCTCATTTCTGCATCAGAACGGTCGAACCAGTCAGATAAAATCTCCTTCGCCCATTTTAAGTTTCCTTCACCCGTTTTTAAGTTTTCCTTCACCCGTTTTTCCACGTTCGACCGTTTGATCAGGTTCGCCCAGCATCTCCCAGGTTCGACCCTGGAATCTCTCCTTCGACCATTCGAATGGTCGAATGAGTCCAGGTTCGCCCCTGTTTTATAAATTTTCCTAAAAACGCTTCAAACACATTCGAAACATCTTGAAACATCATCAAACACAGCAGTCAAGCATGATTAACATATCCCTACATAACCCCACCAATTTTGCCCCAAAACCAGCTTGTTTTAATACTTTCCCAAAATGGCAAAATTATGGAAATGTCACATCATGCATGAAATCTTTACCCAATTAGGAAACTTTTTAATACCAACCCATAATCATCTACAAATGCTCAGTTTATCTTGTAATCGAAAGCCCCCATTCATTTTATTAATAATACTTAACATGCACAAGTCCTAGATTTCATAAAATCCCCAAAATACCCATAATATCATCATCTATCTAATAATAACCTTTACAATCCTAAACTATCATTCATAACAGCCCTAGATCATGTTTCTAACATTAGAACAACAACAAATCATTAAACAACACATAACATCACATAACACATAATTAACATATGTTTATTGATACAAAACCTATGTTTAATGATAGGGTTTAGATTTAGAAAGGTGTTTAAAAGGTTTTTATTGATAAAAAATTCCTTAGGACAGATCTGGACATTTAGGGTTAGATAAAAACGGATTAAAATGCCTTAAAAAGGTTTAGGATTAAGAACACACCTTGGATTCTTGTCTAGATGTTGTTGATAGGTTAGATTATGAAAAAGAAGAGCAAAAACTCCTTCCTTAGTGATTAAATCGTTTGAGAGTGTTTTGAGACGGTTAGGGCTTGTGAAATGGTGAAAAATGACAAAGTTTGGTATTTATACTATTCCACCTTCGACCCCTGTCAATGGTCGAATGTGGTCTCCTTCGACCCTTTCACAGGGTCGAATGAACCCTGACTTGGTCGAATGAAATTCTTCAAATTCCATATCCCAGGTTCGCCCCTTTTCAAAGGGTCGAACCAAGGCACAATTCCACCTTCGACCACTCGAAGTGGTCGAACCAGAACCTATGTTTATCTAGTTTTCCAGTTTGTCGTGTTTAACGCATTTTAACGCACCTTAACATATGAGCATGCAACCTTAGTGTATGTTTAACATATTTAAGCATGGATAATCATCTACACGTCATTTAAACATATCTATGTATATAATCCACCACACGACCCATAATCTACACATACACTTAATTAGTTTATGTAATGTCACCAACAACGGGACCCGGTACTAGTGTATTCCCAAAATGACTCCCAATGATCCTCCAGATCATTTAACCCTGGACAATCCTAACTTGACCCGACTCAACCAACCTAGTTAAGTTCGTTTATAAACGTTTCCCGCTAAGGTAGACTTAGATGTTACTAAAATGTTTAAGCCAAATATGCCGGGTGTCACAACGCCCTCTTACGGTTCAAAGCGTTCTTCTTTGCCCACTCAAGCTTCATACGCTATATAAGAAGAAACATAAATGATAAGGCTTGAAATTGTAATAACAATCACAACTACTCATTACTTGACCTATTAACGAAGTTTCACAAAACATATTAGTCACCCATTTAATGCAATATGACATATCTATAACTTGTTTAGTATTATCTACGTTTATACTAAACAAATAATGACTGCAAATAACCTTGACAGATTAACAATTAAGTTTTGCGACACCAAGTCTATACACTAAAAATTAATTCAAATCATTCTGCATATTTGTTGAATTTAGAATAAACATAAATCATAAAGCTTGAAATAGCAATAACAATCACATAAATTCATTATTTGAGTTGATTACCATTTCAAGATGTCATCAATCCATCGTTACATATTAACTAACTATATATTATAGCTATGTAGAATGAACATCAACTGACTACAACAAACCTATTACTATAGTATAAACACACTTTTTAAAACCTGATTGATTAATGTGCAAATAAATGGAAACTGTAAGAACTAACTTGTAACACTTACAAAGTGATTGTCAACATTGAACACCACTGGCACACCTTCATCATCCACAGCTTCAGCTCCATCATCATCAACCTCCATTGAACTGTCTTGAACATCTTCGACCGGTTCACCTTCAACATCATCCTGTCCATCATCATCAGAAAGAATAATTACATCTTCATCCAGTTCATTTTCATCTTCATATTCCACCTTAACCCTTGTTGCCCAAAACTCCTCACATGGAAGAGTAAGCTTGTTCTTCAAAAACAACGACAAATTGTAGATCCTCTTTTTTATCCAAAACAATGAAAAATTAAAACGCATTAGAATAAATCCAGTAAAATAATTTTTAAAAATAGAAAAAAACATGTATGAAATGAAGAAAATAATACCGGCTTTACGATTTCAAAAACAATTAAATGCTCCTTTGTTATTCCAAGAGCATCCTGCACCCAAGGTCATCGTCTAGTAACATAAAAATGACCATCTTCACGCACAATCTCTAACTCAAAGCATGAACGCCAAACAGATCTGCAATCTACTGGATTTACTGAAAGCTTTTTATTTAGTAATCCATGTGCAACAAAGGGACTAATATGCTAAGAAGCAAAAATAATTATTTATAAAACATTAATAAATGTCTGTGTAAAAAAAATATTTACATAATTAGTTGAATCACAGTTGATTAAACTTACAAGACGTTTGTGCGTTGCTTTATGGTCCTTCAAACTGCAGTAAAAAAAGTTACCAGGTGCCGATACTGCATCCTGATGGAAACTGATGATCTGGAATGAATGAAGATTTTCTTCATATTGAAATATGAAGTTACATTCAGGTGGGTACCTTAATTCATTGATCATGCTTCTCCAGCCGTCGTAAAAGTACCAGTTTCCATTGATGCTTGATACTGTAACCTCAAACACCTCAGAGGTTAATGTGCGGACCTTGGTAACACCAGTGGGATAATTATATTTGTTGATCCATTCACCATAATCAGAAGGTAACGGCTGAATCAAAAAATACACACAATTTAAAATATTGAAAACAGATTATACTTTAATACATATATTATGGCAACATAGTAAAACATGTTAGATATCTTACCAAAGCAGCGACGTCGTTATCCTCCATATATAACCAAAACCCATACAACATTGTGTCACTGTTTCATAAACAAAAATTAAAACTGTAAGCATAGATCAAACTAATTTGCAAAAACATTCACACTGTTTAAATAAAAGCTTGAAAAAACACTTCGAAATACATGTTGAAACCTAAAACACAAACACTAAGTTGTAACCTAAAACATAAACCCTTAATCAATATGAATAATAATAAATGAAAATTAAAGAAGAATCACTCAAACCTTAAAAAATCAATTTACCCTAAAAATCCCTAAATCGATAATTATAAACTAAAAGTATTACATAACAAAGAACTTGATTTTAAATATAATGGATCTGAATCAAATGACATCTATGATGAACCAAAATCCCCTAAAACCAATGTAAGTTAATAAAACAGATCAACATTACAAAATTGATGCATATTACAGACAAATCGACCAAATCTGAATGATGAACCAAAATCCCCTAAAATCAATGTAAGTTAATAAAACAGATCAACATTATAAAATTGATGCATATTACAGACAATACATCAACATTAAAAGATAAATCAGATCTACACATATAAACCATACAAAAATTATCGAACATCTGTGTATTAAACACAGATCATCAAACATAAACCATAAAAAACTAAATATTAATAAAATCAATCAATAAAAGATGTAATGCAAGTACTATAACTCCATAATTGAAATCAAACAAAACACAAATCAAAAAAATCAAATACACAGCGAAATCAGTAAGAAAGGCCAAAAATCAAGAAAATAGAGATATACGAAGGACAATTGACTGAGATAATGATAGAAGAGATAATACCTTAAATATGAGATGAAGAAGAAGACGCTTGATGGAGTGATTTCGCCGATCGGGTGTGTGCTAGGGTTTGGTTGAATGAGAGACGATTGTGTTTATGTTATTCAAGTTGTTTTTCTTTTTTTTTTAGGTTTATATATTTTTCTTTTTTTTATTTTTTAAGAAAAAGAAAAATTTTATAAAATCTCACAATGGGACACTTGGCATAAGTTGATTGACTATGTAATTGGAGGCTTAATGTGGGATTGACAAGTGTCCACATTGAGTTTCATATATTAGTTGTATAGATGATTGTTCTTATTCCCTAAACACTAATTTCTCATTCATGTTTTTTAATTTTTTAGGGCATTTGAAGATGAATTTGTTACTCGATGGCTTCCATTCCTCTTTTATGTACTTGCTTTCTCCATGAGGCATTATGTTTACTTAACAGGTAACCAAATCTTTCTAATTTAATGTTGATGTAGGTTCTAATATTTCTATCAGATATTGATGTTTTACATAGAACTATTGTTGTTTTTTTGCAATGCTTCAACAACTTGTTTGTTGTGCCTACTATTTTGTTCTTATTATTGTATTTTGCTATGCTTCTACAACATTTGCTTATAGTTTGTTAACAAAAAAAAATTATGGATTTTTTTGTTCAATTTTGTAAACAAAATGAGTTATATGTAAATTTACCATGATGCGCGTTCTTTGCACTGCAAAGTTATTTTTTGACCTTTTTATTCTCGAATAAAATAAGTTCTAGGCATCTTATTAAGAATATTAGCTCCTGTGTATTCTTTGTTTAGTTTTTTCTAGGTATCTAACTAGCAACTACATGGATTTCTTACAGATTAATGGTTTCCGATTTTAACTTATGGGTCATATTAATATATTATGAAAAGTACCATGGTAAGAGATCATACCTTATTTCTATTACACATTTGGTATGCTTTGTTTTCAATTATTCACAATTTTTACTTTTGTAGGTTGCGATGGCTACAAACCTGAAGGATTTTGTGTTGACAAACTGTGACGGACAAGAGGTAAAGCATGCATCTAAAGTCCCAGCTATTGTTCGAGCATTTATTTTTAATATCTTGCACTGCTAGCATTAGTTATCATCTTAAAATTTTGCACTATCCTACTCTCTTTTAGAGATTCTGTTAGTGCACTTCATGTATGTCCCCAGCTCGTGATCGATCCGCAATAGTCATAGGCATGATTGTATAGCGGTTAAGATGTTATAGGGTTGCATTTGTGTGTTTATATAGGCTTAGGGGTATTTTAGGGATTTTATATGTTACACACACCTCCTTTATTATCTCATACATGTGCCCCCACATGTATGAGATTCATACATGTACCCCTACATGTATAAGGAGTGATAAGTGTGCAAGATAGGGAGGTGTATGAGCTGTACTATAAATACCCCATGCGGCCATGCCTTAGTCATTATGTAACTTTTGCCAAACCTTTTACCCATTCCAATACAATTGCAATCCTTTGTGTGTGTTTTTGTGTGTGTGCTCTCATATTATTATTATTGTTATCCTATCCTTAAACACCCACCTATAACAACTAACCGGATCATTGATTCCGCCCTCGATCCGATACGCGCGTGATATTCAATTCTTGTGTCGATCCTACAGATTCAATATCGACACATCATTTTCAAATGACTGATTGGGGTCATGCATTATATCGAATGGTTCAAGTGGGTAAAATTCATGAAATTTAGCTCAACAGGAAACATGTCAACCAGGTTAAAAGCCTCCTAACGTGTAATCTTAGTGCATGGAACCTCATAATTGTTGTTTTTGATGTCAATTCTTTTGTTTTATACTTAATTGGTCTTCGTGATTTAATATATTATTGTTACAAATATCATAATGCTCTTCATAACTTGAACTTAAAAATGTTTTTGAAATTTTAGTTATCAAAATAGGCGATTCTTTCGGGTTGGTATTACAACAAGTAGCGTAACGTTTTGGGCTGGTTTAACCCGGCCAACATTTTTTTGTTACTTTCATGATGAAGTACAATAACTATGATAACGAAACTACAATTAGAACATCAAACCATGTTTTTTTATATAAATACAAAGGTCTTTTAGGTAGCTTTTAAATTGTGTGGATCATATTCCTTTTTAGCTAAATTATGAAGGTTAAGGAAAGAAATGTTGCAATCTGATGAGTTTTTTTTGGAGGTCTATGATTGTTGCTCCTTAAGATAATAATACTAATAAATAATTTAATATGACATTTAATTGCATTATCTTTTCTTTGAGGTTGAAATCTCATTTTTTTAAGTTCCAGTTTAGCATAATAAGCAGGTTTGAGTTAAGGTCCCAAGCTGTAGTTATAGTACGTAAGTAAATTTTAATATTTAATTAAACAAATTTTATTACATAATGAGTTGTTAATATTCAATAAACTTCTATTGTTATAATTGTACAAGTTTTCCTAAAGTGATGTGTCCGTAGCTAGACATGCCTTAGTTAATGTGGTGTCATCTTTATCAATGACCTTAAACTGGTAATTTATGTTTTAATTTAGTTTATCGTTGGGTCTTATTTACACCTCGCTTCCGGCAACGCACGGGTAAACCCACTAGTATCTTATTAAAGAAACTTGATGGATAGATATGTCATTTTACATCAAGTTTAAGATGGCATACCAAGAGCCATAGTGTAATTCTCTACTTTTTACCCAATTTCTTCCCTTTATGCCCCTAATGTGCAACATTTGATGACAATTGTACAAATGACTAATGCACGAATTCTAGATCAATGTTTTTGAAACCGTTCATTTATTTCACTTTCAATGGCATTGTCTTTTCCACACCCATCACCACCCATTTATATTTATTGTAGGTGATTGAATGCTCAAATCTCTAATATTCTTATCATTTCAAGGCTAATGGTCGTTCATGTTCATCTTGATGAAAAATGACTCCATCTTTGATCCTAGAGTTACATTAGGTGTTAAAACAATTCTCAAGGTATACAATCATTTTACTACTTGGTTATGTACAACTTATTATTATTTTTTATTGTCATTTTTCTACATTGTGTATCGTCTTTATCCCTGTATTTACATATTTCACTACAAAACACAGACTAGCGTTGTTAAATGACCATAATGAGTAGAATTCAAATTTCATGAATCAATGTTTTTTGATTTTTTATGTTCAAGCTGACAAATAATGCCTTTTTTTGATGCTTCTTAGGTAACTGTCAATGTGGGTGAAGGATGATATTATGATTTCTCCAGATTTCTACACAAGGATAAAACATTTTATGTAATGATTGTTGAACTTTTCCCATCAATGTTTTGGGACACATTGGCCCGTTTAAACTATTATTTAAACTTAATACTATGCCTAATTTCATGTCATTTGTGTGTGTTGATAATTTTGCCTTTCATTTCATCAGGATTCAAGAGACCTCATCATTAAAATGTCATTTTTTGCAACAAGATCAAGATGAGTAAATTTCACTGTCTAATTTCTTTTATAGGATAAATAATAAATTAGTACTTACATATTTCATTTCACTACAACCTCCAATAGTCTTGCAACAGCTATGCCATATTTTTGTCCCTAAAGACACTTCCTCTGCATCTCATCCAAAAAGGAAAAACCGGGTTTCCTTGGCGTGATTCTCGACTATATCGAAGGTATTATTCATGCATTTTTCTAATAATTTGAGTGGTTAAGTGGTTATTGAACTTTATATATAGGTGCTGTTTGTGTTGTTCCGTGCCGACCGTTTTGTTTTGGGTGGTTGCTGGAAGTTATGGAGAGGCGAATCAGGCTCTTCTTGCCACATGGCGGCGTTATAAAGATAATAGATCTATGCTTTAGGCTCGGGTGATAGATGTTATTCATGGGGGCGGGAGGCAGGTAAGAACTAACCCATGTAAACTGTCTCTTTCAAGGACTTTGAGGAATATGTGGCTTATTGAAAATGAGTTGTCAAAGTTAAATATTGATCTACATAATTAGTTATTTAGTTGGAACAATTTTAAGAGCTGGACATTATAAAAATCTAATGAAAAAAGTTTAAATTTTTGTATCAATTAACATCACTAAAACTAAAAAAAAAACATGTATTATCGTTCTTTTTTTTAGAGAATGAATTTAAATATGTCACTATTTCATATTGATTTTTTGTTTTTTTGGTGGTTTCCAGTTTTTTGTTTTGCATATAACTGAAGGCCTTAGTTCTGTGCCTAAATTGGTAGTAAATTCGTCATTTTGCGTTGAATCATTGAGATTTCATGGTAACTTGAATGACGACCTTTGTGTGTTGTGAGTAAGGTTTAACATTAACTGAATGTCTTAATTTTGTACCCCAACTAACACTAGCAAACCTTCTTTAGAAAACCCCGGAAGAAATCAACGTAATTTACAGGTTCTCTCAAAGTAACCTGTCGCTTAGGTCGCTCATTTTGCATATTGTGATGGGCCAATAATAGATAATATGACATGTTGCTTTTTGGTCAACTAGCACCTTGCATTATTTGTAGGAGTTAGCAACTTATAAAAGTTAACGAGTTAAACTGTTCTATGGATAATTGATCGAATTGTAGTAGACCTTCTTATTCTTATATATAAAAGACTTCCAGGAATATTTAAGTTACAAAAGTCACTATGTAGAAATGCTATAAAACAGAAAACACATATACGTGTGTAGGACACTCAACTGCTCTTTGTGAATTCATATTAAAAATAAATTACGTAAACCCTAACATGCAAAGTTTGTAAAAAAAAACATAAGTACCCACGGCAACGCGCGGGTGTTACCACTAGTTAATACTTAAAGACTTCGAAAATAACAAAAAAAGATTAGACAGAATATAAAATTATTTATATTCTATGGATAATTGATCGAATTGTAGTAGACCTTCTTATTCTTATATATAAAAGACTTCCAGGAATATTTAAGTTACAAAAGTCACTATGTAGAAATGCTATAAAACAGAAAACACATATACGTGTGTAGGACACTCAACTGCTCTTTGTGAATTCATATTAAAAATAAATTACGTAAACCCTAACATGCAAAGTTTGTAAAAAAAAACATAAGTACCCACGGCAACGCGCGGGTGTTACCACTAGTTAATACTTAAAGACTTCGAAAATAACAAAAAAAGATTAGACAAAATATAAAATTATTTATAAACGTTTTAACTTAAATAATGATTACAAGATTAACAAAAATTGTTTCCGACTATAAATGGATTTCGATTAACTCGTGCGTATTCGGCGTGAGATTGTCCCCAGTTTATCCATCCGTTTGCTATAGATCCTATGAAATCTTTCAAGCACTAAAGATATCGTTGTCCATTTTGACAATATTTGATCCTTTGTACGCTCTGAAACCCATTTCCTCATCAAATCAATCCTTAACATGATCTCAAAAATTAGTACCAAATCTATTCCTTGTACCCTCCTCATTTAAGTCTATGGTCCTGACATGTACAAAAGCAAGACCCAATGAGTACTCCTCTTCTTAAATCCAAACAGAAAGACCTGGAAAACACCCCACAGTTTTCAAGGTTATCCAAAACAAATATAAGTTTCCCTAAATTTAACCATTAAATATAGGGTTATTGGATTTAATTAACCCAACTTTCACTTGTGTCTAAGGATAAGACTCTACAAAATTCAAGCGTCCAGTAGCCTTTTCATCCACGTGTCATCATTTTATTGGTTGGTTTGTGGGACCATTACCAGTTAAAGATTCTTAATTATAAGACTCTTGGGATAAATGTCAGATTCTGAGTAGTGTTGGATAGTGTGAAGTCCCTAAGCTTAAGACCTTTTATGTGTTTATATTTGAGATTTAAGGTTGGTCAATGTTTATTCTTGAGAAAAATTCAAAGAAATTCAATTGAATTTGTAGGTGGGGTCCCTTAAAAAAAATAAAGGAATTAATTCTTATCAAATATTTTGGTTTTGATTAAACAAAGTTTTTTTGAATAATTAGTTTATTTAGTTCTGTTATACTTCAAGCTAATTAATTAGGTTTATATTAGGGAATTTGTGTTTTTAGGTTTAAGGTTCATGTTTTACAGTTTATTATCTGGTGTGTATCTTAAATCCACTGCCACACCATGTCAAAGGTGAAAACATGTGGCGCTACGCTCGAAAGTATATCAAAGTCAAGATTAACACAAACATGCTTAATTTGAAAAGATCATTTCATTAAGATGTCGAAAATGTGTGTCTTGTTTGAAACATCACACAGAACATTTACATCAAGTTCAAAATAAGGGTTTCCCATCCATATCAAAACCTAATGGTAACTATAGGTGACACCCCCAATAAAAGTCCGACATTCCGTATTCCACCGTACTAGCCACGAATATGTTCTGCACTTAGTTACCTGAAAGACATGTTAAAAAAGACGTCAATATACACATATTGGTGAGTTCACAGGTTTAAGCTTCACACCACACAACATTTCAAAATCATGCCCGTAACAAATCTAGATTAAGTAGTGTCATATATAAGGGGTAGCGGCATGCTCCTATATGATGACGACTATTCCTGAGTCCATAATCAAACCAAGACTACACAATACATTTACCCCGCGCGAGTTGTTTGTTGGAACAAAAACCCAATTCTGAATACATGCACCCCTTGTCTTTACCGGGTTGACCTTATCAACTAGGGTGTGCCTTGTTAGGAACCAATAGTACTATCCAAATATTCCTTCGGTTTCATACACAATGAATTAATGGTTACAGTGAACACGCGAGGACCTACCCCGACATGGTTTCCGTTACCCAGGTACCCATCGTGCTACCTATCATCTTCGACTCGACTCACTTTAGCATATATTTATCTTGCCATAAATATACTAGGATCTTGTTGGTTGAGACTTTATGTTACGACAGTTTTACAAACATATACTTTGCCCAAAAAGTTCAGAAAACTGTTCAAAATGGGGCCGTGAAACTCACCTCAATAACAATGTGCATGGGCCTGTTTTCACTACTTTGCATATTTAGCCAAAAATGAGCGATTTTAAAACATTTAAGACACTAGGTCCTTAGTGCGTGTTTTACCAGCGAGTTGTATACCCAACTCCCAACACCACTATTTACATATCCGCGTTTAATTAAAACACATGTCCTAGGTCCATTGGTGATGAATTACCCTCGTTATAAGTTTGACATAAATTATATTTAAATACCCATTCAACATTAATTTCAAAGTTAGTTTGGTTTGTCGTAGCGAACTCTGATCATTGCCCAATTTCATCACGTCATGATTTTGTTATTCAATATATATTTACAATATATATCTACCAACTTGAAATAACATTATCTCCAACTCGACTCACTTTACCGTATAATTATTTTCCCATTAAATAATTATACTAGAATTTTGCCGATCGATAATTCATTTTCAACATTCAACTCGACTCATTTTACTGTATATAATTTTCCCATTAAATAAATAAACTAGGATTTTGTCGATTTGAGTTTTATTTCACTCAATTAAGTTTTCATACTTAATTTTCATTCAAAAATATAATCTTTAAAGATTATTTTCATTAATTTTTCCACAAATAATTTCCACCACTTAGAAAAGTATTATATATATTTTCACCTATAGTTATTCTTATATACATATAATTTGTCCATAAATACATATTTCACATTCACCATTAGAATAATTATTTACATTCGATGCAGTAAGATATATACGTATCTTGTAGGAAGTTATACAATATATACTTATTCGTCCGATTCACATTTTTGTCTGATAATTCGTCATAATATAATACGTCCTTATCCGATTATTCAAACTTGTATATTTTTCGCATCATGAATATAATAAGTTACACACACACACACATATAGGGCAAGGATTAATAGAAAACCTCGAAAATTTGAGGAAACTCTAGAAAACATACTTCCCGAGCTTTTTTTTATTTGAAAATTTTTGGGAATACAGTATACATGTTTTAAATGTTTTGAGCCAAAAAAAAAATCAAAAAAGCTCCGTTCTGGTCTTTTTAAAAAAATAAATAAGTTTTGCATCGTAACATATGTTACCCGTGTAAACATATGCTAACATATGTTACGATGCAAACCGTATTTATTTATTCTTTTAAAAAAAAGCAATCAGCCCTTTTTTGATTTTTTTTTGCTCAAAACTCTTAAAAACATGTATATTATATGCTCTAAAATTTTCAAATAAAAAAAACTCGGGAAGTAGGGTTTTCTATACATTGAATATGACCTCATTAACTACTTTCCACTCGATTTTTACCAACAATATTAATAAATATTTCCATATCGTTATTCATCTCTACCTTCTTAATTAAAAAAATCAAAACATTTCAAACTCCGGATGAACTAGACCGGAATTCAAAATTTTTGTAATAAAATTTCAATTACTAATTCATTCAGTTTGGGTAAAATAACTATAGGATTTTTAAGAAATAATAATTGTATTTGAGATTAACAATAAAAGAGAAACGATAGAGCATTAAAATTATTGGCCTCCGTTTGTGATACTTACGCAACCAAGCAACCCCCACCCTATCACCTTCTATGCTCAAATTATGATTAACAACCAATCATGTGAACATATTATGCTCCTAAAGTTATTGATTGATTATTAGATAGCTATAATAAAACAACATTTTTTTATCTAAATCCTACAGTACAACAATCATTAAAAAATATACCATAAGCCATTTTTGCAAGGGAACTAAGGCGGGTTTGAATAAAAAAAAGGTAATCTAAAATTGAAGAAAAAATTTACACAAATCATGTATACGTGCTTGAAATTGTTCTTTCGTATTTTATGTATATACATTACAAAGAAAAAGATATGTATTTATTACTTGAATTGTGAATGAAGAAGGATTAGATTGATTGTGATTTGTAGCCACTTTTTATTCCAGTGGCTTCAACAACAGACATGTGACGATTATATTTTTCCATTGTCCTGTAAATGTAGCGGCACAAGGCGAGGTTTGACTATGGATTCAAAGTGAAATAAAAAAACGAAGAGCAACAAAAAACTTCGTACTAATAACGTGTTAGAAAATAACAATCTAGTAGCAACCAACATACAAGTTATATAAACATGAGAAGAATACTCTAGACATCATGTATGGAAAGAAAAATGAAGGAAGGAAGAGAGAACTTTATTCATTGATATGTTTCATATACCAAATAAAAGAGCACTATTTATAAGACTATAAACATTGAAAGATATGTAAGTTACGTATGTGAAGAGTCACCGTATTAATTTGATACCAAATACATGACCACTATTTATAAGACTATAGCATTGATACAAATGTAATAAAGACATGAAGGTTATGAATGTAAAGAGTCACCACATTATTGTTAATTTTCTCATCAATTTTATAATTATGTTTTAATTAATTTCTTCAACAATTTAATATTTAGGTATAAAGACAATTTTGCCCCCTAAATGACCTAAACAAGCATTGTAATATAAGCAATAAATGTTGTATTTAATTAAATTTTACGGTTATCCTTCACTGATGCTTTATAATATAACTAGTGGGATGCTCGCGCAATGCGGCCGGGCGACTTATATTGAAGCAAATAATGAAATGTTAGTGTCGCGCGATGCATCGTTGATTATAATTTGCAATGCGACACTTGTTTTATGTTAGTTTATCAATCCTCTCGTAATATATTTTATAGTACTTTTGTTAGTTTTCTTTTTTCATAGGATCGTTGTGGTCTCTAGATGTCATGAGCGTTACATATCACAATTAAATAATAAAAAATGCACGACTAACAAAATATCAACTATAAATATAGTACATAATTTAAAAATAAAATGCGAACACAAGAATAGGAAAATATCATTTATGAAGATAGCAACTTTAGAATAAATTTCGTATGACAACTAACTGCATCATAATGAAATTAAATTTTATCACATACACCAGCTATATTGTTCGACCACCCGTCTTCATCATTGATCATAAATAGAGCGACCAAGAGTTTCATCTTCCTATATCACTACTCTATTTACTCTTTCACTGAGAGTTTTATTTTCATTTTATATTCTGTCACTATTACATCTACCACAACAACTTAGGGCACTAAAATAAAACAAAAAACTAAACTATACAAAGCATGGTTAACTTGACAAACTATATTTAGTTCTCTTGATATTATAGACCTAGTAGTTTAGTAAAAAAAGAAAAGAAATAAAAAACATGAGTTATATGAATATAACAACCTTCCAACATGTAACTAAATTATTCTAACACATTACTTTTGATGAACCCTTAATATTATTATTATGGTTGCCGTCTAGAAAAAAAAAACATTTTGATGTTATCCAATTTAAAAGTGTTCTGGTACCAAATTTTTTGATAACGATGAGAAAAAAAAGTTATTAGATATTGATAAATATTAAAGTCATTAAGAGGTTTTAACGTGCATGGATGGAGATACTTACAAGATTTGTGTTTCAAAGACGTCACAACGCTTTGGGTATTGCTTCCAATGCGGTTTGATGCCAAAGAGCATGAGAAAGTGTTTTAAGATTTCTAGAGAAAAATCATGAGATTATCAACAAAAGATGAATAATAGTGAATAAGATATATGAGCATATTCGCATTTACTTACTAGATTTAAAATCATTTGAAGTGTTCCTTCCCTTGATTATTGCAGAATGAGGGAGAGAAATGTAATGTTAGTATTTATTTACTATTTTCCCTAGGACATGATGAGTCGGGGGTTAGCATTAGTAAGAAAGAAGGTTTTAATGGTTATGATTACATATTTATTTGAAATTTAATTATACATATAACTTAAAAAGTTTGTACAATGTGATTTATCATTTGTAATTACATAAGAACAATTAATCTTATGTAAAATGATTATTCTCTCCATTTCATCTAATTTAATATTCATGTAGAAAGACCATTTTGGCCATTTACTAACTTCTTAAATTGTTGTACCATAGGCATAAAATCTCTTTTTGTCCTATGAACTTTAAGGTGTATGAAGTTTCATATTTGATTTTAAGGAGAGCGATAGAGACTTCATTTCACTTAGGTTAATCTAGGCTAGAGGCAGACCTACGTCAAGATAACCCCCCTTGAAAAACTTTGGTAGTGTTCCTGAATCTGAATTAAAATAATGACTCAGAGCACATGGAGCCATCTTATTTTTCTGTCAAAAATAAAAATGGCGGACTAACTGATATTTCTATCAGTTAATGAAAGAGCCCAATAGTAAGAAAGAAGGTTTTAATGGTTGTGATTACATAATATTTAAAATTTAATTATACATATAACTTAAAAAGTTTGTACAATGTGCATTATCATTTGTAATTACATAAGAACAAGTAATCTTATGTAAAATGATTATTCTCTCCATTTCATCTAATTTAATATTCATGTAGAAATACCATTTTGGCCCTTTACTAACTTTTCAAATTGTTGTACCATAGGCATAAAATGTTATAATTACTGAATTTTTATTGGAATCCTTCCCTTATGCTTTATAATATAGTATAGATATAGATTAAGTCCATATGTCCAAACTTTGTGTCTTTTTATCCATAATATTTGAATATTCAACTTTTATATTTTTCATTTTCTAACTTATCCAACATGATATTTAGTTTTAGATTATCATTTTATGATGATCAAGGCCATTTTTAAGTGTATCCAAGTCACTTTTATTAACCAAGTTTTAGATCGTCATTTTAACAAGTGTATGTGAACTTTTAACTTAGAAAAACAATAACATCATCCATCACTAACCCACGGCCTACAACAACATTTTTTAGCATCCATTTTAGTTTGTAAAAACACACAAAATCTTATTTACAAAACCTTTGTTGAAACGTTTGGGTATAAATTGCATCTAAGCACAAAAGTATATAAGTTTTAACAAGAAAAGTATAAAATACTTACAACTAGTACAAATTTAAGGAAGATACACAAAAACACAAGATTTTGAATGGAGTTTAGTATGTTCTTCCAAGGGTTTAGCTCCAAGCTTTAATAACACACTTAAAGGTGGGAATTATGAATGAAAGTAAGATAATTTTTGCGTTATGAACTTGAAAGGTAAATGACTGTGGAGGGGTGAAAGTCTACGGCTCCAAGAAATAGAAAAAAAAATATTTTATTTTGACTTAGACCATGCGTAGTGGGGGGCTTTATATATAAAGCCCCCCTTTCTGATTGGTCCATATGGCTGCTGAGTCAGCATGGAGAGATAAAGTGAAAAAAGGGTGTAGTGGTAGGGGCTTTATTTATAAAGCCCCAATTAATATTTTATTTTAACTTTTAAATTAAAATAATAATAAAATAGAGAGAGACTTTGAGATGGCAACATGTGATTGGAGGGGACAAAATGGATTCAGGCGTTATATATATGGAGCCCCCTTGATTTTTCTAAAATAGAGTCTCCCTGTTTTGGTGTTGGGGGGCGCTAATTTTTTTTTCTCCAATATAGAGCCCCACTACGGGGGTCTTAGACTCAAATGAAAGGAAGTTGTATTTTATAAAGACACAAGGTACCATTCCAAATATAGAATATATCCATGCCATTCCAAGTCTATGGCTCTAAGAAAAAGAAAACAAGATATTTTTTTTTGACTCGACTCAAACGAAAGGAAGTTGTATTTTATAAAGACACAAGTACCATTCCAAATATAAAATATATCCATGCCATTCCCTAGTAATTTAGTAATTAAGTTTTTGATACTTCATGAAGCAAATGAGATTTTGTCAAAAAAAATGGGCAAGGGGCTGACTCTATGGTGGGATTTGTGGATCCATTTATTTTTTTATATATAATAATTAAATTGTGTTCGGTTCAGTTTCTGTGACACCCGATAAATTCAGGTTAACAACGTTGTCTAAACTAAAGTCTACCTTAGCGAGACACGCGTATATTATACTTAACTGGGTTAGTTAAGTCATGTTATGGTTCGGTAACTGTTAGTTTAGTATAGAGGACCATTGGATGTCAGTCTAGAGGCTCATTAAATGTCAGTCCTTAACCAAGTGTACAAGTGGTGACGATTCGTAGAATCGTCAGAGCATAGGGAACATACAAGTCTCGAGTCCCGGGAATTGGTGAACGAGTGTGAATATGTTTGTTTGCAAGTGCTATGTGTTTACAATCATTATGTGACTTGTCGGTATGTGAAAATGTGTTAACATATATTAAAACGGGGTTTAACGCGCAAAATACACGGAACCAACCCCTATAGGCGATTAGGGGAGGCTAATAGCCTATAGGGGATGCGATTGGGCCTCATTATAGGCGATTGGTATGCTAATCGCATGCCTGAGGGGGCGATTAGGCCCTAATCGCATGTATCTGCTGCATAATCGCCTGATACGTACTGGACGACTAAAAACGACTATAAATACAATGCTTAACCTCCTAAACTTCATATTAACAACCCTAGTCGTCCCATAAACCGCCCCAACACACAACCTCTGGAACACGATTTTGGATCAAAACACAAGATTTCAAGCCTATTACATCAATCTATCACAAATCTAAGGTGTGGTTTTCATTCATGCAACCTTTATTAACGTTTTTATTGAATCCCTAATGGTCCAGACCTGTTTTAAAACAAATAAGTCTTCTGAAAATCGTTAATAAGCATTGTTAATCGGATTCTAACTATCAGGCATGTTGTATGTGTGTTTATGATTAAAAGATAGGGTTTATGATTCATGAAGGATGATTAACATGTTATTAAGGTAGTTACAGATTGATGATGATGGCATGATGATGAAATCTGGGTTATTGTTAATTAGGGTTACGGTTTTGCATGTTAATGTGGTGTTTCATACTATGTGTATTGTTGTTGGGATACATGATTGCATTCAGGGCTGATAGATCGAGGTTAAACGAAGGATTTTGATGGAAATATGTTTGATATAGTTGTTTGGTTGATATTTGATGTTTACACACGTTTTGGGATTGATTTGGAGTGTTAAACGCGCGAAAAACCGGAACAGCAATGCTGTAGGCGATTAGCAACCCTAATCGCCCATGCTATAGGCGATTAGGAGGCTAATCGCCTGATATGACACCCTAATCGCCTATAGTATAGGCAATTGGGGGCTAATTGCCTTCGTTGCATGCAATTGTGATCCTAATTGCTAGTTAAGTCCTGAAATGCATGTCTTATGACCTAATCGCCTATAGACTCATGATTTGTATGTCTTATGACCCTAATTGCCTATAGTATAGGCAATTAGCATTCCTAAATGCCTGTTGACTTTCATAATCGCTAGTTGACTTTTCCTAATCGCCTGTACTGCTGCTGTAAGTATATTTTGACATATCGGGACCCGATTTGACACCTAAGAACATGCTAGGAACCCCGTAACATACCTAGTAACTTGGTAACATGTGTTTGGACTTATTTATGTGATACTTGAACTACGTGCTATAACTTGTTGGACTTTAACGTATGTTAGTGTGATTGCATGATTGTATGTTTGTGAGTACAAGTATAACACGGGGAGTCTAGGGTCACCAATGGGATGTCGAGTCTTGTACTTTGGGTTAATTTAACAGTCACGGTGTTTTCAAACGAACTTGGTTATGGTCTGGACATCTAGGGACTAACTAACCTACGGGTTATTAGTCTAAGTACTTGTAACTGTCATATGTTAGGTCTCCGCTTTACGGGGCTAGCATAGCTTGTTGATATTATTCGTGTTTCGAAGTAACGCAACCTAAGGTGAGTTTACGACCCCTCTTTTAACTGGTTTCACTTTTTGGGGGAGAAAACATGTGTTAAACTTATGTTTTGGTAACAACTGTCATACTATGGGTTTCTATGGTTTACTATACGATCTTTGGAAGTCCCGGGGGAAACCATGAATGTGCGGGTTAGCACAACGGGGAAATGTGAATAGATCTATTGGGAATGACCAACCCAGCTCGTCGGCTTGGAGGGCCGGGCGAGTGCATATTGTCTCAAACAGGAACAGGTTTACTATTCGGGCACAACATCTGGTTTGCGAGTTAGTAATGGTTTTCCAATCGTAGATGTAATAAAACATACGCCTAGCTAGCGTACTTGGTTTACAAATTGTTATAGTATGGACAGGTTGAACTTGGTATTTTGATTACAAAACCTGTAAACTCACCAACATTTTTGTGCTGACGTAAACTCTTACATGTTTTCTTAGGTCGCTAAGGTAGCACTATGGAACTAGGGCGCACGCGTCTGCACGGCGTCTAGTTAGGATTGCATGGTTTTCAAACATTGAATAAATTGGTTTACTTTTGGATTATGTTTTGAGAATAAGCTTCCGCTGTATTTTGGAGATTTTAAACTATGTTTTTGAAATTGCATGTGTTCATTTAGACTTGTTTATTGTGATCGTTGACTTGGATCCTGGTTTGTCATGCGCCTCGCGGTAAAACTCCGCAAGTGGATTTTGAGGGTGTGACAGATTGGTATCAGAGCCAATGGTTATAGTGAACTAGGACTGCATGTAGAGTCTAGTCTATAGCCGAGTCGCACACACTAAACGATCACATAGTATTAAACATTATGGTAAATACGTATGGGCTTGTCGGGGTGTCTATAAATCATCTGACCTTCCTATGTTACATCATCCGTTCTATCTTAAGTCGGGTTACTTGCTTTCTAGGCAGTGTGGTATATTGGGGTAAATCGTGTACTCTTGAGATTTGTCCAAGGCTCGGACATCTCCCTTTCATACTCCAATAGAAACACTTGCCACAAACTACCGTAGCATTACGGTGTATAGCTAAGAGTCTATGTTCGGTGACTTGAACTTTGAACTAGGAGAACACTTGGAGAACCATGTAGAGCGGTTTACATTTTGGGTGCACACAAAATCATAAACCGAAATGCATGAAAGCCCTAGTGAGCTCTGGGTTTGAATGGATAGTCCTGAGTTGGATCTAGCTTTGATCTTGTGAACGCTAATGGTTATCATTAGCTGTGAAACTAAATTTTCTCGTTCTTTCTGTCAGAATCATGTCTGGAGTACGAGGAGGACGTGGAGGTGGTCGCAATGGTGGGCGTGGTGGTGGTCGCGGTGTTGGTGGTGGTCGTGGAGGTGTAAACCTATCACAAGAAGATCTGAACAACTTGCTGCAAGCTGCCTTTCAGTTAGGGCACAATGGTGGTGGTAAGTTGACTTATTCACTTTTGCCTCATGGGTGAATCTTGTTTACATTCTTCGTGGTTTCTCATGCGTTTCATTTCAGGTGGTCCTGTTAACCCACCCCCACCTATGTGTACCTACAAGATGTTTCGGGACTGTAAACCCCAGGAATTCTCTGGCACTGAGGGTGCGGTGAGCTTGCTCAGGTGGCTGGAAAAGGTGGAGTCAGTGTTTCTGATGTGCAACTGTCTCCCAGAGGATCGAGTCAAGTATGCTGCTGTGTTATTCCAGGATGTTGCTTTGACCTGGTGGAACAATATCACCCAGAATATGGGTATAGGGGAGGCGTATGCTATGCCTTGGGAAAATTTTGTTCAAATGCTGAAGCGAGAGTACTGTCCAAGGGAAGAAGTTCAGAAGCTAGAGCACGAGGTGTGGAACCTCAAGATGACGGGGTCAGAGATTGAGAAGTATACGGTAAGGCGTAATGAGTTGGCAGTGCTGTGTCCTGATCTGCATGTGCCAGAATATAGGAGGATTGAACACTATATCTCGGGGCTAGTACCAGAGATCGCAGGGTTAGTGGCTGCGGGGAATCTTCCTACATACTCAGAGGTGGTCCGATCAGCTCACAGGATGACAAACTTGAAGGTGAATGAGGGTATTTTGCCTGCTAAGGGTTCGACTGTCAAGGCCCGGAAAATAACAAGCGTAAATGGGATAATGAAGGGAAAGGATCCGTGCCAGCACCAGCACAACAGGGTAAGAGATTTGATAGCGGGGGTTCTTCTTCTTCTGGTAACAAACAGGGTGGTTATGCGGCAAAGTTACCTAAATGTAACAAATGTGGGCGTCATCATCAGGGGGACTGCGACCGTAATCGTTGTCATCGCTGTCAGCGACTGGGGCATTTTGCTAAAGACTGTCGGGCGACACTTCCATCGACCAAGGCCCCAACTACTAACTCGGCTCCTACTACCCAAGGAACTACGGGAAGATAGGGATGTTACAACTGTGGGGAGACTGGGCATTACAAGAAGGATTTCCCGAAACTAAAGCAGGCGGGAACAACGGTAACGGGAACAACGGGGGCGGTGGCAGGAATGCACGTGCCTTCGTCATTGGAGCCGCAGAGGCTAGGCAGGATCCTGACACAGTTACCGGTACGTTCCTTCTCAATAATCGCTCTGTTAGTGTTTTATTTGATTCCGGTGCCGATAAAAGTTTTATATCTATGGAAGTTAGTCGACTGCTAGATGTAGTACCCGTGCCATTAGAGGCTAAGTATATAATTGAGTTGGCTGACGGTAAAAAGATTGAAGCTACTTGTATCCTTCGGGAGTGTCAACTAGAGTTGTCGGGTTTGTCGTTCCCCATCGACCTTATGCCGGTACCTTTGGGTAGTTTTGACGTTGTTGTAGGCATGGATTGGTTGTCTTTGTATCGCGCTGAGATCGTTTGTTACGAAAAGATTATTCGGATTCCTCTCCCTGATGGAGAATTCCTTTCTGTGTACGGTATCAAGGGCGGTGCTCCGCTAAATCTCATCTCCAGCATGAAAGCCCTTAAGTATCTTCGAAAGGGATACTCGGCCGTTTTGGCACTTTTATCTGTTTCCTCTACCGATGAGAAGAAGATCGACGATATTCCTGTTGTACGCGAGTTTCCTGATGTATTTCCTGATGATTTATCTGGTCTTCCTCCCCATCGTCAGGTTGAGTTCGGTATTAATCTTGTACCAGGGGCTGCTCCTATTGCTCGGGCCCCCTACCGTCTTGCACCTCCCGAGATGCAGGAATTGTCCAGTCAGTTACAGGAACTCTTGGACAAGGGTTTCATCAGACCAAGTTCTTCCCCTTGGGGAGCCCCGATTCGGTTCGTTAAGAAGAAGGATGGAAGTTTTCGATTGTGTGTGGATTATAGAGAATTGAACAAGGTGACCATTAAGAACCGTTATCCTCTTCCACGTATTGATGATCTATTCGACCAACTCGAGGGTTCTAGCTACTACTCTAAGATTGATTTGAGGTCCGGTTATCTCCAATTGCGCGTAAGGGAAGCTGACGTTGCAAAGACTGCCTTTCGTACACGTTATGGCCATTTTGAATTCTTGGTCATGCCTTTCGGTCTCACTAACGCACCGGCGGTTTTCATGGATTTGATGAACCGCGTTTGCAAACCATATCTTGACAAGTTCGTCATTGTGTTTATTGATGACATCCTGATTTACTCCAAGAACAAGACCGAACACGAGGAACACCTGCGTTTGGTTTTGGAACTCTTGCGACGGGAACAACTTTACGCTAAGTTCTCAAAGTGTGACTTTTGGTTACGCGAAGTTCAGTTCCTAGGACATGTGGTTAATGAACTAGGAATTCATGTCGATCCAGCTAAGATTGAAGCGATCAAGGACTGGGGAGCACCAAAGACGCCAACTGAGGTGCGGCAATTTCTAGGCCTTGCGGGCTATTAGCGTCGTTTCATTAAGGGGTTCTCGAAGATCGCTCAACCCCTCACCACTCTTACTCAGAAGGATAGAAAATTTGACTGGGGTGAACCACAAGAGTCGGCATTTCAAGAACTTAAGTCTAAACTTTGTTCTGCTCCTATTTTGTCCTTGCCTGAAGGCCCTGATGACTTCGTTGTCTACTGTGATGCTTCTATTCATGGTCTCGGTTGCGTGTTGATGCAACGCGAGAAAGTGATTGCGTACGCTTCTCGTCAACTCAAGGTGCACGAAAAGAACTACACCACCCATGACTTGGAGTTGGGTGCAGTGGTTTTCGCGTTGAAAATTTGGAGACATTACTTGTACGGTACCAAATGCACCATCTACACCGATCACAAGAGTCTTCAACATATTTTCGACCAACAACATTTGAACATACGACAGCGTCGTTGGATTGAACTCCTGAACGACTATGATTACGCCATTAAGTACCATCCTGGCAAGGCGAATGTAGTAGCAAACGCCTTGAGCAGGAAGGAATCAATTAATCCTCGTCGCGTTCGGGCGTTGCAGCTCACCATTCATTCCTCTTTACCTGACCAACTCCGTTCTGCTCAGTTAGAAGCTTTGAAGGAGGAAAACCTTAAAGCTGAGACTATGCACGGTGCCGACAAGCACCTCGAGCGAAGGCCTGATGGCCTGCACTACTTCGCAGAACGCATATGGGTTCCTTTATTCGGGGGACTTCGGGAGCTTGTTTTAGATGAGGCTCACAAGTCCCGGTATTCTATTCATCCTGGTTCGGATAAGATGTACCAAGATCTGAAGGTGCTTTACTGGTGGCCGAACATGAGGTCAGATATAGCCTCATACGTGAGTAAATGCTTGACCTGTGCTAAAGTCAAGGTAGAATACCAGAAACCGCCGGGTCTCTTGCAACAACCTGAAATTCCGGAGTGGAAATGGGAACGGATTACAATGGATTTTGTCATGCAACTTCCTAAGTCACCGAGTGGGAATGATAAGATATGGGTGATTGTTGATCGGTTGACAAAATCAGCCCATTTTCTCGCTATTAAGGAGACCGACACCATGGATCGTTTGGCTCGTCTTTATCTGAAGGAAGTTGTTTCTAAGCACGGGGTGCCGGTTTCTATTATTTCGGATCGTGACTCCCACTTTACTTCTCACTTCTGGAAGTCTTTGCACAAAGCTTTGGGTACCCAGCTGGACATGAGTACAGCTTATCACCCACAGACTGACGGTCAGAGTGAACGCACGATTCAAACCTTAGAAGACATGCTGCGAGCATGTGTGATCGATTTTGGCAAAGGTTGGGAAGCTCATCACCGTTAGTAGAATTCTCTTACAACAACAATTACCACACAAGCATCAAGGCAGCTCCGTTCGAGGCACTGTACGGGCGGAAATGCCGGTCTCCTCTTTGTTGGGCTGAGGTGGGTGAGAGTCAACTCACTGGGCCTGAACTAGTGTACGAAACTTCGGAAAAGATCGTACAGATTCGTAACCGGTTGGCAGCGGCACGGGATCGGCAAAAGAGTTATGCTGATCAGCGTCGCAAGCCATTGGAATTCCAAGTTGATGACAGGGTACTTCTAAAAGTTTCACCGTGGAAGGGCGTCATACGCTTTGGGAAGCGGGGCAAACTCAACCCTCGGTATGTCGGTCCATTTACGATCCTGGAACGGATTGGACCGGTGGCGTATCGTCTTGATTTACCGACGGAGCTCGGCAACGTACAAAACGTCTTCCATGTGTCCAACTTAAAGAAGTGTCTGGCTGACGAGTCTCTTATTGTTCCACTGGAGGAGATCAAAGTTGATGATCGTCTTCGGATTGTGGAGGAACCTGTTGAGATTCTTGATTACAAGATTCGTAGCCTACGTCATAGCAAGATTCGCATTGTTAAGGTTCGCTGGAACTCGAACCGGGGACCAGAGTACACTTGGGAACGGGAGGATCAGATGAAGTCTAAATATCCTCATCTCTTTCCTAAGGAAGCGTTTGAATCGAGATATGTTACCTCTGCAGCTGAATGAATCTCGGGGCGAGATTCCTTTTTAACGTGGGGATGATGTGACAACTCGGGTAAATCTCTCTCTTGGTTTCTATCTTTTGTCTGTTTCTTTTGTTATTCCTTTTGGTACTTGTGCAATTTTCGGGACGAAAATTCTTTTAACGTGGGGATGATGTGACACCCGGCAAATTCAGGTTAACAACGTTGTCTAAACTAAAGTCTACCTTAGCGAGTCACGCGTATATTATACTTAACTGGGTTAGTTAAGTCGTGTTATGGTTCGGGAACTGTTAGTTTAGTATAGAGGACCATTGGATGTCAGTCTAGAGGCTCATTAAATGTCAGTCCTTAACCAAGTGTACAAGTGGTGACGATTCGTAGAATCGTCAGAGCATAGGGAACATACAAGTCTCGAGTCCCGGGAATTGGTGAACAAGTGTGAATATGTTTGTTTGCAAGTGCTATGTGTTTACAATCATTATGTGACTTGTCGGTATGTGAAAATGTGTTAAGATATGTTAAAACGGGGTTTAACGCGCAAAATACACGGAACCAACCCCTATAGGCGATTAGGGGAGGCTAATCGCCTATAGGGGATGCGATTGGGCCTCATTATAGGCGATTGGTATGCTAATCGCATGCCTGAGGGGGCGATTAGGCCCTAATCGCATGAATGTCAGGCGATTAGGAGCCCTAATCGCATGTATCTACTGCATAATCGCCTGATACGTACTGGACGACTAAAAACGACTATAAATACAATGCTTAACCTCCTAAACTTCATATTAACAACCCTAGTCGTCCCATAAACCGCCCCAACACACACACAACCTCTGGAACACGATTTTGGATCAAAACACAAGATTTCAAGCCTATTACATCAATCTATCACAAATCTAAGGTGTGGTTTTCATTCATGCAACCTTTATTAACGTTTTTATTGAATCCCTAATGGTCCAGACCTGTTTTAAAACAAATAAGTCTTCTGAAAATCGTTAATAAGCATTGTTAATCGGATTCTAACTATCAGGCATGTTGTATGTGTGTTTATGATTAAAAGATAGGGTTTTTATGATTCATGAAGGATGATTAACATGTTATTAAGGTAGTTACAGATTGATGATGATGGCATGATGATGAAATCTGAGTTATTGTTAATTAGGGTTACGGTTTTGCATGTTAATGTGGTGTTTCATGCTATGTGTATTGTTGTTGGGATACATGATTGCATTCAGGGCTGATAGATCGAGGTTAAACGAAGGATTTTGATGGAAATATGTTTGATATAGTTGTTTGGTTGATATTTGATGTTTACACACGTTCTAGGATTGATTTGGAGTGTTAAACGCGCGAAAAACCGGAACAGCAATGCTGTAGGCGATTAGCAACCCTAATCGCCTATGCTATAGGCGATTAGGAGGCTAATCGCCTGATATGACACCCTAATCGCCTATAGTATAGGCAATTGGGGGCTAATTGCCTTCGTTGCATGCAATTGTGATCCTAATTGCTAGTTAAGTCCTGAAATGCATGTCTTATGACCTAATCGCCTATAGACTCATGATTTGTATGTCTTATGACCCTAATTGCCTACAGTATAGGCAATTAGCATTCCTAAATGCCTGTTGACTTTCATAATCGCTAGTTGACTTTTCCTAATCGCCTGTACTGCTGTTGTAAGTATATTTTGACATATCGGGACCCGATTTGACACCTAAGAACATGCTAGGAACCCTGTAACATACCTAGTAACTTGGTAACATGTGTTCGGACTTATTTATGTGATACTTGAACTATGTGCTATAACTTGTTGGACTTTAACGTATGTTAAGTGTGATTGCATGATTGTATGTTTGTGAGTACAAGTATAACACGGGGAGTCTCGGGTCACCAATGGGATGTCGAGTCTTGTACTTTGGGTTAATTTAACAGTCACGGTGTTTTCAAACGAACTTGGTTATGGTCTGGACATCTAGGGACTAACTAACCTACGGGTTATTAGTCTAAGTACTTGTAACTGTCATATGTTAGGTCGCCGCTTTACGGGGCTAGCATAGCTTGTTGATATTATTCGTGTTTCGAAGTAACGCAACCTAAGGTGAGTTTACGGCCCCTCTTTTAACTAGTTTCACTTTTTAGGGGAGAAAACATGTGTTAAACTTATGTTTTGGTAACAACTGTCATACTATGGGTTTCTATGGTTTACTATACGATCTTTGGAAGTCCCGGGGGAAACCATGAATGTGCGGGTTAGCACAATGGGGAAATGTGAATAGATCTATTGGGAATGACCAACCCCGCTCGTCGGCTTGGAGGGCCGGGCGAGTGCATATTGTCTCAAACAGGAACAGGTTTACTATTCGGGCACAACATCTGGTTTGCGAGTTAGTAATGGTTTTCCAATCATAGATGTAATAAAACATACGCCTAGCTAGCGTACTTGGTTTACAAATTGTTATAGTATGGACAGGTTGAACTTGGTATTTTGATTACAAAACCTGTAAACTCACCAGCATTTTTGTGCTGACGTAAACTCTTACATGTTTTCTCATGTCGCTAAGGTAGCACTATGGAACTAGGGCGCACGCGTCTGCACGGCGTCTAGTTAGGATTGCATGGTTTTCAAACATTGAATAAATTGGTTTACTTTTGGATTATGTTTTGAGAATAAGCTTCCGCTGTATTTAGAGATTTTAAACTATGTTTTTGAAATTGCATGTGTTCATTTAGACTTGTTTATTGTGATCGTTGACTTGGATCCTGGTTTGTCATGCGCCTCGCGGTAAAACTCCACAAGTGGATTTTGAGGGTGTGACAGTTTCGATCGTTTTTTGCGAGATACTACGGACACTTAATTACTCCTCAACTACCCTTAAACATTGCCTAGTTTATGTGTTAATTGGTTGGTTAGGCTTTCGTTGGGTGATTTTATAAGTTGTACGCGTATCAGGTGTGATACGCGGACCTTATTCGTTACCGGGAGATTTAGGTTTTGTGTAACCATTTGATGTTTTGGTGTTTCAAAACACTTTATATTTTTTGATTATGCATTCATTTTATATCCTGGGCATGGGATTGTTTTCAGTTATTTAATTGTTACTGGGTAATCACCAATGTCACGAACAAGTTTATTCGTACGTGATTACACCTTGTATTTAATCAAACAAATGCAATCCTACGCATCCTATGGCGAATTTGCTATTCTCCAATGGCTACATTAATCCAATTAATTTAAATTTCACTTAATATTGTTAATTACATATACTATTTATGTACGGAAACACATGATTTTTGTCGGATGTCACATTCTCCCCCGTTTAAGGAATTTCGTCCGCAAAATTTTGCTTGAGTCCTCCCCACGAGAGTATTCTCAACAGGGTGGGATGTTACTTGTTCACTTAACCTCCTCTTTCTAACGTGAACTCAGGTTCACGCTCAGCATTTTAAAAACACAATATCCTGATCCAACTATGACTAAGCTCTCGGACTTCCTAATCTATCACATCTATCGATCTCTCGAAATAGTAGAGCTTAGAGTCAACTAGGGTTCTGTCAATTAAGGAATTGACATTACATTGACAACACTTCCTCAGACTTGACTTGCGGGATTCATCAAGAGTCCCATTAAGCTCTTGCGACAGTTCGAGCTTATACATCATGAGACCAATTCTGGCCGATATCTCCGAGCCACTGGAGAACCAGGATTTTGGTCTATTAAAATTTTCAGGGTTAACAACACCATTTCCAAGGTGTAAACTTTGGCAAAGGCCTATCACCTGGACTTCCTAAGGCCAACGCCTTGTACGTACAACTTCCTAATCTGTGTGTATGTATCATACAAAAGTGATCAATGTGAGTTCTAATCCTTACAAGTGGAAGATTAGGTGATATTTAAGTGTAAGAAAATATAGTTAAAAATTTATAGTTATTCACAAATTTTAAACCTATCATTATCTTCTTATTTTGAATATTCAAAGTTGCCGAAGATTGCAAGTTTATGGTAAGAAGATAAAAAATAAACCCTCATCATTGATGATTGACTGTTTGGTTGGAGTTGGTATTTGGCGGATCTAGGCCAAAATTTTAGGGGTAACGTTTAGTGGCATTTAGGGGTAGAGTAATACAAAAAATGTCAAAATTACGCAAATTTTCCACTACGGCGGAAAAATTGAGGGGTGGCGGGTGCTACCCCTCCTCCTATATAAGTCCACCACTAGTTGGTAAATTCGATCATATTCGGTCGATGACACCACCTTGAGTCACCATATTCAGCAATAATGATCATTTTTTCCTCTTAAACAGTAATCTCGCTAAAAACTTTTTGCTCCATAAGCATTATTTTTCATTAGATTTAATCGTGTCTTCATCAAATAAGGGTTCTGTATTCTCATACCGACCCATGACCAAATTCGTCTTCATAAATCGGTTCGTCTTCATGTTTGATATTAACACTAGGCTAAATTTTTGAATTTGATTAAAAAAAAGTAATAAAATAGTATTGCATTAAATGAGTGGAAGGGCAAAGTTCACCGGTCACCACATAAATCATCACATTTTTCATATTGACATATTATTTACACAAGCCACAATGCAAAGTAATTGTCAAGAATCATTCTCCTTGAGAAAGAACTAAAACCATGCACTAATATTTGAATTGATGATTACGTACGGAGTTACACAACAAAGGATCACTTCTGCGATCTTTATTAGAATCATTTGTATAAATGGTATACTTATTATTTTACAAATTATATTTAGGGGATATTGGGGAAAAAAACTAAAAATGGGGATGTATAGTTTTGGTTTAGCGGTATCAAAGAAGATCTCTGCACCAAAACAGTGATGCGGCCAACCCAATTCCATAATTCAATGATGCCGCCAATCCATAACATGTATTCACCTATTGATACCGCCAATCCATATCGTCTCTTTAATGATGCCGCTAACCAAGAATGTGTAGTCATTGATGCCGCCAAATGGGATTGGGTCTTCTCCATTCTTGCCGTCATGATACCGCCAATCCACATTGAGGCATTGATGCCGCCAACCCAAATAGAGTCTTCATGGTTCGAGACCTGCATTTTTTCAGGCTATAAACACATTCACAAAAGACTCTAGCATTGCATGCAATGGTCTTGTGTTTTGCAGGTGATTTGATAGGCAAATAGTGTCTTTGAGAGTGCAAGAGTGAACCTTTGGGGGTTATAAAATGGAGGGTGAGGTGAAGAAGGAGCACCACCCACATCCATTTCCACACCATCACAATTACAATCTCCATATGAAACCTTTGAAATTTATAAAAAATCATACCAAGCAAATTCCTACCACCATGAATCAAAACATAAACTTACACCCTGGTCCCTTAAGCAACGATGTGTTGTATCTGCGTGATCGACATCGTTCCTTTCACATTTTCGTAAACGATGAAAACTTCAATGAGCCCCTTATGGTAAAACTTAGCGATAGAAGCATATGGCGGGCACTTCGTGACAACCCTGTTGTAGGACGGGTTCGTAACCTTGTCGATGCCGCAGGGTTTGGTGGCCTTATAGATTGTGGTTATCGATACGTTGACCACTCCTTAATAACAGCTTTGGTGGAACGATGGAGGCCCGAAACTCACACGTTCCACCTACCATTTGGTGAAGCTACTGTCACCTTACAAGATGTTAACGTCTTGTGGGGGTTACCTATCGAGGGAGCTGTTGTGTCTGGGGCAGATGATGCAATGACAACTGCCGAGGCAATAGTGTTGTGCCGACGATGGTTAGGTGTTACGCCTGCAGAGAACAAAATGTCCGGCAAATCCGTTTTTGGTAGTGTTATTATTAATCAAATAACCGTGCTCGTTTAATCATTTTTTATTTGATCGGTTCCACTTTGTTCCCTGATAATAACAATAATAGACTAAATGTTTTTTATTTAAGATTTTTACGAGACCTAAGCCGAACAGGATCTTATAGTTGGGGGAGTGCGGTTCTCGGTTGTCTTTACAGGCGGCTTTGTGATGCCACCCAGCCGGATAGGAAAGCCGTGACCGGGCCCATAATGCTCCTTCAAATATGGGCATGAGAGAGGATTCGGTGTCTCGCACCACGACCACCCTCAAACCGGTTTGATTATACTTGTCCGCTAGCGGCTCGGTATATATCGCAAAGCCTAAACAAATATAATGTGTCTGCATGGCATCCCTTTGTATTTTTTTTTACTGAACACGTTTTTTAAAATGTTAATTTTGTAGGTGGCGAGACCGGCGGTTAAACTTCAAGGAGGTATCCACACACTGCCTCAGGGCATATCGTTCACAGCTACAATCGTTGAACGAGAACATGGTATGTTTATTAATCCCGTGTTAGTAATTATTTTTAGTTTTTTATATTAAGCATGCATTTATTGTGTTTTGTAACTGACTTAAGTGTTTTTTTTTTATGTTTTTAGTTCAACTGGACCCCTTACACCTCGGTTATGGATCGACTACCGGCCATATGTTCAAGTGGGATCGAAAGCTGGACGAGATGTTGTCCGCTTATATGCTTTGAGATCGTTGAGCATCATTACCCTCAACGGGTTATGAAGCAATTCAACATGCTCCAGTACATACCTCCCCAAATAAACCTAACCATACCCATGGCTGAGCTTGAAAGATTGCATGCTTTGGGGCGGCAAGGACACAACGGGGTGGACTGGATGCGTAGGCACGAAGCCTACATCAATGCATGGAATAACCGTCGTAACACGGTTTACAGGTCTGATCCCATAAGGACGACTTCCACAGAGCCCGGTTATATGCAATGGTATTTGGGGCGTACCGTTGCATTTATTGGCAATCCAAGTGTAGCACCGGTCCAAGTTGGCGGTTTCCAAGACGACGGTGCTAGAATCCAGTTGATGGTAAAGCATTTTTACGTATTTAATTCATACATTAATTATTTGAGTTTACGGTTTCTAACTAATAATTTTGTTTGCAGAGGGATGCCATGGGGGATATTTACCGGTCTTCTTAGCAGGCATTTAATGATCCTCAGTCCTTCGCCACGCAGCTTGAGCATATACAGAACACGGCGTTCCAAAGTATGATGATGTCACACGATGTCGGACACTTACAAAATCCGACGCATCTTACAACGGACGCCGTCGACTTGTCAGCAACGGCACGACCTCAAAGGGTACGCCGGCGACACCCTCCCCGTCAGGTGCTGACAAACGTGGCGGAAAATCAGCACCAAGCTGGAACTCCGTTTGACAATGATGCTGGGTTTGGAGCATCTGTTGCGGCTAGTAACAATCAGAACCAGGGTGGGGGATATGTCCCGCAATTTTTTGACGTTGGATTGGACCAAGTTGGAACTCCGTTTGGATTGGGTAGTTCCTTCGTACAGGGAACTGGTGATGTTGGTGGGTCCGGTGGCGGTCAACCGGCGGTGACAGGTCCGCTAGCTAACTTGATTGCAAGCGGAATTGGCATCGGAGATAGTTGGGCATTTCCGTCACAGGATTTTGTGACGCCGGTTGGACAGGGGTTGCCACGGGTTGATCTCGACGTCGTTAGTGATTTTCATTACCATCCCCCGCATAATTCGTGTGACGAAGGACCATCAAGCCGACTAGGACCATCGACGACACTGAATTTAAACCTCTTTCCCGATGATCAGTACGGGAATGAAGGACCACCACCCAATGATGAAACACAAACCCAACACCAACCACCAAGAAGGCAATCTGAACGTCTTATGAATCAGGCTCCCACGGACTTTACGAACTGGTTTAACTTGTAAACATGTCTTAATTACTGTTGTTGTAACATTTATTTTGGTGTATGTATATGAATATATGAATTGTTAAGCCACATGTGATTCAAACATTGATTGGAGAAACAACCACTAAAATTAAAATCCAAATACAAGCGTTAAACGCTAAAACAAGATTACATAATCATTTTTCAAAAAACTCGCTATGTTGAAAACGGCCCAGGCTGCCATTTTTGGGCCTCTGTACAGTCTGGCAGCCGGACTTTCGGACACGTTACCCTTGGCTAATACACGGGTGTCGCACGAAGTCCGGGCCATTTTCGGGTCTCCGGGGCCTGATCCCGGTGGCCCGAAAACGGCTAGGAGGTCATTTTTCAAAAAACTCACTATGTTGAAAACGGCTCAGGCTGCCATTTTTGGGCCTCTGTACAGTCTGGCAGGGCCTGCCAGTCAGGCAGCCGGACTTTCGAACGGGTTACCCTTGGCTAATACACGGGTGTCGCACGAAGTCCGGGCCGTTTTCGGGTCTCCGGGGCCTGATCCCGGTGGCCCGAAAACGGTTGGGAGGTCATTTTTCAAAAAACTCACTATGTTGAAAACGGCCCAGGCTGCCATTTTTGGGCCTCTGTACAGTCTGGCAGGGCCTGCCAGTCAGGCAGCCGGACTTTCAGACGCGTTGCCCTTGGCTAATACACGGGTGTCGCACGAAGTCCGGTCCGTTTTCGGGTCTCTGGGGCCTGATCCCGGTGGCCCGAAAACGGCCCAGGCTGCCATTTTTTGGCCTCTATACAGTCTGGCCTGGCAGCCTTATTATGTTACTGTTAATTTTAATACTAGTAGTATTATTACTAGACGTTTTCTAAAATAAAAGTAAATACATGTAATAATGATAGATTTATTTAAAACAAATAATACAAATTTATTTAACTATTTTTCCAAACTAGTCATTCAAACTATACAATCTACCGAGTTACAAGACAATCTATTTCCGAGATCACCAATTCCAATATTCTACCACCGTTTCTTGTTGCAGAGTTCATTAAGTTTCTGTTTCGCACCTTCCATCACAATTGCTTTATTGAAGTTAACAATTGCTTTATTGAAGTCAACAACAACTTGTGGACCCAGAAACTCGTTCTTCCAGTCAGCGGGAACTCAGGACCGCATTCAGATTCAAACCCATCTGAATCATACAGGGGAACATCAATCAACCTGTTGAACATGTGTACCAAATCTAAAGGTACCCAATTATCAACCCAGGCTGCCCTGCCAAAGTAGCACGGTGAAGAATCGCATCAACCGATGTCGCCGACGTCGCTAACCACATGATGCGATTCGTCAACACCGGATGGCCTTGCGCTACAGGCTTTGCCTGGAAAGTCGACCCCTCTAAAGAGTCCGTTGGAATGTCTGGGTTTGGTAGACTAGAGATTGAGACTACCAATGACAACCAACTCTCTAATATTATAAACTACAGTGACAATGTTGCATTCTACACGTGTTATACCACGTGTGGATGTAACATCGATCCAAGTAGTTTCATGTGGATGTAACACCAATCCAAAGACACCGCTTTTTTGGACCCAGAAAAGCGATGTCAAGCAGGGGATGAGACAAGAGAGGATGCTTTTAAGCACGTCTCATCCCCGCCCAAAACTGTTAAAACTCCATGTGGATGTAACATCGACCCAATATCAATAAAAAACCGTACCCTCCAGAACAATTGCGGGAAAAGTATTATATCTCATATTGGTATTTTGTTTAGTTTTCTACAATTGTGTTGTAAATGGGATTGAGATATGTGGTGTTGTAAATGGGATTGAGATATGTGAGAATGATGTATTTGTGTTGTAAATGGGATGGAGAGAATGGGAAGATGGCCGTTGCCTTATATAACAAATGGTGACACTATCTCGTTTGGCGGCATCAACAAAGGGAGTTGGATTGGCGGCATCAAAGGCTTGATGCCTCAATCTAGATTGGCGGCATCATTGATTCAAACATATGGTTCGGCGGCATCACTATTGGGTCTCTTTGATACCGCCAAACCAAAACTATACATCCCCATTTTTAGTTTTTTTCCCCAATACCCCCAAATGTAATTTGTAAAATAATAAAACCACTAATTATGCAAATGATTCTCTTTATTAACACAAAACCAAACGCGTACGGCAAACCTAATTAAACATATATAGTGATCTTTATTAACACAAAACCAAACATGTACGGCAAACATAATTAAACATATATAGTGACAATACATGATATTTATGTAACTGCATGGCTGCATATATCTAGTCACCAAGATTTATTTTAAACGGAAACAGGTAGATCAACAGCATGTGAAGGAAATCCATGTGAATTTGGTGACTTGGAATCACACTCCTAGCCACTTCATGTGACCACATAATTTTTGCCCATTTTGTGAGTCCAGGGTTTCTGGCTTCTTCGATCACATTGAAGTTGAAAACTATTCCAAATAACTTGAACCACCCGAGAAAACTTCCTACAACGATATCAAGATAACCGATATCATCTCCACCGAAAAAAGCCTTCCCTTTGCTCAACTTCACGAATACTTCTTCCATGATCAGAAATCCTTTGGTGATCAGAGTTTTCAATTCTTCTCTTCTCTGCTTCTCTCGTGTTAGCATAAACTCTTTCATCCATGGGTAATACTGTCGTGTAAGAACCATTAGGTAATGCTTCATCTATATATAGTTGCTCAAACAATAGTGTTTCAGCCTTTAAAACTTGTAGAGAAAATATATAAAAGCTCAAAACTCACAAGTGTATAGAAATAATAATAGATATACAATCACGCACTAAGGTTTGTGGCCTAGTGACAGAGGGAAAACCGGCCTCTTGAAACACAGGTTTGGAGGTTTTGGGTTCAAGTGGAAATATATGTTTTAAACTAGAATTTAGTCATAATTAATGTAAGTTTGGAAAAAGAGACCCATCCTTAAAAAGGTATAGAACCAAAAAAGGAAAAAAAGTACACTTCCTAATTGTATGTTATTTTTATTTGCAATAACCAAATTTAGAAAGAAAAAAAGAATAGAGACACACTTTAATATATGGTATCGAAAATTAAATGATTAGAATCACAAAATACCAGGTTGTCAAAGTTGTAAGCAAAGATCCTGCATTGAGCCCGGTCCAAAGGGTTGGAAGGGAGGAGAGGGTGGACATTGGGTTGGATCTCATCAAGGTACTCCATTATGGCAAGCGACTCGGTCAGGGGGTGTCCATCATTTGGAGGAAAGAGGACAGGGACTCGCTTAAAAATGGGACTTGATTTAAGTAGGAGCTCACTTTTGTTACAAAGATCTTCCTCAATGTACTCATACTCAATAGACTTGAGTTTGAGGACGAACTTGACCCGGGTCACAAATGCACTTCCAGCATGCCCAAGAAGCTTCATTCCACTTTTTTGTGTCATTGTAATTTGAATGATGTGTTGACTGATGCATTCTTGGAGGAAGATAGCAAGAGTATTTATAGAGATCAAAACTTACCAAATGACAATCTTCACCCGCAGAAAGGCACATCTTAATTATTACTAGTGGGGTGCCCACGCGTTGCGGCGGGAGTACAACATTACTAAAAACGAAGCAACAAGAAAAATAAACATGTGATGATAAATGCAAACAAGGGTAGAGCACGTGTCATATTGTCTTGTTGACTCTTACATGAGACAAAGAAGGACATCCTAAACTCATCATGAAGGCTTGGCACGATGACCAAGCTTCGATACGCGTGTAAGTTTTGATTAACATATAGTAGTGTAAGGTTGGAAAAAAAGAAGTTTTGTTTTTAAATTTTGTGGGTAACATTCCTAAATATTTTATAATATACTATAGATATAGATAAAAGCATTTTAGGAATTCTCTCATGTTAACAAAACATAAATATAGTTTATTCATTGTTTTACTCTTACGTGGTAAGCTTCCCTCATTCTATGCCATGTTTATTTCTCATTTTATTATAATAAGTCAAATGGCATCCACGGTTTAAATAATTAAAAATATATGACGTTGATTAATCGGTCCATATGCAAGTTGTTCACAATATATGACATGTAATGAATGAGTGCTTTTTTCAACCAGCAACACAGTTGTATATACCACTATATAATCGTAAGATGTTATATATTGTATTCAAATCATATGTATATTTTGTGGTTTTTAATTGCAAAAACTTTTTTTTATGACAACCCTTAAAAGTTTTCTATACATTAACCCATGAGTAAAGCCATAATATGATCATGTTTCTTATGCATGTAAAACCCAAAAATACAAAACCATCTCACTCTACTTTATCTATCAATTTTTGTACCTTACCTATCAATTTTATGAGCGACTACGATAGTTCCATGCATCAATATATTATTCAATTTCTTTTCTACGAACTTCCTAAATATAAAAATACAACTCTAGATATTAACTGTATAAAAGATTATAAAAACAACAAAGTATGGATTGGTTGTGGGCGTAAATACATAATGCTTGCAAGAATATTGTTTTAATGGTGAACAAAAGGTTACCTTAAGATCAGTACCATATATCTCACAAAATTTTGAACGACCAAATACAACATAACGGTTATCCGCAATATTCTCGTAAACAAAATCCCTTATGAATCTGCAGAAACAAAAGAAAACGGTTCATTAGTTGTTTTCATGGTAGAATGAAGCCATAAGATATCAATAAGAATAAGGCCTTAAAAAGTACAAATTGAAAAAAAAACCGGTGACAATGCCTACTAACAAACCAAAGATTGTAAAGAGAATAAGAAATGAGAGAGTTGCTTCATTGAGATGCATATAATACCAACACAATGGCTACTATTAATAAGGCTCTAATAAAAGGTATAGACATAAATGAGATAAAGGAGTTAGGAACATGGATTGTCACTAATAATTTATAAAGGAGTTAGAATCATGAATAGTCACTAATAACTTTATTATTTCATAATCAACTTAATTGTTAATGTAAAAAAGACAACTTCACCCCTTTACTACCTTCATTAAGTTATTGTACCATATGCATTATATGTTGTAATTACTTAAATTTGGTTGGAATCCTTCCCTCATACTTTATAATATAGTATAGATATAGATTATTCAAATTAAACGAGGCCAGAATTAAGAAGGTTCTACATCCCTGGTCCGTGTCACCATCCCAACCGTTCATACACAATGGAATAGCCAATGTGGGGCTAGCCCACTTGGTAGAGACATATGTCTCCAAGGTTCAATCATTAGCAAGGATGTTGTAACTTAGAATTATTGGTGTAATATATAGGAGATGTAACGACTGCCATTCAAAAAAAAATACACAATGGAATATCGTAAGCACTGTATATTTCTAATATATGCTTATGTGGCTGATGAGTGACCACATTATCTTCTCACTCTCGACCCTACTTAATTAATTTGATGTACATGTCGTAGGCATGGTATATTTCTATTATATGCTTCGGGTGGCTGGCGAGTGACCACGTTATCTTCTGACTCTCGACCCTACTTAATTTGATGTAGATGTCTCTCCTAGGGTGGGCAGGGAACTACCCTATTAATTCTGTATATCACACCCAATCACTTTTTCGTCATCTCAATTTATCATATTTTATTACATCCATCATTAAACACATAGGCGGTGTATCACACCATCACTAAATCATTTCCAACAATCACAATATTACACCTCATCCTAAAAAAAACACCCACACTTCACACATTTTCTCACGGTCGTGATGGACATAACATCCGTGATAGTTTTTGTCCATCACGGCCATGTATCACGAATTGCCTTGTCCACCCTTATGGTGAACATCAAGTGCAATGTATCTCAATTGTTAACGTTTCAAGGGTTTTTTTTTATGTATACTAATTTAGTTTCACCATTACCATAGATAGTTATTGGGTTTGTAATTTTGAGGTGAAAGGTATTACAATGAAACTCTAATTAAACAAGGCTTTTAATTCAAACAAGTATCTTTAAATGCATCTAAATATGCCTACAACGAATCTCAGCTGATAGACTGATAGTGAAGTCTTTCAATATATAGACCTGCATTTCTTCTTATTGCAAAATGAATATTATTATTGTATAACATATATCACATGGATATCCATCTCTTAGTTCTTGGACCCTTGATGCCCCTCTGGCTGCTGTGTTTCCTGCTTTGTTTGAGCTGGAAAAGTATAAACTCGCTGCAGTTTCAGATCGGGTCCTGCAGGGAGGCGGTGGATGGGTTTGGGACTGGAAACGCGACTGGTTATTGGATGCTGAAATATCGGAGCTGCTGCAGTTTAGTGTATCAGTAGCTGTTCCTTTCTTATCCGGTGCGAGAGATTCCTGGATTTGGTTATCGGACAAAGGCAATTGTTTTTCGGTTGGTGATTTGAAGCAGCGTCTTTCTGCAACCAGGTGGGTACAGCCAGATTTTGTGGTAAAAAGGAACTCTTGGGTACCTAGGAAAGCGGAAATATTAGCGTGGCGGGCTGAACTGGACAGGTTACTAACTAGGACGGCACTTTTGAGGCGAAATGTTAATGTGGCTTCGGATGTGTGCCCATTCTGTGGAGAGTGTGCAGAAACTGTGGAGCATGTCTTTGTCGCTTGCGGCTTTGCACAAACGCTCTGGCAGCTGGTGGCTCATTGGTGTAATATGGGGTCGTTTTTCGCATTCCGTTTCAGAGATTTGTTGGATCTTCATCGCTTTGTGGGTGTTTCGTTCAAGAGGAAGAAGGCCGTTTATGCAGTTTGTCTAATCACGATCTAGTGCATATGGAAATTTAGGAACGAAGCGGTTTTTAATCAGGTTCAAGTTTCTATTCAAAGGGCGATTTCAGAAATTTAGGCCTTAAGTCTGTTTTGGGTTAAGGCTAGGGCGAAACAGTCGAGTCTGGATTGAAATATATGGCGTTCGTTCAATGTACTTGTATAGAATAGGTTGGTGATGTACGTTTGTTTGGCTTTTGTATTGGTGATGTATGGTGTATTGCTAGTATCCCGCTAGTGTGGTGGAATATAATTTTGTTGATGGTTAAAAAAAAAGTTCTTGGTATACTGCCCCATTATTACAAAGAAACCAAACACGTGTATATAAGACTCATTAAACTACAGGGTAGTTGGGTTTTGGGTTTCTAGTCTTATCTGTTTCTTATAGTGCTAAACCCAAATATACCTCGTTTAAAAAACGAATTGACCAATATATGACCCATTTAATTAAGGGTAAACCCGAACACTATACATGACATAATAGATTGATCACTCGTTAACCCTTTTAAAGTTATATTTAGTCGGTGGTTGAGATTAATTATATAACAAGTGTTGATATTTAAACTTTGCTGCTTAGATTTTCAATTTTTATCATGCTCGCGTCTAGCAACTTTTCAAGAACACATTGTACGCTTCTCGTGTCACCTGTTCTCGTATATCATCAATATTGCCGGCCTTGCCCCTAATGGGTTGCCAATCATTCAAGAATTCACGGATTTTTTTTGTTTCCAGTTAAGAGTTCCCAAGAGGTTGCCCATCCTAGTACCATACTCACATGATCACGCTTAATTGTGTAGTTTTCAAATGCTCCACAACCAATGCGTCAAAAAACGTGTTGGTGAACCAAAAGCCTCTCCTGACCACATCCAATTTGGATTCACCTAGGGTCTTATTATGGCTCGTGTTAATCTTTTCCAGGATTGTTACAATGATGGAACGAAACCCTCCTTACAAGCAGGTGAGAACCTTCTTTACCAAGATGTGTTTTGTCAAGGTGAACAATTCGTCGGGCCAAAACAAAAGCGTGGGTTCCTGGATGAGGAACTCATCGGGGGCAACATGGACAATATTCTAACACGAGTTACTTGGCATGTTACCAAAAGGTATCAAGGAAAGAAGTAGGGCTGGTGTGCTAGCGAGGACGCTGGGCTCCTCAGGGTGTGGAATTATAAGTCCATGCACAACGGTTGAGAAGAAAACAATACCTTTATTATAAGGGGCGAAAGCCTCCTCTACAAATAGGCATTTTGCATGGGTGAGCAACTCATCGAGTGAAAACAACCCTATCATTTGAGTTGGAGTCATTTGGTAGTTTAAATCGTTATTAAGTCATAAGATATAACAACTTGTATTTTCAAATAAACATTAAGGGTTTTTGGATTTTAACAATCTCAATTTTTATCTAGTGGTCGAGATTAATTCCAACTAATGAAATGTTTAAAGTCACTCCTAACTTTAAATGCATTTTCTCTAAAGATTCCAAACTAATTGAATGTAAACTGGCTAGATTTTTGATGACGTGGCATGCCCGGCTATCAAAAATAAAATTTTGCCACATTAGCATGCCACGCAGGCCCAGTCTCTTGGGACCCGGAAATTTTTAAAATTGATAGATATATGTAATACATATAACTATGGTAAGGAGTTGGTTAAAAAGTCCATTTTCCTAAGAAGTGTAAGAAATCTATTTAGATATGGTGCTTTAAAATTTAGGAGAAATGTTTTATATTCTTTTGGTATCGTGTTATATAGAAAAACAATAAAAGTAATAATTTAAAACACAATCAAATGTATTATATTAATTAAATCTAAAACACCATGCGTGTGACATTTGTCACCTTCACTTTTATCAATTGTACAACACTAGTATCTCATGTATCAATGTGTTTTCAATCCAAGCCTTTGCATCTTGACACTTTTATGCAATAAAAGAAAATTATGTAATTTTAATTTTTCAATCATCGTATTCTTAAGTTCCTATCTATTTATTTAATTGTTTAATCTAAAATGTATCAACACTTATTCAATATTTACCTTCCAATTATTCAATAAAACTTCATTTTATTTCTCTCATATTATTATCATACAAATAATTAGGGGGGACGGGGCGCCACCAGAATTGGGCACGGGTACACCATTACCAGCACGGTAATATCGCCACCACATGTGCTGGTAGGGTTCTCGTGAACCGTTTTCTGGTTCTTGTTACCGTGCTGGTACAAAGAAACAGTCCTTTTCTTAACCAATGATAATATGCCACGTTTTCTTTCACCTTTGACCGTGATTTTTTGACCGTGTTTTATTTTACCCCTATACAAATCATACATTCACATAAAATACTTGCCACGGTTAACTTTCATTAAAAATTTAAACACCATTACACAATAAACATTAAACAACCGTAAACATTAATTATTAAATAAATCTCGCAACATTCGCCATGACGCAAAATGGGTGAAGTTAGTCATTTGTGCACGGTAGTAGTTGCCGCGAGTGAGTTGGATTGCAATGTCTTCTTGAACATTAGGGTGCATCTCCATCATGGCTTCATAGAGGACGTTCCAATGGAGACACCTGAACCAGAGAAGAATCCACCTACGAACGAGCGAATCCTTGGAACGGTCATTTGTGCCGGTTAAATTATTGAATATCCCCGACACCCGGTGCCAAAACGAAATTGGGGTATCGACTTCATGAACCCATGTGTTTCTCACTATCATGTATGCCCTCGTTAACGCGATATCCTCATTTGCATTCCACGAGACCATTTTTACGAAACGATTAAAGTATAACCGGTTTATTGTGTGATTTTTTGTATTGAAGTTTAAGGTGTTTTTATAGACCAAACCGTAACGGTACAGATTCCAAATGGTTGCAACGGTTTAAATGTAACGGTAACAAAATTAATTACCGTCTGCCTATACAATGGTTAATTTTCTCAAATATAAATGAAATATAATGAAATAATCAGTGGAGTGCTGCCTACAAAAAAGTATTTCAGTGGAGTAAATCAGTGAAATGATGTGGTAGTGTAACTGGTTAAAATCAATGAAAGAAAATATTTTTCTAGGAGTGCCCCTTATACCCTTACAAATTTTCATTTCAACATTATTTAAAAAGTCACATTTTTATAAATAAGATTTTTAATTATAAAAAAATATGTAACTAAAATTTGTATTTATTTTTTAGAATTAATGGAAAATTTCATATTTTATAAAGATAATTTATAAAGCCTTTTCTTTTAAAACAAATAACCAAATCCATTACCGAACCATAAACCCAAACCCATTATCATATTAACCCACCAGATCTCCCAAGGCCCAATCCCCACCTAAATATCCAGCCCAAGAACCTTTGAACCTTTCCCTTTGACCTGCCTCTAACCAAGAAGGGTCAAAGTCTCCCTTTTCTTTCCTTTAGCGACCCATCAACGCAAACCCTTCAATTAAACGCATTTTGCAGCTGTTCTTTCCAGTTAAAACACACCATGATGGGCGAAAATCATTCTCCTATCAAACCCCTCTGTCAATTTCGTGATATACTCCATAAATCATGGCCAATTAAAGAGATTTTTTTTTCGTTTTCAAACTTTATTACACCTATTTCTCAAATCGTTACTTATACTCGTTTATTCTACAATTAAACTCACCCACACACCCTATAGGGGCCAAAAATAAGAACCCCTAACTCATTTTTCACTTTAAAACTATAAACAATCGGATTTAAGGCTCTTTTTGTTTGGCTTCTTCTCGTGTTTGGTTCATCACCTTCGGTCAAGGTATTTTTCAATTCCTTTTGTATATTATTCCATTTGTGTCTTTAGAACAATATCCCTCTATTTGTTTTATAAATTATAGTCATTAAGGGTTCCAATTGAAAAGCTAGGGTTTAGGATGTTTTGAAATATTTGGGAATTTCGATTTAAAAGTTTTAGAACTTTAAAAAATCCATAACTCATTTGTTACTGATCTAAAAATTATGAAACTTTGTAGACATGTTCATATTACTGATTTGAAGTTTTAGAAATATTTTCATGATTTTTAGAGACTATTTAATATTTTCTTATTATTTTAAGTTGTTTTAATCATGTTTAATTCATATAAAATTGTAATTAACTTATTTTAATATGAAAATTTGTGGAAATATATGTAAATATGTTAGAATAATTTTCATGTCATTTTCCCTCTGTTTTAAAACTATTTTATATATTATCTCATTTTTAATTGTTGATATAGTTTTAAATAATAAAAATTCATATTAAATCAATTGTAATTACAAAAATTTCATAAAACTTATTTAGTGACTTTTTAGGTCAGTAGATTAAGGTTTCACAAAAATATTAAATTTTTAAAATTGTTTTACATTTTATTATGAATTTATGTTATTTTTATCAATATAAATTCAATAAAAACTTTTAATCAATTACAAAATATATTTTGAATAAATTTTATTATTTTATCTTCATAAAGTATATTTTTTAAAGAAAAAGTTCTTATTATTTTTCACATAATATTAATAACCTATTTATAGTTAAATATACAATAAGTATAAATTGTTATTAGTATCTTTATTAATTAATGTCATTGTCATATTTTTTGCCATATAAACTTAGTATATATTTTATATTATGAACTTAGGTGTCATATATTATTTATTATGCTATATCCTTTTAGATCAACTATTCCATATTTTATAAACACTTAAAATTCCAAATATAGACTGGGCATCCTAGGTACTTTAGATTAGGAACCCTAGACTCTTTTAAGTTTAGAAACTCATTTTGGATACTTGAAATTTTAGGTTGAGTCTTCGAGATTCGTCTCACATACATTCACGACGCTTAGAGGTTTATACAACTTATCGAAGGTGAGTTTACATAGCCCATTTTTACTGTTTTACATTTTTGAGGTGAAACATGTTAAACACTTATACTCAACATATACAATTCTATTACGTGTCTTGTGTGATTTCTATGTTGCATTATGTCTTAAACAATACTTTGGTAAACACAATTAGACTCGTGTAATCATTAACTCCGTACAAGCCGATGATACACAATGATAGATCTATTGGATTGACAACCCCACCTGGATACGTGTACCCCCGGATATGGGTAACGTGGGTGATTGTTATTGAACACATAAACACAAACGAGTGAACCATATGCATATGGGATGGACCATAATAAACATGTCACAATGGTTGATTATGCAAACGCTTTACCTAGTGGTTTGTTTTCACATATGGACTAGATTTGCCATGACACTAGAATTGCACAAGTTTTTATACTCATGATACAATATTCAAACCTGTGTAATTCTCACGAACTTTTGTTGACCCAAAATATTTTCTAATTTAACATGTTTCAGGTTATAGTGTTGTTTGAAGATTAGAGTTCATGCTTGAAGATTTATATTTAGTGTTTTTCATTTGATGTACAAATTCCTTTTAGAACAATTGTATGTAATTCATTTAATTGATTATTGAAAGTTATTATTTATCATGAGCTGCTGAACAATCGTCAATACGTGACACATCGATGTTTCCGTCATCGGTTGAGGTGTTACAATGCGAAGAAATATAATCAGTGTGTTCTAAAGATAATCATTGTGTTTTACAATTTAATGCTTAGAATTCATTTGATTGTGTTTTAAATTACTAATTTTATTGTTTTTCTATATAAGACAATACCAAAAGAATATAAAACATTTCTTCAAAAATTTAAGACACAATGCTTATATAGACTTCTTAGGAAAAATGGACTTTTTACATGAACCCTACCCATATAACTATATATGTTTATATATATATATACATATATATATATATAACTATTTTATTAGTGGAGTTGAAAAAACCATCTTAATATAATGTAGAGTTCTCAAGTTCAAGGTTGGCTCCAACACCAAGTTCTTATTTTTTTTTAATTAAGTCCGCTTATACAAAAATTTTTGGCCCATCAATGTTGCGTGGGGCCCAAAATTTTTTGAGGCTTCTTAGGGATGGCCCTGATGCAAAATTAAAGTGTGTGTCATAAAAGCATACCATGTCATAAAAAAATAAAGTTCTTTCACATAAGTGTGTCACGTCATCAACTAACTAGTTAACATTTAGCTAGTTTGGGATCATTAGTGTAAAATATTTTCAAAGTTAGGATTTTCTTTAATCATGTCCTTAGTTGGGATTTATCCCAACCAATACATGAAGTTAAGAGTATTAGTATTCGAACAACCCAAATACCCAACTATTAAAACAAGTATTGAGCCCTCGCGTTGCTGAGGCGGTCGTTAAACCATGCCTAGTTGAACCGGTGCCACACCATGGCCAATGATCACTAACATCGGAAAAACACGAATAATAAAGGAAAAAAAATAAAAACTAATCGAAAAGAAAAGCACAAGTAAAAACGTTGAACCAAACATGTTAAACGAAAAACATAGAAAACAATAATTAAGTTGATGTAGGACCCATGCGTTGCGACAGATTTTTGAACAATGGTTGAGCTGGATGAGGCAGTGGTTTGAGGGTAAGACTGGTCAACAGTGGTTGACACAGCTGTAGCAGAGTTTTGACAGATATTTTGAACATCTACTTGCCTTGATGCAGAAGAGACTTTGTAGTGAGATGGAATCACAATGTCAAATCTGTAGTCCTGTTGTGGAGACTGTGGTGTACCTGCACTGTTAGTTTCAGCAATGATATCTTCAAATTTGAATTTATCTAAATCAAACAGTTTAGCAGGATTTACTGGGATTTTTAAGGATGAAAGTTCATTGAACTTTACATTCAGAGTTTCTTCTATTGTCCTAGTCCTTGTATTAAACACTTTGTAGGCCTTGGCAGTAGAAGAATATCCCAGAAAATACCCACAATCTACTTTGGCTGCAAATTTTGAAATGGAATCTTTAAGATCTAAAATGAAACATGGGCAGCTAAAGATTTGAAAAATGATATCAGTGGTTTGATTTTGAACAAGATTTCATAGGCAGTCTTTTGATGTCTAGGGTTAATTAAAACTCTGTTTTGAACATAGCAAGCAGTGTTTACAACTTCTGCCCAAAAGGACAGTGGTAAACCAGAATCTGCTAGCATAGTCCTGCAGCCTCAATAAGAGTTATGTTTTTCCTTTCAACCACCCTATTTTGTTTTGGTGTTCTTGGAATGCTGAACTGCCTCACAATTCCTTTTGACACACATAACTCATCCAACTCCTTATTTTTGAACTCTGTTCCATTGTCACTTCTAAAGACTTTTACTGGCAAGTCATATTGTTTTTCAACATTGGTGACAAAGTCCTTCAAAATACCTGCAGTCTCATCCTTCGAGTGGTAAAAAGTAAGTCCATGTAAACCTAGAAAATTCATCAACTATGACAAGACAAAATCTCCTTTTCCTTAGACTCATGATTTTAACTGGGCCAAACAAGTCCATTTGCAACAATTGAAGACATTGACTTGGTTTGGACTCATCATTGGATTTGTAAGAGCTTTTATAATGTTTTCCTTTTAAGCAGGAAACACAATGCTCATCACATGTAAAATCTTTTGATTTAAGACCTCTCATAAGGCTTTGTTTTTAGAGCAAGTTGATAGTTTGAAGGTTGGTGTGACCTAATCTCCTATGCCACAATTCTGTCTCTTTAGTTGAGGCAGTAGAAAATAGACAGACATTTGCCACAGGGTTATCCTTCAACATATCAACCACATACTCATTGCCACTCCTATGAGCAACAAGTTGTGCTTTGCTCTCAGCTATGATTGTGTCAATCTTTTTAACCACTTCTGGCTCACTAATCTTACACGTTTTCTTAGTGAAGAATGACCCATAGCCTTTGTCACTCATTTGTGAAACATTAAGAAGATTAAATTTAATATTATCAATAAGATTGACATTTTCAAACTTGAGTCTCCTAGCCTGAACAGTCCCTGAACCCAACACCTTACCTTTAGAATCATTACCAAAGGATATATCACCCCTTCCATGAGCTAAGAAGTCCAGAAGTAGGGCTCTACATCCTGTCATGTGTTTGGAGCCTCCACTATCTACATACCATAGACTATCTAAGCAAGCAGAAGCTCCCCACACATCAGTAATGAATTAGTTTTGGTGAGTGACCAAAGCCAAGTTGGCTTTGGATGGATTTCCAGAATTTACAAGCTAAAGTTTAGGTGAATGATAAGTGGTTTGAACAAGTTTTTGAACCAAGTTCAACAACTGTTGTTGACCATTTGCTGTCAGATGATAGTAACCATAAGGATGCCTGTTCACTTTTAGTTTTGAAGGAGTTTTTGGCTCTTCATAAACATGTGACAGACTATGACAAGGTGGTTGTCCATGTCCTCTTGGAAACTTGTTTGAGGGTGGAGCATCTGTTACTTGGACATCTCTGGGAGCAGAGGTTTCAAGATTTTTGGTAACAAATGTTTGGACTGGTGTAAAAGTCTGTTTGGGCCTTCCTTTTGAAGTACTTACCACTTGACTCATTTGAGTTTTAACTTTATACTCTAGTATTTTGACATCAAAATTTTTGAGATACAGACACTCTTTGGTTTTATGATTCTTTTTACCACAAATTGAACAGTTTGGTTTAGAATCACACACACTTGTTCCTTTGTTGATATCATATGCTTTTAGAAGAAAACAGTTTTTGGTAACATGGTTCTTCTTTTCACAAAAATCACAAAACAAGTGTACACCCTTTTCTTTCTTCTTCCTTTTTTCCATCTTCTTTTCAACAAATGTTTGAACATCTGCTGGAAGATCTTTTAAGGGAATGATTTTTTCCTGTGGTGCCTTTATACCAGCAGGGGTTTCAAAATTGACTAGTTTAAAGTTATTAAGAACATCACACTCATCCGGCCAAGTTGGTTTAAACTGATATTTTTCAATTTCAGTAAATGATGAGGAACCCTCAAGTTTTTCAAGAACAATTTTCTTGCCATTAGGTTTAGTGATTTTAATTTCTTGACCTTCCAGATTTGTTGGAATGACCTCAACAAACTTTGATTCCCTTTTGTCAGTGTTTTGACAAATTTGAGCAGTGGTTTCATTACAACCAATGCCAAATTTCACATGACTTTTGGTTTGTTTGTTGAGGAGCATCTCAAAACCTTTGGATGATTCCACCCATTTTTCACACTGAACTTGGGTGGATTCAAGCTCCTGTTTATAACTCTGATATTTTGTTATCATAGTTTGGAGCTGGTCCTTCGTTATACGTGCTTCATGTTTTAAACTGTTGATTTCAGATTCTTTTTCAGTTAATTTTGATTTTAACTCTTTTGAGAGTTTTTCAAACTGAATTTCATCCTCTAAAATTTTATTTCTAAGGTTTTCATTCACCTCTTTAATGTTTGCAAAAGCTATTACACAGACCTAAGACAGTGACATCTAACAGATATAACAACATAAAACATCTGCCCTATACAAACATTGTTACATTGGAAAACTCTGATGACTAAGCAGCTGATGGATAAATCTGATAGCTTGAATCATCTGTTGGAGCCTAAGTGCTGTTGGCTCCAACAGACCTTATGTCTTCAGTCTTTTGGCTCAGCAGTTGTTTCTTCAACAGTCCTTTGTAATCAGCAGTTTGTACAGCAGATGTTATGGGACAATAGTTGTTAGAGTCAACAGTCTTTTGGGAGGATCTTTCATGTAAACTACTGTTTTATTAAGGATAATATGTTAGTATGTTTTGGCTTTTCAAATAATCTGTTCTTCTTTGGTTCAACAGACCCAACAGATTATGGTGGAGTTCCATGAGACAGGTATTATTAACAAAGGTTGTGGTTCATCCTTTATCACTTTGACCCAGAAGGTTAAAACGCCTTTGGGTCTCAAAGATTAATTACTCTTATTGGGATGATTAGTAATGTTATATCTAAAATCCTTGCTAATCGTCTTAAGAAGGTGTTAAGGAATGTGATATCTAAGCCTCAATCGACTTTCTTGTCAGATCGGTTTATTCTTGATTGCCCTCTCGTGGTTAGTGAATTAATGGAGTGGTTGAAGAAATGGAATAGAAAGGCCTTCCTTTTAAAAATAGATTTCGAGAAAGCATATGACAATGTCAATTGGAATTTCTTAATATCTATTATGGAGCATATGGGGCTTTCCGTTGAGTTGGTGCAATTGGATTAAAGGTATTCTTATATCCTCGAGGGTCGCGGTTTTAGTTAATGGCTCTCTGACGTTTGAATTTAAAGTTGAAAAGGGTCTCCGTCATGGAGATCCACTTTCACCTTTTTTATTCTTGATTTTCATGGAACCTTTATCTTGGATGTTGAAAAAACAAAGGCAATTGACGAATTGAAAGGCATAAATTTTATGGATGATGAAGCCGATATTACCCATCTTTTCTACGCGGACGACACTCTTATTTTAGGAGAGTGGTCTCGCGAGAATCTTCAGAGCACCGCCCAGATTCTTCGTGTTTTTTACTTATGCTCGGGTCTTAGGATTAACTCTCACAAGTCTAACCTGTATGGGGTTGGTACCAAAGACAATGAAGACGGTAATATGATGGAGGTGTTGGGGTGTAGACGAGCTACCTTTCCGTTTGTTTATCTAGGGATTAAAGTGGGAGCTAAAATGTCTCTAATAAATAATTGGAACACAGTAATTGATGTTGTAAATGCTCGGCTTGTGTCTTGGAAGGCGTAAACTTTATCTATAGGGGGAAATTGATTCTTATAAAATCGATTCTTGAAAACTTATCGATTTATTATCTTTCTCTCTATAAAGCCCCGGTTACGGTTATTGATAGTATTGAAGCTATTATGAGACGCTTTCTATGGGCGGGTTCTAATGAAGAAAAAAATATATCTTGGGTAGCTTGGGATGTTATAACAAGACCAAAGGATGAGGGTGGATCAAGTGTGAATAAACTACAAGATATTAACGACGTTCTTCTTCTTCTTAAATGGGCGTGTCGTTTCAAAAAAAAAAAAAGAGTAATTGTTTGTGGAAAAGGGTAGTGATGGGGTGTCATGGTTCAAGCCGGTCGTGGTCCATGCTTCCATATACTTTTTCGGCTAGTAGATGTTGGAAACAAATCGTCAAAATATGGGAAAGAAAGTTGTGCAATGGTAAAACTCTTAATAGTTTTTTTTTTGTAGGTATCGTTGGGGAAAGGTCTTCGATTCATTTCTAGGTAGATACTTGGCTTCGAAACGCACCTTTGCACTTAACATACCCAATGTTGTTTAATTTGGAAAAGAAGAAATGGGTTATGGTCGATGCTCGCCTTCAGTTAGTCAATGTGTGACATTTGCATGTTTTCTAGACTTTATTGTATATACACTTTTAGTCCCCATATTTTGATTGTTTCAAATATAAATAAAATACCAAACTTGAAGTTTCGTTGATCGTTACATCTTTGTTCGGATTGTGTTCGTTATTAATCGTAAAACATATATCATGTTAGGTGTATTGATAGCTCACAAAATTAACATATAAACTGGGCATAAACAGTCTCATAATAGGATACAATTAAGGGTTGATACTTAATTCGTTCCTATTTGTGTTTATCAGGAAAATGGAGCTCCAAGACGGAAACAGAGGATTTCCGGGTGAAAACGAGCAAAAACCGGAGATTCCTGAAGATGGGAGACTTCCAGCCAGTTCACTGTATGTTTAAAGACAATACCTGGACTTAAACACTGCTGAAATCAGTCCGGGAGTGACCAAGCACACCCACGCACACTTGCACGAAGGCCCTGAACACAAGAGGACAACGCAGCAAACTTGGAGAGCAAGAAAACAGAAGCAGCAGGAGGTGCATGCCCGTGCCCAAGTGTGGGGCGCGGCCATGCCAGAGAAAAAACGTACAGACAGGCTCTGATTTGCAGCAATAGAACGTACGTATGACAGCGTGCATGCCCCTGACAACCCTTGGCACGACCGTGCTTCCCCTGGAAGCCTATAAATAGCAAGCTAACCCCCACCATTTGATCATCCCTTTTCACTTTGACTTGAGACTTTCTTGGGTCGACTTCCAGGAGTCTTGCAGAGATCTTGGGGTCCCTTGGGAGGCCTTATGGATATCTTAACAAACCCACCAAGGTTAGGCCTCGTCCTACCTTGAATAATTCGGTCAAGTATGGGATCGTAGAGTAGTTATGCAATAAAACATCGAGGGTCGTGAGGATTATGAGAGTTACATATCACTTGAAGATGGAGGGCTTGTCTATGAGCAGCCATGATTCACGTGTTGATTATTTCTATGGTTGTATCTTTTCATTATTCATGAACCCGCTTCGATTTGTAGACTTTTATTATTATTATTATTAGTATTTTATTTTTAGTTACTTGTTGTGTTATTTTCTTCTAATATTTGTTTGTTTATCTTTGTGATAGGTTTGAATGATGATTAATTTAATAACTTAAAATACTTTAACTTAATTAATAACTAGAGGTATAATCAGCTTCTGGTGGCCCCGAGCTAGATCCAAGACGAGGAAACCGATAGTGAGACAGATCCTTCGGGCTTCTGATATCCAAACCGGATTCTAAGCAATGACTTCTGAAGTGGACCAGATCTGAGTGACACATTTTTGGTACTTACCATATGATTGAATGATGTTCTTTGTAAAAGACGGTTTCCCTACGGGTGCACCAGTGATCTTCGTATTGCACGCTTTTAGGATTATGTGCCACATTTACCAAGGATTTCATTCAGTTCGGGAGGTTAAGGGTTGAGTTATTAAGTTGTCATTTATTTTATCAACTTTATATTTAATTGATCACTAAATAATAAAGCGTCACTTAAAAGATAAATAAATTAAAGATTCTATTTCTAGTTCTTGATAGTACAATGCCGTTAGCCAATGGAGGTACGAGTCACCTGAGTCAACCGTAAGGGAGATCATTCGGTCTTCATGACCGTTAACCTACTTAGGGGATACGAGGTTGCCGGGATTGACCCTAAGGAGAGACCATTCGGTATGGAATGCGAGAGCTAAGGGAGGTGTACGGTGTTTCAGGTTGGAAGTGAAGCCTCCAATTCAAGAAGACGATAAGTTCGAAGACCAGAGACTTGACCGCAGTTTGAGGAGCCCCTCAATGGGATTCCTTCATGCGTTGACAGTTCATTACCATCTTCTCACCACTCTTAGCTATATATAGGCCCCTTGGACAAAGGTAAGACCCATGCAACATCACTGACCCAAAACTTAGTGGTAGGAAAATAAATTTAGGCCCTGTGAGTTTCGGACCAACCTAGTCAAAAGTTCAAGATCCGCCACTGGTCTAGCACAGTTTTTTAAAGGCTTAGTTCAGTCGAAATCCTTGTACAACCCTAATCTAGCGGTCCCAAGTTTGAATCCTTACCCACAAACCCGTGTCCTCCTTGCCTAAGCTCAAACCGTCACGGGGAATTTTTTTGTGGTGTGCATGGATCGAACCTGTGACTTACCCCATGGATGTGAACCACTAAAGGAAAACTCACCTTACCTCAAACCATCTGGATTGGAGATCATTGGCCAGTGGTCTAGCACCTTGCTAGCGTGCACTTTTGTAACTTTTGGGTGATGAATAAAGTAATTGTTCATTGGAAAAATTTAATAAAAACTTGTTTTTTTAATGATTTATTGGCTTATTTAAAAAGACAATAAGCCAACAAGTCATTTCCAAAATCAATCCCAAACACCTTCTTAGTTTCCAAGAATACGTGTTTTGGACTCTAAAATATATTGGTCAGCTTTAACCTGATTAAATTGGGTGAACAATATATAACGTGTATGGTTATTTTATAGTGTGTTATAAGTTTTGAGGATAATATTATAGCATTCAACTTCACAACATGTAATTGTTTTCATAAGATGACTTGTACGTATCTGCTGCAGCTTAAAACATGCTAAGGCCATCCGTAGTAATTACAGATGTTAGCGTCCCTCCCTTTTTTTTAATTGGCTAAAATATGGTGGCGCGAAAAATTAACGCTCAAGACTTGATTTGGGAACCGAATTTAAATAATCTCTTTCTAGTTGTTCTGAAAGAATTAGGAGATTCTCTAGGTGGCAACATGCTATTGGGTGGTGGTCCCGCTTATGGGGTCAAATCAATAGGTTCTAAGAAGAAATATTTGAATATCAATCTCATCGATATCATCGATCTTATAAATATCATACCAAATCCCATCAATCGAATCACTTTTTCGAGGAATACGAGACATCTAAGTCATACAAGTAAAGAGATCTATTCATTGATAAGAAAAAGAAAAAATGTGAACGGGACTGGATTGATGATAAAATATAATCTTGGGTTGCAAACAGTGATTCAATTGATGATGAAAAAAGAGAATTCTTGGTTCAGTTCTCCACCTTAACGACATAAAAAAGGATTGATTAAATTTTATTGAGTCTGACTCATAGTGACAATGTTTTAAAAATCGGTTTTTAAATCATACCGGGTTTGACTTAAAAATGGTTCAACCGGTTGAACCGGATATCGGGTGGTTCAACCGGATTGACTTGTTAACTCTATAAATCCATAAATTACAACATGAACTCAAAATATAATCTAAAATTGGATGATTGCATATTAAAAGATAATCCAAAAGTATTCAATTTTTTTAACAATGTTTTTTCAAATGAAAGCGTAGGCGATGTATAAGCCATTGAAGTATTGAATATATCAAGTTCACAATTGCTTAAAAAATGAAATTCACTACCATCGCCTTCCTCAAAATCTAGAGCATAACTATTTTCATCTCCTAGATTATTACATAAAAAGTTTTAGTGGAAATAACAATCATAATATACTTAAATTATCAAAGATAAGTAACATATATAACAAATAACAGTGTGTTTGAGGAGCCGGTTCATGCTCTTCCTCACCAAAAATGTTATCTATATCATTATTATGAAGTTCTCATTCTCGCTTTTCTTGAACCACAAAAAAAAAAAAAAAAAAAATCAATAGTTCAAAACCCAAAATTTACCTTGTGCCGGTACCGGTATAAAGGTTCAAACCGGTATACCGTATTTTACCGGCGGTATGAACTTAATACCGTTTCGCCTTTATACCAGGGTGTTTCGTATCGGGCTACCCTCTGAAAAACGGTATTACCGGTATAACCGGCCAGTACGTACCGGTTTTTAAAACATTGCATAGTGATCATTTATCAAAAAATGACTCTGGTTTAAAGCCTCTAAGTAGCGGTGTATGAAACGCTAATTTTGTTTTAAGGGCCTTCTAACGCTCAAGTACACGTGTTCAAAGCGCAAGTTACCATTTTTTAATTCCAAGGCTAGCACGTGCTCAACTTCAAAATAAAAATTGCAAATGACCAAACAGTCAAATAGCATCGAATGTATAACAAGGTCACGTGTTTTTATCAACATTTTATACTCCAAGGTCTGACTTACTTTTTCTTTATACTCCCGAGGAGACCCAGCATGTAATTTATCATAACAACTTGATCATTTTGAAAATTGACGTGAAACCAATCTTTAATATATATTCTTAAATCTTACCAGCTAGAACGATTATCTAAGAGGACTTCACACACTTACATAGTTAATTAGTCTTTTAATTGATCAATTACAGGGACCTATAAATAGTGATGGTAGAAGACCCATAGCTGAAAGGTCATGAGTTCGATTTTTGAGAGCGCCGGGTTTTACCGATTATTCCACTGTCGTGCTTTCGGGCGGGTGGATAGTCGGGTTTTCCCCAGAACTGATGGACTTGGTGAAACAAGGAGCTCCCTTATATGTCTGGCTATGCCGGATGGAAGAAGTCCTGATTTGACTGAATAGGGACTCCGAAGGGAGTTCTTGGTGAAGTTCGTTGGCCGTTAAAAAAAAAGTGATGAATACATAAAATTTTTATAGGGTAAACACAAAATAGATCTACCAAATTTTGCGGATACATTAAGGCTCATAAATGGAGGTCAATTGTGGCTGCAACTACTCATTATCATACCATAATAATATAACCAGTTGCCTTCCGTTATCATCATCATCTTAAGAGACCGTGTTAAGGTTGTTAAACTCTTAGACCAACATTTATATATTATGTTTATTAAGCATAAGGGTCTTAGTGTCAATGTTTAATCAGCATCTGGGCGAATATGTAAATATGTTTTATGGTTAGAAACCCGTTCAAATGACATCGTATTATGAAGTGTTATTTTCCTTAAAAGACCGTTTCATGATGTATATATAGGTGTTGAATGAATACTAGAGTCAAAAGGTTGGAACATTTTGCATGTATCAAATAGTCACATTATCAATCAAAGTGCAATACTTTGTGTTTATCAGTTCTCATTTTCAGTCCATATTATATATCAATTTGTGGTTGAATTTCTTCGCGATTACCCACATACATGAATCAAACACAATAGCAATTAAAATTTTTTAACGATTCGAAGAAGCAACTATAATTCTATGTATAGAAAACAACCAATTTATAACGGATTTACTCATGAGTAAATACAACAAAGGATCACTGTACGTTGTGATCTTTATTAACATCAAAACCAAACACGTACTTCAAACTTAACTAAACATATATTATGACAATACATGATATTTATATAGTCGCATATATGTAGAAGCACACAAAGGTTTACTTTAAATGGAAACAAGTTCAGGTAGAGGTGGCAGCTAGCTTTTTAAGAAAGTTAAGGAATTCCATGTGAATTTCGTGACTTGGAATGATACTCCTAGTCACTTCATGTGACCACATAGTCTTTCCCCATTGTGTAAGTCCAGGATTTCTGTCTTCTTCGATCACATAGAAACCGAAAACTCTTTCATAAAGCTTGAGCCACCCGAGAAAAGCTCCAACAACAATATCAAGATAACCAATATCATCTCCACCGAAAAATGGCTTCCCCTTGCTCAACTTCACGAATGCTTCTTCCAACATCACCGATCCTCTGATGATAATCGTTTTTAGTTCTTCTCTTCTTTCCATATCTTGTGTTACCATAAACTCTTTCATCCATGTGTAAAACTGTCACGTAAGAAATTAAGAACAATACATTATTGTTATTGCTCACATAAAATTTGAATGCCTTAGAAATATGTGAAATATATATAAAAGCTCAGTGGTGGTATATAAATGTATTATTTGGAGGAATAACAATCCATCCTCGTACGTATAGACTAGCGAGTACCATAAACTTTTAGTTTTAAAAGAAAAAAAAGAAGCATGTTAATTGTATCAAAAACCAAATGACTTGGCTCATAAAATACCAGGGTGTCAAAGGTGTAGGCCAAGATCCGGCATTGAACCCGTTCTGAAGGGTTCGAAGGGAGGAGAGGGTGGACATTTGGTTGAATCTCATCAAGGTACTCCATTATGGCAAGAGACTGGGTCATGGGCTGTTCGTTTCCATGAAACAGGACAGGGACTTGCTGAAAAGCAGGGTTCGATTTAAGTAGGAGCTCACTTTTATTACAAAGATCTTCCTCAATGTACTCATACTCAATAGACTTAAGTTTTAGGACGAACTTCATTCGGGTCACAAATGGACTTCCAGTAGCCCCAAGAAGCTTCATCTCACACTTTTGTGCCATTGTAACTTTAAGGAAATGGTGAATGATGCCTTCTTGGATGAAGATAGGTGGAGTATTTATAGTGATAAAAACTTACAAATGACAGTTATTTTATGAAAAGGAAATTATTTTTTATTCAAACTTTGTAGGCTGGGAAATATTTTTAATATATGGGAAAATAGCGGATATAGCCCCCGACCGAAGCAAATTCGAAAATAGCTCCCTTCACCGTCTTTGGAAAGACGGGTCACGTTTACCGAAGCATCTCAGCCGTCTTTCACTACCAAGGTACTACCGACCAATACCTCTCCGCAACGTGTCCGACAAAATATTCCCCACTGCCAGCCGTCTCCGAAGCCTCCTGGGCGCCGTCAAGAGAGCTCACGTTACATTGGAGACGGCTCCTTGGTCCTCGGCTCGTGGCTCAAGCCGTTTGCATCACAACTCGGCTTAAAGTATGACGGCTTCGTTGGAAAGGACTTTAACCGTTAGTTACTTTAGTTTTTTTTCCTTTCAAATTGTGGGTATAAATATGAGTAGAGCAACTCCCACTTAAACTATGATTTTTGTAAGTTGGGTTTAAGTATGTTGAGTTTTCAACTATGGATATAGAATTTTTTTTTTGTCATTATGTATTAGCACTTCCGTGATATTCAGTTTTTTTACAAACTTAACAAAGGTTTGGATCGTTGTTACATTTGCGTGGAAATATTTGGATCGTTGTTACATTTGCGCATGGAATAACATGTGTATAATGTAACTTCGGTTTGGTAATTTACAATATGTGAGTGATCATCCACCGCCCAAATCTACGTCATGTCGTTGTTGGAACATTTTTCTTCCAGGCAGAAAGGACGATGGTCGATGTGGTAGCAGTGGTGGACGCCGGCGAGGTGATAAAGTATTTCCAAGGTTTACTTGCTTTGTAACTCCCTTGCTATAACTGAGCTATCAGATATAGGGAAATGGGAGTTTCAGGAAAAATTAGCGGGAAAAAGAGGAAATCGCTTCTCGGTTCAAAGCTATCAGATATAGGGAAATAAATTTATTAATTTTTGTCTATGTTGTATGATATGTAGTATTTTGTAAGTAACTTAACTGAGTTTTGTGTACTTTCCATTTTGAATGTAAATTTCTCCAACCCATTTACAATGTTTTATGTTTTAGTATTTAAAACTAATAGTTGATTTAAAAAAAAAATAATGATTATGTTGATTGAAAATCAGATTATTCAAGGTGTATATTAGTTAACAAAGACACGTTAAACATAGGGAAACATAACCAAACCATACTTAGTTAAGCATATTAACTTAAATAACAGATCAATTTTTTCAGCTAAGTTTATAGCTAAAAATATAATAATAACCATAACATGACTTTTCATTCGATTAAAAAAATTCAAACAAACATACAAATATTTATTACAAATACGCTACCACAACCATCAAAATGACCTAACGCGAAGAGCTACTCGTTAAGCCTATCCCTCATCATTTGCCAAGCAGAGATGTGTTTAAACTCTTTGTACTGCTTGGACTCATACTCGACTTGGGTTAATACGATGGCCACGTCTTTGGGAGTGTCCGGCTCAACCTCTCGCAACGTTTGATTGTGGTACGCATTGAAGATTTGACGCTTTGCGTTCAAATCGGTCCATTTACGATTTAGGGAGTCAATTGTTCTGTTGGAACCCCTACTAAGCGATTGAACTCAAGTAGGATTCTGTACCACTTATTTGCAGGATTGGGGCTGTCATCAACGTGTTGCCAAGCAGCTACCAGGGCGATTTTTTCCTCCTCCCTCCAACGAGATGGTGCCATTTCTGTATGTTAGTGGAATTTGGTCGTCGGCGACGGAGTCGGAGTGAAGTACTGAAAGGTGACGGGGTATGGGGACGGGGAAGGGGCTTTTTATGGATCCAGTGAGCCGACTTTAAGTCGTCTCGTGATAAGGGAAGCGGCATTGGGACAAGTGTAAGGAGACGACTTTAAGCCGTCTCGGGATGAGGGTAGTGTAGTCAAAGATGTTTCGGGAAAGGGGCTAGTGATCCGGCTACAACCTTTGTGAACCGTCTTTTGGAGCCGTCTTTTTGGAGCCGTCTTTTCACTACTACAAAAATAACATTCCTTGACACTTTTTTTATAACATACCATATTTAATGACATGCAAAAGTGCATGTACTAAAAAAATGTCATCTTTGGAAAAAAATGATAATTTCTTGACGTTTTTTTTATGCGTGTCAATAATTTTCCGTCATAAAATAAAAAAAACATGACGGTTTTGAAATCAGCGTGTCATGGTTTTGTGTCACCTAAAATTTCAAATCCTTCTCTCTGTGTGTTTCCCCAAAAATCTGAATGGTTGATATATTCCCATGTGTTTGCTTCTCTTACATGTTATGATCTCCTCCACCTCCATTTAGAGAAACCCTAATATCTTCACCTGTACCGCCATCTTCATTTCTCTTTCAACACACCGCCTCACTCCCATCTACACACTATCTCCCTGTCAATATCCCTGACTTCCTCCCTGACCGTCGCTTTCCTCGCCAACCGGACCAAGGCAGATATCGTCTTCGGCTTCGGCAGGTGACGACGATTATGGAAACAAGCCTATAAGGTTTAGCAGCCGCTATAACACCTAACCAAATGATACGGCGGTGACCGTTGTCCTACCGCCACCAACAGCCAATCAATCAGCACCGCTACAGGACATGGAACTCGAAATCGTGGATTCAACCGCAGACACGACGGTGAACGGTGGAAAAGGAGGAAGAGATGAAGACGCGATAATAGAGTCACCTGAAAACACTAAAGTAGCTAAAAAACCGAAGAGCGATGAAGCCGAAAAGTCTGTGGAAGAACAGACACTCGAAAAACAAGAAGAAGCAAAGACTAGTCCGATGTCTGTTGGCTATAAGACGTTTGAGACGTCTATGGAGATGTATGATTATTATTTCAAGTTTTTGCACTACTGGCCTCCTAATTTGAATGTTAATTATATTGATTTATCTATGATTTTTTATTTCTTGAAATGTTATTGTTTAAGTATGTTGAATGAAGAATTGACATCTTCAGTTAGGGGAGCTCTGTTCGGCTATGCTGGTTTTTGCGAAAATTTTGGCAGCCGCCATAACCCTCGGGCACGACGATAGAGTTTCAAGGCAGTAGGAAAGTGTAATCATTCTACTATGTTTTAAGATTTGGTTCATTAATTAATTTTTACTTTGGTTCACTAATTGTGTTAAGATTTGGTTCCCTAAGGGTGATAATTGCTCTGTTTATTTTGTAGAACTTCTTGATTACCTATCATGGTAACATGTTTATTCAATTAGTTATGTGTAATATGCGAATTTTACCCTTTGTTGGTATTACTGGGCAATCGAATGTGTTTTTTGTCAGTTTGTTCTTGAGACTATTATGTTCCTGATGGTGTAGTGTTTTTAGTTATCACTGTGCTGCTTCTTTCCTCCACAAATTGCCGCATTTCTCTCATAGTGTTGTTAGATCTTAAATGTTTCTGTTTTGTGATTGAATTGTTGTATTTTGATCATCAAATATGAGGTGTTTGGATGAACTTCGTGTGATTTTGTTGAATTCACTTCATATTTATATGCTTGTTTTTAGTAATTTATGGACGTTTTAGGTAAATTAGGTCTTACATGCTTCTGTTTTCTGATTGAATTGTTATAACTTGTAAAAGATGTTATCTGTTTCGGATCATCAACTGTAATGTGTTTGGATGAACATGAACTTCATGTTAATTTGTTGGATTATGCTTCAATCTGTAAAAAAAAAAAAAAAACATCTATTCATATTTGTCATTCAATCCTTGATTTTCAGTTATTTATGTGATGTAACTTTTGTAGTGGTGGGGTCTGGTGGCTTATTCTGAGGCGAATAATATACAAAGTGTTGCGAAGATTGATGAGTTACCGGAGGCAGGTAGCGAGAAAAAGAGGGTGGTGGTGCTTGGAACCGGTTGGGCTGGAACAAGGTTGTATTACTTACATTGATATTCCAGTGGAAGAGTTAATGATAGAGGTTGAGCATGACAAGGTTGTATGGTTACAAGTTACTATGTCTCAAAATAATAGTAGTTTGATGGGATAATGTGTAGAAATGGTCAAACTGAGAACATTAAAAAAAAGGGAAATTGGATTTTAACACCCTGAACTATTGACAATTGGTCGCTGACGCACTGAACTACAAAATTGAACAACATCGCACAGTACTTTCAACTTATTGGCCTGTATCACCCTCAGACTAACCATGGTTAATTTTTGCTGACGTGACATGATGACGTGTCCATTTTTGCTGACGTGGCATGGGGAATAAGCTAACATGGCATGGACACATCACCTGCCACGTCAGCAAAAATGGACACGTCACCATGTCACATCAGCAAAAATTAACCTTGGTTAGTCTAAGGGTGATACAGGCCAATAAGTTGAAAGTACAGTGCGATGTTGTTCAATTTTGTAGTTCATTGCGTCAGCGGCCAACTGTCAATAGTTCAGGGTGTTAAAATCCAATTTCCCTTTTTTTTAATGTTCTCAGTTTGACCATTTCTACACATTATCCCATCAAACTACTATTATTTTGAGACATAGTAACTTGTAACCATACAACCTTGTCATGCTCAACCTCTATCATTAACTCTTCCACTGGAATATCAATGTAAGTAATACAACCTTGTTCCAGCCCAACCGGTTCCAAGCACCACCACCCTCTTTTTCTCGCTACCTGCCTCCGGTAACTCATCAATCTTCGCAACACTTTGTATATTATTCGCCTCAGAATAAGCCACCAGACCCCACCACTACAAAAGTTACATCACATAAATAACTGAAAATCAAGGATTGAATGACAAATATGAATAGTTGTTTTTTTTTTTTTTTACAGATTGAAGCATAATCCAACAAATTAACATGAAGTTCATGTTCATCCAAACACATTACAGTTGATGATCCGAAACAGATAACATCTTTTACAAGTTATAACAATTCAATCAGAAAACAGAAGCATGTAAGACCTAATTTACCTAAAACGTCCATAAATTACTAAAAACAAGCATATAAATATGAAGTGAATTCAACAAAATCACACGAAGTTCATCCAAACACCTCATATTTGATGATCAAAATACAACAATTCAATCACAAAACAGAAACATATAAGATCTAACAACACTATGAGAGAAATGCGGCAATTTGTGGAGGAAAGAAGCAGCACAGTGATAACTAAAAACACTACACCATCAGGAACATAATAGTCTCAAGAACAAACTGACAAATGGATCCAAAGTCACCTATGTGTATCTTTTAATACATTAACTTTCTAGTTGTTTATATATGTGATTATTTTTAACTATATAGTTTCCATATAAGAAAGTGTGCGGGTCCTACTGCCCATGCAAAAAGAAAAAGATAATATATACTTGTTTGACATTGCCCATGCAAAAAGAAAAAAGATAATACTTCTACATAAATGCATTAAGGAAATATTTAAGTATCGCAGTAGCCAAATCAGGTCCATTATTTTGCTTCTTAGATCACATTAGCGATGCGTTATGATTTATGTAAACAATTGGCCGGCCTCGACTAATGCATTAATTTTATTGTTGTCTCAGGTTGGGGGAGGAGCGGATTATTACGGGGATGAGGACATAGATGTCTTTCGCGAAGAATGGCCAGCTACGCCGCGGCATTTATCTTCAAATGATCGAAACTTGTTTGAGTTCAAAGTATTGTCGATACAATATTTTTGTAAACGTTAAACGTTGTCTCGAATTAGTTGTAATTTGATAAATATGTATTATTTAATGAAATGATGTTTTTGTTATTAGTTTGCTAATTATTTTGTATATAATAAAATGGGTATAAATCCAGGAGGGTAAATATGTAATTTTACATGAATTTTTTTTAGATTAATAAATTATGACATGCAAAAGAACGTCATAAAATTCTGTTATAAATTTTTGTCATAATATGTGTCGAAAAAATGTCAACAAAAACTGTCATAAAAATGTGTCATTAAAAAGTGTCATAACGCGTGTCAATAAATGCTGTCATAAATGTATGTCATAAACAGATGACATGCGAAAATATGTCATCTTAAATTTATAACACCGCCATCCTTGACGTTTTTTTCTTGTCATCAGACCCTTTTCTTGACACGCAATGCGTGTCAAGAAAGGCTTTTTTTCTAGTAGTGTTTGGAACCGTCTTAAAACGTTTTATAACCGTCTTAATCCTTTTGGGGCCGTTTTTTGGGAGTTAGCCGTCTTCAAACCGTCTTTAAGTCGGTTCAAATCTCGGAATTTTACAATATATAAGGGGGCAGCACCATTCCCGAAATTCAAATTAAAATTGAGTTTTAGCTATGTTTTCACAAAAAAATTTAAGTTTTCACAAAAATTTTTAAAATTTTTACAAAGTTTTTATAAAATTTTTAAGCATTTATTTTATTTCATTTCGGTTCAAACAATGTTTTTATTTCGATTTGCATTTTTGCTGAAAAAAAAGTGTTTTTATTTTTATTTTTTGATCATTGTTACATCTGCGAAAAACTACTTGGATCATGGCTACATCTGCACGTGGTATAACCCGTGTAGAATGCAACTTTGGTCTAGTAGTTTATAATATTTTACCGCTGGAGAACCTCCCAAATCAACGTCATGTCATGTCGGAAGCCTGTTTCCCCGTGTACAATTACGTCGGTGGTGGGTGTGGTAGTAGCAGACACCGACGGGTTTTTTTGAGTATACGTGGAGGGACGAGCAATCCTTCATTATTGACGATAGGATATGGGATGACTCGGTTTAAAAATTCACTTCCTTATACACGGTTAGGTTTAACCGGTGTGAGGTAGGGAATCTTTTCAAACTTGAGTTATTGTCTCCGGCATGGCCAGTTGCAACCAAGTCATGAGGGAAGGTGTCATATAATCCGGTACACCATTCCAGTTGCAACTTCATTAAATCTTAATTTTGGGTCATTGTTACATCTGCAAAAAACTAGTATAAGGGCGTGGTGGTTTGCAGTACGAGACGACGTCGCCTACAGCCTACGGAAAACACTTCGAGGAATAAGCACATAGCCTAGGGAAAACAATTCGTTGAACAATCACATTTTTCTTTTTATTATTTCAAAAAATAGTGTAACATGTATGTATATTATATTGTATATTGTATGATACCCTTTATTTGGCAATAAAAATTATATTTGTAGCAAGTTTATTTGTGATTTTTTTTCTCATACAAAACATTATAGAAATAATAACATTAATAGAAATAATAATGTAACGAATAACATAAGATTCCCAAAATATAAGTTAACATTACATTAAAATAAAAATTATTTAACATTTGGTCGGGGTAAACACCGCCAAAAATACAATTTATCGGCCATAAACCGTCTGTACTATTATATTTTTGTTTGTTGTAGTATTATTATGTAGTTGTTTATTATTAAAATAAATAATGTTTATGTTTATAGCTAAATAAACCCAACTCATATATATTTAATAACAAAACAAACAAACAAACACGTCTAATCATCAGCTAAGTTAAATGTCAAACACGTATTTTGAACAACATAATTTTCAAAGTCCTCTGGTTCGACCCAAGTAGGAGACAGTGTTTGTCGAACAATTATGTTCCTGCCCGAATCACGCCTTGCGGAGACTGGTGCTGATGAACATCGGTCACGATGATGGCCGTAAGTTTTACAACGACTACAGTACACTGGTGTGGGTTGCTCTCCTCGCGATAATATTCGACTGTTTTCACGAGGACGACCTGATTGTCGTTTTATAATGTGTGGTGGTTTTAATTGTATTATTTCATTAAGCATCTCCCATTCAGACCTGTGAGGTAGTGGATAAATCGCTTCTTCAAATGTTTTCTTGTATAGCTCATTGCTGTATCAACGAGAAGTATAATGACTACAGTCATCTTCTTTTAAAAATCTTGATACCGCAATCATGTGCCCACAGGGGAAACCAGATATTTGCGACACCCGACAACTGCATGTTTGATTCAACATATCAACAAAACCATTTTTCTTACCATCTTCAACATGAAATCTGTTAAGCGCAACACCGTAAACAGTCCATGTCCTAGACCCTTGAATTTTTTTCTGAATTTTTTCCACCGCGTATGGAGTAAGTACGTGTGTGTTATCGATACCCACAATTCGACGCTCATAATACCATCTCTGAAGTTTTTGTCTAAAGAATTCCATAAGCTGGGTTATCGGAATTTTCCTTGCATGCTTGCATAATGCGTTTATTGACTCTGCACTGTTAGATGTCATATAATGATATCTTTTACCCGTGGAATGTGCTCTTGTCCACTTCTCCAGTCCGATATTTAATAGAGTATTCCTTATTCACGGGACCACTGCACACAAGCAATTGAACTTATCCTCATAATCAGATTCGCGATAAGCTTTACAAGTTGCCCACCATAGATTCTTTAATTCCTTCTTTTATCTGAGGGTAAGTTTAGGTTCACCATAAGATGACGACAACACAACCCGTGAAATGCAAGAGAAAAAACAATCCGTATGGCCAAGTCTATTGAATTCGCGCGATCAGAAATGATCGCCAGATCTGGATGTTCACCAATACACTCTTTAAGCCTTGACAAGAACCATACCCAACTCTCGCCATCTTCAGATTTCCCAACATCATAGGCAACCGGTAAGATTTGGTTGTTACCGTCCATTCCAACAACCAGAAACAATGTTCCTTTAAAGTTACCTCGCAAGTGTGCCACGTCTATAATGATAACTGGTCTTAAAGTATGAATAAAGCTCCTAATCTACACACATTGGAAAACAAAAATAAATAGTTAGTTTAATAGAAAGAAAACTTATTACAAATAGTAAAAGCTTTATACTAACAGCAGCACCAATGGCAACAAAGAGAATTTCAAAGCGGCTCTCCTCATCAGTACGGATGTGAGTAATTGACCCAGGATTCGTCCTTTCCAAATTGTAGCAATAAAGCGGGAGTTCAGCAAATGAATCTTTGCTATTTCCTTGCAAAATTTCTAGTGCGTGACACTTCCCACGCCATGCTTGGTAGTAACTTATATCGACGTGAAATCTTTGTCGAAAATCTTGGACTATTTCCTTACCACGGTATACACGACCACTATCTTTCAATTGGTCTTTTAATATGTTACCAACAACTAAAAGGTTAGCCTTACGAAGATGATGGTGATTTTGAGTCTTGGAACATGTGTGATTATCATTAAAATATTTAACATAAAACGTTTTACAACCTAGGTATGCACGTGCTCTAAAACACAGGAACAATCCTTACCTACACATGATGCTTCATAACGTGTTTTAGACGATCTTTCTACTTTATAAGAGAAACATTCCGATAAACACAATTTCCCTAGCTCCAATTTCATTTCCTCTTTGTCGCTAAATACATGACCTGGCGGAAATGGACATGACAAAATTTTTTTTGTTTTTCCTACACAAAAATCTGGTGTTGCGTTTTCCAAAGGGACATTTAAATCAGGAAGAAACTTTTGTTTTTCGTCAACTTTTTTGTAGTTTGAATCATACCCATGAAAATTTTCAAAAGACGCATTTAAATCAGGAATTTTATAATCATTTGAAGGAACATAATTAGATGAACCAACACCAGACTCAGAAACAATATATAACTTAAATATTTCACCAGGGTTTTCGTCAGCAGTTTTAAAAAGAAACGATAGATCACGATCACTAAATATGTCGATTGTATCATCAAACAAGGACATTTTATATGATAAACGTTTAATTGGCGAAACTTGATAGATATCCAGAGATAACCTAATAGACTAAGATAAGACATATTTGATTCGATTTCTATGCCACACCTTCTACTTTTTGAATCAACAACATATTCAAGCCTCCCATTCACAACATCCCATTTCCCATCTAGGTAGACGACAAATCGAACCATTATCTAAACTTTATATTCGAAAATTTGAAATTTATACAAACAAGTGTAACAAACAACAAACAAGAAAACAACTCCACTTAATTTCTTTAAAAACAAACGAGTTACAAATATAAAATTCGGTATAATACGAGTACAGAAAAGACGGTTCTGGTGGCAAAGTACTCGTACGGAAAAGACGGTTCTGGTGGCAAAGTACTCGTACGGAAGCTAAGGTTGGGGGACGTCTCTCAAAGTCGCCTCCGGAAGCGCCTTTTCCAAGCCATGAGATGTCATGAAGATGGCTCACATTCATAGAGCCGTATATTACAACAAACAGCTTGAGCCACGAGCCGAGGACCGGGGAGCCATCTCCAATGTAACGGGAGCTCTCTTGACGGCGCCCAGGAGGCTTCGGAGACGGCTGGCGGTGGGGAATATTTTGTCGGACAAGTGGCTGAGAGGTATTGGTCGGTAGTACCTTGGTAGTGAAAGACGGCTGAGATGCTTCGGTGACGGTGGAGGAGGCTATTTTCACAATTTGCTTCGGTCGGGGGCTATATCTGCAATTTTCTCTTAATATATTGGTGGTGTTAGTACTATAGTCTACATCTTTCCAACTTATCAGTTTTATAGTGATGAAAACTTACAAAATGAAAAAGTAATTCTTTGAAAAGAAAATTCTTTTTATTCAAACTTTGTACGTAGGGATTTATTTTAACTAGGGTCTTTAACCTTCACGACTTGCGCGAATGCAACGCTAGTTCTATTTACTATTAAAAATTGGTTTACAACATTAAAGGGAAAAAAACAACACTTTCTGCGTTGGAGTGAAAAAAGGTAAGATACAAATGAACCTCTAGTCACGAATATCTTGTTGCTAATAAAGGTTGATGCTTGCGAATAAGTATATAAATAAATTGATCAAGTTAAAATCCCAGACTAGTCTAAAACCACACACTATCGGCAAGTGTACCGATCGCAAGTAGCAAGTAGGCAAGACCAGGTATCGAACATAAGGACTTTATTTAACACTTTTGAAATTACTCCTAATGAATTAACTGATAAAATATTATTATTAAGAAATTGATTTTATCGATTGGGGGTAGGGATGAGCATTTTTTCCCGAGTACCTATACTCGTACCTGTACCAATATCCGTACCCGTACCGATTTTGAGTACCCAGTATAGGCATCGGTACCCACTTCTACTGATTTTGGTATTCGGTACTTTCGGTATCGGTACGGGTAAATATGGTACGAGTACCGAATTCTATATACTATTGAATTTGATTATATGTTTGACTTCATATTGTGGTATTTATGGTATTCATATCAATTTTACCTATTTGGTACATGTACCATGTTGGTACCCGTACCAAATTTTTAAACTTGGTACCCGTATAGTATTGATACTCGTAATTGTTTACCTACTTAGTACCCGTACGAGTGCTCAAAAAAGAAAAAAAATAACAAAATGGTACCAAACTGGTACCGTACCGAAATACCGGTACCGATACCCGTACTCGTACCCGTACCGCACCTATATATTCGGTACGGGTATTTTCGGTACAGGTACGGGTACGGTATCGATCTCATCCCTAATTACTAAATTACTAATATTACTAAGAAACTGAAAATAAACGAAAGCTGACGAACTGGGTTGGAACTGTAATGAGGAGAAGACCGGTAACCTGGGTAGAATCCCTAGACTCTGGCTATAAAAACTGACTTATGTAATCCGATTGGAGACCCTGTTCTCACCTAATAAACCTCCTGTGAAGGATAGTCAACTAGACTCAAGGCGGGACAAGTATTGAGATGCTAAAATGAAAGTGGATTATCCCAGCGAAACCAAATCCCACAGTAATCCTTTAATCAACCACTCTTGGATTGAAAACTCCCAAACTGTGAAGTAGACTTAACTAATACGAATGAACTCTTAGGAAAATTCTAAACACGAATAAGTAACCGGTCTCGCCTCAGCGATAACTAAACTACCAAACAATGCCTAGCTAGTCCACCTAGCAATCCCGAATTATATTCCTAACCTTCGGGAAGGGATTGCTCACCTTACTTAATTGTTTTTAAAAACCTATTAAACTTGCGTTATTCCTAACTGCAAGAACTAGCTCGACAACCTAAGTTAATCAAACTAGAATGATTTCTAGATCTAGGGGATATTCCTATATGCGTAGAACATCAAAACCAATAAACAAGTAATCAAATCACAAAGCGCCAGTACACAAATATTCAAAATCAAACATAAAAATTAAATCATGTAACCCAACACATCTAAAACGGAAAACAAAAGTCTTTAATTTAAAACCAAAATCTAGTTCATCATCCCAAGTCACCAACAAAAGGTTTAGCTCATAATATTTAGAAACATCATCACAAAGTAAATAAAAATAGTTTTAATCATATCTAATAAGAATATAAACGAAAACTAAATCAAACCTGAGGCTCCTTAAATATTAATCTTTAACGTGTCCGGGACCTTTTCTCCTCCACAGCTCTTCTGGTCGATCACATCTTCTTTCTCTTCTTCATCGCTTCAATGTTTTGCTGTCGAATGAATGTGGTTTCTCCGATGAAAAAAACCTTTTGCCATCCAAAACATATTATATATCCATCCCTTATTATCGTAACCGACTTTTGTTGTTCTTTATTTATGTTGGGCCACGAGCCCAACTATTTTTTTTATTCTTATTATAACTAGCTTTTATCCCGGGAGCGTCCTGGAGTTGAAATATCTAATATGACATAATAAAATATCTAACGTGACAATATAATTAATGACTTGTTAATACATGATTAATGAATATTACTATTATTATTATTTATTTATTTTAAACTAATCACTGCCATACGTTATCATATTTAAATATAAAAAAACGAATCTCTGCCTATTAAGTTATGTTTATCGTTTCTTATTCAAATATAAAAAACTCTAAGTAGTAGAGTAAAATATATTTGAAAACAAAACCTCACAAAAAATAGTCGTTTTTTTTCCTCCCTTTTTTTATGTAACACTATTGGAATGAATAATAAAGCGCTCGTTAATTTGGTGTAATTTTTTTTCTTTAAAAAATCTCGTATATAAAAGATATTATCGTTTAAAAGTTATGGGACGAAACATGAGAGAGAAAATTTAATTTTGTTTTTAAATTCTTTTTTTTCCCTAAAATAATTCAATGGCTTTTGTTTTTTAATTAGTCCACATGTGATCCTACATGATACTTTCAAAAGAGAGAATTCATGTATGCATGCCATGTAGGACAACACCATCTCATATATATATATATATATATATATATATACACACACACACACACACACACACACGCACACACACACTAGGCGAGATCCCGTGTGGAAACACACGGGACGACTCAGCCAACCCTTATCCGCTGTCTGGTAGGCACCGACACGTCAACAGACCAACCCTCTAAAACACTCGATCTATCGTTAAAAGAAAAATTGTATTTTGTAACGTCTGTTCATTTCACAACATCAGTTAATAATATACTTAGGCAATAGATCGTTTGTTATTCAACGGTTTGTAATTCAACGTCTGTTCGTTTCGCAACTCTGTTCATTACATCAATTAAGCAGGTTTTTTAAAACACCTGTTTGTAAAAAAACTGTTGATTCAAACAGTTGTTAATTCAACGGTTTCTTTCAAACTGTTGTTGCATTAAACGGATCTTACTAACAATGACATCACATATATTTTTAATGGTTTTTTTTGCTAAATACCAATCATATGTTAGTTTTACAATTGACTATTGATATATTCTAATTGGTATTCTACTTTAACAGTAGACTATTGATATATTCTAATCGCTATTTTTCATCATATAAGTATAAACAATTAAATAAAAAAGACATAATATATAAAATAAATTTTTCATTATAATTATAGCCATAAAAATATATAATACATTTAAATAACTATTCTGCGGTACTTAACAATTCCTTCAATCTCTTGTTCTCTTTAACAAAGTTTCTGTAGGACATATATATTTTTTGTACGCCCTCACTGAACTTTTCATTTGACCTTATGTTTTCCAATAGAAATGAAGAGGTATTCCATCTTTCCCTTGATACATCGATAGCAATGACTTGATTCAGTTTGAGATTGGTCTTCCATATGTGATGTTCCAACAGGCGTGTAGCACCTCAATAACTTGAAGAATCTACAACTCTTCATCTTCTTTAAAACAATCCAAAACGATTTTTTGAACATCTGACATTTTAGACCACTGGCTTTTGCTGGAATCCATGTTGCTAATATTTTTAAAAGATTGATAAACCTATACAAATGTAGAAAATATGTTTGAATAGTGTGCTATACAAAGAAATGAAAATCAAGTTTTATAGTAAAAAAAAATCTATTAACTATAATGAATCTATTAACTGCAGTGAATTAACTATAATGAATCTATTAATTACAATGAACTTTTATTAATCTTGAATACACACGGTATTAATTCGTTTATTTTCCCACTGAGAAAACTTTTCAAATTCTTTTTCTTTTTTTTTTTTTAAAAAGAAATTTCAAGATAAAAAGAAATACTATTTAACAATATTTGTAGAAATATGAACATGAGATATTTAGGTTTTTTAAATTATAAATCATTGTTAAATTTAAGGTGTCACACCCTCAAATTTCCACTGCGGGGTTTATACCGCGAGGCGCATGACAAACCAGGATCCCATAGCCATAAGTCACATGAACGACTATAAATGCCCAAACCATTTAGTTCGTTATTATAAAACCAAGTTTAAAAGTCTTAACCAAACCAAATTAAGTATAGCGGAAGCGAAATAACAAAATAGTTAAATAGGAGTCTGCGCAAAACACCGCACCCAAAACCATAAGTAAATAGTTAAATATTTAAAAGTAGTTTAAGTATTCGTAATCCCATGACATAACATGATGCATGTCCTATTCGTGCTCCATACCTAGTTACCTGCAAAAGCATGCTAGCGTGTGTCAACATAAAGTTGGTGAGTTCACAAAGTAAAGTAAATGAGTGTGTAAATGCGCTGGTTTCCAAAACCATGTAACCAAATAAAAGTGTAGGTCCTCCCGACCAAATGTTCAAGTGTTATTAGTTTAAGCGTATCAGGGGTAGCTAACCCACGCATTGCAACTAAACAATATTATTGGGACACCTTTAGTAATATAGTAGTTTGTCTCAATAACTAGTGTCTATCAACACCAGTTCTCAAATGTGGTCAGAAGTTCATGCCCATGCTCCCAGCATCGCAAACATGAGGTTGCTGCACAACCTAATAGCGCTATCAACTAATACCCCATTCGCTCCCAGCGATTAACCTAATAATATGCAAGGACTTTTCAAGTGATAGAGTGTTTAGTTCACAAAGGACCAATAAGTTTTAAACTAATCAAAGTGCAATCCTCCCCGAGGATTCGTAACGAAAACCTAACCCACCACTGGAGTCAAAACATCTCAGTCCGAGATATAATAGTAGTCCCAAACCAGACTAGAAAAAGTTTATCAAAGTTGTCTCACCCTGAGACGCATGCTTTTGAGAAAAAGTAGTGAAACTCACCTTAGTATGCACGCAAATAAATCCAAACTCCAAAATAGGGTGTGCTCCCAACTCCCTAATATGTGTCACTAAGTAAGTATATGTGTAATACCATTACACCATATAACCCGTTTATCCAAGACGATTAAATGTTCAAAATCGTGTAAGTGACACTTAGTGATTCTACATGCATAAGTAAACCCTACGGACCCGTTGGTGAATATGTTGGTTACCATTAGTTCTACACCTCATATGCATCTCATATAAGTGTCCATTCAAGTACATGTCAAATACATACCACATAGGACTCCAATTAGTCACATAGACACATAATACACAATCTGTGTTTTTAGGACAGATTATGCACCACGAAAACTAATTTATATTAACCAACGAATTAAACTTCCAAATTTTTATTGAATATTCTTTGGGTTTTGTTTGTTAACCAATATTTTTACTTTCTCTAAATACTAAACACAAAAATTATGAAAAATCGTACATCACAGGTATGTCCAGAAAGTTTCTACAACAGGTCAGGTTAGTAGAAAAATTCCCAAAAGTTGTGTATTCATCCAAACGGGATGAATCCACTTGGAAAAGCCAAATTATTACAATGTTAATATACTGTAAAAATTTCATAACTTAATTCTTTATAAAACTCGAGTTATGATGGTTTAAAGTTGACTCAGTTTGTTAATCCGAAAATCTGATATGACCTTTATTCAAAAAAAAATTCCAAAAGCTATTCAAACGACGTCAAAATCACTCGATTTTACCCATTATGAAAAGCTAAGACCAGTTATAATACAACCGTACAAAGAAATCATCAAAACCATCATGTTTAAGTCACATAACAGACCCTACAAGTTGACGTAAACATTCTGTCCAGATTTTAATCATGCATAAACTCTTATTTAAACGACTCACGTGTGCGTATAATAGATCAAAAACAATCAATAATCATCACAAAACATTCATAAGACCTAGCATGATCAGAACCTATCATAACACATGCAAAATCATAAACCCTAACGATCAAAACATCACAAACTTGCGTAACAAGTAACGTATCATATCACTAATCACATAGGATCATGTTTAACCCGTTAAATCTTCATAAACTTCAAGTTTTAATCTTTATAAAAAGGTTTTAGACCTGGACAAACTTAGTTATAAGGTTTTTATAATAAGCATAATAGATTAAGGATTATTCCGCAAGCTCTTCAAAATAATCAACCGAATGCTCTTGAAGCTTCCCGATCGATGTTCTTGCGCCTTAGCAGGTGTTTTGGGGTTAATATTTCGTAAATAGGGCAGTAGGGGCGATTAGGGTTTGAGTTTAGGGGATACAAGAGGCTTAAGGTTGCTTAAATACATGTTTAAGTCGGTTATGTTTCGTTAGCGACCCGCGAGCGGCCGCGCGGAGCTAGTGAGCGGCTGCTCACAGCTCCCGGCTCGCTCCGGGTGCCTTGCTTCGTTGCCCGGCCTGTTTTCCTTCGATTTTTTTTGCTATTTCGGACCATAATACCTGTAACCCCATGTGTTAAGACCCCAACCATTTTACCGGTCCTCCTATTACGATTTTTATTAACGTATTCGGTTTAAGTTCACGTAATCACATACGGTTTGCACATAGTTTCACAGAGTATCACAGAAGTACGTAATTGCAATCAATCTCAATCAATCAACTCACGATTATTAAACTTCATTGTTCACTAATGTCTGAGGTTCACTAATCATGCATATAGTCTGGTAATTCCCCGAATTACCACTTCATGCAGTTATTAACCTATAACTGTGCAACGTGTGTCCTATCTAACTAACCCTAGTTAAGTAGAATGCAAGGAATGTAACTAGAGTTTAGTTAAAGTGAGAACCTGAAATTGCGGGGTATCATATATGGTTTATATAAATTTAACATGAAAAGGTTGTTTGATTTTTCATTTATGTAAGTAAAGATAATAAATATAAGTATATCATCTGTCAATACAAAATATTAATCTTTATTTGATAATAAACTTCTCCGAATTTATTATAGGATGAATGAATATACTAACTATTCCTAAAGTTGGTTTTCAACTTTATCAGTTGGATTTAAAGTAAATATAAAGTTGCAAGTTACTTTCAGTACTTTTTATATATTTTTAATAAAATAAAAGACAATTGCAACAAACAATAATAAGAAAATAATATTATTAATAAAGTAACTTGAAAAGTGTAATCATTATTTTTGGGTTTTTTTTATAAAATCTGTTGATTTTACAACAATTGTTGAAACAAAAAAGTCCTTCAGTGTTTAACAGCGGATTGTGTAATAAAAAAACAGTCAAAAGACTTACTGTAACAACATCTTTTATTATACAATTAAACATGTTATTAAAGTATCACTATAGAGTTAAATTTCAGAAATCTTTTCAAGTTGATAAATTAAATCTTGATATATGTGTAATATATGATGAAGCAAAACAGGAAATGCATTGGTAATTACTCCTTAGAAGTTTTATAGATAATATATATCAAATTTAATACTAATATACTTTTCAATAATAAAATCATAAATATAATAATAAAACTAACTAAATTACAATAATATTCATATTTGAAATTGCAAACATATAAAAACATTTAAACTTGATCATCTTCATCAGTTGAACTCCAGTAAGAGATTGATTCTTCCATAACTTGTTCCATTCTCCTTCAAATACACTATCCTTGCTCTGATCATTTGTTCCAGATTAAGATGAAATGTATTACGATTAATGTTGCTCATTGTTTTCTAGTCAAGTTCTTCAAGAAAACGCAAATCATTGGAATACTCTATCTTCCCCAGAGAAATAGTTTTTCAAATCCATGCTCAAAGTTAACTATAACTATATCAAATTCATGAGAGTAAAACCAACTTACAACATGAAGTGACTTAAAAAAATTTTAATCAACGACAGTTTGACTCAAAATTTCCGTTAAGAAGATTTCATCTGAATAACGAAATTCATTGTTCTTGAAAGCTTTATACTTCTGCGTGTACAAATGTATATCCATTTGGACTATTGTTTGAATTCAAGATTACTAATGATATCATACATTATTTAAATACAAAATATATAAAAATAAAAGGAAGCTTATAATGAAAGCTTCGAGGGAAACTGTCACATATAGTACTCATAGTGATATATATCTTCAAATTGTCTCGGTTAACAGCGGTTAACGCGCTCTTTAATATAAAAGAAGTCAAATAATAATAACTTTGACTCATCTACAGTACTCATATAGTCATAAATTTCATCAAATTGTCTCTGTTTTATATATTCAAATTCTTGAGACTATGTTTAATTTATTCTAAATACTGTTTACCACATGTGTTTACTTATTAACAAATCTGTGAAACAGTTTTATATCATTCAAACTTATTATTGCAATAATATAATTTCATTAAAATATTAACTTAAAAACTAAATAGAGAATAGAAATCTTTTAAAACAACAAATCTAAATAACTGTAAAAAAAAATGCATTAATATCAACTAACAAATTAACAATAGTCGAATACAATAGTTCACATAAAAAAAGTTTTCTAACAAAACACAAAACAAACAAAAATTAGAGAAATTCAACATCTAACACACTTGAATTATATATAGATCGAAACATATGGTTTTGCTATATATATGTCTTGTCTCTCTATAACAAAGACATGGACGTACCAACATTGGTTGTAAAAATTTTACGGGCAATTCCAACATCTTTACAATAAAATTGTTGGTAAATGCTTTTTGTGTGTTAATAACAATCTTTAACAACAACTTAATATGACAATGTTTCAATGAAAATAAAGTTAAAAAAAGACTGTTCAAATTCCCTCGTCTTAAATAGAGATTCTACAACAACTTTAAGATTTCATAATTTTATATAGAGTGAAACAAAATAGGAACACAAAAATAAGAAAATAAGATTTCTTACAAACAGTTGTTCTCACACAAAGTCTGTAAGCCCTGTTTTGTAACCTCAGAGAAATTTATATACTGTTTTACAACATCTGTTAAATCGTAAACAACTGTTCTTAAATAACTGCCATGAATTAAAAAATTTCCAACAATATTTGACCATATGAACAGATCTTTAAAACAGCTGTTGACTTATGAATATATATTCACAACAACTTTTTGGACACGTCAGCATCACTTTTGATACGTCACCGACAATTTTTCATACATAAAAACCCTCTTACATCCAACCAGATATTCCACTCTTATTGTATTTGTGACACCCGGCATATTTGGCTTAAACATTTTAGTAACATCTAAGTCTACCTTAGCGAGAAACGTTTATGAACGGATTTAACTGGGTTAGTTGAGTCGGGTCAAGTTAGGATTGTCCAGGGTTCAATGATCTGGAGGATCATTGGGAGTCATTTTGGTAATACACTAGTACCGGGTTCCGTTGTTGGTGACATTACATGAACTAATTAAGTATATGTGTAGATTATGGGTCATGTGGTGGATTACATACATAGATGTGTTTAAATGATGTGTAAATGATTATCCGTGCTTAAATATGTTAAACATAGACTAGGGTTGCATGCCCATGTGTTAAGATGTGTTAGAATGCGTTAAACACGACAAACTGGAAAACTAGGTAAACATGAGTTCTGGTTCGACCACTTCGAGTGGTCGAAGGAGGAAATTTTGTTTGGTTCGACCCTTTTGTAATTGGGCGAACCTGGGATGTGGAATTGAAAGAATTCCCTTCGACCAGGATAGGGCTCATTCGACCCTATGGAAGGGTCGAAGGAGGCCACCTTCGACCACTTACAGGGGGCGAAGGAGGATTAGTATAAATACCAAACTTTGTCATTTTTCATCATTTCACAAACCCTAACCGTCTCAAAACACTCTCGAACGATTTTAATCACTAAGGAAGGAGTTTTTGCTCTTCTTTTTCATAATCTAACCTATCTACAACATCTAAACAAGAATCCAAGGTGTGTTCTTGATCCTAAACCTTTTTAAAGCATTTTAATTCGTTTTCATCTAACCCTAATTGTCCGGATCTGTTCTAAGGGTGTTTTCATGATTAAAAACCTTTTAAACATCTTTCTAAATCAAAACCTTATCATTTAAACATAGGTCTTCATGATGATAAACATATGTGAATTGTGTATTATGTGGTGTTATGTGTTGTTCAATGATTTGCTGCTGTATCTATGATAGAAACATGATATAGGATTGTTATTGATGCTAGGTTATTGTTGTTTAGGGTTAGGATTGGATAAATGGTGATGTTATGTGTATTTTGGGGGTTTTAATGAATCTAGACTTGATAAATGATATTTATGATCAATAGAACTAATAAGGAGAAATCGAACACTCGATAAACTGAGCATTTTAAGTTGAATATGGATTGATTTTCCAAATTGGGTAAAGAATCCATGCATGATTGTGACATTTTCATAATTCTTACCATTTTGGGAAAGGGCTGAAATGTACGTATTATCGGGAGAAATCGATGGGGTTTTGTAGGGATAAGTTATTCATGCTTGACTGCTGTGTTTGATGATGTTTCGAGGTGTTTTGAATGTGTTTGAAGCGTTTTTAGGAAAATTTGCACAACAGGGGCGAACCTGGACTCCTTCGACCGATCGAAGGTGCGAAGGAGAGAATCCAGGGTCAAACCTGGGTTATGTTTGGGCGAACGTGGTAAAACGGGCGAAGGAAACATCAAACGGTCTAACGAAATCCAAAACGGGCGAAGGAGACTTAAAACGGGCGAAGGAGACTTAATCTGACTGGTTCGACCGTTCTGATGCAGAAATGAGATTTTTGATACAAACTAAGTGTTTTATGCTTGAACCTTGTGTGTAATCTATGTGTACTTGATTAGTTAGGGTAATGGGTCACCAACGAGATGTCGGGTCGGTCTAGTGTGTCGGTTAAACATTTAAACACGTTTTAAAACATACTTGGTTACGATCTGGACAATCGGGGATTAGATAACCTTATGGTTTTTAGTCGGAACACTTATGTGAACATTTTGATAGATCTCCGGTAGAGGGATTATCAAGGGCTTAGCATTTTTACTTGTAATCGAAGAACGCTATCTAAGGTGAGTTCACTGCCCCACTTTTACTGCTTAAACTTTTGGGGGAGAAAACATGCGCTAAACTATTTTGGTAACATATGTCATACTATGGTTTAAACTTGTGTACTATACGATCTTTTAAAGTCCTGGGGGAAACCATGAATGTGCGGGGATGCACAACGGGGGAAATGTGGATAGATCTATTGGGCTTGACAAACCCCACTCGACGGCTTGGAGGGCCGGGCGGGTGCATATTGTCTCGAACTGGTAACACTCGTAGCGTGGCTACAACACATCGGGCTGAACACATGGTAACAGTCTAGTAATGGTTTTCCAATCGTAGTAGTAACAAAACACACGCCTAGCTAGCGTACTTGGTAACATTGATATAGTATGGACATGGTAACGTTTCGGTAACACTTGGTAACATATTGAACAAAACATGTGAACTCACCAGCATTATATGTTGACGTCTTTTTGGCATGTTTTTCTCAGGTCGCTAAGGTAGCAACGAATGGAACTAGGCGCACGCGTCTGCATTGGCGTCTAGGCTTAGTTCATATTTTGTAATAACACTTGGTACTTTGGTCTATGGTCTGTAACATGATTAATGCTTCCGCTACTGGTTTTAATTTTATGAAAACTATGTCTTTTTGAACGTCATGAATCTTCATATAGAGTTGTTTATTGTGATCGTTGACTTGGATCCTGGTTTGTCATGCGCCCCGCGGTAAAACTCCGCAAGTGGTAATTTGAGGGTGTGACAGATTGGTATCAGAGCCAATGGTTATAGTGAACTAGGACTGCATGTAGAGTCTGGTCTATAGCCGAGTCGCACACACTAGACGGTCACATACTTTGAGTCTATTAGTGGGATACGTACTAACATTGTCGGGGTGTCCTTACATCATCAACATACTTCTCTGTTACATCATCCGCTTTTATTTGTGTTCTTACCTACTCTTGTCTTCTTCTTCTGGGCTAAAGAAGGAGGGCTTGATTTGTTGATTCTAGCACACACATGCCTTCTTACACTTGCACCTATCGTAACACGTTACTAGGCGACGATATTCGGTGACTAGGGTCTGGATTAGGGGTACATCTGGAGGACCATGTAGAGCAGTTTATCATTTCGGGTGCACACGACATAAAAAACTGGAATGCATGAAAATCCCGATGGACTTCGAGTTTGGATGTATAGTCCTGGATTTGTCCCTAGGTTAACTCTTGTAAATTTCTAGTGGTTGACACTAGAAGTGAGTCTGAATCCCTCGATTTCTTGATTTGTTAGATCATGTCTGGTGCTCGCGGTGGTGGACGTCGTGGTGGCGGCGGTGGCCGTGCTGGCGGCGGTGGTCGTGCTGGAGGCGGTGGTCGTGGTAACATCAACATGACCCAAGCGGAACTGAACAGCTTGCTACAACATTAAGTGAACATGGCTATGGCTAATTTCCAGGCTGGGATTAATGCCATGGGTGGTGAGTTGATTTCTGTCGACCTTACCTCATTCTTGAGTTTCATGTCCCTTCGTTTGTCTTTTACTCGTATACCGTGTTTCAGGTATGGGTGCCAATCCACCTCCACCTCAGTGCTCTTATAAGAAGTTTCGGGACTGTCAGCCCCATAACTTCGCCGGAACTGAGGGAGCGGTGGGACTGCTCTGATGGCTGGAGAAGGTTGAGTCTGTGTTCGTCATGTGTAACTGTCCTGCTGGGGACCGGGTGAAGTATGCTACTGCGACATTTGAAGGGCCTGCACTGTCGTGGTGGAATGCTACTACTCAGAACATGGGATTGGGGGAAGCTATTGCTATGCCTTGGGCGGAGTTTGAACAGCTGTTGAGAGGTGAGTACTATTCGAGGGAGGAGGTACAGAATTTGGAACATGAGGTATGGAGCTACAACATGGTTGGGTCGGAGATTGAAGAGTACACCGTAAGGAGGAATGAGCTGGCGGTGTTGTGCCCTGACTTGCACACACCCGAGTATAGGAGGATTGAGCACTATGTGTCTGGGCTAGTGCCGGAAATTGCTGGATTGGTGGCTGCTGGGAATCTTCCCACTATTGCTGAAGTTGTCCGATCAGCTCATCGGATGACTAACCTGAAGGTGGCAGAAGGTGTTTTGCCACCCAAGGGTGCGGCTGTGAAGGTTACTGAGGGGAACAAGAGGAAGTGGGAAGGTATGGGGAAGAGTGTTGTTCCGGCGCCGTCTCAGCCGGCAAAGAAGTTTGATTCGTCTGGATCGTCTTCGGGGCAGAAGACAGGTGGGTATATCGGGAAGCATCCCAAGTGTAACCGGTGTGGTTACCATCATTCGGGGAACTGTGATAAGGCACGCTGTCATCGGTGCAACCAGCTTGGATACCTGGCTAAGGATTGCAGGGCAACACTTCCATCGGCCCAGGCTCGTACCCCTACTGCTGCTCCTGCTGCTTAGGGGACTCAGGGGAGACAGGGGTGTTATAACTGTGGTGACACGGGACATTTCAAGCGTGATTGTCCCAAGCTGAAACAGGGCGACAATGGGAAGAACGGGAACGGGAACGGTAACGGGAACAATGGCGGCGGAGGCAGGACTGCACGTGCTTTCGTCATTGGATCTGCAGAGGTTAGGCAGGATCCAGACACAGTTACCGGTACGTTCCTTCTTAATGATCGCTATGTCTCTGTCTTGTTTGATTCTGGTGCCGATAAGAGTTTCGTATCTATGGACATTAGTCGATTGCTAGATATAGTACCCACACCTTTAGAGGCTAAGTACTTAATAGAATTGGCTGATGGTAAGAAAATCGAAGCGACACACACCCTTAGGGAATGTCGTTTGGAACTGTCGGGTTTGTCTTTCCCCATTGACCTTATGCCGGTACCCCTGGGTAGTTTTGATGTCGTTGTCGGCATGGATTGGTTATCGTTGTATCGTGCGGAGATCGTTTGTTTCGATAAGGTTATTCGGATCCCTCTCCCTGATGGAGAGATTCTTTCGGTTCATGGCGAGAAAAGCGGTGCTCCGCTGAGTATCATTTCTAGCATGAAAGCCCGTAAGTACCTTCGGAAGGGCTGTTCGGCCATTCTGGCACTTGTTAACGTTTCTACTGACGATGAGAAGAAGATCGAGGATATTCCGGTGGTTCGTGACTTTCTTGATGTGTTTCCTGATGATTTGCCTGGTCTCCCTCCCCATCGTTAGGTTGAGTTTGGTATTGATCTTACTCCGGGCGCAGCTCCTATTGCCCGAGCTCCGTATCGTCTTGCACCTCCCGAGATGCAAGAGTTGTCCAGCCAGTTGCAGGAACTCTTGGAAAAGGGTTTCATCCGACCGAGTTCTTCCCCGTGGGGAGCTCCTATTTTGTTTGTGAAGAAGAAGGACGGAAGTCTTCGCATGTGTATTGATTATCGTGAGCTGAACAAATGACCATCAAGAATCGTTATCCTCTTCCTCGCATTGATGATCTCTTTGACTAGCTTCAGGGCTCCAGCTACTATTCGAAGATTGATTTGCGGTCCGGTTATCACCAGTTACGCGTCAGGGAAGCTGACATTCAGAAGACTGCTTTTCGCACTCGTTATGGCAATTTTGAGTTCTTGGTCATGCCTTTTGGTCTCACTAACGCACCGGCGGTGTTCATGGATTTAATGAACCGCGTTTGCAAACCTTACCTTGATAAGTTCGTCATCGTGTTCATTGACGATATTCTGATTTATTCCAAGAACAAGGCGGATCATGAGGAACATCTACGGTTGGTCCTGGAACTTTTGAGACAGGAGCAGTTGTATGCTAAGTTCTCAAAGTGTGACTTTTGGTTACGTGAAGTTCAATTCCTAGGACATGTGGTGAATGAACTAGGAATTCATGTCGATCCGGCTAAGATCGAAGCTATTAAAGACTGGGAAGCACCAAAGACGCCATCTGAGGTGCGGCAATTCCTAGGTCTTGCGGGTTACTATTGTCGTTTCATTGAGGGATTTTCGAAGATCGCTCAACCCCTCACTACTCTTATCCAGAAGGACCGAAAGTTCGACTAGATGAACCACAAGAATAAGCATTTCAGATGTTGAAGCTTAAACTTTGTTCTGCACCTATCTTATCTTTACCTGAGGGTACGGATGACTTCGTTGTGTACTGTGACGCTTCTATTCGTGGTCTCGGTTGTGTGTTGATGCAACGCGGGAAGGTTATTGCTTATGCTTCTCGTCAACTCAAAGTTCATGAGAAGAATTACACTACTCATGACTTGGCACTGGGTGCGGTAGTCTTTGCGTTGAAAATCTGGAGACATTACTTGTACGGTACCAAATGTTAAGTATATACCGATCACAAGAGTCTTCAGCATATTTTCGACCAGAAGGTGTTGAACATGCGGCAACGTCGCTGGGTTGAACTCCTGAACGATTATGACTGTGCTATCAAATACCATCCTGGCAAGGCGAACGTTGTGGCGGACGCCTTGAGCAGGAAGGAGTCTGCGAATCCTCGCCATGTTCGAGCCTTACAGCTCACCATTCATTCGTCGTTGCCTGACCAAATCCGTTCTGCACAGTTGGAAGCCTTGAAGGTGGAAAACCTTAAGGCTGAGACTATGCACAGTGCTGACAAGCATCTTGAACTCAGGACCGATGGCTTACACTATTTTGCGGGACGTGTTTGGGTCCCATTGTTCGGGGGATTGCGCGAGCTTGTGTTGGATGAAGCTCACAAATCCCGGTATTCTATTCACCCTGGCTCCGATAAGATGTATCAGGATTTGAAGATACTTTATTGGTGGTCGAACATGAAAGCTGATATAGCTTCTTATGTCAGCAAATGCTTGACTTGTGCTAAAGTCAAGGTGGAGAATCAGAGGCCGTCTGGTCTCCTGCAACAACCAGAGGTTCCAGAATGGAAGTGGGAGCGAATCACGATGGATTTTGTCACCAAGATGCCAAGGTCACCTAGTGGTTATGATATGATCTGGGTGATTGTTGACCGGCTGACAAAATCGGCACGTTTTATACCTATTAAGGAAACCGATGGACTTGAGCGGTTGGCTCGACTTTACCTTAAGGAGGTGGTTGCTCGGCACGGGGTGCCTGTCTCTATTATCTCTGATCGTGATTCTCGTTTTGCTTCGCGTTTCTGGAAGGCTCTGCACAAGGCTTTGGGTACTTAGTTGGATATGAGTACGGCCTATCATCCGCAAACTGATGGACAGAGTGAGCGGACGATCCAAACCTTGGAAGACATGCTTCGGGCGTGTGTTATCGATTTTGGTAAGAGTTGGGAAATGCACCTACCGTTGGTGGAGTTTTCCTACAACAACAGCTATCACTCTAGTATCAAGGCAGCTCCGTTCGAAGCTCTATACGGACGGAAATGTCGATCACCACTTTGTTGGGCCGAGGTGGGCGAGAGCCAGCTCACTGGTCCGGAACTTGTGTACGAAATTTCGGAGAAAATCGTACAGATTCGTCATCGTTTGGCTGCTGCACGGGATCGTCAGAAGAGTTATGCCGATCGCCGTCGAAAACCTTTGGAGTTCCAGGTTGGGGACATGGTACTTTTGAAAGTTTCACCATGGAAGGGCGTCATATGCTTCGGAAAGAGTGGCAAGTTTAACCCTCGATATGTCGGACCATTCACAATCCTGGATCGGATTGGACCGGTGGCATACAGACTTGACTTACCGGCGGCGCTCGGTAGTGTGCACAACGTCTTCCATGTGTCTAACTTAAAGATGTGTTTGGCTGATGAATCTCTCATTGTACCACTGGAAGAGATCAAGGTTGATGATCGTCTTCGCATTGTGGAGGAACCTGTCAAGATTCTCGACTACAAGATTCGTAGCCTTCGTCGGAGTAAAATCCGCATCGTTAAAGTTCGTTGGAACTCGAATCGTGGACCGGAGTTCACATGGGAACAGGAGGATCAGATGAAAGCTAAATATCCTCATCTTTTTCTGAAACGCGCGTTTGAATCGAGGCATGTTACTGCTGAAACGGAATGATCTCGAGTCGAGATTCCTTTCAACGTGGGGATGATGTGACATCCGGTAATTTTCTTTTCGCATTCGTTCTTTCCATTTCTTTCACTTTGGGGCTTTGTGCAATTTTCGGGACGAAAATTCTTTCAACATGGGGATGATGTGACACCCGACATATTTGGCTTAAACATTTTAGTAACATCTAAGTCTACCTTAGCGAGAAACGTTTATGAACGGATTTAACTGGGTTAGTTGAGTCGGGTCAAGTTAGGATTGTCCAGGGTTCAATGATTTGGAGGATCATTGGGAGTCGTTTTGGTAATACACTAGTACCGGGTTCCGTTGTTGGTGACATTACATGAACTAATTAAGTATATGTGTAGATTATGGGTCATGTGGTGGATTACATACATAGATGTGTTTAAATGATGTGTAAATGATTATCCGTGCTTAAATATGTTAAACATAGACTAAGGTTGCATGCTCATGTGTTAAGATGTGTTAGAATGCGTTAAACACGACAAACTGGAAAACTAGGTAAACATGAGTTCTGGTTCGACCACTTCGAGTGGTCGAAGGAGGAAATTTTGTTTGGTTCGTCCCTTTTGTAACTGGGCGAACCTGGGATGTAGAATTGAAAGAATTCCCTTCGACCAGGACAGGGATCATTCGACCCTGTGGAAGGGTCGAAGGAGGCCACCTTCGACCACTTACAGGGGGCGAAGGAGGATTAGTATAAATACCAAACTTTGTCATTTTTCATCATTTCACAAACCCTAACCGTCTCAAAACACTCTCAAACGATTTTAATCACTAAGGAAGGAGTTTTTGCTCTTCTTTTTCATAATCTAACCTATCTACAACATCTAAACAAGAATCCAAGATGTGTTCTTGATCCTAAACCTTTTTAAAGCATTTTAATTCGTTTTCATCTAACCCTAATTGTCCGGATCTGTTCTAAGGGTGTTTTCATGATTAAAAACCTTTTAAACATCTTTCTAAATCAAAACCTTATCATTTAAACATAGGTCTTCATGATGATAAACATATGTGAATTGTGTATTATGTGGTGTTATCTGTTGTTCAATGATTTGCTGTTGTATCTATGATAGAAACATGATATAGGATTGTTATTGATGCTAGGTTATTGTTGTTTAGGGTTAGGATTGGATAAATGGTGATGTTATGTGTATTTTGGGGGTTTTAATGAATCTAGACTTGATAAATGATATTTATGATCAATAGAACTAATAAGGAGAAATCGAACACTCGATAAACTGAGCATTTTAAGTTGAATATGGATTGATTTCAAAAGTTTCCAAATTGGGTAAAGAATCCATGCATGATTGTGACATTTTCATAATTCTTACCATTTTGGGAAAGGGCTGAAATGGTCGTATTATCGGGAGAAATCGATGGGGTTTTGTAGGGATAAGTTATTCATGCTTGACTGCTGTGTTTGATGATGTTTCGAGTTGTTTTGAATGTGTTTGAAGCTCTTTTAGGAAAATTTGCACAACAGGGGCGAACCTGGACTCCTTCGACCGATCGAAGGTGCGAAGGAGAGAATCCAGGGTCGAACCTGGGTTATGTTTGGGCAAACATGGTAAAACGGGCGAAGGGTCGAACCTGGGTTATGTGGAGGAACCTGTTGAGATCCTTGACTACAAGATTCGTAGCCTACGTCATAGCATGATTCGCATTGTTAAGGTTCGCTGGAACTCGAACCGGGGACCAGAGTACACTTGGGAACGGGAGGATCAGATGAAGTCTAAGTATCCTCATCTCTTTCCTATGGAAGCGTTCGAATCGAGATATGTTACCACTGCTGCTGAATGAATCTCGGGGCGAGATTCCTTTTTAACGTGGGGATGATGTGACAACTCGGGTAAATCTCATTCTTGTTTTCTATCTTTTGTCTGTTTCTTTTGTTAATCCTTTTGGTACTTGTGCAATTTTCGGGACGAAAATTCTTTTAACGTGGGGATGATGTGACACCCGGCAAATTCTGGTTAACAACGCTGTCTAGATGAATGTCTACCTTAGCGAGTCACGCGTATATTATACTTAACTGGGTTAGTCGAGTCGTGTTACGGTTCGGGAACTGTTAGTTTAGTATAGAGGATCATTAGATGTCAGTCTAGAGGCTCATTAGATGTCAGTCCTTAACCAAGTGTACAAGGGGTGACGATTCGTAGAATCGTCAGAACATAGGGAACATACAAGTCTCGAGTCCCGGGAATTGGTGATCGAGTGTGAATGTGTTTGTTTGCAAGTATTATGTGTTTATAATCATTATGTGACTTGTCGGTATGTGAAAAGGTGTTAACATATGTTAAAACGGAGTTTAACGCGCCAAATGTGCTGAACCAGACCTTATAGGCGATTAGGATCTGTAATCGCCTATAGGGAGGGGCGAGTAGGGTTCCAATAGGGGCGAATAGGTCCGAATCGCCTATACTAGGGGCGATTAGGAGCCCTATTCGCCTGATGCTGCTGCGTACTCGCCTATAACGTGCTGGACGACTAAAAACGACTATAAATACCATACTTGACCTCCTAAACTTCATTATAACAACCCTAGTCGTCCCACAACTCGCCCCAACACACACACAACCTCTGGAACACGATTTTGGATCAAAACACAAGATTTCAAGCCTATTACATCAATCTATCATAAATCTAAGGTGTGGTTTTCATTCATGCAACCTTAAATAATGTTTTTATTGAATCCCTAATGGTCCAGACCTGTTTATAAACGTATGTGTCTTCTGAAATTCGTTAATAATCGTTGTTAATTGGATTCTAACTATTATGCACGTTGTATGTGTGTTTATGATTAAAAGATAGGGTTTTTGTGATTCAAGAAGGATTGTTAGCATGATATTAAGGTAGTTACAGATTGATGAAGATAGCATGTTGATGAAATCTGAGTAATTGTTCATTAGGGTTACGGTTATGCATGTTAATGTGATGTTTCATGCTATGTGTATTGTTTTTGGGATACATGGTTGCATGCAGGGCTGATAGAACGAGGTTAAACGAAGGATTTTGATTAAAATATGTTTGATATGGTTGTTTGATTGATATTTGATGTTTACACACGTTCTGGATTTGATTTGGAGTGTTAAACGCGCGAAAAACCGGAACAGTTGTGCTATAGGCGAATAGGAACCCTAATCGCCTATACTATAGGCGATTAGGACGCTATTCGCCTGATGGGAAACCCTAATCGCCTATAGTATAGGCGAATAGGGGCCTATTTGCCTTTACTTCATGCATTTACGATCCTAATTGCTAGTTAAGCCCTGAATTGCATGCCTTACGACGTAATCGCCTATAAACTCATGATTTGCATATCGTATAACCCTAATCGCCTATAGTATAAGCGATTAGCCTTCCTAAATGCCTGTTGACCCACGTAATCACTAGTTGACTTTTCCTAATCGCCTGTACTGCTGCTGTAAGTGTAATATAGCATTTCGGGACCCGATTTGACATCTAGGAACATGCTAGGAACCCCGTAACATACCTAATAACTTGGTAACATGTGCTCGGACTTATTTAAGTGATACTTGAACTACGTGCTACAACTTGTTGGACTTTAACGTATGTTAAGTGTGATTGCATGATTGTATGTTAGTGAGTGCAAGTATAACACGGGGAGTCTCGGGTCACCAATGGGATGTCGAGTCTTGTACATTGGGTTAATTTAACAGTCACAGTGTTTTCAAACGAACTTGGTTATCGTCTGGACATCTAGGGACTAACTAACCTACGGGTTATTAGTCTAAGTACTTGTAACTGTCATATGTTAGGTCGCCGCTTTACGGGGCTAGCATAGCTTGCTGATATTATTCGTATTTCGAAGTAACGCAACCTAAGGTGAGTTTACGGCCCCTCTTTTAACTGGTTTCACTTTTCGGGGGAGAAAACATGTGTTAAACTTATGTTTTGGTAACAACTGTCATACTATGGGTTTCTATGGTTTACTATACGATCTTTGGAAGTCCCGGGGGAAACCATGAATGTGCGGGTTAGCACAACGGGGAAATGTGAATAGATCTATTGGGAGTAACCAACCCCGCTCGTCGGCTTGGAGGGCCGGGCGAGTGCATATTGTCTCAAACAGGAACATGTTTACTATTCGGGCACAACATCTGATTTGCGAGTTAGTAATGGTTTTCCAATCGTTGTAGTAACAAAACATACGCCTAGCTAGCGTACTTTGGTTTGCAAATTGATATAGTATGGACAGGTTGAACTTGGTACTTTAATTACAAACCTGTAAACTCACCAGCATTTTTGTGCTGACGTAACTCTTACATGTTTTCTCAGGTCGCTAAGGTAGCACTACGGAACTAGGGCGCACGCGTCTGCACGGCGTCTAGTTAGGATTGCATGGTTTTCAAACATTGAATAATTTGGTTTACTTTTGGATTATGTTTTGAGAATAAGCTTCCGCTGTAATTGGGGATTTAAACTATGTTTTTGAAAATTGCATATGTTCATTTAGACTTGTTTACTGTGATCGTTGACTTGGATCCTGGTTTGTCATGCGCCTCGCGGTAAAACTCCGCAAGTGGATCGTTGACTTGGATCCTGGTTTGTCATGCGCCTTGCCATAAACCACCATAGCATTACGGTGTATAGCTAAGAGTCTATGTCCGGTGATTTGAACTTTGAACTAGGAGAACACTTGGAGGACCATGTAGAGCGGTTTATCATTTTGGGTGCACACAAAATCATAAACCGAAATGCATGAAAGCCCTAGTGAGCTCTGGGTTTGAATGGATAGTCCTGGTTTGGATCTAGCTTTGATCTTGTGATCGCTAGTGGTTACCATTAGCTGCGAAACTAAATTTTCTCGTCCTTTTTGTCAGAATCATGTCTGGAGTACGAGGAGGACGTGGAGGTGGCTGCGCTGGTGGGCGTGGTGGTGGTCGTCGTGGTGGTGGTGGTGGTCGTGGAGGTGTAAACCTATCACAGGAAGATCTGAACAACTTACTGCAAGCTGCCTTTCAGTTAGGGCACAATGGTGGTGGTAAGTTGACTTATTCACTTTTGCCTCATTGCTGAATCTCGTTTACATCCTTCGTGGTTTCTCATGCGTTTCATTTCAGGTGGTCCTGTTAACCCACCCCCACCTATGTGTACCTACAAGATGTTTCGGGACTGTAAGCCCCAGGAATTCTCTGGCACTGAGGGTGCGGTGAGCTTGCTCAGGTGGCTGGAAAAGGTGGAGTCAGTGTTTCTGATGTGCAACTGTCTCCCAGAGGATCGAGTCAAGTACGCTGCTGCGTTATTCCAGGATGTTGCTTTGACCTGGTGGAACAATATCACCCAGAATATGGGTATAGGGGAGGCTTATGCTATGCCTTGGGAAAATTTTGTTCAACTACTGAAGCGAGAGTACTGTCCAAGGGAAGAAGTTCAGAAGTTAGAGCACGAGGTGTGGAACCTCAAGATGACTGGGTCAGAGATTGAAAAGTATACGGTAAGGCGTAATGAGTTGGCAGTGCTGTGTCCTGATCTGCATGTGCCAGAATACAGGAGGATTGAACACTATATCTCGGGGTTAGTACCAGAGATCGCAGGGTTGGTGGCTGCGGGAAATCTTCCTACATACTCAGAGGTGGTCCGATCGGCTCACAGGATGACAAACTTGAAGGTGAATGAGGGTATCTTGCCTGCTAAGGGTTCGACTGTCAAGGCCCCGGAGAATAACAAGCGTAAATGGGATAATGAGGGGAAAGGATCTGTGCCAGCACCAGCACAACAGGGTAAGAGATTCGATAGCGGGGGTTCTTCTTCTTCTTCTGGTACCAAACAGGGTGGTTATGCGGGGAAGTTACCAAAGTGCAACAAATGTGGGCGTCATCATCAGGGGGACTGCGACCGTAATCGTTGCCATCGCTGTCAGCGACTTGGGCATTTTGCTAAAGATTGTCGGGCGACACTTCCATCGACCCAGGCCCCAACTACTAACTCGGCTCCTACTGCTCAAGGAACTACGGGGAGACAGGGTTGTTACAACTGTGGGGAGACTGGGCATTACAAGAAGGAGTGCCCGAAACTGAAGCAGGGCGGGGATGTAAGGGATAGAAACGGTAACGGGAACAACGGGGGCGGTGGCAGGAATGCACGTGCCTTCGTCATTGGAGCCGCAGAGGCTAGGCAGGATCCTGACATAGTTACCGGTACGTTCCTTCTCAATAATCGCTGGTTAGTGTTTTATTTGATTCCGGTGCCGATAAAAGTTTTATATCTATGGAAGTTAGTCGACTGCTAGATGTAGTACCCGTACCATTAGAGGCTAAGTATGTAATTGAGTTGGCTGACGGTAAAAAGATTGAAGCTACTTGTATCCTTCGGGAGTGTCAACTAGAGTTGTCGGGTTTGTCGTTCCCCATCGACCTTATGCCGGTACCTTTGGGTAGTTTTGACGTTGTTGTAGGCATGGATTAGTTGTCTTTGTATCGCGCTGAGATCGTTTGTTACGACAAGATTATTCGGATTCCCCTCCCTGATGGAGAATTCCTTTCTGTGTACGGTATCAAGGGCGGTGCTCCGCTAAATCTCATCTCCAGCATGAAAGCCCTTAAGTATCTTCGAAAGGGTTATTCGGCCGTTTTGGCACTTTTATCTGTTTCCTCTACCGATGAGAAGAAGATCGACGATATTCCTGTTGTACGCGAGTTTCCTTATGTATTTCCCGATGATTTATTTGGTCTTCCTCCCCATCGTCAGGTTGAGTTTGGTATTGATCTTGTACCGGGGGCTGCTCCTATTGCTCGGGCCCCCTACCGTCTTGCACCTCCCGAGATGCAGGAATTGTCCAGTCAGTTACAGGAACTCTTGGACAAGGGTTTCATTAGACCAAGTTCTTCCCCTTGGGGAGCCCCGATTCTGTTCGTTAAGAAGAAGGATGGAAGTTTTCGATTGTGTGTGGATTACAGAGAATTGAACAAAGTGACCATCAAGAACCGTTATCCTCTTCCGCGTATTGATGATCTATTCGACCAACTCCAGGGTTCTAGCTACTACTCTAAGATTGATTTGAGGTCCGGTTATCACCAGTTGCGCGTAAGGGAAGCTGACGTTGCAAAGACTGCCTTTCGTACACGTTATGGCCATTTTGAGTTCTTGGTCATGCCTTTCGGTCTCACAAACGCACCGGCAGTTTCATGGATTTGATGAACCGCGTTTGCAAACCATATCTTGACAAGTTCGTCATCGTGTTTATTGATGACATCCTGATTTACTCCAAGAACAAGACCGAACACGAGGAACACCTGCGTTTGGTTTTGGAACTTTTGCGACGGGAACAACTTTACGCTAAGTTCTCAATGTGTGACTTTTGGTTACGCGAAGTTCAGTTCCTAGGACATGTGGTTAATGAACTGGGAATTCATGTCGATCCAGCTAAGATCGAAGCGATCAAGGACTGGGAAGCACCAAAGACGCCAACTGAGGTGCGGCAATTCCTAGGCCTTGCGGGCTATTATCGTCGTTTCATTAAGGGGTTCTCGAAGATCGCTCAACCCCTCACCACTCTTACTCAGAAAGATAGAAAATTCGCCTGGGGAGAACCACACGAGTCAGCATTTCAAGAACTGAAGTCTAAACTTTGTTCTGCTCCTATTTTGTCCTTGCCTGAAGGCCCCGATGATTTTGTTGTTTACTGTGATGCTTCTATTCATGGTCTCGGTTGCGTGTTGATGCAACGCGAGAAAGTGATTGCTTATGCTTCTCGTCAACTCAAGGTGCACGAGAGGAACTACACCACCCATGACTTGGAGTTGGGTGCAGTGGTTTTCGCGTTGAAAATTTGGAGACATTACTTGTACGGTACCAAATGCACCGTCTACACCGATCACAAGAGTCTTCAACATATTTTCGACCAACAACATTTGAACATACGACAGCGTCGTTGGATTGAACTTTTGAACGACTATGATTGCGCCATTAAGTACCATCCTGGCAAGGCGAATGTAGTAGCAGACTCCTTGAGCAGGAAGGAATCAATTAATCCTCGTCGCGTTCGGGCGTTGCAACTCACAATTCATTCCTCTCTACCTGACCAACTCCGTTATGCTCAGTTAGAAGCTTTGAAGGAGGAAAACCTTAAAGCTGAGACTATGCACGGTGCCGACAAGCACCTCGAGCGAAGGCCTGATGGCCTGCACTACTTCGCAGAACGCATATGGGTTCCTTTATTCGGGGGACTTCGGGAGCTTGTCTTAGATGAGGCTCACAAGTCCCGATATTCTATTCATCCAGGTTCGGATAAGATGTACCATGATCTAAAGGTGCTTTACTGGTGGCCAAACATGAGGTCGGATATAGCCTCATACGTGAGCAAATGCTTGACCTGTGCTAAGGTCAAGGTGGAATACCAGAAACCGTCGGGTCTCTTGCAACAACCTGAAATTCCGGAGTGGAAATGGGAACGGATTACAATGGATTTTGTCACGCAACTACCTAAGTCACCGAGCGGGAATGATAAGATATGGGTGATTGTTGATCGGTTGACGAAATCAGCCCATTTTCTCGCTATTAAGGAGACCGACACCATGGATTTTGGCTCGTCTTTATCTGAAGGAAGTTGTTTCTAAGCACGGGGTGCCGGTTTCTATTATTTCGGATCGTGACTCCCACTTTACTTCTCACTTCTGGAAGTCTTTGCACAAGGCTTTGGGTACTCAGCTGGACATGAGTACAGCTTATCACCCACAGACTGACGGTCAGAGTGAACGCACGATTCAAACCTTAGAAGACATGCTGCGAGCATGTGTGATTGATTTTGGCAAAGGTTGGGAAGCTCACCTACCGTTAGTAGAATTCTCTTACAACAACAGTTACCACACGAGCATCAAGGCATCTCCGTTCGAGGCACTGTACGGGCGGAAATGCCGGTCTCCTCTTTGTTGGGCTGAGGTGGGTGAGAGTCAACTCACTGGGCCTGAGCTAGTGTACGAAACTTCGGAAAAGATCGTACAGATTCGTAACCGGTTGGCAGCGGCACGGGATCGGCAGAAGAGTTATGCCGATCAGCGTCGCAAGCCATTGGAATTCCAAGTTGATGATAAAGTACTTCTGAAAGTTTCACCGTGGAAGGGCGTCATACGCTTTGGGAAGCGTGGCATATCGTCTTGATTTACCGACGGAGCTCAGCAATGTACATAACGTCTTCCATGTGTCCAACTTAAAGAAGTGTCTGGCGGACGAGTCTCTTATTGTTCCACTGGAAGAGATCAAGGTGGATGATCGTCTTCGGATTGTGGAGGAACCTGTTGAGATCCTTGACTACAAGATTCGTAGCCTACGTCATAGCAAGATTCGCATTGTTAAGGTTCGCTGGAACTCGAACCGGGGACCAGAGTACACTTGGGAACGGGAGGATCAGATGAAGTCTAAGTATCCTCATCTCTTTCCTAAGGAAGCGTTCGAATCCAGATATGTTACCACTGCTGCTGAATGAATCTCGGGGCGAGATTCCTTTTTAACGTGGGGATGATGTGACAACTCGGGTAAATCTCATTCTTGGTTTCTATCTTTTGTCTGTTTCTTTTGTTATTCCTTTTGGTACTTGTGCAATTTTCGGGACGAAAATTCTTTTAACGTAGGGATGATGTGACACCCGGCAAATTCTGGTTAACAACGCTGTCTAGATGAAAGTCTACCTTAGCGAGTCACGCGTATATTATACTTAACTGGGTTAGTCGAGTCGTGTTACGGTTCGGGAACTGTTAGTTTAGTATAGAGGATCATTAGATGTCAGTCTAGAGGCTCATTAGATGTCAGTCCTTAACCAAGTGTACAAGTGGTGACAATTCGTAGAATCGTCAGAACATAGGGAACATACAAGTCTCGAGTCCCGGGAATTGGTGATCGAGTGTGAATGTGTTTGTTTGCAAGTATTATGTGTTTACAATCATTATGTGACTTGTCGGTATGTGAAAAGGTGTTAACATATGTTAAAACGGAGTTTAACGCGCCAAATGTGCTGAACCAGACCCTATAGGCGATTAGGATCTGTAATCGCCTATAGGGAGGGGCGAGTAGGGTTCCAATAGGGGCATACCGTATAACCCTAATCGCCTATAGTATAAGCGATTAGCCTTCCTAAATGCATGTTGACCCACGTAATCACTAGTTGACTTTTCCTAATCGCCTGTACTGCTGCTGTAAGTGTAATATAGCATTTCGGGACCCGATTTGACATCTAGGAACATGCTAGGAACCCCGTAACATACCTAATAACTTGGTAACATGTGCTCGGACTTATTTAAGTGATACTTGAACTATGTGCTACAACTTGTTGGACTTTAACGTATGTTAAGTGTGATTGCTTGATTGTATGTTAGTGAGTGCAAGTATAACACGGGGAGTCTCGGGTCACCAATGGGATGTCGAGTCTTGTACATTGGGTTAATTTAACAGTCACAGTGTTTTCAAACGAACTTGGTTATGGTCTGGACATCTAGGGACTAACTATCCTACGGGTTATTAGTCTAAGTACTTGTAACTGTCATATGTTAGGTCGCCGCTTTACGGGGCTAGCATAGCTTGCTGATATTATTCGTATTTCGAAGTAACGCAACCTAAGGTGAGTTTACGGCCCCTCTTTTAACTGGTTTCACTTTTCGGGGGAGAAAACATGTGTTAAACTTATGTTTTGGTAACAACTGTCATACTATGGGTTTCTATGGTTTACTATACGATCTTTGGAAGTCCCGGGGGAAACCATGAATGTGCGGGTTAGCACAACGGGGAAATGTGAATAGATCTATTGGGAGTAACCAACCCCGCTCGTCGGCTTGGAGGGCCGGGCGAGTGCATATTGTCTCAAACAGGAACAGGTTTACTATTCGGGCACAACATCTGGTTTGCGAGTTAGTAATGGTTTTCCAATCGTTGTAGTAACAAAACATACGCCTAGCTAGCGTACTTTGGTTTGCAAATTGATATAGTATGGACAGGTTGAACTTGGTACTTTAATTACAAACCTGTAAACTCACCAGCATTTTTGTGCTGACGTAACTCTTACATGTTTTCTCAGGTCGCTAAGGTAGCACTACGGAACTAGGGCGCACGCGTCTGCACGGCGTCTAGTTAGGATTGCATGGTTTTCAAACATTGAATAATTTGGTTTACTTTTGGATTATGTTTTGAGAATAAGCTTCCGCTGTAATTGGGGATTTAAACTATGTTTTTGAAAATTGCATATGTTCATTTAGACTTGTTTACTGTGATCGTTGACTTGGATCCTGGTTTGTCATGCGCCTCGCGGTAAAACTCCGCAAGTGGATTTTGAGGGTGTGACACGTTCTGATGCAGAAATGAGATTTTTGATACAAATTAAGTGTTTTATGCTTAAACCTTGTGTGTAATCTATGTGTACTTGATTAGTTAGGGTAATGGGTCACCAACGGGATGTCGGGTCGGTCTAGTGTGTCGGTTAAACATTTAAACACGTTTTAAAACATACTTGGTTACGATCTGGACAATCGGGGACTAGATAACCTTATGGTTTTTAGTCGGAACACTTATGTGAACATTTTGATAGATCTCCGGTAGAGGGATTATCAAGGGCTTAGCATTTTTACTTGTAATCGAAGAACGCTATCTAAGGTGAGTTCACTGCCCCACTTTTACTGCTTAAACTTTTGGGGGAGAAAACATGCGCTAAACTATTTTGGTAACATATGTCATACTATGGTTTAAACTTGTGTACCATACGATCTTTTAAAGTCCCGGGGAAACCATGAATGTGCGGGGATACACAACGGGGGAAATGTGGATAGATCTATTGGGCTTGACAAACCCCACTCGACGGCTTGGAGGGCCGGGCGGGTGCATATTGTCTCGAACTGCTAACACTCGTAGCGTGGCTACAACACATTGGGTTGAACACATGGTAACAGTCTAGTAATGGTTTTCCAATCGTAGTAGTAACAAAACACACGCCTAGCTAGCGTACTTGGTAACATTGATATAGTATGGACATGGTAACGTTTCGGTAACACTTGGTAACATATTGAACAAAACCTGTGAACTCACCAGCATTATATGTTGACGCCTTTTTGGCATGTTTTTCTCAGGTCGCTAAGGTAGCAACGAATGGAACTAGGCGCACGCGTCTGCATTGGCGTCTAGGCTTAGTTCATATTTTGTAATAACACTTGGTACTTTGGTCTATGGTCTGTAACATGATTAATGCTTCCGCTACTAGTTTTAAGTTTATGAAAACTGTCTTTTTGAAAGTCATGAATCTTCATATAGAGTTGTTTATTGTGATCGTTGACTTGGATCCTGGTTTGTCATGCGCCCCGCGGTAAAACTCCGCAAGTGGTAATTTGAGGGTGTGACAGTATTAAAAAACCAGAAAAGCGCTTCAGTATCAATTACGACCTAAATACATTCGAGTAGGAAATTTTAAATTTCCAGTCTTATTAGATCCTTAATTTCAATTCGATTGGTTTGTTTCAATCATTAGAATGGATTTTCAATTAAAAAGCCGTCATAACTATCTACCATATCTGGTTAAAACCCAACATAACCACCAATTTCACTTTATAATCGATTTGCTCTACAAATCGAAATACCTACCAATCCTAACTGCTGATGCACCAATATATGTGGATACTCTGAAAGAGTTCTGGAACAAAGCCGAGTGTTGGGAGAAGAACCAAAAGCCTTATGCGGTTGTCTCGAAGATTGCAAATACAGATATCGAGATAACACCGGAATTCATCTACAACACGTTCTCCTTAAACGATTTACAAGGTAATAATTCTTTTGAAAAAAATGAAGTTCAAACAGAGTTAATTGAGAGAGGGTATGAAGGTCAATTGACTGCATCAACAATGATTAAACCAAATTTCCCCCATCAATGAAGCTTTTTTTCTTACCCTTCTTATATGCCTGTCTGCAAAAACAACATCATTTAATGAGATACCATTGAAAACACAGTATCTTGGATATGCAATTTTAACGGACAGTGATTTCAACTTGTATCAGACAGTATTTACTGATTTAGTATCTAATGTAAAGGCTATAAAATCTGGGTCTCGTAATGGTTTTTTACTATATCCAAGATTGTTGAGTTTCTGCTTACAAAAACTGTTGCCTGATAATGTTAGAAAAGGATTAGCTATTAAAATTAATAGCTTATCGAATGAAACTTTTACAAGAATACTGGACGTTAAAAGTACAGAAAAGGTCATTAAAGGCAAAAGTACTAAAAAAAACAAACATTGATGCTTTAACATCTGTTGTTGTAACATCTGCTGCGGAGACAATTGCTTCTGCTAAAAATGAAACAACAAACACTTCTATGGAAATCATGCAAGTGATTTCAACAAAGAAACCACCAACACAAAAGAAAATCAAAAAGAAGAGAAACACTATACCTCTGGATCTTCAGAAGCCAAAAGGAAACTACTACAGCTACACAAGAGCACCAAACAACAACTATTGATCCTTCCTCTGAACCAATGGAAATATCAGCAATGACATAAATTGTCAATGCATCCTCTCAACCTGATGATCCTATAAATGAAGAACACATACAACATGAGCTAGACGATTCATTTGTACATTTGTTTAAAAGTCCTTCTCCTTGAGCTAGATCTCTTTTAACTCTACCACCGTCCCCCTCACATGCATCAACAAAAATTCCACCTACCTTTAATCCATTGTTTGAAACAATTGATAAAACTCAAACTGAAAATAGTCCCTCTAAATCACCCATAACTGAGAATACACAGCCAGAAGAGAGTGTTCATGAAAAGAATCAATCATCTAGCCCACAGTCAGAGAAGACCACACTCTCTAACTTTCATGTCAATCATGTTGGTACTTCAAATGAGACTGCCACTACAAAAGCTGAGGCAACTGTTTCTGACTTGCAAAGTGATAAGACAAATAAGACATCCTTGTGGCAAAAAATAGCTGAACTTACAATTGTAACTTCTTCTACAGTTGAAATTGATAACAACTCACAAAAACTTCCAGTTGGTGAATGTGATACCCCGCATTTTTAGGTTAACACTTTTACTGAACTCTAGTTAACTTACATATTCATACGTAGTTAAATACTTAAATAGGGTTAGTTAAGGAGGCCTAACATATGTTAAATGATATTAACATATGTTATAAGTAAGAAAATCCTTGTTTTGACACACACACGAGTGTTGTATCCCGAACGTTGGTGATTTGTCAGGCATATATAATAATGTGTACAATTGAATTATGATGAACGTGAAGTTACATGTTTATATGGATTACATGTTTATGTGAATTACCGCTTGACTGAAAATTAATATGTAAACCACACAAATTACGTGCACCTTATGACTAATATGTTATGAGATGATAAAAACAATGGTTTTTATGCAAGATAGGGTGGTTAATATTATTGGGTCCAGTATTGGGCTAAAACATGATTAACGGGTCCGATTAGTGGACTAAAAGGGCCCTAAAACCTAATTGACTGGGCAACAAGCCAAGCTTTCTTATAATTAGGAAACAAAAAAATAAAATATAAACCCTAACCCCTACCCCCTCTGCGCCGTAAACAAACCCCCACCCCTCTCTCTCTCAATTTTTAACAAACATCAATCTTAATCATCTCTTCAAGCTAGTTTGGGTGAAATCTCTAGGCTTTGAGGACTCTTTCATTTAAAGGTATAATCTTTACATGTTTTATGATGATTAATAATACTTAAAAAGTTTAAAAGTCATAGAGCATTCATACATATAAAAATCGCATAACATGTGTTAGTAGGAGTTCTTGAATGTTCGTTGTGATTTGATGATGATGATTGTTGTTAGTAATCATAATTAGGGTTTTTGTATGATAATATATGTGTTTGATCATGATAATATGGGCTACGCATGTGTTAGAGATTTTTATGCATGATTAGGGTTTGTGAATAACTTGGGATGCAAGTTTCAGTTTCTAGCAGATTCATTAGGGTGTTTTGTAGGGTCTGTATTTTGATGTTAAATTGATTTTTGTGATGATTTATTTGCAGGATTGTATTGTACATGATCTTAGCTTTTCATAATGGGCAAAACCATCAGATTTGGACATCGTTTGAGTGGATTTTGGAATTTTATTTGATTAAAGGTCATATCAGATTTTCGGAGTTATAAATTTGGTCAACTTTAAACAGTCATAACTCAAGTTTTACAAAGAGTTAAGTTATGAAATTTGGACAGTTGGTCAACATTGGAATAATTCGGCTTTTCCAAGTGGATTCACCTCGTTTTGGTGAATACAAAATTTTGGGAATTTTTCTACTAAACTGACCTGTTGTGGAAATTTTCTGGACACAGCTGTGTTGTACGAATTTTAATAATTTTTGTGTTTGGTTTTGAGACAAAAAAAAAATATGGGTTATGAAGTGAATCCCAATGAATATTTAGTAAACATTTGGGAGTTTAATTCATTCGTTAAGTATTTTAAATAATTCATTTTTCGCAGCGCATAATCTGCCCTAAAAACGCAGATTGTGTAAGGGATGTTTACGTTACTATTTGGAGTCTTATATGGTATGTATTTGACATGAAATTGTATGGGTACTTATATGAGATGTGTATGAGGTATAAAACTGATAATAATCAATATGATCACCAACGGGATATGTAGGACTTACTTTTGCATGTAGAGTCATTAGGTGTCACTACACGGTTTGAACTTTAAAAGTCTTGGACAAACGAGTTGTATGGTGTTTTGGTTATGCACATATACTCACCTAGTGACATTTTTAATAGAGAGTCGGTAGCTCATTACTATTTGAAGAATTTGGATTATTCACGTGCAACCTAAGGTGAGTTTCACTACTTTTTCTCAAAAGCATGCGTTTCTGGTTGGAGACACACACATTAATTCCTGGTTGGGAATTACTTACTTTCTAGTTCAGTTTGGGACTACTTTTACATCTCGGGTTTGAGATGCTTTGTATCCTTGTGTGGGTCGGGTTTTATGAATCCTCGGGTGGATTGCACTTTGATCAGTTTAAAAATTATTGGTCCTTTGTGAACTAAACACTCTATCATTTGAAAAGTCCTTACATATTATTGGGTTAATCGCTAGAGGCGAACATGGTATTAGTTGATAGCGCTATTAGGTTGTGCAGCAACCTCATGTTTGCGATGTTGGGAGCATGGACATGAACTTCTGACCAAATTTGTTGGCTAGTGTTGATAGACACTAGTTTTTGAGGCAAATTATTATATTACTGAAGGTGTCCCAATAATACTGTTTAGTTGCAATGAGTGGGTTAGCTACCCCTGACATGATTAAACTGATAACACTTGAACATTTTGGTCTGGAGGACATACGCTTTTACTTGGTTACGCGGTTTGGGAAACCTATACATTTTACTTACTCATTTTCTTTACTTTGTGAACTCACCGACTTTATGTTGATACACGTTAGCATGCTTTTGCAGGTAACTAGGTATGGAGCACGAATAGGGTATGCATCATGTTATGTCATGGGATTATGAACACATAAACTATTTTTAAATATTTAACTATTTACTTATGGTTTTGGGCGCGGTGTTTTGCGCAGACTTTTATTTAACTGTTTTGTTATTTCGCTTCCGCTATACTTAATTGGTTTGGTTAAAACTTTTAAACTTGGTTTTACAATAACAAACTAAATGGTTTGGGCATTTAGAGTCGTTCATGAGACTTATGGCTATGGGATCTTGGTTTGTTATGCGCCTCGCGGTATAAACCCCGCAGTGGAAATTTGAGGGTGTGACAGTGAAAACATTAAAAAAAATACAATAACTGTTGAAAATGAACATGATCCTGTTAATTTAAAGAATGCATCAAAACCTCAAAATTTGGCGGAAAGGGTAGCTAAACTTGAAGCCTTATTTGTTGTATTTGATGAAATGAAAGAAAAGTTCATAGAGAAAATCACTCTATTACAATGTACATCTAACCTTACAATAATCAAAAAGTTACATTACATGTCATCCTCCCAAAATTACCAAACCAGACTCCAACAAACAGTTGATGAAATTCTGATTAAGGCTTTCAAAAAAGAATCTTTTGAAGAAGAAACAATAAGAAACTCATGTGGAATGCTTACATCTCTAGCTGTTACGGATCTAAGGAAAAATGGCAAAAGCATGTATGATATGCTTGAAATTTCAGAATCAAGTGAACTGAGAATCCGGTAAAAACCGAATCCATGGATCGAATAAACGAATACAGCTCAGTTTCAGACGAAAGATATGAGACGAGACAGAAATAAACAAAAACAATGTCATCACAGATTCGTATTGCATCAGAAACGGTCACAGACACTGTCATCAGTAGGATAAACATCTATCTCGGGGCCGGGGGAGGTCGGGCATGACCTCCCCCTTGAGAGCATTTAAAGAACAAACTCAAAATCTTAAATGAAAAACACACATGAGATTGCTATTTATAGTCCAACAACATAAGGATCATTCGACCCCTTAAGGAGGTCAAACCTGCAGGTTTGACCCTTGTAGGGTTCGAACCAACCACTTATGTTTTGGTCTAAATTAACAAATGCATCAGATCCATAAAATGCCCTTATGGATCACCAAAATCTCATGTAATACAATACACGACTCAACCCTAGTCTATTCGACAGTGACAGCCACACATATAGTGCATCAACAATCTCCCACTTGGACGTTGCTGGCGAATCCTCAACCTCTTGCACATCAACAGTCAATATCACAGGTCTCCCCCCCAATACATTTACTATTGCATTGAGTTAGAAATACAATATCCTTCGTGAACCGACCAAGTAATGCACTACGGACCCTCAGCATCAATACGCAGGAAGTCAGTTAGACCACGTATATCATTTGCGAACTCAACAGGCCGGCTGAATTACAACCAAATCACCTAGTTACGTCAATGTGAAGTCGACAATGTAATGCACTGTAGTCTCGTAGCATCAGTACCCATGGATGTCATCTTGACCGAGTACATCACACGCAATCCAACTAGTCTGACCTGATGTAACACACCAACCGATGGCGGAAACATCGAGGTGTCACGTATGAATGATTGTTCAGTAGTTCATTGTAATACATAAGTTTAAATAGTCCTTTACTTCATTACAATATTGAATTACATTAAATGTCTTGAATGAAATCTAATACATCCAATAATCAAACAAAGCTTAAAACTCCAAATATCTTCTCATGCTAGCTCTAGACTTCAAGTATCAATATTTCCTGTTGAGTTTGGAAAAATGGAGGGGGGGTCAACTAGAAGTTGGTGAGAATACATAAGCCAAGTCAAGCAATTAAGTTTTAAAAGAATAAAATTTCAGCAATTCATATGTCTAATGTAAGTTTAAGTCTACATGAATAAACATGAAGTGTAGTATGCACATAATCAAACCTCCGACAAAGTTTAGATCCATCCCGCATCCACGGTTCACCTTAATATAACGTTGGAACAATAACAATCACCCGCGCTCTCCATAAAATATGGTCAACGAATCTAGGTGGGATTGTCAATCCAATAAATCTATCACTGTATATCGCCGGCTTGGCCACAGCTAATGATTATGTAAGTTGAAGTTTAAGTCTAATAGTCTTTGTCTAAGTCATGAGGCATTAAAGTTTACAACTAGACATGTATGTAGAATTGCTTAAGTATAAAGTTTCAAGTATAAAGAATTGCATAAACAAGGTTACGTAAACTCACCTTAGCAAAGTGTTAAGTCTTGTGAAATAGAATAAGTGTAGTCCAACGTTGCCAAGTATTACCCTATGTTTAAGGCAATAAATAAGTCTAAGTCTTTCTAGTCTACAAGTATTTCTAAGGTTCCTAATTTGGGGATAAGCATTTGTTTAATTATTAATTAGGTAAATTGTTAATAAATAAAAGAAATTTGGACAATAAATAATAAAAGACTATTTGTAGATTTTTTATTACGGATGAGCATATTATAAGATTTTGAATATGAAAATAATTTTTATAAAATTATTTTATCAAAAATTGAGTATTTACTATATTTATTTCTATTTGTCAAAAATATAATTTTAATATCTAAAAATATTAAATTAAAGAAATTTCAAATTAAAATTTATATTTTCGTTCTAGATGATCAAAAATAATTTATGTAAAATTTTGGTATACAAATATTAAAAAATGAGTTTATTATGATTTATCTATGATTAAAATAAAGAAAATTAATTAAAAATAATAAATAAATGGTTTTATGGAATTAAAATTTATTTCTGGAATATTTATTTGTTTATAAGTTTAAAATATTTTTTTGTAAAATTTTATAAAGTTGTTTACATATTTTTATAGAATTTTTGATTTATAATTGAATAATATCGTAATATATATAATATATATTAAATAAACGATTTTTGAAAAACTAAAAATCGTATAACAAACTTTACCATTAGAACAACATATAATAATTTTTATAGAGTTTATAAATCAGTTTTGGTATTTTTGTTAGGACAAAAAGGATTGGTGAAACCACTTTTGCAAACCTTAGTCTAATGCACTTTTCTGTCAAAATACTCAAAGGATGGAACTGCTGAAGACAAAGAATCAAACTGCTGAAGAAGAGATTCAGAAGTGCTAAAGAAGAAGTCATCAGAAGTTCTGAGGTTCAAACCAGACACTTCTACTGAAGAACTACTGAAGACAAACTACTCATCAGTAGTTTGTCATTCATCAGTACTTGAAGAAGATCTTTTCCACCGCCTTTGTATATCAGTAGTTTAATACTTTAGTATTTCTTTTTGCTTTATGTACAAGTTCCAAGACTGCAACTTGTTGCAACTTGTTTCTGAACTTGCTTTTTGGCAAGGTTCATGTATTTGTAAAGTCTATAAATAGAAGGATTCATCCTTCTGTTTTAGACATTGATTTTAATACAAGAAATCCTTCAACTCTTATTATTGTTATTTCCATTTCGTGTTTACTAAGAATCTGCCAAAGTGTTTCATTCTCATTCAATACTTAGATTCTCAATAAACACTTCTCATTTATTAGTTCTTGATTCCAGGGGGAGTAATAACTCCTGTTGATAAGTGTAGCTATAAACTTATAAACATTCCATTGTGCTATCACTCACCAAAGAACTTGCTAAACACTTAAGTGTCAACTAGCAAGTTCAACTAAAAGAGCAGCTTACTGATCCAACAATTGGTATCAGAGCTTCTGGTTTATCTGATCACATATCAATCTAACAAATTGAGAATCAGACACAGGCTCTTATTGATATTCAATAAAGGATTATAAGCTCACTTTTATCAACATCCATCACTTTAAGAGATATTTGACAAATCAATACTCTTTAAAATGGATCCTCATAATACTGGTTCTGCCACCAAACCTGCCATGCTTGTAAGAAATGAATATAACATATGGCAAAAGAGAATGACACATACCTTGTCACAAACCAACACAGGTTGTTGGAGATCTGTGATATATGGTCCTCATAAACCAGTAAACATAAATCTTGAAACTAAGGAAGAGATTCCAAAAGAACCAAAAGACTATACTAATGATGATTTCCTAAAACTTGAGCTTGATGCAAAAGCTTTTTCTATGTTGGCAATGGCACTCCCAAATGAAATCTATTCTGGCCTATTACATTGTGATAGTGCCAAAGAGCTTTGGGACTGCCTAAAAGAACAGTTTGGAGGAACTGAAGAGGTGATTGCCAACACCAGAGAAATCTTGGCTCAATAGTATGAAACTTTTGCTCACTTTAATGGGGAAACTTTAACTCAGCAATTTGAAAGATTTTCCTCATTAATATCTGAGCTAAAACTAAATGGTCAGACCTATACAACTGTGTCTATGCTTCATAGATTTTTAAGGTCTTTACCTGATAAATGGGAAATATACTCAATAGTCTTAAGATCTTCACCAGATTTTAGCTCCCTTACTCTTACAAAACTTCATGGGAGATTACTTACTTTTGAGAGAGAAATTGATCAAAAGAAAAAATTACAAAATTCTGGTAAAACTGCTGATGACTATCGACCTGGTAGTACAACACTATTGGGACAAGACTCACCAACTTGTTCAAATAGTTTTGGATCTTTTGACCATATTGACATAACTGCTGGGATCTCATCTGAAAGATCATTCCCAGGTTATGACAATAATGACTTTGGTCAAACTGCTGATAACATGTGTTTTATCATGGATGACTTAAATAGTTTCAGCAGTGATGACCTTGAAGAAATGGATATTCTGCACCAACTGGCCATGTTAAGTTTAAAAACAAATAAATTTTACAAAAGGTCAGGAAGGAAGTTTCCAGGACTTAACAGTTCTACAAAAATTGGTTTTGACAAATCTAAACTTAGATGTCATAAGTGTCAAAAGTTGGGACACTTTGCTAGAGAGTGTAAAAGCTCTGGCTTTAACCAATCTCAGTCTGGAAACAATTTTAACCCCAATTATAACAGGAATAATGGAACACAAGGGAGTGCACATTTTGTACAGGCACAAGCTCCACAACACCAATATGTGCCACAAGTACAATATGTACAGATGCCTGCTCAACAGATGCAGAGCCAACAATCAATCCCTCCCTTTCCAGCTGCTCAACAACCTCCACAGCAACAACAACCCTCTCAACAAAGTTTATTTACCTCAGGGTATGTTGACTAGAGCAGTCTTCCTTTTGACACCACAGAGTGCAATCCTGATGCAAACAACAAAATGTTTGACATCAACTGGGGAGAGCCTGACAATGGCAGAAAGAACTTTGCCTTAATGGCATTTGAGGGATGCTCCTCAAAATCTGCCTTGTCACAGGTATCAAAAGAATCTTTGACAAAATTATGTTCAAATTCATGCAAAGAATCTTTTGCTCTCATAAGAGAGACAAATGTGCACTTACAAGGAAAAGCTAATGATTTTGAGAGAAAACTCACTCAGATAAAATGTGATTTAGAAAGAAAACTTTCTGCAAAAACAATAGAAGTTTCTAAATTGACTAACTTTGCTATTGAAACCCAAGCACAAATCAAAATAATGATTAATGACCTAGGAAATGTCAGACAAGAGCTTGCTGACACCAAGGTCACATGTGAAAAATGGGTGGAATCCTGTAAGGGGTACCAACTATTGCTAAACAAACAAAGTGCTTCAAATGTTAGGTTTGGCATAGGGTACAATCACACTGAAACACCAACAGATTTCTCTCCCAAAACTACTGAAGATGGGAGAAAAATTGTTTCAGGTGAAACTTCTGAAGAGGAAGAATGCACATCTTTCCATGAAAACTTTCTAAAATCACACAAAGAAAGTTCTTCAGAAGTATTGATTAAATCTGACTTTAAGTCATCAGCAGTTTCAACTACATCAGGAGTTGAGAACCTGAAAACTACTGATGACCTAAAACCAATCAAAACTGTCAGAGATTTGTCTTTGAAAGAAAAGACAAAAGAATGTGAAATTTGTGGTCTGTTCAACCACAAAACAGAATTTTGCAGATATAGAAAGGGTATTCAGTTTAATAAGAAAAATCAACAACTGGTTGTGGGGGAACAAATCAAAAATGATTATGTAAAAACCTTTTCTCCCAAGAAACAACAAACAGCAAAAACCCCTTCTCAGAAAAAGACAAAATCTCAACAAAAGTCTTTTTCTCAAAATTCTCCTTCAGTAGTTAGACCTAAATCATCAGCAGTTTCACAAACTACTGAGATTAAAGATCTTATGAACATGGTACAACTACTGATGACCAAAGTTGATGGTGGTCCTCAAAAGGATACCACCATTGTACTTAATGCAAAATCCATTGCCAAAAAGACATGGATTTCTAAACTTGGTCAAGAACAAACTGTAAATGTTCTCAAGAGCAAACCCAAAGCCAAACTGGCTTGGGTTCCTAAATCTAACTAATTTGCTATATTGTGCAGAGAGTTTCCAGAGGCTTGAATAGCATTTGGTATGTAGAAAGTGGAGGCTCAATGCACATGACAGGATGCAGATACCTGATAAACAATTTTATCAGTCAAAGAGATGGATCTGTGTCCTTTGGGAACAATGCTAAGGGATATGTGCTAGGACATGGCAATGTCTCCTCTGGCAAAATACAGTTTGACAAGGTCAATCTGGTTGAAAACCTTGAGTACAACTTGCTTAGTGTGTCACAAATGTGTGATAAAGGATATTCTTCCTTTTTCACAAAGACAACATGCAAGATCATATCACCAGAAGGCCAGAAGTTGATAGAGAAGATCATACTTTGTTAATTGCCAAAAGATGTGGCAATGTCTATGCAGTGGACATTGAAAAAGACAAAGTACTGAACAACACTGCCTGTTTCTTCTCAAGGGCATCAACTTCAGAAACTGATCTCTGGCACAGGAGACTTGGCCATGTGAACTTTAAAACCATAAATAAAGTCACAAAAAATGGGCTTGGTCAGAGGTCTACCTTTAAAAGTATACCAGTGTCAAGAACACTGTGTATCCTGTTTAAAGGGTAAACAGCATAAGTCCTCCTATAAGTCTATTGAAGAATCAAAAACAACTGCATGTCTTCAACTACTCCATATGGACTTATTTGGGCCTGTAAAGATCATGAGCCTTGGTAAAAAGAAGTACTTCTTAGTCATCATTGATGACTACTCAAGATTTACATGGGTATTCTTCTTATTTTCCAAGGATGAGGCTGCTGAAATCATCATGTTCTTCATTCTACATGTAGAGAAGCAATACTCTCTACCTGTCAAAACCATTAGAAGTGATAATGGGACAAAGTTCAGGAACAAAACTCTGAATGACTTCTGTTTGTCTAAAGGGATTATTAGACAATTCAGTGTTGCCAGAACTCCTGAACAAAATGGTGTGGTAGAAAGGAAGAACAGAACTTTAATAGAAGGAGCAAGAACAATGTTAGCTGATTCTGGCCTACCTTTATACTTCTGGGCAGAAGCAGTTAACACATCATGTTATGTTCAAAATAGAGTTCTTGTTGTCAAGAGACATTCAAAGACTGCCTATGAAGTTCTTCATGGCATGAAGCCCCTTATCTCCTTTTTCAGGGCTTTTGGATGTCAATGTTTCATCTTGAACATCAAGGAATCTATTTCAAAGTTTGCTGCCAAAGTTGACTCAGGTTACTTTCTTGGTTATTCATCAACTAGAAAAGCCTACAAGGTTTTTAACTCAAAAACCAGGATAGTAGAAGAAACACTGAATGTCAAGTTCAATGAGTCAAAACACACTCTCATTCCAGCACATCCTGCTGAACTCTTTGACCTTGACAACTTTCATTTTGAACCTGAAAAGACTGTCACTTCATCCAAACCTACTTATTATGGTGATCAAAGGTTTGATGATGAGGATCCAGCACCATGGACTCCTCAAACAGTCATTAAGTCAACTTCAAAACCATCAGAAGTTTCACAAACTTCTGATTCAACAAATACTGAAGGCCAAAATTAAACATCTGCTTCAGCACCTGCAACTACTGAAGACACTGAAACTGCTTAACCAGATATAATAGACCTTAGTAGTTTGTTTGAAGAACATGAGCCACTAACACCTGTCAGTGGTTTACAACAACTGATCGAACACAAAGATCATCCACTTGATCAAATCATGGGTGATATTGCATCAGGTGTTCTTACAAGAAACCAGCTTTCAAACTTTTGTCTATTCTCAGCATTTATTTCACAGTTGGAACCAAAGAAGTACCAGGAAGCTCTCAAAGACAACAATTGGGTGCAGGCAATGCAAGATGAATTGCTTCAATTCAACAAGCAACAGGTTTGGGAAATCTGTCCCTTACCAAACAAGCAACCAATTGGCACAAGATGGGTTTTCAGGAACAAACAAGATGAAGATGGTATTATAATAAAGAACAAGGCAAGACTGGTAGTACAAGGTTACTCTCAAGAAGAAGGCATTGACTATGATGAAACCTTTGCTCCAGTTGCAAGGCTTGAAGCCATCAGGTTATTTCTGGCCTATGCCATTTCCAACAAAATAAAGGTTTATCAAATGGATGTCAAGAGTGCATTTTTGTATGGAAAGATAAAAGAGGAAGTGTATGTTTGTCAGCCACCTGGGTTTGAGGATCCTTCTCATCCTAAGTGGGTGTATAAACTAGACAAAGCTCTTTATGGGCTCAAACAGGCTCCAAGAGCCTGGTATGATACACTTTCAACCTTTTTACTCAAAAATAACTTCACAAGAGGTGCCATTGATAAAACTCTTTTCATAAAACATGTGGGAAATCATGTCTTACTTGTTCAAATATATGTTGATGATATCATTTTTGGTTCAACAAACACAAAATTGTGTGATGAATTTAAGAAACTCATGCAATCAAAATTTGAGATGAGTACAATGGGAGAACTGTAGTACTTTTTAGGACTGTAGATTAAACAACAAACAAATGGAACTTTTATACATCAATCAAAATATGTTAAAGAATTATTAAACAAATTTTCTTTACAAGACTGTAAATCATGTTCCACTCCCATGACACCAACCACACAAGTTGAACCAGATGATCAAGGAAAACAGGTTGATCAAACCATGTATAGATGTATGATAGGTTCCCTTTTATATCTAACTGCTTCTAGACCAGATATTATGTTTTCAACATGTGTCTATGCTAGATATCAATCAGCTCCTAGGGAATCACACCTTATTGCAGTCAAAAGAATTTTTAGATATCTGAAAGGAACTCCCACACTTGGAATCTGGTATCCTGCTTCAAGCAATACCAAGTTATCAGCTTTTTCAGATAGTGACTATGCAGGGTGTAAAATGTCAAGAAAATCAACATCTGGTGGTTGTCAATTCTTGGGAAACTATCTAGTGTCCTGGCAATCAAAGAAGCAAACATCTGTTGCAACTTCAACTACTGAAGCTGAATACATTGCAGCTGCAAGTTGTACATCACAGATACAATGGCTCCAATATCAACTTCTTGATTATGGAATCAAAGAGACCAAGACACCATTGCTTGTAGACAGCAAATCTGCCATTAGCATCATTCAAAATCCTGTTCAGTTTTCAAAAACTAAACACATTGAAATTAGGTATCATTTCATAAGATATTGCTATGAAAAAGGCAAGATTGAAGTGAAACATGTAGCAACAGCTAATCAAATAGCTGACATTTTCACTAAACCCCTTGACACATCAACATTTCAGAAGTTAGTATCCATGCTAGGGATGCTAAATTTGTAAGTGTTTCTATTTATTTTTCTGCACAATTTTTGTTTTTCACTTACATCTGTTTTCAAACACTTGAAAAACTTCTGAAAAGAGAGAAACTACTGATGAACAAAACATCAGTATGGGGATAATTTCTGAAAAGTGTTTAACTTCTGATAAAAAACCTTCAGAAGTTATGAATAAAAGTATTTATAAAGTATTTCTCATCAGCTGTTAAAACTACTGAAGAGAAAATGGGAACTACTGATGAAGATAATCCTTCATCAGCAGTTTAGTCAAAAAGGGCAAATCTGACTTTTCCCATCATCAGAAGTTTGACCTAGTCGGTTTAAAACTTCTGATAAAGAGATTTTTAACCTAGGCGGTTTAAAAACTTCTAATAAAGAAGATCCAAGCGGTTAAAAACTTCTGATAAATATCTTTTTTCAACACTTACCCTTTCAAACACAAAAATTCCCTCCTTCTCTCTCAAGAAAGCTCTCAAACCCCTGAACCTGCAACACAAAACCACTGTTCGATTCATCAACACACACGAACCACATGGCTTTAGTTCTCAAACAGGGACACAATCTCAGAGCCTACTTAGAAAAACAAGAAGGCTGGTCCCAATACGATGAGATCATTGATCTCGTCGTCAAATCCCAATATTTCACCGCTCTCACCATAGACCCACCAATTCATACTGAAACTCTAAATGAGTTCTGGGCTAATGCTGAGACAGTGATGGTGGATGATGAAGTTATCTCCCTCAACTCAACAATTAAAGGGAGACAAATGGCCATAAAACCGGCCATACTCTCAAACAGACTGGGGTTGAATGATGTGTATGCCCCTGAAAAGTTTGACAACTCTGCGATCCACCTAACCATGACTGAGTGTGGTTATCAAGGTACTCTCTCACAAGCTACAATCTTTAAAAAGTATTTTGAACCAAAATATAAACTTTTGTTTCATTATATTATTATGTGCTTGAGTCCTAAAACTGGGTCTTATGACCAGATGCCCTCAACCTTTCAACCAATCTTTCATTCTATTGTGAATGAAACAAATTTCAGGGCATCAAAACTTTTCTTTAATGAGTTGGTGTTACATCACAATAACACTAAGAAAAAGTTTTTGTTATATCCAAGGTTCATTATGCAGTGCATAATATCTGAACTGGGTAATGAGGTGCTTGTGGGTAAAATTGAAATTTTGAAACCCTTAACCTCACAAGCATACTCAAGGCACAACAAACAGGCTGCCTGGCCAGAAGATGACCAAGGGGAACAAGCACCAGTCCCCATGGAACCCTCATCTTCCAAACCTACTCCACCAAAGGCCAAGAAACCCAAGATAACAAAACAAAAACCCACCAAACCCAAAAGAAAAGCTGTTCAGGAGGTTGAGATGCCTGAACAAACTACTGTGCAATCTGCACTTCTTAAAGATGTGACTGAAACATCCTCTCAGTCTCATCCATCTCAAACCCCAACAAGAGCACCAATAACTATCCTTTTCAAAAGAAAAAGACTTAAGAAAAATATTCCAATTGACTCTTCTTTTGAAACTGCTGAACCCATTGCCCAAACTACTGAACCAGCACCCCAAACTTCTGAACCAGACATCGAAATAGCCAAACTTCTCTCCGGGCTAAAAGAGAAAGTCCCATCTACACATGTCAGTCCCCATCAACCACATCAAACAGGGGACATAGACTCAGACAGTGACATGGATGTGGACACTCATAGCCCTAACCAAAGAGATGAGGATGAACCAAGGTCTCTAAGCCCAAACTTAGAAACCTTTGGTACTTTTGAGGCTGCTACTACTCATTTACCACCCAGTGGTGGACCTAAGGACATAAGTAAAATAGCTAAGACCTCAACTGTGGCAACTACTGATGAAGGCTTAATGCCTGAGGTAGGAAATCCTCTGAACCAAGAACAAGAGGTACATGAGACAACTGAGTTGGGCTCAGCTCATGATGTAACTGATACAGTCCTCATTGAGGATGAATCAGGGATTCAGATGATTCCATTGATTTGGATGATGTTTCAAAACCCAAAACTACTGAATTGACGGCTATAAGTGAAGGTCCTGCACCTGGTGTCTCTAAGCTCAAGAAGCTAGTCACACCATCTCAGGTTAAAGCCCACTCAATCCATGATTCCCCTAGAGTGGCATCTCCTGTACAACAAGGAGATCAACCAAAAACACACCCCTCACTACAAATGCCTACCCAATTCCCTGGGCAATCAAGCATAGACCTGAACCAACTATGCAGCCCAGATGGTCCCTTGTATCACATGATGAACACCCTCATCAAAAATCACATCCAAACATACACAGCTGACTTGGAGCTGTCCATGAAGAACCAATTTGGAGTAATACAGACGAAGATGAATGATCTGTCCAACAAGATTGATCACAACAGCAAACAGATTGCTCATCTTCAAGGTCATTTCTCCCAAGCTTCAACTTCCAAAGGTGATAAAGCCAAAAAGGGGGAGAAAATCAAGGTGCCTATGGATACACTTAAAGCCAGAAGAAAGGCAAGAGTGGCTATCATAGCTAGAGATCAAAAAGATCAAGCCAGAAAAGAGAAACTGGCACAACAATTTGGTGTCTCTATTCAAGAAAAAGAAGATGCTGAAAAGGCTGATGAATCCCAAGGGCACAATGAAGAAACCTCTGATGGCCAATGTTCTGATGAAGAATCAGAAAGTACTGAAGACAATCCTTCAGTAGTTGACAAACCTTCAGAAGTTGTCAACCCATCAGAAGTTAACACTTCCAAGACTCAAACTGCTGACCCTTCCAGATCAACTGCTCCTATTCAACCAACATCTGCTCCTATCAGGCCTACTACAACAGTTACAACAATGACTGTGCTAAACCCTTCTCCAATCTCTCAATCAGCTGATTTACTTGAGAAGAGTTTAGTTGCAGCCCAAAAGAAGGCCAGGGAAGATCTGATTTGGAAAAATCTGGAAGAAAGGGATGACTTAGATCTAAGCCATGAAGAAAAACTTCAGGCTTATGAAGCTGAACTACAAAGGCAGGCTAGACTAGATGAGATTGCTGAACAAGACAAAAGACATCAACTGATGTCTTACATTATGAAGAACAGCAAAGTCAAAGCCCATACATTGAAGAGACTCTCTGTGGAAGAGCTGACAAGAAGAGCTCAACTTATTGCAGATAAACTTGCAACAAGTAAAGACACAAAGGCCAAGAGAGCTCAGATGATAGAAGAACTGGTAGCCAATGGTTATCGTTCAAAAGCCTCAGTGTCCAAGTGGAAAGAAGAAAGATTGGTGGAGATTGTTAGGACAAAAAGGATTGGTGAAACCACTTTTGCAAACCTTAGTCTAATTCACTTTTCTGTCAAAATAGTCTAAGTATAGAACTGCTGAAGACAAAGAATCAAACTGCTGAAGAAGAGATTCAGAAGTGCTGAAGAAGAAGTCATCAGAAGTTCTGAGGTTCAAACCAGACACTTCTACTGAAGAACTACTGAAGACAAACTACTCATCAGTAGTTTGTCATTCATCAGTACTTGAAGAAGATCTTTTCCACCGCCTTTGTATATCAGTAGTTTAATACTTTAGTATTTCTTTTTGCTTTATGTACAAGTTCCAAGACTGCAACTTGTTGCAACTTGTTTCTGAACTTGCTTTTTGGCAAGGTTCATGTATTTGTAAAGTCTATAAATAGAAGGATTCATCCTTCTGTTTTAGACATTGATTTTAATACAAGAAATCCTTCAACTCTTATTATTGTTATTTCCATTTCGTGTTTACTGAGAATCTGCCAAAGTGTTTCATTCTCATTCAATACTTAGATTCTCAATAAACACTTCTCATTTATTAGTTCTTGATTCCAGGGGGAGTAATAACTCCTGTTGATAAGTGTAGCTATAAACTTATAAACATTCCGATGTGCTATCACTCACCAAAGAACTTGCTAAACACTTAAGTGTCAACTAGCAAGTTCAACTGAAATAGCAGCTTACTGATCCAACAATTTTAAACATAAATTAAAAAGTAATATACATAGAATATATAATGTTTAGAAGAAATAAACTGCTAAAAAATTTGCAGAGAAACAGGGATCGAACCCAGGACCTAAACCGGTCCAAGGGTTTAACAGATGGTGTCTCACCAACTGGGCTACAAGTCTGTTTGATATTTATTTTGTTTTCGAAAACTTTTATATTACCTGTCACTTGAGTCTTCTTCCCCAAATTAAACCATGGAAACCCTAGCCTATCGATTGCATTAGACATGACCTGATAACTAAATACATTATAGGGTTATGATTCGGCTCAGGTTAACAAACATAAATATGGATTTGATTGAGACCTACGGATCATGAAGCTTCAAGGTACACGAGTCAACAGAAAGGTCAAACCGACTTGATTTCGCGGAACATAGGGAATTACAGAGCGGATTGATGGTAGGGAACAGTTTATCGGCCCCTTTAGACCAAGAAGATGAGTTCAATTTATCCAATAACATTCGAATTGGGCAAATTGGAAAGTTGACTCGACCATAATTATAAACACGTAATTATCAAAGGTTTTTGGAATGTTTTGAATGATTTTTTTTTGCGTGAAAGGGCCGCATAGGATCTGACCATCAATTTGTTACCATATCAAGATCAAAACACGTGATTTCAAAATCAATTGACAAAAATTTGACCTGGGTGTTGACTTTCACTTGTCAACTGTTATCATTTAGGAATGTGTTTTTATTCGTATGCGTGAGATATGTTTACCAAAAAAGAACGTGGTTCAGTTGGTTGTTTGGCTGTGCATTGGTTGGTTGGACTCGGGTTTGAGTCCCATTGTTTGCATATGTTTCTTCTTTTTTTTTTTAGCTGTATGGAGGGGGAAAGAAGGTGGGCCAGGTTGTTTGATGGGCTCCGACACAAAAGGGTTTGGGGTGGGCTTGTGTAATACCCCAACCGATGGCGGAAACATCGAGGTATCACGTGTGAATGATTGTTCAGTAGCTCATGGTAAATAATAAATTTCATTAAATAATTTTAATAATTAACATACAATTGTTCTAAGAATTTGTACACCAAAATGAAGAATACTAGTTACACATCTTCAAGCATTAACTCTATTCTTCAAGCAAGCTATAACCTGAAACATGTTAAGTTTGAAAATATTTTGGATCAACAAAAGTTGGTGAGAATTACATAGGTTTGAATATTGAATAAAATTTGTACAATTCGAGTGTCATGGCAAGTCTAGTCCATATGTGAAAACAATACTACCCGGTAAATCGTGTGCATAATCAAACCTTGTGACTAGAATATTGTGGTCCATCCCATACGCATATGGTTCACTCGTTTATGTTGCGATAACAATCACCCACGCTACCTATGTAGGAGGTACACGTATCCGGGTGGGGTTGTCAGTCCAATAGATCTATCATTGTGTATCGTTGGCTTGTACGGAGTTAATGATTATGCTAGAATAATTGTGCTTACCATACTAATGTTTAAGACATAATGCAACATAGAATAACACATAGACACTTATGTTGAATTGTAAATTGATGTTGTAACGTGTTTCACCCCAAAATAGTGAAATGGTAAAAGGGGCTATGTAAACTCACCGTTTGTGTAATAACTCCAAATATGTCGAACCACAAAGTTTGATTAGGATGTCCCAAAGGATTAACCTAAATGAATAAATAATTTGTAAGAGAGCGAACTTAAAGTCTAAGTTGCCTAGGATTAGGCGTTTAGGGCTTTGTAGACTAAATTTGGGGATTTTTGAATTTAACTATAACTGGTTTTAAATAATTTTAATATTTAATGAAAATATTATGATCTCCCAAAAATTTTGGTATTTATATGATTAAAAACGATTTTTTATGAATTAATTATGGTTTAAGGTAAATAAATATATAAAAAAAATAATAATAATAATAAATAATTTTTTTTAGGAAGATAAAATTATATGTATAAACTTTGGGTCTAATGATGCTAGGATAATTTTTATAAAAATATTGGACAAGGTTTACTATTTTTAATAATTAATTGAATGTATATAAGTATTATAAAGAATAAAAAAAATAAAATCAAAACTGGTCCAGTAGGGGCTCGAACCCGTGACCATTTGTTTGGAAATACCCATGCCCAGACCAGCTGGTCTAGGTGTCTAGTTGTTACATGTTTCAAACTCAAATTTGCTTATACAATAACATGAACGAACAAAAACCCCCATTTAAAGCCTTATGGAACCTAGTCCCAAATCGTTTTAATTGTAGACAAATACGATATAGATGATGATGAATGTATAGGGCTTTTAAACCCCATCAGAAGCCGATTCAAATGAACACAAAAATTGAGATTAGAACGAACCAGAAAGTGGTGAGATTTTGGCACAAGGTAGCGATCCCTAGAGGCTCCAAATTGGAAAGTTGCAGCAATAGAAAATGAAAGGTTATAGAGGGTTATTGTTAGTCGCTGGTTTCAGGGGTGATGTGCAGATTTGATTTAAATATTATCGTGTATAAATATGATTTTGAATTCGGGTTATTTTGGAATGTTCATAATGGCATTTCACGCAAATTTACAGCTGTATCATGGTCAAACACGCGTAAGGTTGGTTTAGGAAAGAGGAAGAGATTAAGGCGCGATGATTTCGGGTCTGATTTGAAATGGGGCGCGTCAATTCGAATCATGGAAGCATCAGTTCACTTTTGTTTGTTGACTATAATAAACAGCAACATGTTAAGGTTAATTCGTATGGAAGAAAACACAAGTTGCAGCGTGGCTCAGATGGTTTCACTGTGTGTGTGTTATCCTCTTGGTCTTGGGTTCGAGTCCCTGGCCAAACATGCCCCTTGTTTTTTTTTTTTTTTTTTTTTTTTGCTGCAGGGAAGGAGGAAGGGGCATTGGGCCGGGTTTTGGTTGGGTTTTGGGCTGGGTGGTTTGGGCTTAAAAGTTAGTGGGTTGGAAAGGCTTTTGGGTTTGGGAATGTGTTTGTAAACAAATGAGTTGTTTTGTTTTGTAAGTTTCATATTTTTTTAACTTAGCAAAAATAAAAAAAATATATTTTATTATTATTATTATTAATATTATTATTATTATTATTATTATTATTATTATTATTATTAAAATGTTTTGAAATAAGTATGATTTAGACATGGCTAGTCAAGAAGTTTAATATAAGTAAAGTGATGATTTACTAAAAAAAATTACGCGATGTTACAACTTGGTTATGGTTTTAGTTAAGATGTCTTTAAAACTTGTAGGTTATAAACCTTTTCAAGTTAGAAACATTATTTTTTTTATTGTTATTATTATTAATATTAATATTATAAATAAATAAATAAAATCATTAAAAGGATAAAAATAGTTAGTTTATTAGGAAAATTTTGTTTACGTTTTGAATTTGTACCAACTTAAAAAATATCTGTACTATATAAGAATGTTTTGAAATAATACAAAGATTTAGACGTAGTTATATTTGTACAAAAAAATAAGATAGATAAAGTGACGGTTTTATTAATCCATAAAAAATTTTGGGGAAAAATACATGATGTTACAGTCTCCCCTACTTTTGGGAACTTCATCCCGAAGTTATTAAAACACAAGGTTGAGGATGATTGGGTAGAAATTAGGGCAACTATGGTTTGGAAAATTTGGGTTAAGGCACGACATGAATTTATAGGTAATAGAATAATCTGTTTCGAATAATTTGGATAAGAAGATTGATGTGTGGGAGTTTTAAGGGTTGGATTAGGTTCGTCTGAAGTAGCAAGAAGCATAAGAATCTAGCAAAATACTAAACTTAAGTTTTAGGAATCTTAAAAGAAATGCATGAATTGATTGGCTATATGAAAACCAAATGAACTACCAAAACCTTAATAGAATTTCACACTACCTTAACGTACCTGTAAATTCATGATTACGTTCCGGACCGCAATCACCAATTTACCTTACATTAGGGTTTTGTGTCCTCCTATGACTCTACACACACATGTAAAATAACCTTGTGATTGAATCGTATACAATGTATCCAAAAATGAATCCAACTGTTGAGCAGGAAAACGACTTCTACCAGTCAGTGAGTAAGAACCTCTACCGATTGTTGAGCAGGTGCAATAGCCTCTACTAGTCGTTGAGCAGGTTGTAGGGCCTCTACCGACTGTTGAGCAGGCATGATAACCTCTACCAATCGTTGAGTAGGTTATTTGGTACTCTATTATCTGTTGAGCAAGTACTTCATCCTCTATCAGTTGTTTGATTAAGTATAACAATTGTTTGGGTTTATCACATAAGTTGCAAATTGATAATACATACATGTAAGCAAGTTTGTAAATGCATCAAGTATCAAGTATAGCATGCGAGTTGTAATAGAGTTGTCCTAGTCAAGGTTAATGACTTTAGGTGTGATTATAGCAAAATAGCTTATATTCCATGCTTTCAAGTATCATGAATAATCAAATGTTCAGGTACATAACGAATCCTCATGTATAATTAAGAATCAAGTTTGATGCAACGAACAATCAAGTTTTCAATAGTTTGGTTATCATAGGGATCAAGTTCATGTTTGAGAAGGTAAAGAATATGAATTTAGTTCTTGAGAGGATGATGAAGAACTCAAAGGATCACCAAGGTTATGAAAGATAGTGTACGTGAAGGTAGTTAATAACGGGTTTTCAAAGAGGCACAAGTAGTAAGGAGATTTGGTAGCCGTGTAAATCGTGAGGTTTGAATCGAAGGTTAGAATCAAGTGTATGAGGAAACATGATTGTGGTAAATACCAAAGTTTGTAAAAGTTCGAACAAGTTGAAAATAAGTAGTTGTCAATGGGGTATTTGGAGACTAAATATTATTCCTATGGACAAGAAGATTTTATTCTCAAAATTGATTTTGTATTTTAAAGCAAAATTCATTAAATAGTATAAACTAAGTGGGCTTTGATTAAAATATTCCAGTTAGTACGACATTAGGCTTTTGAAGATCAAGGTGGCATTATATCGAAAATCCTTTGTTACGCTAATGAATAAACATGTAAGTAATTAAGTTTTGAGGACATCTGTTGACAAAATATGTATTTTCCATAGTTTATGGGTGATGAACATTTGACAATATTATGAAATCTTTTGTGTTGTGCGAGGGTATACTCAGGTTATGAGGTTACAGTTTAAAAATATATAATACGTTGAGAAAGGGAGTAATATGATTTAGGTAGGGTGTTGAAAATATTTAAACAAGTGGCTAAGATGGTAAGGTGTGATTGTGAAATCCATATATGATTATGAAATGGTATTGATTTAAGCTGTAAAATTTTGAGATTTTAGAGCTTAGTTCTAAGGAAAGTGAGTGTAATCATTTATTCATTAATTAAAACGAATAAACGAAAACGTTGACTTATCAAAGCTTCTAGATTCTAATAACATAGTGAAGACATGCTTTAGCCTATAAGTGAACACTCATCCCGAGAATTCCCAGGTAGGCAACCGGGTCCCTCGTCTGATTGGGATTTATGCGCAATGCCAGCCCTAGACAGAAAACTCAGAATACAGGCGTTCACCCTTCCAGATTACACGTGTTCGTTATTAAAACCTAGAACTTCGATGGGATCTTCAAGGTAGTTTAGGTTAGGACCTGAGGATTTTGTCCTATTAGTCTAAGGGTAGATCCAGTAATGGAGAGCAATCATCTTGTAGAAGCTAGAGTAGGGATAGGAAGTAGGATGGAGATAGAGAATGGAAACATGTAGAGTTGCAAGTAAAAGAAGCAAGTACTGGTTAAAATCCTATGGTTATAGACTAGATTATTTTTCTAATAACCTAATTCCCTATAACCATGGCTCTGATACCAATTTGTAACACCCCAACCGATGGCGGAAACATCTAGGTGTCACGTATTAATGATTGTTCAGTAGTTCATGGTAATACATAAGTTTAAATAGTCCTTTATTTCATTACAATATTGAATTACATTAAATGTCTTGAATGAAATCTAATACATCCAATAATCAAACAAAGCTTAAAACTCCAAATATCTTCTCATGCTAGCTCTAGACTTCAAGTATCAATATTTCCTGTTGAGTTTGGAAAAATGGGAGGTTCAACTAGAAGTTGGTGAGAATACATAAGCCAAGTCAAGCAATTAAGTTTTAAAAGAATAAAAATTTAGCAATTCATATGTCTAATGTAAGTTTAAGCCTACATGAATAAACATGAAGTGTAGTATGCACATAATCAAACCCCCGACAAAGTTTAGGTCCATCCCGCATCCACGGTTCACCTTAATATAACGTTGGAACGATAACAATCACCCGCGCTCCCCATAAAAGATGGTCAACGAATCTTGGTGGGATTGTCAATCCAATAGATCTATCACTGTATATAGCCGGCTTGGCCACAGCTAATGATTATGTAAGTTGAAGTTTAAGTCTAATAGTCTTTGTCTAAGTCATGAGGCATTAAAGTTTACAACTAGACATGTATGTAGAATTGCTTAAGTATAAAGTTTCAAGTATAAAGAATTGCATAAACAAGGTTACGTAAACTCACCTTAGCAAAGTGTTAAGTCTTGTGAAATAGAATAAGTGTAGTCCAACGTTGCTAAGTATTACCCTATGTTTAAGGTAATAAATAAGTCTAAGTCTTTCTAGTCTACAAGTATTTCTAGGGTTCCTAATTTGGGGATAAACATTTGTTTAATTATTAATTAGGTAAATTGTTAATAAATAAAAGAAATTTGGACAATAAATAATAAAAGACGATTTGTAGATTTTTTATTACGTATGAGCATATTAAAAGATTTTGAATATGAAAATAATTTTTATAAATTATTTTCTCAAAAATTGAGTATTTACTATATTTATTTCTATTTGTCAAAAATATAATTTTAATATCTAAAAATATTAAAATTAAAGAAATTTCAAATTAAAATTTATATTTCTATTCTAAATGATCAAAAATAATTTATGTAAAATTTTGGTATAAAAATATTAAAAAATGAATTTATTATGATTTATCTATGATTAAAATAAAGAAAATTAAATAAAAATGTTAAATAAATGGTTTTATGGAATTAAAATTTATTTCTGGAATATTTATTTGTTTATAAGTTTAAAATAATTTTTGTAAAATTTTTTAAAGTTGTTTACATATTTTTAGAGAATTTTTGATTTATAATTGAATAAAATCGTAATATATATAATATATATTAAATAAACGATTTTTGAAAAATAAAAATCGTATAACAAACTTTACCGTTAGAACAACATATAATAATTTTTATAGAGTTTATAAATCAGTTTTGGTATTTTAAACATAAATTAAAAAGTAATATACATAGAATATATAATGTTTAGAAGAAACAAACTGCTAACAACTTTGCAGAGAAACAGGGATCGAACCCAGGACCTAAACCGGTCCAAGGGTTTAACATATGGTGTCTCACCAACTGGGCTGCACACCTGTTTGATATTTATTTTGTTTTCGAAAACTTTTATATTACCTGTCACTTGAGTCTTCTTCCCCAAATTAAACCATGGAAACCCTAGCCTATCGATTGCATCAGACATGACCCGATAACTAAATACATTATAGGGCTATGATTCGGCTCAAGTTAACAAACATAAATATGGATTTGATTGAGACTTACGGATCATGAAGCTTCCAGGTACACGAGTCAACAGAAAGGTCAAACCGACTTGATTTCGCGGAACATAGGGAATTACAGAGCGGATTGATGGTAGGGAACAGTTTATCGGCCCCTTTAGACCAAGAAGATGAGTTCAATTTATCCAATAACATTTGGATTGGGCAAATTGGAAAGTTGACTCGACCATAATTATAAACACGTAATTATCAAAGGTTTTTGGAATGTTTTGAATGAATTTTTTTGCATGAAAGGGCCGCATAGGATCTGACCATCAATTTGTTACCATATCAAGATCAAAACACGTGATTTCAAAATCAATTGACAAAAATTCGTCCTGGGTGTTGACTTTCACTTGTCAACTGTTATCATTTAGGAATTTGTTTTTATTCGTATGCGTGAGATATGTTTACCAAAAAAGAACGTGGCTCAGTTGGTTGTTTGGCTGTGCGTTGGTTGGTTGGACTCGGGTTCGAGTCCCATTGTTTGCAGATGTTTCTTCTTTTTTTTTAGCTGTATGGAGGGGGAAAGAAGGTGGGCCAGGTTGTTTGATAGGCTCTGACACAAAAGGGTTTGGGGTGGGCTTGGTTATGGTTTTAGTTAAGATGTCTTTAAAACTTGTAGGTTATAAACCTTTTCAAGTTAGAAACATTATTTTTTTTATTGTTATTATTATTAATATTAATATTATAAATAAATAAATAAAATCATTTAAAGGATAAAAATAGATAGTTTTATTAGGAAAATTTTGTTTACGTTTTGAATTTATACCAACTTAAAAAATATCTGTACTATATAAGAATGTTTTGAAATAATACAAAGATTTAGACGTAGTTATATTTGTACAAAAGAATAAGATAGATAAAGTGACGTTTTATTAATCCATAAAAAAATTTGCGGAAAAATACATGATGTTACACCTGTATCCTGATAAGACCCCTACTAGAATGATTCCATACTGACCAATTAGATATTCAACGTAACATGTAGGTACCACCACTCATTTACGTCTTCTATCTGCACTTAACCTTTGCATCACTCTTCACACCAACTGGAGAAATCTAACTGTCAGTACCCAATTAAACCTCTCAAATGTGACTATGTGCAAACCAATCCACTCGGACACTAGTACTTCTTTGAAAATCTTCATCCGTGCTGACTGTGATTGCATTAACATTTTCTTCTCTTTGAACAAGTTCCCTCAAGCTTACTGGAATTGGGTTGATTGTTCACAACTTGCGGAATAAGATCTGCCCATAATAGTCATTTGAATCGGATTATCATACTGTTGATTCTCATAACTACCCCACAATAAAACATTTCGTCATCATAATCTCTTCAACAATTTGTGTAGACATCATCAATATTCTCCCAAAAATCCTCAAAAATTTCCATATTCGAAATTTTTTTACCCCTTAAAATATCAATTTTCATTCCATATAACGAGGGTTCGAACCAAGAAATAAAGGTTACATTCGACCCCTTTGTAAGGTCGAATGAAGAGCAATAAGCACGAATGAGTCTAGTTAAGGTCGAATGAACATAGAAATCCCACGTTCGACCTACCGTGAGGTCGAATGTACATAATCAAATTGATTCGACCTCTGTAACTAGTTTGTTCAACCTCTAAAACACTCATTCGACCTCTCGAAGGGTCGAAACAACTTCTCCTTCGACCATTTGCAGAAAAACGTGTTCATATTCAATATGTTCTGCAAATCAGTCCATAAACACTCTAATACTTCGAAATTGATGATGAAACTTGTACAGAAAGGTGCGAAAATGAAAACCTAACCCTCGAATTAACAGAAACATGGAAAAATCACATGATTTTGGGTTCAATTAAGAATCTAGGGTTTCTAGGGTTTCAACCTTTCAATCAAAAACTAATTTTTAACGTCTGAAATCATGAAATCGAGCTGTGATTGATTCAAACGACTGTTAGATCGTTCAAATCGGTACCACGGCTTTGATACCAGTTGAGAATCCGGTAAAAACCGAATCCATGGATCGAATAAACGAATACAGCTCGGTTTCAGACGGATGATATGAGACGAGACAGAAATAAACGAAAACAATGTCATCACAGATTCGTATTGCATCAGAAACGGTTACAGACACTGTCATCAGTAGGATAAACATCTATCTCGGGGCCTGGGGAGGTCGGGCATGACCTCCCCCTTGAGAGCATTCAAAGCACAAACTCAAAATCTTAAATGAAAACACACATGAGATTGCTATTTATAGTCCAACAACATAAGGCTCATTCGACCCCTTAAGGAGGTCGAACCTGCAGGTTCGACCCTTGTAGGGTTCGAACCAACCACTTATGTTTTGGTCTAAATTAACAAATGCATCAGATCCATAAAATGCCCTTATGGATCACAACAATCTCATGTAATAAAATACACGACTCAACCCTAGTCTATTCGACAGCGACGGCCACACATATAGTGCATCAACATGAACGAAGCATAGCTTTACTGTACCTAGCAGATCAAATCGAACTAAACGACGATATTTCGACGAAGATGAAAGCTCTTACTGAAAAAATTATTTCCATCAGTAAGAAAATGAAGCAGCGTCGTGAAGAAATTATGAAGAATCACCAGTAACTGTAATTTCGAAAAAAATGTAATTTTGGATTAAAAATCCTTCATAAATTAAATATATATATATATATATATATATATATATATATATATATATATATTATGCTTTTTAAATTATATTGCATTCTACATAAACATAGACCGAAATCAAAATAAAATTAAATAGATGATGAAAACATTTATTTTACAGAATACATTTTATAAAGAAATAGTGATAACTTTTAAGGTACTCATATTTAACTTAATATATTATTATTTTTTAATCAATAGAAATATGTATATATTAATTTTTGATAAATAAATACATGCAAAAGATATGGACTCACTTCAAAATTCGAGTATCAATGTAATGATTATTGCTGCCAGCCAATAGGCCTAAAACCCTGTGATGATCAATATACAGATCAACAATCTAGATGGAAACTTGCAAAATACGGCGGTAATTAATGATAGTGGTAATTATTTTAACTATTATAAAACAATTAAAAAAGGATACCATAAATTAACATTTTTATTTTAAATTAACAAACACAGTTATTTACTTTCAGAAAATTAATCTGAACTCTTTTAATATTCGTATAACTTTTAAAATACACACATATATGTATATGTGTGTGTGTATATATATACTTCATAACAATAAAACTTCTAATAAAATATGTAAGATCACCAAAATCTAATTTCTTTAGATACCAATTTTTGTGACTACTTTTTATACTTCATTCAACTGATTAACTTTGAAATTCTAACTTCTTTTTAGATAAAAGTATACTCATTTTATAGTATATAGTCTGTTTAACAACATCTGTTGAATGATAAACAGCGGTTATCAAACAACTGTTAATGAATCCAATTTTACAATTCAAGATTACAATAAATATACAATTCAGATTGAAAAAGATTTGAAATTAAAATAAAAGATTTGAAATTAAAAAAAACAAACTTATTTACCTTTAGAAAATTAATCTGAACTCTTTTATTGTTCGTATAACTTCAATATATATATATATATATATATATATATATATATATATATATATTTCATAACAATAAAACAAATTTCTCTAGAAATCAATTTTTGTAACTACTTTCATACTTTTTTCAATTGAATAACTTTCAAAGTCTAACTTTTTTTTAGATAAAAGTTTACTCATTTTATAGTATATAGTCTGTTTTCCAACATATGTTGAATCATAAACAGTGGTTATCAAACATATGTCAATGAATACAATAAATATACAATTCAGATTGAAAAAGATTTGAAATTAAATTTTACAATAATTTTTTAACCGAAGCATTCCAGATTGTATTTATTATTTACTACTGAGCACATTTAATCTTCAATTGAACTTTCATTTATATTTATAAATTATACTTCAAAATTTTATCACATATTTTAACAATATTTAAAAAATAAATATCACAACGTAAGTTAATTCGTCAACAGATGTTATATAATAAGTGTTAACAAATACAATGACCTAATTAGAAGTTGAATTTTTTTTAATAAAGTGAATCAACAATTTACATATAAATTAAAAGATCATTATTTGACTTGCAGAAAATTAAAATTTTAAAATACAAATTTCACTCTTTATAGAACTATAAGATCTTAATGTGATTTTTAATTCGTTATGTAAGGTTTATCTTTTTGTTTACCAAACAGTCTGTTTAACGAAAATGGTCATTGTTCAACCGTATCTCGAATATAATCTATACTACAATACTGAAAAAAGCTATAGCAATAATAAGTCGTTATTGGAATTGCATAATTTTACTTACTATAAGAAGATAAACAAAAGTAAAAGATACAAATTACAGCCAAAACACCACAAACGAAAACTGCTTACAAAAAATACAACAAAGAAGTGCTCTAACAAATAAACCCGATAACGCTACAAAAGTGAACTAATTCCAAATAACACATATAATCTATAAAACAAAAAAGAAAATAAAAAAAATATAGCCAAAACACCAAAACAAAAACCAAAAGAAGGACCGCTCCAAATAAAAAAAACATATACAATAATATGCCTCTAAATAGCGGAAAAATTAGAGGCATGTTATTTATATAGAGACCCATCTCATTTTGGACAGGCTCTCGTATTATAAGAAAACGAATAATATTTTCCTTTGATTGTAAGAATATTCAGCAACATCAATTCCAACTTCATTAGCAATGTATAATTGGTAATATATTTTTCTTTAAGACCGAGAAATTTTGAGAAAACTGGCGGTACCAAATTTACATGAAATAACATTATATACTGAATGTATAGATGGTTGGTTTGTTTTAAATGGTTCGGGTATTACAACATTGCAAACTGAAATGAAGAGTTATTCGCCTTTTATAGATAGAAACAATAGATATATACCCACTATAATAATATTTGTTTTTCCGCCCTATTTTATAAATAAATAAATATAATTACACTGAAAAACAATTACAATTACTAACAGAAACAATAACATAATAAAATAAAATTCAATATCATAATAATTAACTTTGGTATTCGAGCCTTGTGAAGTTGAAATTTATAAATATCTATTTACTTATCAACAAATCACACACTCTTTAATTAGGATTCATACACACTGGGCCAAATTACACACCAATAAGTGATGACACTAAAGCCCTAAAAGGTTACATGACAACTGTCCAGGTGTACGATATAGATTGTAACTAAAAAATACGACGGTTATTCATAGTAGATATACGTATTTTTCCTATTTTTAAACGACTGAACAAAGTTTTCAAAATTAATAACTACATCTATTATTCCATGAGACATTTTTTTAACAAATGACATAAAATTTAGTGATTAAAAAATAAAAATAATAAAAAAATAAAATAATATTTTTAATTAAACAATTAAGATTAATTAAATATAGAAAATGAATCTACAAATGATTTGAAATCTTTTATTATTAATATATATTTAAAAAATGAAGATATATTTTATAGAATTAAAATTATAAAAAAATATCATCATCTATAAAATGTGTAATTATGATTTTTATCCAAGAAATAATATCTTTAAAATTAATAACTATATCTATTATTCTATGACAAACTTTTTAAATCAATAAAACGAACTTTACTCATTACATTATTGTGACTATTATAATAAAATTTGATGACTTGTTAACAGGTGTTGTGAAAACAACTGTGATCGAATACAATTTTCGACTAAAAGATGATATAATCAGATTTTTAAAACAGAGTTTTTAAAACTTAAGTTGTAATAAATTTGTAACGAAATAACTATAAATTTAAATTACATCAGCCTTTTCAAATTCATAATAACAAAACAGCCCACGACCCTAAAAGTCTATCATCACAATAGTACAGATAAAGATCTAGATGAAAACTTACAGAAAATAAAGCAGTAATTAATATAACATGTACTTATTTTTATTATTATTAAACGGCTAAAAATCTTATATAACTTTACACGTTATCCATTTTATTATATTAATTACACAATTAAAACTATTTTTCGTAGAAATGATTTGAAATATTTGTATGTTCCTATAATTTACAATAAGAAGATATATTTTAAGTTAATAGTATTTTCATGATAAGGTTGTTTAACAAATGACATGCAATTTACTGATTGTAACTAAAATTGAACAGATATTAAAATTAAACAAAACATCGTAAGAGCCACTGTTTAATATACAAAGCTATTCTAAGTTAAAATTAATGCAATATTCGTTAACTTGTAAACAGATGTTCTCAAACAACTGTGAAGCATTACAATTTTCCACTAAAAGATAGTATAAATAGATTTTTAAAAGAGACTTTGTAAAGAATATCTAACGAAAAAAGTATATAATAAATTTAAATTACCCAAGTCTTTTCAATTTCATAATTAGTAACCGTCAGTAAGGCCCTAAAAGTCTTTGGTGGGAAATGTGCAGATGAACGATATAGATGGAAAGTGACAGAAAATACAGCGGTAATTAATGCTAAATGCACTTATTTTACTATTATCAAACAACAAAAAAACGTTACCATAAAAGTTGATTAAACTAAAGACATTTTTTATACAAATAAAAAACCTTAAAAAAAATTAATATTGTTAAAGTGTTTAATAATAATTTTTATTCACAATGTATTATGTTTTAAATTATTAGTATGAATATTATTTTTAATTTCATTTTCATAGGAATAAGCTTTCATATTGAAACCTATTCTAAATTCAAAGCTATAGAAAATTTTATGACTTGCAAACAGATATTATTAAAAATGTGTGATCCATTACAATTTTCAACTGAAGGATGATGTAACCAGATTTTTAAAACAGAGTTTGTAAAACATAATTTGTAATCAATATCTAACGAAAAAACTATAAATTTAAATCACAATAATCTTTTCAAATTCATAATTACAAACAGTCTACACAACCCTAAAAAAGTTTGATGGCCACTGTACAGATGAAGGATGTAGATGGAAAGTTACCATAAATTTAAATATTATTATTTTTGCCATAAAAAGAATTACAACTATTATTCTTACAGATGATTTTAAGCCTTTCATAGTTCCAATAAATTTAAAACATGAACATATATTTTATAACAATAAAATATTTTTTAAAAAAATCATATGTTAATAGCAATAAAAATATTTTCAAAAAATAATGTTAGCGTAACAAAAGATACTATTAACATAACACATATGTTAATAACAATAAAAATACTTAAAAATCACTATTATTAATAATTGTAATAATAATTTTTATTCTAAGATCAAGGAATACAATATTTGATGACTTGTCAACAGATGTTGTCAAACAACTGTGATCGATTAGAAATAAAATTACTTAAAAAATCAGTATTATTAAAGGTTGTAATAATGGTTTTTATTCACAGTGTACTACTTTTTAAATTATTAGTATGAATATTATCATTAGTTTCAATGACCTAAAAATAAAATTTCCTATTGAAACCTATTCTAACGTCAAGATATACAATTTTTGATGACTTGTAAACAGATGTTGTCACACAACTGTTGTGACACCCGGCATGTTTGGGTCAACATTTTATAAACACATAAGTCTACCTTAGCGAAAAACGTTTATTAAACAAACTTAACTGGGTTAGTTGAGTCGGGTCAGATTAGGATTGTCCAGGTTTCAATGATCTGGAGGATCATTGGGAGTCATTTTGGGGAATACACTAGTACCGGGTTCCGTTGTTGGTGACATTACATGAACTAATTAAGTATATGTGTAGATTATGGGTCGTGTGGTGGATTGTATACTTATACTTGCTTAAACGATGTACAAATGATTATACGTGCTTAAATATGCTAAGTATAGACTATGGATGCATGCTTATGTGTTAAGATGTGTTAGAATGCGTTAAACACGACAAACTGGAAATCTGGAAAAAAAGTTAACATGTGTTAAAAAGTGCTGTTAACATGTGTTAAAAAGTGCTGATGACCTGAAAGTGGAAAGTGGGCGAATGTGGAAATGGAACCTGAGAAAGTGGGCGAATGTAGAAACAAAGTGGGCGAATGTGGAAAGATTCCACATTCGACCATTACAAATGGGCGAATGTGGAAAAGTTCCACATTCGACCATATGAAGGGGGCGAACCTGGACCTGGTATAAATACCATCCTTAGCCATTTTTCACCATTTCACAAACCCTAAACGCCTCCAAACACTCTCTATCAGCTATTATCATTGGGGAAGGAGTTTTTGAGCTTGTTTTTCATAACCTAACTCTCTAAATCATTACAAGTGAAAATCTAAGGTGTGTTCTTCATTCTTAATCCTTTTTAAACAATTTTGACTTGTTTTCATCTAAACCCCAAGGGTCCAGATCTGATATCAACATGTTTTATGAGTAAAAACCTTTCTAATGTCTTTCTAAATAAAACCTATTCATAAACAATGAGTTTTTATACAAATTAACATGTGTTAATGTAGTATTATGCATTGTTTGATGATTACTTGTTGTATAGATGATATGACAACAACCTAGGATTGTTATTAATGAGGAGTTATGATTGAAACATGTTACAATTGATTGTTGAAGGTGTTTTTGTCGTTTAAAGGAATTTTTAGTTAGATTTAGGGCTTGTTTTTTATGGTAATGATAGAGTTATGATAGGGGGTTTCTTGTTCATGATGATTTGAGTATGTTGAGCTGATGATTAATTAATTTCAGAAAGTTTCCTAATTGGGTAATGATTTCATGCATGATGATGTGACATCTCCATAATTTACTATTTTAGGAAACTTGTAAAACGGATAGATTTTGGGGTAAAATCGGTAGGGATTCGTAGGAATATGTTAATGATGCTTGACTGCTGTAACTCATGGTGTTTTGTGATGTTTTCGGACGTTTTCGACGCGTTTTTGGGAAAATTATACAGCAGGGTCGAACCTGGAGCACCTTCGACCAGTCGAACGGGCGAAGGTGGTTCTCCAGGGTCGAACCTGGAAACTAAAGGGGCGAACGAACCACAAATGGGCGAAGGTGGGAGAAAAAGGGGCGAAGGTGGAAGTTTAAGGCCACATTCGACCAATCAAAGTCACCTTCGACCACTCCAAGCTACGTTCGACCCTACGTTAATAGAAATGAGATTTTTGATACGAACTAAGTGTTTTATGCTTGAACATTGCATGTAATCTATGTGTACTTGATTAGTTAGGGTAATGGATCACCAACGGGATGTCGGGTCGGTCTAGTGTGTCAGTTAAACATTTAAACACGTTTTAAAACATACTTGGTTATGATCTGGACAATCGGGGACTTGTTAGCCTTCGGGTTAGTAGTCATCACACTTATGTAAACTCATTGATAGGTTGTCATTAGTTGGGATTATCATACACGTGTTGGAATTCTAGTTATCGGAAGACGCACTCTAAGGTGAGTTTCACGGCCCCACTCTTTTACTGGTTTTACATTTTTGGGGGAGAAAACATGCTGTGTCCTTTAAACGTGTGTCAACTATGTTTTCATAAAAAGGCGTTTCAACTATGTTTTGGTATTCATGAATTCATTGGGTTTGAAGTATTCATTATGTTTTCACGTATTCATTATGATTTGGAGTATTCATTATATTACTATGCGATCTTTGGAAGTCCCGGGGGAAACCATGAATGTGAGGGGATACACAACGGGGGAAATGTGGATAGCGCTATTTGGGCTTGACCCGCCCCACTCGTCGACTGGAGGTCGGACGGGTGCATATTGTCTCTTAGGTATTCAGTATTCAGTATGCAGTATTCAGTATTCAGTATTCATTTGGGCACGTATTCAGTATTCACAGTATTCGAGTCCAGTAATGGTTTTCCAATCGCAGTAGTAACAGGTATTCATATGTTTTGCATGCATGTGGTCTGGATTGACCATGGGTATTCAGTTGGAATCGATTTTCACTTGGAGTTGGTATACATTGGAGTCGGTATTCATTAAAAACCTGTGAACTCACCAGCATTATTTGCTGACGTATTTAGCATGTTTGTCTCAGGTCGCTAAGGTAGCAGCTGTTGATAGGCGCACGGAGTCTCACGGCGTCTAGGATTCATGTGCATCTCATTTAGCATTTTCAGACTTTCGTACTTTTGATTTTACGTTGTAATAAAGTTTTACGCTTCCGCAGCGTTGGATCATTTATGAAAACTTAATGGTTTGATTATGTCATTTTTTTTTACGTATCATATAGTGTTGTTTATTGTGACCGTTGACTTGGATCCTGGTGTGTCACGCGCCTCGCGGTAAAACCCCGCACGTGGAAATTTGAGGGTGTGACAACTGTGATCCATTAGAATTTTTAACTGAAGGTCGAAAGATGATGTAAACAAAGTTTTAAAACACACTTTGTAACACTTAACTTGTAATCAATATCTAACAAAATAAGTTTAAATTTAAATTACACAAGTCTTTTCAAATTCATAATTACAAACATTCGGCACAACCCTAAAAGTCTTTAATGATCACTGTACAAATGAATGATCTAGATAGAAAGATACCATCAACTTAAACATTAATCTTTTTATATTAAATAAACAATTAAAATTATTGTTCTTACAAATAATTTGCAGTCTTTTATTCTAAAAAAAATTTGGCTTCTATAAGATATGCAATTATACTTTCTATTGAAGACTTATTATATTTTAAATAAATAATATTTCAATGACAAACTTTTTTAAGAAATGGCATGAAATATACTCACTGTAACTAATATTTATTGAAATTCAATAAAAGTCTATGATGGCGAGTCTAAAGATAAAATAACATGAAATATACTGACGGTAGATGAAATAATTTCAGTATTAAGAAAAAACTAAATAATGTTGCAAAACAATAGACATTAATAGCAATAAAAATACTTAAAAAATCACTATTATTAAAAATTGAAATAATAGTTTTTATTAGAAATTTCAACTGAAAGTCAAAGGATGATGTAACTAGAGTTTTAAAACAGACTTTGTAACACTTAACTTGTAATCAATATTTAACGAAATAAGTTTGAATTTAAATTACAGAAGTCTTTTCAAATTCATAATTACAGACAGTCGGCACAGCCCTAAAAGTCTATAACGGTCACTGTACAAATGAAGGATCTAGACGAAAAAATACCATCAATTTAAACATTAATATTTTTATATTAATTAAAAAACTAAAACTATTGTTGTTACAAATGATTTGAAGTCTTTTATTCTTCAAAAAAAATGGCTTCTATAAGATATGTAATTATAGTTTCTATTGAAGACGTATTATATTTTAAATAAATAATATTTCAATGACAAACTTTTTTTAAGAAATGACATGAAATATACTGAATGTAACTAATATTTATTGAAATTCAATAAAAGTCTATGATGGCGAGTCTACAGATGAAATAACATTAAACAGTAGATGAAATAATTTTCAGCATTAAGAAAAAAACTAAATAATATTGCCGTAACAAAAGATATTACTAACATAACACATATGTTAATAGAAATAACAATACTTAAGAAAAATCAGTATTATTAAAAGTTGTAATAATAGTTTTTATTATTAAAAATCAGTATTATGTTTTAAATTATTAGTATGAATATTATCATTATATTAATTAAACTATTAAAACTATTGTTCTTAGAAATAACTTGAAATCTTTTATTGTTCCTATAACTTAAAAATGAACATATATTTTATAAAAATAAAAAAATGACATGAAATTTGACATTGTAACTAATATTTTAAAGAAACTAAACTGAATAAGTTACTATAACAATCTGTTACATACTGTTTATCAACATCTATTAAAATTGGCCCTATAACTATTAACAAATTTAATATTCAACTACTATAAAATACTCGAGACACTGTTGTTTGAACAAAATTACAAACAGTTGACATAGCCCTAAAGGTCTTTGATGGCCACTGTACAGATGAAGGATCTAGAAAGATGGAAAGATACCATAAATTTAAACATTATTCATTTTATATTAATTAAACAATTAAAACTTTTGTTCTTACAAATGATTTGAACTCTTTTATTGTTTCTATAAATTTAAAAAATGAACATCTATAATAATATTTTACGCATTGCTACTAATATTTTATAGACTCTAAGCAGAATATTTACATATATAAGTGACTTCAGATATTATAACCATCTATTTCATACTCTTTATCAACATTTACTAAATTGGTCCTATAACCATTAAAAAATTTAATATTCAACTACAATAAAATACTCAAGACACTATTGTTTGAACAGATATTGGATAACAGAAGTTCAAACAGATGAAATTAAAATACCATAACATCCACTGCAAAAACAGATGTTAACCAACAGCTGTTAACTAAAATATATTCATTCGAAGTTGTTAAACCAATATGTACAAAATTAACATATATAAGTTTAACTTCAAAGATGTTAACAAAAACATACAACTAAAAACACTAAACACACATAAGAATACATTAACAATAAGTTCCTAACTTTTAAATCTAGTTGCCTTCTTCTTCAATTTTTTGCTTGTAGAAGTATGCTCACTAACATTTACATTAGACAAAATTACAGAAAACGTCCTTTATGTTTACCCAAAGTTGCAGGTTTCGTCCTTTATCTTTAAAACTTGCAAGATACATCCTTTAAAGAGGTTTTTGTTGCAGGTTTCATCCTTTACACTAACTCTATTACTGTTTGTCGTTAACTCCCCCTCACATGCAATGCATGTGAGGGTATTTTTGTCATTTCAGATTGTAATTAAAGTTCAACCCTTTATGTTTAAAGGACGTTTTCTGTAATCAAATAACCAACCAGACCAACCCTTCTTCTTCCCCTGTACAATATTCAGAGAACACCATGAAGGAAGAAGATATCAGGAACGAGATGGCAAGGATTGAAGGAGGCCAGTACAATATTCGAACACATGACGATGAATACGATGTCGACTCTGTATATGTTAAGCTTGTATAATATAAAACCCCAATTTTTCGTAATTAATTTATTAAAGTTAAAGCCCTAATTTTTTAAATTTTTTTTGAATGTAGATACGTATGAATCAATGTTCAGTATTAATATGTATCATGGAGGGTATTTGTAACATCGCGAATTTTCCCAATTTTTGTGTTAGTAAAATCACCACTTTATCCCTATTATACACCTTTAACTAATTTTTTTTTAGTGTTTATTTCAAAACATTTATTTTTATAATGATGATAATAATAATAATAAGTATCAAAAGAGATTTTTTTTAGTTTAATACTATAAATTTTTTTTTTATAAACCAAACCAAACCACTCTTATAAACTTGTTGATCCATAACCCAAACCATATAAACCCACCCTTCCTAAACCTTTCGGAGCCCAGCCCAGAACTAGAAAGATCCGGCCAACACCAACACCCCTTCCCCTCATCTCTGCCTAAAAAATAATAATAATAATAATGGCCGGGCCGGGGATCGAACCTGTGTCCCCAGCCGGTCCGACATCAACGAACAACACCACCACTGCACCACATGGTGCTTTGTGTTAGAATATGGGATCTACTTAATTTTAAATGCTTCTTAAAAGCCCAAAATTTGTTTTCCTTTTCTTCCACTGCTGTCGAACAAACTGTGTGAAGAAAACACAGTCAACCTAAACCATTGACCATTTTATTAAGGCTAATTTGGAAGGAATCTCGTGAATATTTATTGTCATTTGACCAATCATAACAAACGCGTTATGATAGCCCGTGATTTCAGCTCGAATTCGAGCATGTTTGACGCGTTTGACCAGTCACGAGGTCAAACCTTTGATCTTTCCATTTTAATCACGACACTATAAATTGTACCCACCATCCTACTCAGAATTGGCCGAAACATCCCTCCTTATCTCTAAATTATGTTCTAAATCATTATACGAAGCAATTGGGTTCATGTTTAACTTCTCAGTTGACCAAACATTCAAACGCGAATTTGTAATTATAAGTTATATTTTTCTTGTAGGTTTTGTTCATAGGCATTCACACAACAATAACCCTCTGACTAATTGGATTATTGTTGTGTGAATCAAACAATTGCGAATCTAGGGCTTGTTCTTATTAAATTGGGGAAGAACACAATTTTTAATATGATATATAAATTAAACAAACTGAAACTAAACACAACCACCGGTCTGGACCAAGTGGTTGTGTCTGGTGCTTTAGAACAGGTCCACACAGGTTCGAACCCTAGCATCAACAAAATGTATATTTCTTTTTTTTCAAAGCTTATATATGATTACTTGTATTTTAAAATTCATTTTTAAATACTAAAACTATTTTATAAATTCTACAAAAATTATTTTATATAATATGACTAATAAACTTTATTATACAACCTTTATTTTCGGAAAAATTATTTATTTAATATATATAATAAATAATTCAAGTTTATTCTATTTTATTTATAAAATTCTATAAAAATATCAAAACGATTATATAAATTTCCACAAAAATTATTTTGAGTTTATATAACACTAAACTTTTCTGAAATGATTTTTATTTCTGAAAAATCATTTATTTAATATTTTTAATCAATTTTTGTTAGTTTTAATCATAAATAAATCATAATAAATTCATTTTTCAATATTTTTGCACCAAAACTTTATATAAATTATTTCTGATTATTTGGAACAGAAATATAATTTTTAACCTAATAATTCTTTAATTTTAGTATTTTTAAATATTAAAGTTAAATTTTGGCAATTTGTAATAAATAGATTTAATATTCTATTTTTAAGAAAATAATTTTTTAAAAATTATTTTCATACTTAAAACTTATTATTGAGACCATCTTTAATTTAAAAATTACAAAAAGGCTTTTGTTTATTTATTTGTCAAATTTCTCTTATTTATTTAACATTTTATTTATTAATCAAACGAGCACATATCCCCAATTCGAAACCCTAGAATATAGTTGTAGACTAGAAAGACTTAGACATTTATTAAACATTTTATTTATTAAATATTTAATTTATTAATCAAACAAGCACATATCCCCAATTCGAAACCCTAAAATTTCTCTTATTTATTAAACATTTTATTTATTAATCAAACGAGCACATATCCCCAATTCGAAACCCTAGAATATAGTTGTAGACTAGAAAGACTTAGACATATTTATTACCTTAATTATAGGGTAATACTTAGCATCGTTGGGCAACACATATTCTATTTTCACGAGACCTAACATTTTGCCAAGGTGAGTTTACATAGCCCCTTTTCTCTATTTTCACTATTTTTGGGGTGAAACATGTTTAAACATTTTATACTATCATTTACTCATATTTACTTGTGATTCAAGTACATAATCATTCTATCATTTGACTGTAACAAAAAGACACAGTACAATCATTAACAATGATCAAGCCGCCTGTTTAGATTATAGCGCTATAGGTCTGACAAACCCATCCCCCCGCATAAATTCAGGGATGATCGATAACAGTAACAACATTTAACTAACTTGCGAGTTAGTCATCAGTCGACACAAGGTTTGGTTGTACAAAGACGCATTGTTACATGTCGGAATCATACTCTATCATCATGCAACTGTGATTGCTGTACAAACTATTGTTATCAATTATATTCAAAAACCTATGTATTCTCACCAACTTTTGTTGACCCAAAATATTTTCAAACTTAACATGTTTCAGGTTCTACTTGCTTGAAGACTTGAGTTAATGCTTGAAGGTGTGTGCATAGTATTATTCATTTTGATGTACGAATTCTTGTAGAACGATTGTATGCAATTTATTTAAATCATTTATTGAAACTTATTATTTACCATGAGCTACTGAACAATCATCAATATGTGACATCCCGATGTTTCCGCCATCTGTTGGGGTGTTACAGATTAGTATCAGAGCCATGGTTATAGGGAATTAGGTTATTAGAAAAATAATCTAGTCTATAACCATAGGAATATAATCAGTATTTGCTCATTTACTTGCTATTCTCTATCTCACTCCTACTTCTTATCCCTACTTTCATCCTTACAAGAAAGGTTGCTCTCCATCACTGGAACTACTCTTAGACTAATAAGACAAAATCCTCAGGTTTAACCTGAACCACCTTGAGATCTCGTCGAAGTTCTAGATTTTAATAACGAACACGTGCAATCTGGAAGGGTGAACGCCTGTATTCTGAGTCTTCTGTCTAGGCTGGCATTGCGCATATATCCCAATCAGACGAGGGACCCGGATGCCTACCTGGGAATTCTCGGGATTAGTGTTCACTTATAGGCTAAAGCATGTCTTCACTATGTTATTAGAATCAAGAACCTTTGATAAGTCAACGTTTTCGTTTATTCGTTTTAATTAATGAATAAATGATTACATTCCTTATATTACCTCATTCATTTCATTGTGTCCCTTACAGATCATGCCTCCACGTCGCAGCACTCGCAATAACAGTGGTGGAAACCAAGAGTAAAGTAGCAACAACCACAACACTAATCACAACAACAACAACAACAACAACAACAATGGTGTTGATGCCCAACTGGTTACGATCATTTCTCAACAAATGGCACAGCAGATCGCAACTCTAGTTCCTAACTTACTGGCTCAAGTCATCCAGATGAACGACAATGGAAACGGTAATGGAAACGGAAACGGCAATGGAAACCACAATGGGAACGGGAATGGAAACGGGAATGGTCTCCCAACCTGCACTCTCAAACACTTTAATACCTGTAATCCCCCTAAGTTTAGTGGAGATGAAGGAGCTATGGGTCTTCTGCAATGGTTCGAGGGTATTGAGAATACCTTCATTAACAGTGAGTGTCCCGATAACTTTAAGGTCCGTTATGCTATGAGTGTTCTTCACAAACGAGCACTCACTTGGTGGAATGAGGAAAAACGCACCCGAGGAGCTGAAGTTGCACTTACTATGACTTGGGATCAAGTCAAGGAGATAATGAAAGATGAATTTTGCCCATGTAACGAGGTTAAGAAATTAGAAGACGAGTTCCACACCCTTGCTCAGGATAGTGGGGAAAACCTTGCTTATAATACCCGCTTCCATGAGCTCAGTCTGTTATTGCCCCATAAGGTCACTCCGCTACCTGTAGCCATCGAAAAGTATATCAGTGGTTTGCCCATGCAGATTCAGGACACGGTATGGGGAAGGAACCCTGCTACCCTTGAAGAGGCCAAGCGTTTAGCAGCTACCTTAACTGACAATCACGTAAAGAACGGGACCTTAGTCCGGAAAGGCAATAAAGCAAGTATTGTAGCCGCGGTAACTACTGAGAACCAGAAGCGTAAGGCCAGGGATCCTGATGTCAACCTCACTACACAAGCTTCTAACAAGAAACCCTATATAGGAAACTATCCATTGTGTAACACATGCAACCGACATCATCCTACTGCTTCAGCGTGTCGCTTGTGCACCAATTGTGGTAAGTATGGCCATCTAGTCAACACATGTCGCGAGACCCCAAATCCGAATGTCAACCAACCCACCAACCCTGCTCAGGCTGCTAATCCTAATCGATACAACTATGGTCAGTGCTATGAATGTGGAGACCCAAATCACTTCCGTAACCGATACCCTAAAGTAAACAGAGATCAAGACCCTCCAGCTACCTAACCGCAAGTCTCACCATTTGACTATTGGTTGCTTTTATTCTATGTATTGACGCTATTTGATTCAAGTAATAAAATATTTGTCTGAGAGTTGTTACATGGTACATGATTGTTTGAATGTGAACTAATTATATAAATCTATACAACTACCACTCATATGATGTGCTTGTTATACTTGTTTGCATAAACATGTTATCAATTTGCAATCTATGTGCTGCACTTAATAGAGGTCATCATGCCTTTTCAACAGTCGGGAGAGGCCCTACAACCTGCTCCACGACTGGTGGAGGCTATCGAACCTACTCAACGATTGGTAGAGGTTATCATGCCTTTTTCAACAGTCGGGAGAGGCCCTACAACCTGCTCCACGACTGGTGGAGGCTATCGAACCTACTCAACAATCGGTGGAGTCATAGAAGGACGCAAAACTTTAATGTAAGGTAAATTGGTGATTGCGGTCCGGAACGTAATCATGAATTTACAGGTACGTTAGGGTGGTGTGAAATTCTATCAAGGTTACAAACTCTAGTTGTCTGGTAGTTCATCAACCCACACAAAACACGAGACAGTTTATTCTATTCATGTCATGCTATAACCCAAATCACAACTATTTTTATTTTTACCCAATCACCTTTAACCCTGTGTTTTCAATAACTTCGGGACGATGTTTCCAAAAGTAGGGGAGATTGTAACATCGCGAATTTTCCCAATTTTTGTGTTAGTAAAATCACCACTTTATCCATATTACACTGCTTTAACTAATTTTTTTTTAGTGTTTATTTCAAAACATTTATTTTTATGATGATGATGATAATAATAATAATAATAATAATAATAATAATAATAATAATAATAATAATAATAATAATAAGTATCAAAAGAGATTTTTTTTAGTTTAATACTATAAATTTTTTTTTATAAACCAAACCAAACCACTCTTATAAACTTGTTGATCCATAACCCAAACCATATAAACCCACCCTTCCTAAACCTTTCGGAGCCCAGCCCAGAACTAGAAAGATCCGGCCAACACCAACACCCCTTCCCCTCATCTCTGCCTAAAAAAAATAATAATAATAATGGCCGGGCTGGGGATCGAACCTGTGTACCCAGCCGGTCCGACATCAACGAACAACACCACCACTGCACCACATGGTGCTTTGTGTTAGAATATGGGATCTACTTAATTTTAAATGCTTCTTAAAAGCCCAAAATTTGTTTTCCTTTTCTTCCACTGCTGTCGAACAAACTGTGTGAAGAAAACACAGTCAACCTAAACCATTGACCATTTTATTAAGGCTAATTTGGAAGGAATCTCGTGAATAATTATTGTCATTTGACCAATCATAACAAACGCGTTATGATAGCCCGTGATTTCAGCTCGAATTCGAGCATGTTTGACGCGTTTGACCAGTCACGAGGTCAAACCTTTGATCATTCCAATTTAATCACGACACTATAAATTGTACCCACCATCCTACTCAGAATTGGCCGAAACATCCCTCCTTATCTCTAAATTCTGTTCTAAATCATTATACGAAGCAATTGGGTTCGTGTTTGACTTCTTAGTTGACCGAACATTCAAACGCGAATTTGTAATTGTAAATTATATTTTTCTTGTGGGTTTTGTTCATAGGCATTCACACAACAATAACCCTCTGATTAATTGGGTTATTGTTGTGTGAATCAAACAATTGCGAATCTAGGGCTTGTTCTTATTAAATTGGGGAAGAACACAATTTTTAATATGATATATAAATTAAACGAACTGAAACCAAACACAACCACTGGTCTGGACCAAGTGGTTGTGTCTGGTGCTTTAGAACAGGTCCACACGGGTTCGAACCCTAGCATCAACAAAATGTATATTTCTTTTTTTTCAAAGCTTATATATAATTACTTGTATTTTAAAATTCATTTTTAAATACTAAAACTATTTTATAAATTCTACAAAATTTATTTTATATAATATGACTAATAAACTTTATTATACAACTTTTATTTTCAGAAAAATTATTTATTTAATATATATAATAAATAATTCAAGTTTATTCTATTTTATTTATAAAATTCTATTAAAATATCAAAACGATTATATAAATTTCCACAAAAATTATTTTGAGTTTATATAACACTAAAATTTTCTGAAATGATTTTTATTTCTGAAAAATCATTTATTTAATATTTTTAATCAATTTTTGTTAGTTTTAATCATAAATAAATCATAATAAATTCATTTTTCAATATTTTTGCACCAAAATTTTATATAAATTATTTCTGGTTATTTGGAACAGAAATATAATTTTTAACCTTATAATTCTTTAATTTTAGTTTTTTTTAAATATTAAAGTTAAATTTTGGCAATTTGTAATAAATAGATTTAATATTCTATTTTTAAGAAAATAATTTTATAAAAATGATTTTCATACTTAAAACTTATTATTGAGACCATCTTTAATTTAAAAATTACAAAAAGACTTTTGTTTATTTATTTGTCAAATTTTTCTTATTTATTAAACATTTTATTTATTAATCAAACGAGCACATATCCCCAATTCGAAACCCTAGAATATAGTTGTAGACTAGAAAGACTTAGACATATTTATTACCTTAATTATAGGTAATACTTAGCATCGTTGGGCAACACATATTCTATTTTCACGAGACCTAACATTTTGCCAAGGTGAGTTTACATAGCCCCTTTTCTCTATTTTCACTATTTTTGGGGTGAAACATGTTTAAACATTTTATACTATCATTTACTCATATTTACTTGTGATTCAAGTACATAATCATTCTATCATTTGACTGTAACAAAAAGACACAGTACAATCATTAACAATGATCAAGCCGCCTGTTTAGATTATAGCGCTATAGGTCTGACAAACCCATCCCCCCGCATAAATTCAGGGATGATCGATAACAGTAACAACATTTAACTAACTTGCGAGTTAGTCATCAGTCGACACAAGGTTTGGTTGTACAAAGACGCATTGTTACATGTCGGAATCATACTCTATCATCATGCAACTGTGATTGCTGTACAAACTATTGTTATCAATTATATTCAAAAACCTATGTATTCTCACCAACTTTTGTTGACCCAAAATATTTTCAAACTTAACATGTTTCAGGTTCTACTTGCTTGAAGACTTGAGTTAATGCTTGAAGATGTGTGCATAGTATTATTCATTTTGATGTACGAATTCTTGTAGAACGATTATATGTAATTTATTTAAATCATTTATTGAAACTTATTATTTACCATGAGCTACTGAACAATCATCAATACGTGACATCCCGATGTTTCCGCCATCGGTTGGGGTGTTACAGTATTTCAGTTCATTTCCAGGTCGTGAGTATGTGAATGGTTTGATGAACATTGTTGATTTGATGGATACAGATAGATTTGGCCAAAAGAAGAAGAGACTTGCAAGTAAAGGTGTTGGGCAAAAGAAGAAGAATGAGCAGACTGAAGGTGGTGGTAAGAAGTCCAAGGGAAGCAGAAAGACAAAGAAAACAAACAACTGATGGAATTCTGTTATGTTTTTAGTTTAATATCTATGCTACTTTTCATGGTCTTTAATGGCTTTGTTTTGAATAACTTTGTGAACCTTATGCTATGTCTTTTTGAACAACTTTGTGAACTTTATGTTAGTATGGTGAATGATTATGGTTTGTTATAATTATGTAGCAGGTTTGTTATAATTATGTTAACAGGTTGACTATACTAACAGGTTTGTTAACAGGTATGTTGTTATTGTTAAATGGGTCAAAATGAGGCTGATTATACTAACAGGTTTGTTTTTATTGTTAAATGGGTCAACATGGGGCTGATTATACACAAACAGGTTTGTTTTTATTGTTAAATGGGTCAAAATGGGGCTGATTATACACAAACAGGTTTGTTTTTGTTGTTAAATGGGTCAAAATGGGTCTGATTATACTAACAGGTTTGTTGTTATTTTTAAATAGGTCAAAATGGGGCTGATTATACATACAGGTTTGTTGTTATTGTTCAATGGTTATTGTCACACCCTCAAATTTCCACGTGCGGGGTTTTACCGCGAGGCGCGTGACACACCAGGATCCAAGTCAACGGTCACAATAAACAACACTATATGATACGTAAAAATGACATAATCAAACCATTAAGTTTTCATAAATGATCCAACGCTGCGGAAGCGTAAAACTTTATTACAACATGAAATCAAAAGTACGAAAGTCTGAAAATACTAAATGAGATGCACATGAATCCTAGACGCCGTGAGACTCCGTGCGCCTATCGACAGCTGCTACCTTAGCGACCTGAGACAAACATGCTAAATACGTCAGCAAATAATGCCGGTGAGTTCACAGGTTTTTAATGAATACCGACTCCAAATATATACCAATTCCAAGTGAAAATCGACTCCAACTGAATACTAACTCCCAAATGAATACCCATGATCAATCCAGACCACATGCATGCAAATCATATGAATACCTGTTACTACTGCGATTGGAAAACCATTACTGGACTCGAATACTGTGAATACTGAATACGTGCCCGAATGAATACTGAATACTGAATACTGCATACTGAATACTGAATACCTAAGAGACAATATGCACCCGTCCGACCTCCAGTCGACGAGTGGGGCGGGTCAAGCCCAAATAGCGCTATCCACATTTCCCCCGTTGTGCATCCCCGCACATTCATGGTTTCCCCCGGGACTTCCAAAGATCGCATAGTAATATAATGAATACTCTAAAACATAATGAATTCGTGAAAACATAATGAATACTCCAAACCCAATGAATTCATGAATACCAAAACGTAGTTGACACATCTTTCCTGAAAACTTAGTTGAAACGCCTTTTATGAAAACATAGTTGAAACGCCTTTTATGAAAACATAGTTGACACACGTTTAAAGGACACAGCATGTTTTCTCCCCCGAAAATGTAAAACCAGTAAAAGAGTGGGGCCGTGAAACTCACCTTAGAGTGCGTCTTCTGATAACTAGAATTCCAACACGTGTATGATAATCCCAACTAATAACAACCTATTAATGAGTTTACATAAGTGTGATGACTACTAACCCGAAGGCTAACAAGTCCCCGATTGTCCAGATCTTGACCGAGCATGTTTTAAAACGTGTTTAAATGTTTAACCGACACACTAGACCGACCCGACATCCCGTTGGTGACCCATTACCCCAACTAATCAAGTACACATAGATTACACACAAGATTCAAGCATAAAACACTTAGTTTGTATCAAAAATCCCATTTCTGCATCAGAACGGTCGAACCAGTCAGTTTTAAGTCTCCTTCGCACCTTTTCAGTCTCCTTCGCCCGTTTGAGCCACGTTCGCCCGTTTTTCCTACGTTCGCCCGTTTTTCCTAAGTTTGCCCGTTTTTCCTACGTTCGCCCGTTTTTCCACGTTCGCCCGTTTTTCCACGTTCGCCCATATTTTATTCCACGTTCGCCCATTCGAACCAATTTTATTCCATGTTCGCCCGTTTTCATCAGCATTTTATAAAACGCACCAAAACGCATCTAAACGGTCCGAAAACATCACGAAACATTACCAAGCACAGCAGTCAACTATCATTAACATATTCCTACATAACCCTACCAATTTTGTCCCGAAATCCGTCCGTTTTACGAGTTACCCGAAATAGCAAATTATGAAGATGTCACATCAAACGCATGCAATCTTTACCCAATTAGGAAACTTTATGAAATCAATCAATAATCAACTTAATATACTCAGATTATCATGAACAATAAACCCCCCAATCATATCCTTATCACTATCATCATGAACAAGCCCTATATCTAACCCAAAATCCCCAAAATGAACATAACATCATCAATAATCAATTGTAACCTATCTCAATCAAAAATCATCATCAATAACAGTCCTAGATCATTTTCATAACATCTATACAGCAATCAATCATCAAACAATGCATAACATCACATAAAACACCATTAACACATGTTATTTTGTATGAAAACTCATTGTTTATGAATAGGTTTTGTTTAGAAAGATATTAGGAAGGTTTTTATTCATGAAAACATGTTTGTATCAGATCTGGACTCTTGGGGTTTAATAAAAACGAATTGAAATGCTTTAAAAATGATTTAGAATGAAGAACACACCTTTGATCTTTGTGTAGAAGATGTTTGTAGGTTAGATTATAGAAAACAAGGGCAAAAACTCCTTCCCCAATGTTTAGAGTTGCTAGAGAGTGTTTTGAGACGGTTAGGGTTTGTGAAATGGTGAAAAATGACAAAGTGTGGTATTTATACTAATCCTCCTTCGCACCATTTCAATGGTCGAAGGTGGTCTCCTTCGACCCTTTCACAGGGTCGAATGAGCCCTGTTCTGGTCGAAGGGAATTCCTTTAATTCCACTTCCCTGGTTCGCCCATTTACAAAGGGTCGAACCAAACAAAATCCCTCCTTCGACCACTCGAAGTGGTTGAACCAGAACCCTTTCATCTAGTTTTCCAGTTCGTCGTGTTTAACGCATTCTAACACATTTTAACACATGAGCATGCAACCTTAGTCTATGTTTATCATATTTAAGCATGGATGATTATCTACACATCATTTAAACACATCTAAGCATATAATCCACCATACGACAATTAGTCTACACATACACTTAATTAGTTTATGTAATTCACCAACAACGGGACTCGTATCGTGTGTGTGTGTGTGTGTGTGTGTGACTAATCCCAATGATCTCCCGAATCATTGGACCCTGGACTGGACAATACGGACTGTGTTCCGACTCTACTGACCCCGTCAAGTATGTTTAATAAACGTTTTTGGCTAAGGTAGACTTATGTGTTTATAAAATGTTGACCCAAACATGCCGGGTGTCACATCATCCCCCTGTTGAAAGAATTTTCGTCCCGAAAATTTCCCGAAGTCAAAGAGAACGAAGCGATAAAAAGAAAAATTTTCCCGGTCGTCACATCATCCCCCTGTTGAAAGGAATCTCGCCCCGAGATTCACTCTTCGACAGTAATGAGTGTCGACCTAACCCATGTAACGTTTCCCAGAACACAAACGAAATGATAACCACGAACGAAAGATGATATCAAAGAATACTCTATGCCGGGGAACCGCCCTCCCCAAAGTGAATACAAAACAATGAATCCTCCTGATCGAAGGCCTACTAGAGACTACTGTGATCGGTATAAATGACACACCGGTACCGTCCAAGTAGCATCTCCAGAGGACCCACATCAGACCCATAAATGCAAAACGATGACCAAATACCAAACTGAATGCACACAATGAATAGGAATCGCCAAACAATGTGAATGAGAATGAATACAAGTATAACGAGAATCAAGAAAAGAATAGTCACCAGTAACAGTGTCAGGATCCTCCTGGTTCTCCCTAGCGCCAATGACGTAGACATGACCACGAGTAGTTCGACCGGCACCTTCATTTCCAGCACCACCTGCAGTCCCTTTCTTCAGCTTAGGACAATCCCGCTTGAAGTGTCCAGTTTCTCCACAGTGATAACATCCCTGCCTCCCCTGAGGAGCAGTGGCAGTAGTAGTAGCAGTAGTGACCTGTGCCGGTTGTAGCTGAAGAGTGGTCCTACAGTCCTTAGCATGATGACCAAAACGCTGGCACTGACGACAGCGAAACTTCTCACAATCACCCGTATGATGAAATCCACACTCACCACACTTCGGGAGTTTCCCAGTATAACCCCCAGTCCTCTGCTCAGATGACGCTCCCACAACGTCCTGCCTCTTAACCTGCTGTTGAGACGACCCAATGTTCTTTCCAGCACTCCCCCATTTCCTCTTGTTGTCCGCAGGGGTCTTCACAGCAGCACCCCTCAGAGGTAGAACGCCCTCAGCAACCTTCATGTTGGTCAGCTTGTGAGCTGCCCGAACAGTGGCCAACATATTAGTGTGATCAGCAGCGGCAACAAGCCCAGCAATCTCCGGCACTAACCCAGCAACGTAGTGCTCAATCCTCCGGTACTCCGGTGTAGCCAAACCGGGGCACATCACAGCCAACTCGTTGTGCCTAGCAGTAAACTCCTCGATCTCCGACCCAACCATCTTCAGATTCCAAAACTCATGCTCCAACTTCATGATCTCGTCCCTCGGGCAATACTCCGCTCGCAACATCTGAACGAACTCGGACCACGGCATAGCATTGGCCTCACCCAGGCCAAGATTCGCAGTGGTGGAGTTCCACCAGGTCAAAGCGTATCCCTCTAGAGTAGCAGAAGCATACTTGACATGATCAGCGTCAGGACAGTTACACATAGCAAACACCGACTCGATCTTCTCTAACCACCGGAGCAAACCCACTGCCCCTTCAGTCCCATTGAAGAAATGGGGCTTACAGTCCATAAACTTCTTGTAGGTGCACCCAGACTGCACCTGATTAGTGTTTCCCAGGGTCTGCTGAGCAGCCTGGAAAGCAGCCAACGCAACGTTCAACTGCTGCTGCAACATGTTCTCCAACTCCGCCTGAGTCATGGTGATGTTCCCACCACCTCGTCCACCGCCATTGCGACCCCCGCCGCCACCACGGCGTCCACTAGCACGTCAACCAGCGCGACCAGACATGTTCTGCCAAACATGAGATAAGATACTCAAAACCACCAACAGATCGAGCTACAAGTGACCAAACGAATTCAGAACGTGGTTCCAGCATGACCATTAGTCCGAACACGAAGTCCACCAAGATTTTCATGCATTTCGATTTATGATTTCGTGTGCACCCGAAATAACAAATCGCTCTACATGGTCCTCTAGGCGTGCTCCTAGCTAGAACTTCGAATCACCCGATACCCACATTCCTAAAAGAAACTGTTATCGCACGAAGATCCCAAAGTGAACAGTCACTCAGGAGTGTACTATGACAAGTACTAGTGCATGATAGTGTGTGTGCAGGCAAGTATGTACATTAGAGCATAGAGGGGAGATATCCAAAACCCGGAAAGATCTCAAGAATGCGCCGAAGCCACCCCAATGTACACTACTGCCAAGTATAAGCGATAAGCCCCTTCATCTTCAAACCCGAAGAAGAAGATAGAACCAAGGTAGGAATAACAAAAGATGGATAATGTGATACCGTGTGATGAGGACACTGACACCCCGACAAGATTAGTATGTTTACCAAATGACACGACCCGTAACTATGTGTGACCGTCTAACGTGTGTGATACTCGGCTATAGACTAGACTCTACATGCAGTCCTAGTTCACTATAACGATTGGCTCTGATACCAATCTGTCACACCCTCAAATTTCCACGTGCAGGGTTTTACCGCGAGGCGCGTGACACACCAGGATCCAAGTCAACGGCCACAATAAACAACACTATATGATACGTAAAAATGACATAATCAAACCATTAAGTTTTCATAAATGATCCAACGCTGCGGAAGCGTAAAACTTTATTACAACATGAAATCAAAAGTACGAAAGTCTGAAAATACTAAATGAGATGCACATGAATCCTAGACGCCGTGAGACTCCGTGCGCCTATCGACAGCTGCTACCTTAGCGACCTGAGACAAACATGCTAAATACGTCAGCAAATAATGCCGGTGAGTTCACAGGTTTTTAATGAATACCGACCCCAAATATATACCAATTCCAAGTGAAAATCGACTCCAACTGAATACTAACTCCCAAATGAATACCCATGATCAATCCAGACCACATGCATGCAAATCATATGAATACCTGTTACTACTGCGATTGGAAAACCATTACTGGACTCGAATACTGTGAATACTGAATACGTGCCCAAATGAATACTGAATACTGAATACTGCATACTGAATACTGAATACCTAAGAGACAATATGCACCCGTCCGACCTCCAGTCGACGAGTGGGGCGGGTCAAGCCCAAATAGCGCTATCCACATTTCCCCCGTTGTGTATCCCCTCACATTCATGGTTTCCCCCGGGACTTCCAAAGATCGCATAGTAATATAATGAATACTCCAAATCATAATGAATACGTGAAAACATAATGAATACTTCAAACCCAATGAATTCATGAATACCAAAACATAGTTGAAACGCCTTTTTATGAAAACATAGTTGACACACGTTTAAAGGACACAGCATGTTTTCTCCCCGAAAATGTAAAACCAGTAAAAGAGTGGGGCCGTGAAACTCACCTTAGAGTGCGTCTTCTGATAACTAGAATTCCAACACGTGTATGATAATCCCAACTAATAACAACCTATTAATGAGTTTACATAAGTGTGATGACTACTAACCCGAAGGCTAACAAGTCCCCGATTGTCCAGATCTTGACCGAGCATGTTTTAAAACGTGTTTAAATGTTTAACCGACACACTAGACCGACCCGACATCCCGTTGGTGACCCATTACCCCAACTAATCAAGTACACATAGATTACACACAAGATTCAAGCATAAAACACTTAGTTTGTATCAAAAATCCCATTTCTGCATCAGAACGGTCGAACCAGTCAGTTTTAAGTCCCTTCGCACCTTTTCAGTCTCCTTCGCCCGTTTGAGCCACGTTCGCCCGTTTTTCCTACGTTCGCCCGTTTTTCCACGTTCGCCCGTTTTTCCACGTTCGCCCATATTTTATTCCACGTTCGCCCATTCGAACCAATTTTATTCCACGTTCGCCCGTTTTCATCAGCATTTTATAAAACGCACCAAAACGCATCTAAACGGTCCGAAAACATCACGAAACATTACCAATCACAGCAGTCAACTATCATTAACATATTCCTACATAACCCTACCAATTTTGTCCCGAAATCCGTCCGTTTTACGAGTTACCCGAAATAGCAAATTATGGAGATGTCACATCAAACGCATGCAATCTTTACCCAATTAGGAAACTTTATGAAATCAATCAATAATCAACTTAATATACTCATATTATCATGAACAATAAACCCCCCAATCATATCCTTATCACTATCATCATGAACAAGCCCTAGATCTAACCCAAAATCCCCAAAATGAACATAACATCATCAATAATCAATTGTAACCTATCTCAATCATAAATCATCATCAATAACAGTCCTAGATCATTGTCATAACATCTATACAGCAATCAATCATCAAACAATGCATAACATCACATAAAACACCATTAACACATGTTATTTTGTATGAAAACTCATTGTTTATGAATAGGTTTTGTTTAGAAAGATATTAGGAAGGTTTTTATTCATGAAAACATGTTTGTATCAGATCTGGACTCTTGGGGTTTAATAAAAACGAATTGAAATGCTTTAAAAATGATTTAGAATGAAGAACACACCTTTGATCTTTGTGTAGAAGATGTTTGTAGGTTAGATTATAGAAAACAAGGGCAAAAACTCCTTCCCCAATGTTTAGAGTTGCTAAAGAGTGTTTTGAGACGGTTAAGGTTTGTGAAATGGTGAAAAATGACAAAGTGTGGTATTTATACTAATCCTCCTTTGCACCATTTCAATGGTCGAAGGTGGTCTCCTTCGACCCTTTCACAGGGTCGAATGAGCCCTGTTCTGGTCGAAGGGAATTCCTTTAATTCCACTTCCCTGGTTCGCCCATTTACAAAGGGTCGAACCAAACAAAATCCCTCCTTCGACCACTCGAAGTGGTCGAACCAGAACCCTTTCATCTAGTTTTCCAGTTCGTCGTGTTTAACGCATTCTAACACATTTTAACACATGAGCATGCAACCTTAGTCTATGTTTATCATATTTAAGCATGGATGATTATCTACACATCATTTAAACACATCTAAGCATATAATCCACCATACGACAATTAGTCTACACATACACTTAATTAGTTTATGTAATTCACCAACAACGGGACTCGTATCGTGTGTGTGTGTGTGACTAATCCCAATGATCTCCCGAATCATTGGACCCTGGACTGGACAATACGGACTGTGTTCCGACTCTACTGACCCCGTCAAGTATGTTTAATAAACGTTTTTCGCTAAGGTAGACTTATGTGTTTATAAAATGTTGACCCAAACATGCCGGGTGTCACAGTTATTCAATGCAATCATTATCTAAATGGGTCAAAATGGTTTATTATTACATAAAACTTTCCAAATGGGTCAAATAACTTAAAAACAACACAGAATTCCAAACCTGAATAGTCATTACATTAACCAACACAGATACTACATTACAAGACTAATCCAAACCTGAATTCCTAATTGTCATTACATTAATAACTTAAAAACAACAACCATAACAATCATCCAAGTAAAAACCAAGTATTTCTTCAACTTTACAACTTCAGTTTCACGCTTCTTGTTCAAATCATGAAGGTTCTTGTTTGCAGATCGTAACTCAGTGTTTGAAGATCATAGTTCATTGTTTGAAGCTATTAACTCAGTTTTTGAGGCTTGTATGCAATCGTTTGATTGATGAAAAACCTTAGCTTCAGCCCATCCAATGAAACCTTTACCACATTCAGATGCCTATGAACATTAAATTAAACAAGTTAACTACCTTGTGCATAATACATAGCAGATTTAGGGAAAAACTTACATTAACATGACATGAGTAAAACCTTCGACCAGGGTTTTTTGATGTTCCAGAGGTCCTGATTATTGCAGCCCTACCACAAACACAGTAGACCGACGAATTAGGGTTTGATGTGTTTGATGATGTCTGTGAAGCCATGTTTGATTGATGAAAAGAATTAGGGTTTCTGTGTTCAAAAGAATTGGGGGTGGGAAATTTTAATTAAGTTGTTAACTGGTTTATTATTATAGAAACGTCCTTTATATACAAGTTTATTATTACAGAAAACGTCCTTTATATACAAATTGACGAAAATACCCTCACATGCATGGCATGTGAGGGGATCTTAACGACATAATTAAACACCGTTAGTGGTAAAGGTCGTTTTATGCAACCAAAATTTCAGTAAAGGATGAAACCTGCAACAAAACCTCTTTAAAGGATGTATCCTGCAAGTTTTAAAGATAAAGGACGAAACCTGCAACTTTGGGTAAACATAAAGGACGTTTTCTGTAATTTTGTCTTTACATTATCAAAATCCTCAACACTTCTTTTTTCATTGGGACTTGCGACAGTATCCACAACAGAATCAACACATAAAACATCCTTTAAACAAAAAACCAAATAGCTAATAAAACGTTAGATAATAATACAAGCTGTAGAAACAAATTACAAATACTTGCACAAAGCCTCTTAAATACCTTAGAAGTAACTTGAAACCCAACTTGCGAAGATTCTGAAAGGTTAACAGATTTGTCTTGACAAACTTCCTGAGTGACCTAAAAATTGCTCATATATTATGTAAACATAACAGATTTGAACATCTACTAAAAATAAATGCTTATTACAAAACAATTAGAATAAATACCTCGCCAGAATTATCGTATACATTCTCATATCCGGAAACCAACGCTTCAATTATGACAGGATCATCACAAATCTTAACCACAGTGTACACATGGTAGTCATTTGTAAGATTGAAATCAGAAACATCAATCTTGAAAGCCAGTTTCTTTTCAACGATTCGAGACAACTCATGCGGCAAACGTTTTGTGTCACTTTTCCTCAACTGCCTTTCCTTAATATCACAGACAGCATCTCCAATGATCCTCATCACATATTTATCAAACATCACAAATGATACATCTTAACGTCGTACCTATACAACAAAACAACAGAACCATAGATGTAAAAAAAATGCAAAAACCTGCTACTATACAAAAATTAATTACAGATAATTTATTACATCAATAAATGTGTTCCACATATGATTCAAAACAGTCAATCATAGATTAATCTTATCATAATATTTATTATAGAAATTAAATTTGAAATTCTAACAATGATTGTTTTCAACTATTGAAACATAAGACTCACCTTAAAAAGAGAATATTTTTGTTAAGTGTCAGGTATGTGAATAGCAGATGCTATAGTTAAGAAAAAACCTGTATAACAATTTCAAGGAATCCTTACTCTAAGTCCTGTAGATCAAGATTCATCTGTTTGGTTTCATTAGGAGCTTGTCCATACACATCCAAGTCACTACACCAAATGACGCTACCAGCAAAATCTATAAAAACAAGCACACAGTTTTGCCAAAAATCTGTTAAGTTTAGAAGGAACAATGTTCAATGAAACTGAATGTTAAACCTTGTTCTAAAATAAAAAATAAATACAAACCAACACTGAACAGATTCTTGGCTTCTCCGTCAAGAATTTCTTTAAAAGGTGAGAACTTGAAACCATACTCAACACCTTCCCAGCCCTTAACATGTTTCACAATTGTACAACGATAAAAAATGATTTTATATTGATGTCCTACAGCTTTGTAAATGTCCTTGTTTTCACCTACACTGAACTTAGATAAGACAAACACACCATCTTCTTCAAGATGATTGTCAAAAAGTTGCATAAAAGGAGCCTTGGCAGAACCTTGAATCTTATCGCCCTGCAACTCCTTATAACAGAATGTAAAAAGTATGCACAAAAAAACACGTCTTCAGGAATAACAAAATAAACCAACTTAGAAAGTTTACCTGCTCATCAATGAATATAACTTCCAACTTATAGGCTGTCTTCCACTTTCTTATGACACGAGCCTTCATGTGCCACATGTCTTTGGCTGGATTCAAATCACGAATAAAAGTGCCATGGTTTTCTTCATCGTCCATTGACGTAGAAATTGTTTTAAATTTTAAGAGGGAAATTTGAAAATCTTTTTTAGAAAATTCAAAGCTAATATAAGAAATAAGTGCATTCATTATGTGCTTATATATAAGGAGCTGATGAGGCACGTTTCCCTACGTGGATTTAAATTGTCCCCCTTAAAATTCAAACTTAGGGCCCAAACAGCTGAGAGCATATGTGCATAACGTCTGCTGTTGGTTGGCAGACCCAAGGATTGAGAACCGCTGTTGAGAGCAACAACGGTGGTTTCACGTGGCCCATGCCTTTTTTTTGAAAATTGTAATGCGATTAATGACGTCAGTTTTTGCATCATGCACGCATTGGTGGCCAGTCTCTCCGGTTAACACATCAGCTTTCTGACGTCACTCACGCTTCTCCTATTATGGAAAGTATATTATATTATATTATATTATATTATATTATATTATATTATATTATATTATATTATATTATATTATATTATATTATATTATATTATATTATATTATATTATATTACAACTCGGTTGTTCTTGGCTCGACTAAAGTTTCTCGTTTACGCTCCGACGTCCATGAACACATGCTCTCAAGTGTTCGTGTGTCAATTAAAATTCTTTCGTTTTGAGCTCATTTTCCATGAACACCTATAAAATAATAAAATAAATAAAGACATAATAAAAATGACATGAAACAAATAAAAACTTGACAAAAAAATATACAAAATGCATAAGAAAAGAGATGTGTTTTACAACACATCAAACATTCCCATACTTAACTCTTTTTCGTCCCTGAAAAAGCATGCAATGGAATCATAACTAAGATATTTGGTTTCCAAATTATTTCAATACTTTTTCTTAGAAAGGCAAAACAACATACTAAATGCAACTGCTGGTATTGTGGTCCACATAAACCCAACCACCGACTGATCAAGCCCCTTTTGTGATCAATCTATTAAGTTCAATTTCAATCAATCATCTAAGGGTCTCACACTCAAGCGTCTCGACTCCATCCTAATCCCGAATCAAGCTTATGAGGCAAAGATAATTATCTACCACTTTATATAAATACCCTTATACATTGAGAATAAAAAATGATGGAAGATGGATGAAGTTTATGAGCTTAGACATATATTTTTTATACCTAACCTAGAGGTTGTCTCAATCAGAGTCACCATCCCCGAGAGCGACATCATGAGCTTCGGTATTTTTTCTAACTTGACGTAGAGGGAGTTTCAATCAGAGTCATTATCCCCGAGGGAGACTCCATAAGCTTCAATTAATTTTTTTTCTTCTTTAACTAGCTCAATTGATGGATATGTGGACCTTTTTTTTGGGCGCCACTTTTCACCGGATTTATTCTCATAAAAAGGATCAAGTGTGCCATTTTATTCAAAATACTTATAGGCATTTACTTATAGTGGTACCTCTTATACCATCAAAGGTTTCAAACTTTTCCAATCAACCTAAGGCGAGAACCCACAAGATTTCATGATTATTATATTATTTTCTTGTTCTACACTACTCTGGAAACTATCACAGCCAGCTGGGCATATCAACACATCACAAGCAACATGCTCTCTACCTTCTTATTATTATTATCTCATACATATAGTATTTGAAAACCCGAAAATCATAATTTTACCTATCATTTTCCATTTAAAGGCATACGAAATTAGGGACTTTTAAAAAAAATTTGAAATAAAGACTCAAACTATACTAAAATGCGGTTCTCATCCCCACACTTAAAATTGCACATTATCCTCAATGTGTAGAGAAAAGGAACTAAAAATAGAGAAGATAAAAATAAATATAACAAGTAAAGTGGAACAGACACCCCTGGTAATATTGCAGTAACATCCTCGCAAAGCATGTCCCAAGCTGTCCCATCCAAGTGAAAGCAACCGTATAGCATTTCATTCGCGGTTGTTCGCAATAAATCTAGCAAACAAAAACTCAAAAGACAAAACATAAAATGAAATACAAATAAAATATTATTGGATTAACCCTGCCTGAATGGAGATTGAGTCCAGGCAAGACTTTTCCACACGTGCAATTAATAATATGGACAATCCCCACACTTAGACACAAACCAAAACATAAAACAAAAATAAAATAAAAATAAAATAAGCAAGAATCTACAAACTCTACAACTTGGGCGAATCCCCAAGTATGCACTATTTTCCTCAAAATATATCTGGTGGCTCCCGTTTGAAATCCTTGGCAACCTGATAAGAAAAATTCCTAGCAGTGTGCTCCGTTACCTCTCCTCTACTTTGACCACCTCCTCATATAGTCCACCAAACAAAAGTTGCCTCCATACTAACACTGTATTGTGGCCGTTTTCCAGATCTTGCATCTCTTTTGTTCTAATTTTGTCTCATTCATAGTCTAGTGCACATTAATAGATTTAAACTCCTCTTTCGGCTCCTCATATGTATTATGCCGAACTCCAAACACAATCTCCTCATCACCTACTCGTAGCCTCAGTTTTCCTTCACCCATGTCGACTAGTGCTCTCGATGTGGCTAAGAATGGTTGACCTAAAATGAGCAACATTGTGTCATCCTCTTTCATGTCTAGCACCACAAAGTCGAATGGGAACACAAATCTGTCCACTTTCACTAACAAGTTCTCCAATATACCCTTAGCATTTTTCACATATTTGTCAGCTAGCTGAATGTACATCCTAGTTGGCTTCAACTCCTTAAGATTAAGCTTTAAGAATAGAGAGTAGGGCATCAGATTTATGCTAGCACATTTCTGGGAGTGAGGTTGCCGATCAAACAAGGAATGGTGAAACTTCCTGGATCGGTCATTTTATGAGGAAGTGTATTTTGCACGACAGCAAAGCACTCCTCAGAAAGAGTAACGGTAGAGAGCTCCTTAAGTTTCTTTTTATTAGTCAGAAGATCTTTAAGAAACTTGGGATATTTGGTCATTTTGGAAAGAGCCTCTATGAATGGGAGGTTAACATGGAGTTTCTTCAGCATGTCCACGAACTTAGCATACAGCTCAGAATCATCAACACGCACTAGACGACCAGGGAATGGTGGTTTAGGCTTATAGAAACGAACTGGACTCTCTTCTCTCTTCTTCTCACTCGACTCACTGTGTTGTACTCTTTGAGACTAGCCTAGGTTGTACTTTAGCAGATGGTGCCTCTAACTCAATTTCCTCATCCACCGGTTCTTCATCTTCTCTCGGTGATGGACCAACTACACTCCACCCACTCCTGGTAGTCACTGCCTTAACTTGAGCATGCCTAAATGTAGAAGTAGCAGAGTTAGGATTAGGAACAGTGTTACTAGGAAGGGCTCCCTGAGGTCTTTGACTAACCTGATTAGCTAATTCTCCTACTTTGGCCTCTAGGTTTTGAAAAGCAGCTTGCTGACCTTTCATGAAAGTGTCATGCTCAGTAAGTTTTGACTGAATGTTACTAAGCATCTGGGACTGCATATGTAGAATGGTAGTAAAGTCAGACTCAGTATGACTAGCTGGGCCCTATAGTTGGGAGCTTGGAACAGATTATGGCGAGGTTGGTATCTAGAAAGGTTACACCTTGCCCGCTGGAGTTTTGATATCTCCAGTTGGAGTTTGAATCAGGGCTACAGTTTTGATAGTTTGTTTCAAGCCACCCGGAAATTGAGAGAATCTACCTGTTCCCCACTTTGAATTGGACACTCAGATGTCTTATGAACCCCTCTACATATTTCACACCCATTCAACCACATCTGAAGATCTCTCACTTGCCTAGTTAAATTCTCATTCACCACAGCCAAACTAGTATCAGGTGCAATCTGATAAACACCTCGGGTAGTAGGAGAGGTGTTACTAGTCATGAAATTTGAATTCCCAATAGTAGGCTTTGGTGGTCTCTCAGAATAGGCAAAACTCTCAAACAACTTTGGCTGCATCAATATCCATTTTCTCCATGAAATTACCCTGTGCAGCAGTGTTAAAACGAACTCGAGTCTCAAAACTGAGGACATTGTAGAATTTCTCCACAAGGGCCCAATCAGAAAGACCATGCTGAGGGCATCGACTCAGTAAGGTCTGGAAACGCTCCCAAGCCATGTAGTATGGCTCATTGGGATCCATACGGAAAGAGTGAATCTGCTCCCTAATGCGGGAATCCTTGGAAGTTGGGTGATATTTTTTTAAAGAATTTTCCAATCATGTCCTCCCAAGTAGCAATGGAACTATTAGGCATATTGTCATATCAAGTGGCGGCACGACCAGACAAAGTAAATGGGAACATACGCAGATAAATTGCTTCCTTATTAGTGTGGGAAAGATTGAAAGTGTCACAGATACGCACAAATCGGGACAGATATCTAGGAGCATCCTCCTTCTCAAGACCAAGAATTGAGTGGCGTTAGTAATAGTGGACATCACATGGGAGGGGATTTTCCAATCATCGGTAGTAGGGCGAGCAATGGGAGAACGAATCCCAGTAAGTCCCTCAGTGGCACGAGAGTGCACAGTGCGTCTGACATTTCCTTCAGCCATTTCAGCAGTGAGTGGTGGGAAAGGAATTGGTTTGTGGAGAATGGATGGTGGCTTTAGGTTCAGAAAAGGAAAAAGATGAACAGGATGGAGAAGACGAGCGTACCTGATCAATTTCTTCCGGATGACCGTCCGAAACTTGTTAAGGCGCTCGTGGATGCCGAGGTTGGGATCCGTGTAGGTGGTGAATTCAGGTGATCCTTGTGAGCGAGTATGTGGCATACACTGAAAGTGCAAACCACGCTGAAGTTACTACTGGATAGCAAATAACCTATGACTAAAAGCACAAGTAGCACAGATAATCGCAGGTAAATCCAGCAAGCAGTAAACAAGCAAAACAAAACAAGTAAAAAGTCCCCGGCAATGGTGCCAAAAACTTGATGTGTGCGAATAAGTATATAAATAAATTGATCAAGTTAAAATCCTAGACCAGTCTAAAATCACACACTATTGGCAAGTGTACCGATCGCAAGTAGCAAGAAGGCAAGACCATGTATCGAACATAAGGACTTTATTTAATACTTTTAAAATTACACATAATGAATTACCTGATAAAATATTATTATTATTATTATTATTATTATTATTATTATTATTATTAAATTGATTTTATCGATTGGGTGGTTTAAACTGATATTAAGATAAATTAATTAAAACTAGTTAAAACTAAATTACTAATTTTACTAAGAAATTGAAAATAAACGAAAGCTAACAAACTGGGTTGGAACTCTAATGAGGAGAAGACGGGTAACCTGGGTAGAATCCCTATACTCTGGCTACAAAAACTGACTTATGTAATCCGATTGGAGACCACGTTATCACCTAATAAACCTCCAGTCAAGGATAGTCGACTGGACTTAAGGCGGGACAAGTATTGAGATGCTAAAATGAAAGTGGATCGCCCAAGCGAAACCAAATCCCACAGTAATCCTTTAATCAACCATTCTTGGATCGAAAACTCCCAAACTGAGATGCTAAAAAACTTCTGCCGTCCAAAACATATTACATATCTTTCCTTTATTATCGTGACAGACTTTTGTTGTTCTTTATTTAAGTTGGTCCACGAGCCCAACTAATTCTTTTTTTTATTCTTATTATTCTTATTATTATATTATATTATATTATTATTGCAACTCCATGTTCCTGACTCGGTTGTTCTTGGCTCGACCAAAGTTTCTCATTTACGCTCCGATGTCCATGAACACTTGCTCTCAAGTGTTCTTGTCTCAATTAAAATTCTTTCGTTTTGAGTTATTTTTTGTAATGACCAAAATTTTTAAGAATCATATAAAAACATATATCTATTTCTATATCTATACTACTATATAATGGGTGCTTGATGGCTAAGAAGGTAAATTTACATCTTTTTTAAGATGGCATATCAAGAGTCTTAGTATAAATCTATAATTTTTGTCCAATTTCTTTCTTTTATGCCCTCTTGTAAAACATTTAATGGTAATTGCATAAATGAGTAATGCAAGTCATACACCTTATTCAACCTTTGAAACTGTGACATTGATTTTTGAAGCCTCTTCGGTTCTGCTCCATTAAACCCTTAAACGAAACCCCTGTAATCAATATCATGGATATAATTGCAATTGAATGGGAAATTCAATTGAAAAGTGATAAAAATTGCTTATTCAATTGGTTGAAAATGAGTTAGAAGAGACAGCAAGTGAGTCATATGCTTACCGTTTTACATGCTAATCACACTTTTCTAGGTACTTTATGTAACCTTCTCTTTAGTGATTATGTTGTAGTGTTTAAAATTTTGTCTCAATAAATCGTCATTCACTCATTCGAAATTATCTTTATTGGATTATTGGAGTTGTTTGTTGTAAGTCTCATTGTTATGATTTTAAATATGTGCCATTTACTTGTATTTTAGTTCTAAATGAAAGCATAAAAACTTTGTGAATAGAGCGACAAATGAAGTAGCAGCAAAAAAAAAAAAAAATCATATTACTACTTTGATAGTTTCAATGAGTTATTACATAATTAATTATTGTTCATCTACAAATTGGAGAATTGGGTACACCGGTTAGAGAATGAAATAGAAGTAATATATTGTTAGTGGAATTGCATTTTGGATGTTGAATTAAATGGTATGAAAACAAGCGCCACCCGAGTTTAAAGTGTCTCCAGCAACACGCGGTCATATTGTTTTGATGATTTTATCTTGGTGATTTCTTTTGTGATTTAACATGTTTTGTTTTTTGTGATGTAATTGCCTTTCTTCTAACATATCGGCTAATCAGTTTGTAGATTGTCTTTGTTTCTAATTCTTATGCCATGGTACGTACTCATGAATTGGTTTGTATGCTTTAAACTATGTCATATACTTGCTACCGTCATTTATTTTTATTTTTTTCTAAGCATTGTGTCATGTGTTGGTTATTATTCAGATTTGGAAATGTGTTAAAAGGGGAAATAGATGAATGCCTACAAAATGCTCAAAAAATGGGTGCTTTAGTGGATCCAATATATACTCTTGCTTGATAGAAGTTAACATGTCAACTTAGTAACCTCACACTTGATGACTACATAAATATTTATTTCAGAACGGCTTATTGGAACCACAACATTGGGTACCAAGGTGTACTATTGTATCTGCATTTTTGCGTTTTGTAAATAATTACATTGTTTTATAGCAATTTGTATTTGGATCCCACGCCAACGCGCGGGTAAACCAATCGGTTCTCGGAGTTTCGGTTTATTTTTGGCCCACTCCGATTTCTAGCCTGTACCTGTTTGGCCAAAAACAAAAACCGGTTCTAATCCTTCTTAAAAAACCCGAACCGGTTTAGAACCTAAATTGGTTTGAGAAAGAAAGGGTTATTTTTAGGCTCCGTTAATGTATTTTGCATAAAACAGATATGAAACATAAATGATTAATGCATTCTTTCAATATCTTTCTATTAAAAAACAAATTAAAAGATGATTACTTCGGTGGCTACCATTTAGAAATTCGCATTACAAAACGAAAAAATAGAGAAGAAAAAAAAAGGGAGATGGAGATTTGATTAGTCATCTAAGATGTGTGTATAATATACAACACCAACAACGTGATTGACTAAACCCAACAGCCAAACACAGTGCAACCCCGCCGCAACACGCGGGTTCCTGCTAGTTTCTACTAATACTTGTTTTCCTTTGAACTATTAGCTAGTTAAGTCTAACTTTAAATTTTAATGATAACTATGACTTATGTAAAGAACAAAGTACACAAAATATGCATATATGTTTCATGCGGTAGGCATGAATATATAAATATAAACATACATATATAGTAATAACAATATTAAATAATAATAACTATAAACTAAGAGCAAATCTCATTGCAAATCCCATCTCATTCACCCTCAATCCTCTATACTTATACTCTGTTCTATAACACTTTTCCGATGAACCGAAGACTAACCCAAAACACCAAAATGATACTATTATTAACTATCTTCACTTGGTTAGTAACCTCTGATCACGTCACTAAGTTGGAAACCTCTCGTAGAACTCGAAACAGTTTTTGGTTAACCAGCTTGTTTTCAAGCGACTTCTTTTCCGGCTTCATTTTACTTCTGGAAGGTATTTAAAATAAGTACTAATGATTTCCTACATGTAATAGAAAATCCATTTTCTAGTTCATGGAATATTTCCGATGATGTGATTAAAGCAAGAAGGTAAAAACCTGGGTTATGTTTCAAGTTTCACTGGAAAAATATGAATTGATAATTAAATATTTTATTAATAAAACTAGCCCACTAAGTTGACCATTGGCTTTAATTATATTCAATAAGTCCATACCTAAAAATTTATGGCTATATTTTAAATATATTCTTTTACTTATGTTTTCTTAATTTACTTATAGTATCTGCGGTTACTAGGCATTCACCAATAGTAATTTTGTGGGTCAATAATTTTAATAAAGCAAACACATATTTTTTTTTAAATAGATTTTCATTTCCGGACAAAGGAAATTACATCAAGATAACGGGCAGGCGGGCAACAAGCTGCGTCACCACCCCTTTCTGTATAGCAAATCCTAATCTACTAAAAACGTGTGACACCCGGCATGTTTGGCTTAAACATATTAGTAACATCTAAGTCTACCTTAGCGAGAAACGTTTATAAACAAACTTAACTGGGTTAGTTGAGTCGGGTCAAGTTAGGATTGTCCAGGGTACAATGATCTGGAGGATCATTGGGAGTCGTTTTGGTAATACACTAGTACCGGGTTCCGTTGTTGGTGACATTACATGAACTAATTAAGTATATGTGTAGATTATGGGTCGTGTTGTGGATTATATACATAGATGTGTTTAAATGATGTGTAGATGATTATCTATGCTTAAATATGTCAAATATAGATTAAGGATGCATGCTTATGTGTTAAGATGTGTTAGAATGCGTTAAACACGACAAACTGGAAAACTAGTTAAAAAGGAGTTCTGGTTCGACCACTTCGAGTGGTCGAAGGAGAACAATTGCCTGGTTCGACCCTTTGTAAATGGGCGAACCTGAGAAGTGGAATTTAAAGAATTCCCTTCGACCAGGACAGGGCTCATTCGACCCTGAGGAAGGGTCGAAGGAGGCCACCTTCGACCATTGAAATGGGGCGAAGGAGGAGTAGTATAAATACCAACCTTTGTCATTTTTCATCATTTCACAAACCCTAACCGTCCCAAAACGCTCTCAAACGATCTAAATCACTAAGGAAGGAGTTTTTGCTCTTCGTTTTCATAATCTAACCTATCTACAACATCTAAACAAGAATCCATGGTGTGTTCATAATCCTAAACCTTTTTAAAAGCATTTTAATTCGTTTTCATCTAACCCTAATTGTCCGGATCTGTTCTAATGGTGTTTTTATGATTAAAAACCTTTTAAACATCTTTCTAAATCAAAACATCATCATTTAACGTAGGTTTCATGGTGAATAACATATGTCAATTGTGTATTATGTGGTGTTATGTGTTGTTCAATGATTTGCTACTGTATCTATGATAGAAACATGATATAGGATTGTTATTGATGCTAGATTATTGTTGTTTAGGGTTAGGATTGGATATGATGATATTATGGGTATTTGGGGGTTTTAACCAATCTAGACTTGATGCATGATATTTCTGATCAATAGAATTGATAAGAAAAGATCGAACACTCGACAAACTGAGCATCTCAAGTTGAATATGAACCGATTTCAAAAGTTTCCAAATTGGGTAAATTATTCATGCATGAAAGTGATGTTTCCATAATCTTTACCATTTTGGGAAAGGGCTGAAACATACGTATTATCGGGGGAAATCGGTGGGGTTTTGTAGGGATAAGTTATCCATGCTTGACTGCTGTGTTTGATGATGTTTCGAGTCGTTTTGAATGTGTTTGAAGCGTTTTTAGGAAATTTACACAATAGGGGCGAACCTGGCCTCCTTCGACCGATCGAAGGTGCGAAGGAGGGAATCCAGGGTCGAACTTGGGTTTTTGTTGGGCGAACGTGGTAAAACGGGCGAAGGAGGCATCAAACGGTCGAACGAAATGTAAAACGGGCGAAGGAGACTGAAAACGGGCGAAGGAGACTTAAAACTGACTGGTTCGACCGTTCTGATGCAGAAATGAGATTTTTGATACAAACTAAGTGTTTTATGCTTGAACCTTGTGTGTAATCTATGTGTACTTGATTAGTTAGGGTAATGGGTCACCAACGGGATGTCGGGTCGGTCTAGTGTGTCGGTTAAACATTCAAACACGTTTTAAAACATACTTGGTTACGATCTGGACAATCGGGGACTAGATAACCTTATGGTTATTAGTCGGAACACTTATGTGAACATTTTGATAGATCTCTGGTAGAGGGATTATCAAGGGCTAAACATCTTTACTTGTAATCGAAGAACACTATTTAAGGTGAGTTCACGGCCCCACTTTTACTGCTTTAACTTTTGGGGGAGAAAACATGCGCTAAACTATTTTGGTAACATATGTCGTACTATGGTTTTTAACTTTATATTGCTATACGATCTTTGGAAGTCCCGGGGGAAACCATGAATGTGCGGGAATGCACAACGGGGGAAATGTGGATAGATCTATTGGGCGTGACCTGCCCCACTCGTCGGCTTGGAGGGCCGGGCGGGTGCATATTGTCTCGAACAGGAACATTTGTATCATGCTAAAAATTCGGGCTGCTTAAACATGCTAAACAATGCTAAACGTGTCTAGTAATGGTTTCCAATCGTAGTAGTAATAAAACATACGACTAGCTAGCGTACTTCGTAACATGGATATAGTATGGACATGGTAACATATTGAACAAACCTGTGAACTCACCAGCATTATATGTTGACATCTTTTTGGCATGTTTTTCTCAGGTCGCTAAGGTAGCAACAAATGGAACTAGGCGCACGGGTCTGCATTGGCGTCTAGGCATAGTTGCACGTTTTGTAATAAAAAGTGTTTTAAAAAATTATTTGGGATGATAGCATAGTTGATTAAATGCTACTTAAACGCTTCCGCTTATAAAATCGTTGGTTATGTTTCTTTACGTTTATCATATAGAGTTGTTTATTGTGATTGTTGACTTGGATCCTGGTTTGTCATGCGCCTCGCGGTAAAACCCCGCAAGTGGAAATTTGAGGGTGTGACAGATTGGTATCAGAGCCAATGGTTATAGTGAACTAGGACTGCATGTAGAGTCTGGTCTATAGCCGAGTCGCACACACTGGACGGTCACATACTTTGAGTCTATTAGTGGGATACGTACTAACGTTGTCGGGGTGTCCTTACATCATCATCATGCTTCTCCGTTACATCATCCGCTTTTATTTGGGTTCTTACCTACTCTTGTCTTCTTCTTCTGGATTGAAGAAGGAGGGGTTGATTTGTTGGTTCTAGCACACACATGCCTTCTTACACTTGCACCTATCGTCACACGTTATTAGGCGACGACATTCGGTGACTGGGGTCTAGATTAGAGGTACATCTGGAGGACCATGTAGAGCAGTTTATCATTTCGGGTGCACACGAAATAATAAAATGGAATGCATGAAAATCCCGATGGACTTCAAGTTGGATGTATAGTCCTGGATTTGTCCCTAGGTTAGCTCTTGTAAATTTCTAGTGGTTGACACTGGAAGTGAATCTGAATCCCTCAATTTCTTGATTTGTTAGATCATGTCTGGTGCTCGCGGTGGTGGACGTCGTGGTGGCGGCGGTGGCCGTACTGGCGGTGGTGGTCGTACTGGAGGCGGTGGTCGTGGAAACATCAACATGACCCAAGCTGAACTGAACAACTTGCTACAGCAGCAAGTGAACATGGCTATGGCAAATTTCCAGGCTGGGATTAATGCCATGGGTGGTGAGTTGATTTCTGTCGACCTTGCCTCATTTTCGGGTTTCGTGTCTTTTCGTTTGTGTTTTACTCGTGTACCGTGTTTCAGGTGTTGGTGCCAATCCACCCCCACCTCAGTGCGCTTATAAGAAGTTTCGGGACTGTCAGCCCCATAACTTTGCTGGAACTGAGGGAGCAGTGGGACTGCTCCGATGGCTGGAGAAGGTTGAGTCTGTATTCGTCATGTGTAGCTGTCCTGCTAGGGACCGGGTGAAGTATGCTACCGTGACATTTGAGGGGCCTGCACTGTCGTGGTGGAATGCTACTACTCAGAACATGGGATTGGGGGAGGCTATTGCTATGCCTTGGGCGGAGTTTGTGCAGCTATTGAGAGGTGAGTACTGTCCGATAGAGGAGATACAGAAGTTAGAGCATGAGGTCTGGAGCTACAAGATGGTTGGGTCTGAGATCGAAGAATACACTGTGAGGAGGAATGAGCTGGCGGTGTTGTGCCCTGATTTGCACACACCCGAGTACCGGAGGATTGAGCACTATGTGTCTGGACTGGTGCCGGAGATTGCTGGGTTGGTGGCTGCTGGGAACCTTCCCACTATTGCTGAAGTTGTCCGATCAGCTCATCGGATGACTAACCTGAAGGTGGCAGAGGGCGTTTTGCCACCCAAGGGTGCTGCTGTGAAGGTTGCCGAGGGGAACAAGAGGAAGTGGGATAGTGTGGGGAAGAGTGTGGTGCCGGCTCAGCCGACGAAGAAGTTTGATTCATCTGGGTCTTCTTCTGGGCAGAAGACGGGTGGGTATGTTGGAAAGCATCCCAAGTGCAACAAGTGTGGTTTTCACCATTCTGGGGGTTGTGATAGGGCTCGTTGTCATCGGTGCCATCAGTTGGGGCACCATGCTAAGGATTGCAAGGTGGCACTCACCCCAACTCAGACTCCTGCGGCTACTCCTGCTCCTGCTGCTCAGGGAACTCAGGGGAGGCAGTGGTGTTATAACTGTGGTGATGCGGGACACTTCAAGCGTGAATGTCCTAAACTGAAGCAGGGCGATAACGGGAGGAGCGGGAACGGTAACGGGAACAACGACGGCGGAGGCAGGACTGCACGTGCTTTCGTCATTGGATCTGCGGAGGCTAGGCAGGATCCAGACACAGTTACCGGTACGTTCCTTCTTAATGATCGCTATGTTTCTGTCTTGTTTGATTCTGGTGCCGATAGGAGTTTCGTATCTTTGGATGTTAGTCGATTGCTAGATATAGTACCCACACCTTTAGAGGCTAAGTACTTAATAGAATTGGTTGATGGTAAGAAAATCGAAGCGACACACACCCTTAGGGAATGTCGCTTGGAACTGTCGGGTTTGTCTTTCCCCATTGACCTGATGCCGGTGCCCCTGGGTAGTTTTGATGTCGTGGTTGGCATGGATTGGTTATCTTTATATCATGCGGAGATCGTTTGTTTCGATAAGGTTATTCGGATCCCTCTCCCTGATGGAGAGATCCTTTCGGTTCGTGGCGAGAAAAGCGGTGCTCCGCTGAGTATCATTTCTAGCATGAAAGCCCGTAAGTATCTTCGGAAGGGCTGTTCGGCCATTCTGGCACTTGTTAACGTTTCTACTGACAATGAGAAGAAGATCAAGGATATTCCTGTGGTTCGTGACTTTTCTGATGTGTTTCCTAATGATTTACCTGGTCTTCTTCCCCATCGTCAGGTTGAGTTTGGTATCGATCTTGCTCCGGGCGCAGCTCCTATTGCTCGAGCTCTGTATCGTCTTGCACCTCCCGAGATGCAAGAGTTGTCCAGCCAGTTACAGGAACTCTTGGAAAAGGGTTTCATCCGACCGAGTTCTTCCCCGTGGGGAGCTCCTATTTTGTTTGTGAAGAAGAAGGACGGAAGTCTTCGCATGTGTATCGATTATCGTGAGCTGAATAAAGTGACCATCAAGAATCGTTATCCTCTTCCTCGCATTGATGATCTCTTTGACCAGCTTCAGGGCTCCAGCTACTATTCAAAGATTGATTTGCGGTCCGGTTATCACCAGTTGTGCGTTAGGGAAGCTGACATTCAGAAGACTGCTTTTCGCACTCGTTATGGCCATTTTGAGTTCTTGGTCATGCCTTTTGGTCTCACTAACGCACCGGCGGTGTTCATGGATTTAATGAACCGCGTTTGCAAACCTTACCTTGATAAGTTCGTCATCGTGTTCATTGACGACATTCTGATTTATTCCAAGAACAAGGCGGATCATGAGGAACATCTGCGGTTGGTCTTGGAACTTTTGAGATAGGAGCAGTTGTATGCTAAATTCTTGAAGTGTGACTTTTGGTTACGTGAAGTTCAATTCCTAGGACATGTGGTGAATGAACTGGGAATTCATGTCGATTCGGCTAAGATCGAAGCTATTAAAGACTGGGAAGCACCAAAGACGCCATCTGAGGTGCGGCAATTCCTAGGTCTTGCGGGTTACTATCGTCGCTTCATTGAGGGATTTTCGAAGATCGCTCAACCCCTCACTGCTCTTACCCAGAAGGACCGAAAGTTCGACTGGGATGAACCACAAGAATAAGCATTTCAGATGCTGAAGCTTAAACTTTGTTCTGCACCTATCTTATCCCTGCCAGAGTGTACGGATGACTTCGTTGTGTACTGTGACGCTTCTATTCGTGGTCTCGGTTGCGTGTTGATGCAACGCGGGAAAGTTATTGCTTATGCTTCTCGTCAACTCAAAGTTCATGAGAAGAACTACACTACTCATGACTTGGAACTGGGTGCGGTAGTCTTTGCGTTGAAAATCTGGAGACATTACTTGTATGGTACCAAGTGTGAAGTATATACCGATCACAAGAGTCTTCAGCATATTTTCGACCAGAAGGTGTTGAACATGCGGCAGCGTCGCTGGGTAGAACTCCTGAACGATTATGACTGTGCCATCAAGTACCATCCTGGCAAGGCGAACGTTGTGGCGGACGCCTTAAGCAGGAAGGAGTCTGCGAATCCTCGTCGTGTTCGAGCCTTACAGCTCACCATTCATTCGTCGTTGCCTGATCAAATTCGTTCTGCACAGTTGGAGGCCTTGAAGGAGGAAAACCTTAAGGCTGAAACTATGCACAGTGCTGACAAGCATCTTGAGCTCAGGACCGATGGATTACACTATTTTGCGGGACGTGTTTGGGTCCCATTGTTTGGGGGACTGCGCGAGCTTGTTTTGGATGAAGCTCACAAATCCCGGTATTCTATTCACCCTGGCTCCGATAAGATGTATCAGGATTTGAAGATCCTTTATTGGTGGCCAAACATGAAAGCTGATATAGCTTCTTACGTCAGCAAATGTTTGACTTGTGCTAAAGTCAAGGTGGAGTACCAGAGGCCGTCTGGTCTCCTACAACAACCAGAGGTTCCGGAATGGAAGTGGGAGCGAATCACGATGGATTTTGTCACCAAACTGCCAAGGTCACCTAGTGGTTATGATATGATCTGGGTGATTGTTGACCGGCTGACAAAATCGGCACATTTTATACCTATTAAGGAAACCGATGGGCTCGAGCGGTTGGCTCGACTTTACCTTAAGGAGGTGGTTGCTCGGCACGGGGTGCCTGTTTCTATTATCTCTGATCGTGATTCTCGTTTCGCTTCGCGTTTCTGGAAGGCACTGCACAAGGCTTTGGGTACTCAGTTGGATATGAGTACGGCTTATCATCCGCAAACCGATGGACAGAGTGAGCGGACGATTCAAACCTTGGAAGACATGCTCCGGGCATGTGTTATCGATTTTGGCAAAAGTTGAGAGATCCACCTGTCGTTAGTGGAGTTCTCCTACAACAACAGCTATCACTCTAGTATCAAGGCAGCTCCGTTCGAGGCTCTTTACGGACGGAAATGTCGATCACCACTTTGTTGGGCCGAGGTGGGCGAGAGCCAGCTCACTGGTCCGGAACTTGTGTACGAAACTTCGGAGAAAATCGTACAGATTCAAACTTGTGTACGAACTTAACCCTCGTTATGTCGGACCATTCGCAATCCTGGATCGGATTGGACCGGTGGCATACAGACTTGACTTACCGGCGGAGCTCGGTAGTGTGCACAACGTCTTCCATGTGTCTAACTTGAATAAGTGTTTGGTTGATGAATCTCACATTGTACCACTGGAGGAGATCAAGGTTGATGATCGTCTTCGCATTGTGGAGGAACCTGTCGAGATTCTCGACTACAAGATTCGTAGCCTTCGTCGGAGTAAAATCCGCATTGTTAAAGTCCATTGGAACTCGAACCGTGGACCGGAGTTCACATGGGAATGGGAGGATCAGATGAAAGCTAAGTATCCTCATCTTTTTCTGAAACACGCGTTTGAATCAAGGCATGTTACTGCTGAAGCGGAATGAATCTCGGGTCGAGATTCCTTTCAACGTGGGGATGATGTGACATCTGGTAATTTTCTTTTTCGTTCTGTTCTTTTCGTTTCTTTCTTTTTGGGGCATTGCGCAATTTTCGGGACGAAAATTCTTTCAACGTGGGGATGATGTGACACCCGGCATGTTTGGCTTAAACATATTAGTAACATCTAAGTCTACCTTAGCGAGAAACGTTTATCAACAAACTTAACTGGGTTAGTTGAGTCGGGTCAAGTTAGGATTGTCCAGGGTACAATGATCTGGAGGATCATTGGGAGTCGTTTTGGTAATACACTAGTACCGGGTTCCGTTGTTGGTGACATTACATGAACTAATTAAGTATATGTGTAGATTATGGGTCGTGTTGTGGATTATATACATAGATGTGTTTAAATGATGTGTAGATGATTATCTATTCTTAAATATGTCAAATATAGATTAAGGATGCATGCTTATGTGTTAAGATGTGTTAGAATGCGTTAAACACGACAAACTGGAAAACTAGTTAAAAAGGAGTTCTGGTTCGACCACTTCGAGTGGTCGAAGGAGAACAATTGCCTGGTTCGACCCTTTGTAAATGGGCGAACCTGAGAAGTGGAATTTAAAGAATTCCCTTCGACCAGGACAGGGCTCATTCGACCCTGAGGAAGGGTCGAAGGAGGCCACCTTCGACCATTGAAATGGGGCGAAGGAGGAGTAGTATAAATACCAACCTTTGTCATTTTTCATCATTTCACAAACCCTAACCGTCCCAAAACGCTCTCAAACGATCTAAATCACTAAGGAAGGAGTTTTTGCTCTTCTTTTTCATAATCTAACCTATCTACAACATCTAAACAAGAATCCATGATGTTTCCATAATATTTACCATTTTGGGAAAGGGCTGAAACGGACGTATTACCGGGGGAAATCGGTGGAGTTTTGTAGGAATAAGTTATCCATGCTTGACTGCTGTGTTTGATGATGTTTCGAGTCATTTTGAATGTGTTTGAAGCGTTTTTAGGAAAATTTACACAACAGGGGCGAACCTGGCCTCCTTCGACCGATCGAAGGTGCGAAGGAGGGAATCCAGGGTCGAACCTGGGTTTTTGTTGGGCGAACGTGGTAAAACGGGCGAAGGAGGCATCAAATGGTCGAACGAAATGTAAAACGGGCGAAGGAGACTGAAAACGGGCGAAGGAGACTTAAAACTGACTGGTTCGACCGTTCTGATGCAGAAATGAGATTTTTGATACAAACTAAGTGTTTTATGCTTGAACCTTGTGTGTAATCTATGTGTTCTTGATTAGTTAGGGTAATGGGTCACCAACGGGATGTCGGGTCGGTCTAGTGTGTCGGTTAAACATTCAAACACGTTTTAAAACATACTTGGTTACGATCTGGACAATCGGGGACTAGATAACCATATGGTTATTAGTCGGAACACTTATGTGAACATTTTGATAGATCTCCGGTAGAGGGATTATCAAGGGCTAAACATCTTTACTTGTAATCGAAGAACACTATTTAAGGTGAGTTCACGTCCCCACTTTTACTGCTTTAACTTTTGGGGGAGAAAACATGCGCTAAACTATTTTGGTAACATATGTCGTACTATGGTTTTTAACTTTATATTGCTATACGATCTTTGGAAGTCCCGGGGGAAACCATGAATGTGCGGGAATGCCCAACGGGGGAAATGTGGATAGATCTATTGGGCGTGACCTGCCCCACTCGTCGGCTTGGAGGGTCGGGCGGGTGCATATTGTCTCGAACATGAACATTGGTATCATGCTGAACATTCGGGCTGCTTAAACATGCTAAACATTGCTAAAAGTGTCTAGTAATGGTTTCCAATCGTAGTAGTAATAAAACATACGCCTAGCTAGCGTACTTGGTAACATGGGTATAGTATGGACATGGTAACATATTGAACAAACCTGTGAACTCACCAGCATTATATGTTGACATCTTTTTGGCATGTTTTTCTCAGGTCGCTAAGGTAGCAACAAATGGAACTAGGCGCACGGGTCTGCATTGGCATCTAGGCATAGTTGCACGTTTTGGGATGATAGCATAGTTGATTAAATGCTACTTAAACGCTTCCGCTTATAAAATCGTTGGTTATGTTTCTTTACGTTTATCATATAGGGTTGTTTATTGTGATTGTTGACTTGGATCCTGGTTTGTCATGCGGCTCACGGTAAAACCCCGCAAGTGGAAATTTGAGGGTGTGACAAAACGTAACCATGCCCACCCGAAGCCGAGACAATACTATGAATAACCCGCTGGACCCTGGTCAGGAAACGGGTAGCCTTTGGTGCCAATGAGCCAAAGGTATGAAAAGCCAAGGGTACAAAAACCTGTTGGTTATCCTCGCGGGCTTTAGCATGTTTATCTACCTTCTTTGCCTCTGCTTTCCGCACCGCTTGCCCTGCTATGAAGCCACTATCCCTCAACCCAACTAGGGGAGATACACCCGTCAGGTCAACAGAAGCATGCTTCCCCCGACCCACCCAAAGACAAGGAGATCTGCTGGTCGTATTGTGGATCTCCTTTCTGCTGGATCCGACAGGAAGTTCACAGGGGCCTCCTTTTTGGCTGAGATCCCAGCCCGTCTTAAAATGTCCCACAGAATGTCTCGAACCCAATCATGCCGATATTTGAAACCGGATAACTCCTATGATTACCTATGATTACCTATCCAAATCAAAAGCTTTTGTCACATTGGAGCAGGTTTCCAATGTATTGTTAGGATCTGAGTTTGATTTGTTTTGATTGTTTAATAAATGAAAGATCAAAGAAGTTAATCTAATAATGGAAAGTGCAGCGGAATAATAAACTATGAATCAAAACAAAGAGAATAATTGTTTTCTAATCGAATGCTTTCATAAATCAAATGATTACACAAGATTATACAAGTACTCCCCCTCAGCCTGATCACTCTGTGATTATTTGTCAAAGAGAATGTTTTGAGTGATTGAATATAACAGTACATGCACTGTTCTATTTATAGACAAACTAAACCACTGATGACCTATGGCTGATGTCACCTAAGACAGTGACATCTAACCGAATAATAACAACATAAAACATCTGATCTAAACAACAACCGCTACATTGGAAACCTCTGATATCTAAACAGCTGATATGTAAACCTCTGATATGAGTTTTGTGAGTTCTTCAGTAATGGGATCAGAGAAATAGTGAATTTGGTTGAAGATTCCCTCTTTTACAAAACTATCAGCAAACTTCTTCTGATCTTCTTCTGACATCTCCTTCTGCCTTTTGAACTGTCTTTTGGCAGCAGCAGATAGGTCAGATGTTTTAAGAAGGCTGTCTAATGTAAAGGCCTGTTGGGGTCTCTTAACCATCGGTGCATCAGAGTAAATTGGTTTTCTAGGTAGAGTGGGATCTGTCTTTCTATTCTCTTCTAGTTTCTTGTAAGTTTCAACCATCCTCAGCTCAGCCCATCTTGCGACTGACCTCATATCTCCATACTTTGCAGCCACAATCTCTTCTCTCATTCTTTTAAACTTCAAAGCTCTGGTTGGGTCTCTGCCTTTTCTAAAGTCAGGGGCAAAGGCCTTCAAAGTAGGATTCTTGGTCATTTATTCAACTCTCAAAAGTTCTTCTTGAAGTGCTGAGTGGTCCAGCCTGCAAACTGTTTCTTGTTTGCTTTGTAAGGCATGGTTGCCAAGATCTGTTCAAGTATAGACTCCCTTACTACCCTTTCAAAATGAATACTGAGAGGCATGGTAGACGTGGAATTGCTAAGGGTCTTAGCAAAATCCTCAATCCTTCTCAGTTTGCTAAGCTCTGCTGAATGGATGCCCTGAGCAGTCCTGTCATCCTTCCCTTTGCATTTCTCCTTGATGATCAAATCCGCCTGTTCAGTTTTGAATTTCAAATATTGTTCTAGGTTTCTGGGAATAGGGAAATTTGGGAGAGATTGGAAGGTTCTTTCAGATGGATCCTCAGTATTATAGAAGGATTGAATTTCCCCCTTGAGTAGATCAACCTCAAGAGGATACTGAGCAGCCAATGGTGTGATGGATTGTGGTGGTTTATGAGAAGTGTGTGGTGAAAATGATGTAAGTGGAATGGCTAGAATAGGTGCAGATTTGGGTGTTGATGAGGAAGGTGGTGTGATTTCAATGTTCTCATCCTGTACCACAACGGTTAACTTTCTCTTCCTTTCGTACAAGATAAGTTGTGATGATGGTGTTTGGGTTTCAGTGGTTATGTTAACATCTGTTGGTACTTGTGCAGGACCAATAGATGTTTGGGATTTAGGTGGTGAAGTGATTGGTATGGTTATAGGTGGTGTATTGGTGGTTGTGGTAGTGGGTTTAGTGGTTGGTTTGGTAGTTGTGATAGGTTCAGTGGTTGGTTTGGTAGTTGTGGTGGTAGCAGATGTTTTGGTGGCAACAGTGGTTCTAGCAGCAGCAATGGTTTTAGATGGTGGTTGTCTAACATGTCTTGCAGACATTTTCTTCCTTTTTGAGGAGCCAAGATCCTCAACTTCTTGTTATTGCTCTATCTTCTTTTGTACTAGAGCCTCTGCCTTGACTTCCAATGTGTCAAGCCTATTTTGCTTAGCTTCAGCAGCCTCTTCAGCAATGATATTGGCAGAGTTATCAACTTCTTTTGCCTTACCAGCATTGGCAGTTTCAGCATTAGCATTGGTTTGAACATTGGGTTGTTGTGGTGCTGGTGCAGACCTTGGTTTGTTGGCAGCAGACTTTTGTGATTGGCCCTTTTGTGAGGGTGGACATCCAAAAGGATCTAACTTTGGCAATCTATCTCTGCCACTCTCCCCCTTTTTGGCATCATCAGTTGTGAATTCATCATCATCTTCATCTCTGAGGAAAGTGGTAGGGGCAGAGCCAGTGGTCTTCAGCAAATGGTCTTTTATGGCTTTAATGTCTGCTTGGGTATCTGTGTACCTAGCATCTACCATGGTCCTGATCTGAGCCATATATGTTTCATGAGTTAGGTCTGCTAGTCTTCTATGAGCTATGATGATGGGGGAAACAGATTTCCATAGCTCACTAGCAATATCTTCCTTTGATGGTTGACTTTTGGTAAGAACAACCAAAGATTCCATGATAGTCTTGAGATCAGTCTTGATTTCAGCAACAGAGGTTTCAATGGATTGGACTCTATCCCTCAATTCTTGGTATTTTAATCCATCACCTAAGTTAATAGGATCATCTGGATTCCTACCAGTGGTAGTTGTAACTGGTTCAGTTCTAGGAGGTGAGTCCATAGAATAAGAACCAGATGCCCCTTTTTCTTGGTTCTAGGGACTTCCAACTCATTTTGATGTCACTATAGTGGCCTCTTCAGTTGTTGCCTTCAAGGAAGTCTTAGGTATGTAACCACTATCCTGTTGTGAGACAATGGTCTCTACATCAGTAGTGGCTGCTTGACTTGAAAACTCACCTTGAATTACATGTAACTCAAGGGGTGTAATCTCCTTTGTTCGTGGGCTAGCTAGTTGATTTTTCTCAGGCCCAGTCACTTGTTGGTGTATACTCTCAATGATAGGTGATGGAGAGGAACTGGGATTGTCCTGAGTTTTATCAATAGCTTCGAACAATGGTTGCATTGTTGGAAGGACATGTGATGGTGAAGGTTGAGGAGTAAGAAGAGAGACAGCCCTGGGAGAAGGGCTTATGAGCATATGGTCAAGTGACTCATATGCCTCATGATGTGTGTCCCCTTGGCTTACAACATGATCCTTTTGTGAGGATTCATGAGGAGTTTGTCTGGGTTGAGATATTTCCAAATGTTGAGAGGAAGTATCAATAGTGGTTTCTTGTTGCCTTTGTGCTACAACAGGGTTTGCCTCTGGTATCTCATCTTCTTTGGAGGTTTTGTGGATGGATGTTTCTTTTTGGAAGTAGCTGACGTGGGTTTCACAGCACTGGATGTAGTGCCATGATCACCAGGAGTAGTGGACTCAGCAACAGAGGTTTTGACAATAGTTGTTGTCTTAGCACTCTTTGCTTGTGTTTTAGAAACTTTGACTTTTGACATTTTTTCTTGGGTGTTTGGACCCAGCATTCTTGTAAAAGTTTCTTGGGTGAGACTCTTCATTTGAAGAAATTCTCCCCTTTTGAAATCCTTTTCAGGTAAAACCTTTTGTAGGATCACACTTAAAAGTCTTGGGTATAAAAGAAAAGCATTGTTTGACCCAGACTTGACTCCCTTCACATTTGTCACTAAATCTAGAAACAGAGCCTGGGATAGATTGTAGTCAGATTCTGACAACATAGCATATCCCAAGTACTGAACTTTTAATGGGATTTCATTAAAAGAAGTGGTTTTAGCAGAGAGACAGATAAAGAGTGTATGAAAGAAAAAATTCATAACAAAGGTGCGAAGACTGGTAAAGGTAAAGCTAAAGTTGTTGAAGCTGCACCTAAGAGACAGAAAAGTGTTGCTAAGAAGAAGTCTGGAAAAAGCAAGACTTTGCTGATTGATGAAGAGTAGATTGATTCAAAAGAGACTCAGGATAATGAAGAGTGGGATTCGGGTAATGAAACTGTCAAGTCCACTAAGCCCAAGGACACTAAGGCTGGTGAGATTAAGAGCTTGAACCAAACGATTAAAGAACAACAACAGAAGAGTCCGATTATTGTTGAAGAAGGAGAACCTGGATTGGAAGACCAAGATTTTACTGGATCTCCTGTTGCTGTTGGAAAGATTTTGAAGCCAAAGTTCAAATCAATGGCTAAGAAGACCAACCCGAAGAAGAAACGAGATAGAGAGATTGAAATACTTGTTGCTGGAAAGAAAGTTCCTGACATTGGAAGCTCAAAAGCTGCCACACCTGTGACATCCCCTGTGACTAAGAAAAAGAAGACATCTGTTGAAGAAACTTCAATGAATACTCCTATAGACTTTGAAGCTACTCTGGATAATGTATTGAAGAAGTTTCAGAAGAAGAAATCAACTGTTTCTGAGGTGTCTACACCTCAAGTTACTGTTTCTGATGATGTGATAGAAGCAGTTAACAAAAAGATTGTTGATATGATGATAGCGTTTAACGAGCAAGAACAGGAAATAGAAAAGCTGAAGAAGAATGAAAAGAAGATGTTAGAGGTTGTTGTATCCTCACAGGAAAGCCAAGAAGAGATGGAAGCTAAGATTAAGCAGCTTCAAGAAGAAAACCAGAAGTTGTTAGGGCATGAACAGAGGAATACACGTAGAATCAAATGTCTTCAGCTAGAGAACAACAAGATTAAATCAACCAATAAGAGTTTGAGAAAAATGATTGATGATTTATATGGAAAAGCTCCTCAATTGAAAGATGGAGAAGAGGATAAAGAACAAGAAGAAGAACAGATTGATTTTGAACCATCTGAATCTGAACAAGAGGATGAAGATGATGATGATTTATCTGATGATGTTGGTGATGATCCTAAGAAGAAGAAAGATGATGATGATGACGGTTCTGATAAAGGATCTGATGATGGTAGTTCTGATGATGATGACGATGATACAGACAAGTATCGATATGAGAAACTAGAGTCTGATAAACAAGATGCAGGTGAATCGAGTTCAAAGAAAGCACCTGGTGGAAATACTGATGATGACAGTATTTTCTGGATTGAAAAGATACGTGCCTTATCAGATGAGGACAAGAATCTATATCGTCAGATGCTTACTCAGAAAGTTTGGACGATTGAATTGAATGGAATGTTTCCAGAAATATTTGAGTCTGATGATTTGAAGTATGAGTTGGAGTATAATGATCCTGATTTAGAGGATGGAGAAGTTTCTGCAGCTGTTGCCAAAGAGATTCTAGAAGGATTGGCGAAACAGGTTGGTAAATCTCTTGAGGAATTGATGAATGATAATGAAATTCCAAATGTTCCTAAAAAAGAAGCTGGAAATCATTCTGATGATAGAGATACACCTGTATATGAGGATATTAAGATAGAGGATATCACAAGTGAAGAATATCCTGAGTACTTTAGAGACAAACAAGATGATGTGATTCCTGAATTTACTGAAAAAGTTCTGGAACAGGCTGAGAAACTAGTAGAGAAGAAGAGCAAGACATTCGTTGAAGAAGTTTTCAAGAATGTTGATAATCAGATGCCGAATGTTGAACAATCTGATGACTTGAAGAGTTTGCTGAGAAGGCTTAAAGGGAAAGAGGCAAACCAACCCAAAACTGAAGTTCAGGGTGGTTTCTATAAATATCATAACGAGTTGTTCAAAGGTAGAGCTTTTGGTTGGAAATACCTCAGGCAGTTGCGGTGCGTTGATGTGAAGTGGGAGAAAGAAATTCTGTATTTTCACAGATTCCATGATATTAAGACGTTACCATACTGGGCTGTGCGTGATATCTGCAGACACACTATGACTGGTGCCACTGTTAATAATGATGCAGTTGGTTACTTTGCTGATCGTATGGCTAGAGAGAGCAGAACGAAATGGGATGTGTTCAGGCCACAGTATCCTATAAGGAAGGTTCATAAAGAAATTGATCAGATTACTGGGCTGAACAAGGTTACTTTAAAGTACAAACCACCAATAGCGTTGAAGCATATTCCATTGATGCCTATCCAACAAAACATCAGCAAAGATTTCGTGATGTGGTATTATGATTGGAAAACCGCTGAAGCCGTCATCTTATTGAAAGATAAAAGGGGAGAGTATAAGAAGATTCACATATTTGATCCCATGTGGTTGATTAATTGTTCTTATGAAGACATAATCATGCTGTATTATAATCCAATTTACTGTGAAGAAAAGGATGGTGAACAAGCGATGAAATACCATCGTGTGGTATGTTTGTGTTTCGCTTGGGATGTCAATGCAGGTTGTGACTATGATAAGAAGTTGGGAAAGTTTGTGAAGGTTAATGCAGTGAAGAAGAAACCAAAACAAAAACCTGAGCCTGTGATGACGAAAGAGCAGAAAAAGAATCTTCGTATCAAGTTGATGAACAAAACACTTGATTATCAACGTCAACAATCCATGCAATAGTCGAGGGGGAGTTTGTAGATGCATATTGCGACTAGTTGCTTTGGATTAACAAAATAAAGTGTTTTGATGTATTACGTAGGGTCGAAGGTAGTTTTGAATAGGTCGAAGGAAGAACTAGAAGGTCGAAGGGAGAAGACTGATGACATAATGTTGATTCGAGCTTAGAAGCATGTCGAAGGTACACATTCGACCTTGACGAGAGGTCGAATGGTGACTTCTATATAAGCTGAAAAATGTATTTACTTTGTAACTTTTGCCATTTGTGTTTGTGTGTTGAGTCTAGGTTTTCTCTCTGGGTCTAGATCTTTCTGAACTTGAATTATATCATTGTAAATCTATTTGTAATCAAGTTTTAACAAGTTATTAATGAAAATGGAGATTGAAAAGTTGATTGATCGTGTTTGATTCATTTCTTATCATTTTGTAAACATTCTAGGGTTTCCGCACCTGGATTGTTAGACTTGTATGATCATCTAACTGTTTTTGTCAAAAACGATCCGTCTACAGTTTATAAGCCTTCAGGTTTCCTTGTAGGTTTGGTCGATAACTTGGGGATTTATTAGGTTATTTGAGAGTAGACAATCACTGTATCCCTGTACTGACATAATTTCGATAGTCGAGACATTTCCAGCTTCATCAGTTAGATTTGATGCTTAGGTAGTTGCCTTTCCGATCCTTATATCCACCTTTGTGATCCTTAGCTTTCTGATTGTACGAGTCTTAAGTCATTCATCAAAATCAAATTAAAAACCATATTTGTTAGATTCCTAGTTGAGTCTAGTTTTGTTTTCCATTTGTGTCACAAGGGTTCGATACTCAGACTTACTTAGTCTGTACTGCAATGATAGGTACACTTAGTGGCGAATCCAGAAATTTTTTCGAGTGGGTTCACGAATTTTAGATGCTTCAATTTCATAGAACTGGACATAAAAAATACAGGTCGGTTCGATGTTCCGGTGGTTGTGCGTCGGGTTACGTAAGGTTCATTACATAATAAAAATACGATAATATAAGAACATTATCATTAGAAATTAAAAAAACATGTTCGTCTAAATTCATCATTTTGACTTGTATGATAAATAAAATTGGTTTTCTTTTTGAAGGATACCATTTTCACATCTAATTCATGTCTAAATTTTAACATAATCACATAAAATTTGATTAGGTAAACTTACATTATAAAACAAAACATGGTGCATAAGTTGAGGTCTTGGTTGTGTTGTTACTTGTTGGCAGCGTCAGTTGAAGTCTGAGGGTGTATATAAAATCCTACTACAAATTACAAGCCTTTAAAAAAGGCAAACCTAAAAGAAACGAAAAAAAGTTAGAAAAACGTATTGCTACAAGGTACGAACTCAAAAATATCTGCACATACCCAAGAAGCTTTAGCCACTAAGCTAAAAATCATATTTGTGTTGTGGGTTCAGAAATAAATTATCTATGGGTTCATTCGAATTTTTTTATATAGAATTTCTAATAAAATTTGAAACCGAGTGGGTTCGCGTGAACCCGCTCCTTATGCAGTAGATCCGCCCTTGGGTACACTTGTACCATACTAAATATATATATATATATATATATATATATATATATATATATATATATATATATATATAGTAGAAGGATAAAAGGAAAACCCTCCTAAACCGGAAAAGTTTGGAAACTCTAACCTCCCGAGTTAATTTTATATGAAAATTTCTGGGTATGTAATATATATGATTTTAAGCATTTTGAGCCAAAAAAGCGCCGAGTACTTTTTTTTAAAATAAATAAATAAGTTTTCGGGTAACGCATTGTTAACACATGTTAATCGCTTAACATGTGTTACCCGAAAACTTTTTCTTGATTTTTTTTAAAAAAAAGTGTTCGGCGCTTTTTTGATTTTTTTGCTCAAAATGCTTAAAATCATGTATATTACATGCCCTAAAATTTTCAGGCCCTAAAAAGCTCGGGAAGTTAGAGTTTCCAGAGTTTCTGGTTTAGGAGGGTTTTTCATGGATCCTTGCCCTATATATATATATATATATATATATATATATATATAGGGTTAGGGTAAAATGAAAACCACTCCTTCGTAAAAGAACTAAGGAACACACTTTAACACCACACACTTAATTTAATAAAAAAAGATTTGTGGTCCACAATTAAAGTGGAATAAAAAAGAAAAGGGAATATTCCCTTGCCTAATAAGACAAAAAAGCGTGGGCCATGGGTCATTACACCACTGTAAAATACGTTTTTTTTTTTTACGTCGGTGTTACCAATTTTAACACTGGTGAAAAAAAAAAATTTTAAATTCACATTTTACGTCGGTGTTCTTACGGTTTTTTTACGAAGGAGTGGTTTTCATTTGAACCTAATCCTATATATATATATATATATATATTGAAGAAACAATAATTAAGTAATGCGGTGATTATGACTAATCCCCGAGTGGCTTATACTTATGTTACGTCAGGATTAATCCTTTACCCAAACCTCGTTGGTTAACCCGTAAGGAGATTTAGTGAGTGTGAAGTGCGTGTGTGAAGTGAGTGTAAACACGAGATGTAAGTGGTTCGGTCGGAAACGACCTACGTCCACTGTAACTGCCAGAATATTATTACGAGAGGAATATTACAAGAATGGTATGTGTTACAATGGTTAATTTCTGAATGCCTTTACAAGAAGAAGTATGTTCCTATTTATAGGCATAGTTGTGGGCCGAATGAAGAGGCCCATGAGACGTGCCGTCAGCTTGGGCCCAGTCAAGGCCCAAGTCCATGCTTTTCCTGAAAATGGTGGGAAACGGCCAATTACTGTTGATGACATTATGCTACAGTGTGGTCGTTGTTATAGCTGGACACGTGGCAAGTTTTGGGTGGTGAACAGTGATGCTGTCCTTGTTGCAGTGGCTGGGCCTGTCTCTGGCGTCTGATGTCACGTCTGACAGTTGGCGAGGTATGTCTGCTGGTCACTGTGGATGACAGCATGGTGGGCAGCATGGGTACAGTAGAGCCGTTCAGTAGTTGTACTATCTGCCACATGTCCTTCTCCTGTTCGCGCGTACTCTGACACAGATCCTTGTGAATCTTCCTTTTGTTATCTTTTGTACCTCGTACTAAAAGTGTTAAGGGAAGATTCCGTACGTGGCAGTATGCACTTATCAGGTGTAGCTTACTGCTTATCAGCTGTCTTAGCGCGCTATGCTTCTTGTTGTGTTGCTCGCACGCAGGTGGATCCTTGCGCCATAGCTTGGCGCGAGGATCCTGTTTATGGGGATAGGGATGCCTCCTCTCGGATTAGGCTCCCCATCCCTTCAAGTCCCCCTAGTCTAGGGCTTCTCCTGCTCGTTGATGAGAAGGTGGAGCGCTAGACTCAAAATATGTAGTCGCGGATGAGAGCTCATCTGCTCGTGGTTCTTGGAATTTATTGGACGTGCCTCGCCGTGGGATGTTGAAAAGCTTGGCGGGGAACGTCTTTTTCACTTTTACGTCAAAGTTACACCGAGGGAGACGTGCTCCGCCGTACCGGTGCAGGAGTTGGGCGGGGAACGTCTTTTGTATTTTTTACGTCAAATTGACGCCGGGAAGGACGTGTTCCGCCGTACCTGTGCAGGAGTTGGGCGGGGAATGTCTTTTGTAATTCTACGTCAAATTTGCGCCGTGGAATTGAATGCATGCTGGTGGTTAATGCGGGTTTGAAGTTGTAATAAATTTCAAATCATTGGCATTCAATTTGTCTCTCATAAATTGAAGTTAATGCGCCTGGAGGTCGAATGATCAGTTCCTTCTGATGGAAGTTTAATGGTTGCTGACGTGTCAGGTTGTTGTCTGTCGTGCAGACTGAGACATGTCACATCATTGTTGCAGTTACCAACCTTTCGTCTGGTGTCAGGCACGTGTGACGTCACGCGCCTGACGTTTTGTCTTCGTGGCTGAGATTATGCCACGTGTCGGTAGGCACGTGCTTCCTGTCAGGCGCTGGGCTTCCACACGCCCAATTTGTTTAAAGTGTGAGATCTGTTGACACGTGTTGTTCATCCGGCGCGTGTTCAGTAGAAAGCTGTCTCCCACTTATGATCTGGACCGTCTGTTGACACCATTGACACGTGGCGTCATCTTGTTCTTTGAATTTGAAGAGGTGTGATGATTGATTCATCCGTTGTGGGTCCCACTGCCATTAATGCAGTGGGTATATAAGTCTCGTTGAGGCTTATGTGAATGGTTACATTCCTATAATCTTCTTTCGTTTATTCCTTGCTTTCCTTTCTCTCTCAATTTTCCGGCCACCGTCTTCTTTGAAGTTTCCGTTTAATCTTCATAGATCTTCTTGATCTTGAAGATTCATTGTTGAAACTTCAACATCCTTTCTTCTGTTTCTTTGTGTTTGTCTGTTCTTTCTTCCTCTTCGTTGAATGTTTCTTGTGTTCTTAAAACTCCCTTGAAGATTCCGACGAATCTTCAAGTTATCCGATCAGGTTTTCCAGATTCCGATAGTTTTCTCCTTTTTGTTTTAATCCTTAAGATGTCTGACGTATCTGTAAGTCCCTCTCCGACCGGTGAGGATATTAAGAGGGAGCCGGCTGTGGAAGAAGTTGTGGAGGAGGAAGTGATTATTGAGCATGGCAAGGTAAAGGAGAGGAAACTGATGTCCAACACGTATTGTGTTTCGAGTCAGGAGTCTTTTACCCAATTCTGCACCATGTACAATATCCTGCCGGAGTGGGAGCCTACCCTTCCATCTCCAACTAGCACTGTCCTCTCCGCGGGGAGTGGTCGGCTAGCCTTGTATGAAGCCCACTTCACTAAGTGTGGGTTTCGCCTGTCGTGTACCCGCTTTCAGATTGATACTATGGTGGCCTACGGCATTGGGCCCACACAACTAACCGCCTTCGGGCTTCTGAGGTTGGTACACGTCAAGGCCTCCTGCCGCGCCTTGGACATTGAGCCCACCGTTGAGCGGTTCAATGTCTTCTACTTTATGGCGCGTGACGAGATGTGGTTCTCGTTCAAGCCGCGCCCAAGGGTGCCGCCAATGGCCACCAATAATCCTAAGTCCTTGCATTGGGCGAAGGAAAAGTTTTTCTTTGTGAAGAGGGGCGTGATCCCCATTAGTCTCCCTTGGAAGGTTATTGGAGATGGGCAACGCGTGGCTGACATGGCTGTGCCAAAAGACTACAAGCAGCAGGCCTGGTTCATTACCCTCACCTCCAATGCTACCAAGTTGGAGTTCAAGAATTTAACAGAGGGTATCTTTTTCCTTCTGGGGATGAGCCGCCTTGGTATCCGCGCGGGCAAAGAGCCCTACATTGCTCTAGAGGGTAAGTACTCTCTTTTTTCTCTAGATTTTAGTGTAATTTTTCTAATTGTTTATTGTTGCAGGTGTGAGCAAGTTCCAGTTTTACGCCGCCCGCGAGGAGAAGGGCATTAAGTGGAGGCCAGTGGCGGAGGGTCAGACTTCCTGCTTGGAGGAGTTTGTAGACCGTTTTTATTACCCTGACCTCTCCAGCGCGCCGAAACCCTACTATACAACTGGTGAGTCCTTGGATCCCTTCGTCACTAGCGTTTTTGGAGACGATTCTACTGACTCTTCAGTACAGATTGTCCAACACATGAACTCATCCGCAGGGCGTGGGCGTTGGAAACACGCTTCGCGGAAACATAAGTATCGAGTAAAGGTTGCTCTTTATGACTCTGGTTCTTCCGTTTCAGTAGGAGAGGTTGTGAAGGGGCGCCGACGCCGAAAGGACGGGCCGCCTTCAGAAGATGAAGATGAGGCGGAGTCCTCCAAGCTGGAGAGGAGGAAGAAGGCGCGTCCGGACAGCGCCGTGTCTAGCGGCGTGGCTGCTGTGAAAGAGGTGTCCCCAGCTCCGACTGGCGGGGAAGGGGGTGAGGGTGTTACCCAAATCCCTGACTTGGTGGCGGCTCCTGAGACGGTTGTTGGGGACACCGGTAAGCAGAAAGCCGCCTTCTCTGGTGGAGATCAAGGAGGGAGCGCCCCGGTTTTTTCTGTGGGGATTGGCGCTGCCCCGACTCGACAGCCTCTGTTTCAGAAGCTGATAAAGAAGAAAGCTCCTGGTAAGTAACGCTTTATTGCCTTGTAGAGTTTTTTATTCTCAAGTTTCTTTTAACATATTTTGCTTTCCTTTGCCAGTTATGCCTAAGATCATCCCTACTCCTCCTCCTACATCTCCATCTGCGGAGGCGGCTAGGGTGGAGGAGGAGAGGCTCTGGAAGGAGCAAGAAGCAGCAAAGAAACAGGCGGAAGCCGATGAAGCCCTTCAAAGGGCTGAGGCTGAGAAGATAGCCGCTGCTGCGAGGACGCAGGCGGAAGCCGATGAAGCCCTTCAGAGGGCTGAGGCTGCGAAGATTGCTGCTGCCAATGAGGCCAAACAAAAGGCTGAGGCAGAAAAGCGGGCGGAGGCAGAGCGTCTTCGTCTCCAAGAGCAACAGTTCTTGGAAGAGAAAGCGTGGCTGCTAAAGGAGCGCGAGGAGAGGGAGCGCGCTGGTGCTGAGGCCCATGAGATAACCCGTGAATCTGATGGGTTCGAGAGGGCGCTTTTGGAGCAGGGCGCTGCCGGTGCTGGCGAGGGCTCGCGCCAAACTCGGCGTGAGTCTTCTAGGGTTGGTGGGGAACCATCGGGAACTTACAATGGTTCCTGCTGGGCTGGTGGTGACGCCATCTGGCGCCCTCGCTGGGCGATCAGGGAGAATACCTTATTCTCTAACTCCCTGGCCGCCCTGGAATTTGTTAGCGAGGTGGTGCCTCCCTATGAGCGCACTCGCCAGGATATGTTGAGTCGTCCTGATCTCATCTCTGCTTTATGTGTAAACCAGGCCACTCAACTGTCCTTGATGGATTCGCTTCGTCGCCGGGATGCGGCGGTCTGGCGAGATATTGAGCTGTTGTGAGCGGAGAAGGCAGGCCTTACTGAGAAGGAGGCTGCCTTCAAGGCTGAGATTTTGAAATATCGCCGCCGCGCTCACTAGACCGAAGCCAAGGTGGTGAAACTTGAGGAGGATGCTGCTGCAGAGAGGCGTCGATGGTCAGAGTCTTGCAAGAAGACCAATGCTGAAACAATGCGTTTGAAGGAGACTCTGGCCGAGGCGCAGGAAGAGAAGCGGGCAGTGACCCGCAAGTTTGAAGAGAAGAGCAAGGCCCTTTCTGAAAGGACCGCTAAGTATGTGGAGATGCGCAAGGAGCTTGAATCCGAAGATGTTGCTCTTGTTGCAGCTACTGAGCGCGTCTCCTTTCTTGAGCAGGAGAGGATCCAAATCCTTAACGCCAAGGAGGATTTGGAGCGAGACCTTGACTCTTCTGATCAAGCGCGTACTGCGGCCGTCAAGGAATGTGAGGCGGCCCAATACTTATTGGAAGAGGCGGTCTCTGCTCAGACCCAGATGCAGAATTCCATCCACTGGCTGATGACGGATGGAATGAATGGGGTAAACTCTTATGCTTTCTTTGTTGCTGATACTTGTTTTTTGCAATTGATTTGCTAACTTTTTGCTTTCCCTTTAGGTCTTTAAAAGGTTCTGGCAAGAGCCCAAGCTGGGCGATCAAGTCGCCGCCATAGCCACCGCCGCCCAAGCTTATGGGTATGGCGAGGGCTACGGAGATGGGTTCTTGCATGCTCGGAATGACGGGCGGATTGAGGACGCGGAACATTATGGGAAGCCGCTGAAGGAGGAGTATGAGGCGGAGTTGGTCAAGTTCGAGGAGGTTGACTTCCCCATTCTCCAAGTGATTGCTGACTGTAATAACAACGCGGATCCTCCTGCTGCCCTGAAGTATTTTATCGACAAATCTGACGAGCTAGCAAGGGCCTCTGGCGGGGGCGCTTTCGGAGCGCATAACGAGTAGGCGCTGTATTTGTATTTTTCTTTGTAATTACTTGTAAATATAAAGGGTTTTTAAGTCCCTTCTTTTAATGAAATTGTCAGTTTGTTATATCGCGTTTTTTCTCGCTCTAACCTTACTTATTTAACCAAGTCGTCACTCGGTGTGTAAGTATAAGTTAGGGCGCACGCTGGGCTAGACAGTCCGGCATCTAAGTGTTGTACTTTTGCCTTGAAGACTGTAGCGGAGCGCGACTTGTGCCATTGAATCCGAGTTAGGCGTGTAGAAGCCTTGCCTAGAAGACCTTTAGCCGCGTTTTGTGTGGCGCGTGTTCCTCTTGTCCGAGTTTTGTTTAACAGCTCTAGAAGACAAGGGTTTATGCGACCACCATGTGCTGTCCAAGTGTAAGATGTATAAGCCCGACGCGCCCGAGGCGCGTCTTGAAGGCTCGCTTTACTTCATTAGTCCGCAGTTCTGGTCCGACATGATTTTGCCTAAGTCTTGAAGAACCTGGCGCGGAAAAAACAAGTAGAAACACAGATATATGAAACTTTTTCATTGATAGTATGGCATGTGTAACCATGTTACAAGTTTACAAATAACAGCGTCACAATTATGCGCCGTTCCAAGATCGCGGGATGGGGGTACCGTCTAGTCTTTCCAACGCGTAGGCGCCTTTGCCTAACACTTCTTGTATTTGTATGGACCCTCCCAAGTTGGAGCTCGTTTCCCGGGCTTTTCAGAGTTAGAAGCCTTGTTGTTGCGGAAAACGTAGTCCCCGATCTTGAACGTGAGTTCTTTGACGCGCTTGTTGTAGTATTGTTCCAGCTGAGTTTTGTATCTGGCCTCTTTTATTGCCGCAAGATCGCGCCGTTCTTCCAGCAGGTCAAGGTTCATGCGGAGTTCTTTGTCATTGTCTGTTATTTCGGCCATCAATACTCTCGCGGTCGGGCAAGTCATTTCTGCGGGAATCACCGCCTCGGAACCATATGTTAAGCTGAACGGCGTTTCACCGTTGCTTGTCTTTGTGAGGGTGCGGTAGGCCCATAAAACATGCGGCAGTTCGTCTACCCACCCTGTCCTCTTGGTTTCGAGCCTTGTCTTGATGTCTTCGACGATTGTGCGATTGGCCCTTTCCACTTGACCATTACCTTGCGGATGCGCAACTGATGTGAATATTTTTTTACACCCATTTGAGGCAACCATTCTTGGAGGGATTGGTCTTCAAATTGTGTGCCGTTGTTGCTGACCAGTTGCATCGGCAGATAATGAACTCCCAGAGGAATTTCTTGACGTGTGCGTCGTCGATCTTGGCTAGAGGCTTTGCCTCGACCCACTTGGTGAAGTAGTCGATGGCGACGATTAAGTATTTTACGTTACCCGGGGCCGTTGGGAATGGTCCGACCAAATCGATAGCCCATTTCTGAAATGGCCACGCCGCTGTAACGGGCACCAAGTTGTTCTTGGGGCGCAAGGTATTCGGAGCGTGGCGCTGGCAATTGTCGCATTTGCGCAACTCGTTGACTGCCTCCACATGCATGCCCGGCCAATAGTACCCTGCGTTCATCAACTTTGCTACTACCATCCTTGGGCCGGCGTGTAGCCCGCATGTTCCTTCATGTATGTCTCTGAGGAGGAGGGAGGCGTCTGCGGAGTCCACACAGCGCAGTAGCGGCCCTAGGTAAGAGCGGCGGTACAAGGTACCGTCTACAAGTTGGTATTGTAAAGCCTTGTGCTTGATCTTCCGAGCCTCTGAATTGTCGTCAGGCAGGATGCCGGAGGATAAGAAACCTTTGATTGGGGTCATCCAGGACGCGTTGCCTGTTTGGATGACGTTGACTTGTCGCGGCGGGACAGATGGTTTTTCAAGGACCTCAACTCGTACTTATTTGGCCATATGTGCAAAGACCGTGGATGCCATTTTACTCAGCGCATCGGCTGGCTTGTTTTCACTGCGCCGGATGTGTTCGACGGTGCATGAGTCGAACCGTCGCATGAGTTGCTTGGCTTGCTCCAGGTATAGGGCCATGATTTCATCCTTTGCGTCATAGGATCCATTGATCTGTCTCGCGACAAGTAATGAGTCCACGTGTGCCTCCACGTGCCTGGCCCCCATTTTTTCCGCAATGCAGAGGCCTGCCAGCAACGCTTCGTATTCTGCCTCGTTGTTTGTGCTTTTGAAGTCGAGGCGGATGGCGTATGTAAACTCGTGCTTATCTGGGCTGATGAGGCGTAATCCTGCGCCGACGCCGTCGTCGTTAGAGGCACCGTCCGTGTATAGGGACCATTTTTGCGACGGATCGTGCATCGGTGCGGGTGATTCTTCTGCTTTGCATTCTTGGACTTGGTCCGTAGGTATCTCCGTGGCGAAGTCCGCGAGGACCTGGCCTTTAATTGCGGGCTGGGGTTTGTAATTGATCGTATGTTCCCCCAGATCAATGGCCCATTTTGCCAGACGGTCCAACAGTTCGGGTTTGGCGAGAATGTCATTTATCCGATAGTCCGTGAGGACGTTTATCGGGTGGCCTTGGAAGTACCTGCGCAGCCTTCTGGATGCATGGACAAGTACGAGAACCAGCTTTTCCATTATTGTATACCTTGTTTCTGCGTCTAACAGCGTGCGGCTGATGTAATAAATTGGTGTTTGCACTCCTTTGCGTTCAACCATTAGAACTGCGCCTATCGCCCGCTTCGTGACGGAGAGGGAAAGTGTGAGCGGTTCTTTAGGAAGCGGCGCTGTTAGTGTCGGAAGGTTCATTAGGCACTGCTTCATTGCCTGGAATGCTGATTCCGCCTCTGGAGTCCAGCGGAAGTTGCTCTTCTTTAAACAGTTCTTCAAAGTGTCCACGAATGGGAACGACTTTGAAGCGTAGTTGGACAAGAATCGGTTTAGGGCCACAAGGCGGCCCATTTGTGTCTGTACTTCTTTGACGGAAGCGGGAGAAGGCATCCTCTCGATAGCTTGTACTTTTTCTGGGTTAGCGTGGAAACCATCCCGCGTTACAATGACGCCCAGAAATTTGCCTTCTTCCATCCCGAATGAACATTTGCTCGGGTTCAACTTCATGCGCACTTTGCGTAATTGATTGAACGTTTGTTGGATGTCTCGAAGCATGTCACTTTCTTCCTTGCTCTTGATTACCAGGTCATCGACGTACACTTCAAGCCGTACGCCAATCTCATTGATGAAGGCCGTGTCCATTAAGCGTTGGTATGTGGCGCCCGCATTTTTCAGACCAAAAGGCATCTTGGTGTAACAGAAGATGCCCGCGTTTGTGCTGAACGCTGTTTTATCTTCATCTTCCTTAGCCATCTGGATCTGGTGGTAACCTTTGTATGCGTCCAGGAAACACTTGAACCGATACGGGGCGAGAGAATCCACTTTTAGATCGATTTCTCGCAAAGGATAGCAATCTTTGGGACACGCCTTGTTAATATCCTTGTAATCGACGCACATGCGCCAGCCTCCATTGGCTTTGGCGACCATGACGGATGCCCGCGTTGAGCAGCTCGGTGACTTGTTCGTTCATGGCCTTTGTTTTCTCCGGGGCCATACTGCGCTTCTTTTGCACTATTGGTTCTATGGAGCGATAGACATTGAGCCTGTGTTCCGCTATTTCGCGGGGGATACCGACCATGTCTGCCGGTTGCCACGCGAAGACATCCATGTTGCTGATTAAAAGCTGTTTCAAGTGATTGCGTATGGTCTCGGAGATTTCATGGCCAATGACCACCGTTTGCTCTGGAAATTTAGGGTTTAGCGCCCATTTTTCCGGCTCAGTGCGGGCATTTGTCTTGACCATTGTGGAGGCTTGGTGGTTTCAGTGGTGTGGCAGTCTTTGTTGGCTCTGATGAAGGCGATGCCTGTCTTGGTTGGAAAGCCGACCATCGCGTGCGCCGTTGAAGTGTTGGCGTTAAAGCGCGCGATGCCTTCCCGACCCAAGAGTATATCATGATTGGAGGTGGCTGGCAAAACCATGAATTCGCATATCTCTGTGCGTTCATGGGTGCCATCGGACCACGTGACTGGCAAGGAGAGCATGCCCCGCGGCATGATGGTCTCGTGAATGAAACCCGATATTGGCTCATTGACCGGTACAAGCTTCACTTTGTCTTCCGCATCCAGCTGTTGTGACGAGTGGGGCGGTGCAAGAGGCGCCGTCTCTGACTTTTGGCATGAGGACATCGGCATCCTTCCATGAGTCATCAAGTGGTTGTATGCGGGTGCGCTTCCCGTGTTGGGTGTTTTTGCCACACCTAGTCATGTTGCAGTGATGACGAGGGATGAGTGTGGCGGCATGAGTGTTGAGGTCACGGATTTTCTTTCGCGACCCCTCCCCTTGATTTTCGTCACCCGCGTTACCCTTGCCAGTGCGGTGGACATTCTTTACCAAGTGACCGAGCTGACCCGACTTCAGCGCGGCCTCAATCTCCATCTTCAGGCTATAATAGTTGTCTGTGAGGTGACCGAAGTCGTTGTGATGCTCACAAAACTTGCTTCAGTCCACGTTCCTTCGTTTCCCCAGAGGGTTGGCTTCTTTCAACGTGACCTGCTCTGTTTTCAGGACCTGAGATGGTGTCTTTGTTAGCGGGATCCAATCGTGGTTTTTCTTTGAGTATCCACGTTGGTCCCGCGATTGTTTATTACTGATGAGTTTGCGGGCATCACCCGCAGGGGAGTACTTTCCCTCGTCGGCGGTCCCCGAGATGCGGCTCCAAACAGACTTGTTCTTGTGTTTATTGCTATTATTATTATGGTGTTGTGGTTAGAAGCCGTGCATCTGGTTGAAAGATTTCTTGGAGGTGGCATATATTTTCGCGGAGTGGATGAGTTCATCCCAGGACTCCGGAATACCGTCTTTGCCTGTGAGTCACTTCATAAGTTCTGGGTTGCGCACATTGTGTATGAACGCTGCCCGTGTAAGTTCCTCCCCACAGCCTATTTGCAAGGCCTCCTTGTTGAAGCGAACTATGAAATCCTCAATGGATTCGTGGTCATACCGGCGGCATAACAGAATATGCGCCTTGTCTTTTTTGTGCTTGCGCAGGTGCGAAAAGTGATTGCCAAATTTATCGGTGAGGTCGTCAAAGTCCTTAACGCTCCCCGCGGGGAGGTTGTCGAACCAGACCCTGGCTGCGCCGGTTTAGGGTCTGAGCAAACAAGTGGCACCAGACCTGAACGGGCAGTCCACCGACATACATGCGCACTCAAAGTCGTGCACATGGTCATCTGGGTCACGCAGGCCATCGTATCTACCGATGCTGCTAGGAAGCTTAGCTTTCCTTGGGATTTTGGCTGTCGCTATTCGAGCGACGAATTTTGATTTTCGGCAAAAGCTTTTGGCCTGAAAGGCTTGACCAAGTCATCGTCCTCATCGTTGTGACGTGAACGGTGGCTATGTTTCTTTCCATTGTGGTCAGAGTCGCTGCTAGACGACTCATAGCCATCTGGTTCGTCACGTGACTTCGCGTAGCCGCGAACCCTGGCGTCTCCGCCGAGTTCCCCGCTACGACCATCACCGTGAGTGGTCGAGTCTTTCTTTTTGTACCCCTTTTTTGACGGGGTATCATAAGTGAGGGCTTTGCCCTTCTTTTTGGCTTGTTGCATGAGTTTGCGCTGGTATATTGCAGCACTTTTGGCGTTCTGACGGAGAAGCCACTGGTCTGGGTCTTTCTCAGAACCGCCGTCACTGTCATCATCTGAGCCTAAGTCACGGATCTCGAGATCCGGCTGCTCGAGTCGTGAAGTAGGTTTCTTGACGACAGTGTGTGGTGTGGTTTGGTTTTCCGGGGACTGAACATCGATGTCCCCGGTTTGGTTAATGACAGAAGTGTTAGGGTCGGGTTCAGCCATGGGTGGGTTTAAAAGATGGAAAAGAAAACTGTGAGTGTGAAGTGCGTGTGTGAAGTGAGTGTAAACACGAGATGTAAGTGGTTCGGTTGGAAACGACCTACGTCCACTGTAACTGCCGGAATATTATTACGAGAGGAATATTACAAGAATGGTATGTGTTACAATGGTTAATTTCTGAATGCCTTTACAAGAAGAAGTATGTCCTTATTTATAGGCATAGTTGTGGGCCGAATGAAGAGGCCCATGAGACGTCTCGTCAGCTTGGGCCCAGTCAAGGCACAAGTCCATGCTCTTCCTGAAAATGGCGGGAAACAGCCAATTAATGTTGATGACGTCATGCTACAGTGTGGTCGTTGTTATAGCTGGACACGTGGCAAGTTCTGGGTGGTGAACAGTGATGCTGTCCTTGCTCCAGTGGCTGGGCCTGTCTCTGGCGTCTGATGTGACGTCTGACAGTTGGCAAGGTATGTCTGTTGGTCACTGTGGATGACAGCATGGTGGGCAGCATGGGTACAGTAGAGCCGTTCAGTAGTTGTACTATCTGCCACATGTCCTTCTCTTGTTCGCGCGTACACTGACACAGATCCTTGTGAATCTTCCTTTTGTTATCTTTTGTACCTCGTACTAAAAGTGTTAAGGGAAGATTCCGCGCGTGGCAGTACGCGCTTATCAGGTGTAGCTTGCTGCTTATCAGCTGTCTTAGCGCGCTATGCTGCTTGTTGTGTTGCTCGCGCGCAGGTGGATCCTTGCGCCATAGCTTGGCGTGAAGATCCTGTTTATGGGGATAGGGATGCCTCCTCTCGGGTTAGGCTCCCTATCCCTTCGTATATATATATATAAAATTATGATTAAACTTGATGGACATGTTATGTTCTATAAAACACTACAAAACTAGTCTGCTTCATATTAAACACATTTGTTTCAGTAAAACACACTAGGTTTGTTGTATTTTTTATAATGTAGTGTTTTATACTAATGAGTTTAATTCAATATGGTCGTTTTTAATTTGCTTTGATAATCTCGGTTCTATCATCTATGTATATAGAGTATTCTATATGAATGCTCCTAATTCTGTTGTGTTATATTTTTATGGTGTATGTGTTTTGTTTGTTGATGTATAGTGTATAGTATTAACGGGTTTGATTCGATAGAGTCATTTTTTTTATTTGTTTGATTCAGTATCCTTTGAACAATCCAATTTTAATAAATACATGATCAATTACTGTATTTCGTGTAAAGATGAATTTACCTTAATACCCTCCCAATTTAAATTCAATTGGTGCCACATGTGATTAGCCTATCCCTTCTTACTCTTCTTATAAAAACATCCCTTTAGACACAAATCTCTATCTATATAGGGGAATTGGATTACAATAACCTGAACTATTTGAAATTGGCCACTGGCACCCCCAACTAAAAAATTTGTCATATATAACCTGAACTATTGACTTATTGGAATCTAGCACCCAACTAACTGACACCGTTAGTTGGGTTGCTGACGTGGCACAAGTTGCTAACGTGGCCCGCTGATGTGGCACAAGTTGTTGACGTGGCACGTTGATGTGTGCACACGTGGATTGACACGTCAGCATGCCACGTCAGCAAATTTTGCCACATAAGCCAACCCACTAACGGTGTTAGTGATTTAACCGTTAGTGGGTGTTAGGTTCCAGTAAGTCAATAGTTCAGGTTATAAACGGCCAATTTTTTAGTTAGGGGTGCCAGTGGCCAATTTCAGATAGTTCAGGTTATTAAAATCCAATTCCCTATCTATATATTGAGATAGAGTGGAAGAGATGTTTAATAATAATTTTCTATATCCCTTTTTTAACATAAGAACACGATGACATTCAAAAGTAATAGTAGCAAAATACAGATAGGAAACTAGATTGTGCATCACTGACTTGTGACTCGTGATTGGTCTTTTAGTTTTCATATGAAAACAAGATGGTTTTCATAGCACGCTGCGGACAAACCAATATCATACATAAAAATAAGAATAAAAACATTTTATATTTGACCATACTTGCTTCAGAAAATAACCTTATGTCGAAACGTGATTTATATTGTTTATGTTGAAGACTCAATTTATACCATCATGTATGGCAATAATAACCACGCAGGAAAACATACATATAAATAAATTTATGTTGACGAGCCAAAAACATACATATAAATAAATTTACATTGAAACGTTAATTTATACCGAAACATATAATGTACAACAAAATTTAGACGAGCCGAAAACGTACATATAAATAAATTTACGCCAAAACATGAATTTATACCGACACATACACAGCAATAACCACGTGAGAAAATGTTTTTTTCTTTAACGTAAATAATAAAAATACGTTGGGTAAATCTGAATAGTTAGAACTCAAGGGGTGAAAATAATATTTTATAAAGTTTTTAGAAAATTTAGGGGCGTGATGTCGTGTGGGTGTTTAAGAAAACTAAACTTCTTTTCAAAAAGGGCAAAGTCGCGCTAGAGTTGCCAAAAGCTTTGCTGAAAAGATGAGCAAGTTAGAAAATAGAAAGACGCTTACAAGTTTTAAATTTATAAATTAAAACGATAGTTGCTCAACGTTCTAAACCCTACACAATAGGCAAGCGCACCTATCGTATATAGTACAGAAATGTGCAAGTACCGAGTATCGAATCCGTGGACACCATTTTTACTACCCAGCTTCCTAAAATTACTTAAAAGACTTTTTAAAATTGCAAGGAAAAGTAAAAGAGAGAGATATGTAAACTTTTTAGAAAAATCAATAGCAAAACAATGGTGTTGCTTTGGGATCATATGAGACCTGGTATGAAAATAGCTATCTTTATTTTATAGTGGTGTGTTTGAGCGCGCACTTGTGCTTAACTTAAAATTGCAACTGCATTTTCTAGAGGTGACTGTTTTCGCAAAGCTGTACAAACGACTGTGTTCTTAATGTTATTGTGAGTGTCTCCCAACCTGGTAAGCTCACCTCTCAACACCGAAAATAAAGTGACTCAAGACTGTGTCGACTCAACCCCGAATTACCCACCTCCCGTTGTTGCTATATAGACATCAGACTACTCTAGACTTTTATGAATAACTTGTCGGTGGCTGGAGCATGACCAGGCAAGTTATCACTTAATACCATATAGGAGTCGTGACTAACCAGCACATGTGCATCCCCTCTTGGTTTAATTAACTTATCAAAAAGTGACTGGTCTATCATTAACTGTGCGGCAGTATAATGATGAAATAAAATAAAGACCGTTTTATTTCAACACGAGTTCATAAATCCGTAACCCACATTAAAGCTTCACATAAACCATGAAACCAAGGTGTAAGATTAACGATTAACTTATCATTCGGACCAAGTATAAAGACCGTACCGACCCTAAATGAGACCTTGATAGTAGAGGATTAAGTCTCAAAGTGTGTGTATTTCTACCCACAAATGGACTAATCACTACTCATGGGTTTAGGTTAGCTCACAAGTGCATGGGTTTTTACATACCATGAGTAAACTCATGAGTCCTTCCCATTTCCTATCAAGACACTCACAAGACCAAAGACTAAGTGATTTGTTAATTAGACCATTAAACAAAGTTTAGAATAGTAAGAATTATTAAGAACACAAAACACCACTTAAAATAAAAGATAAACTATATTAATTTATACCAAGTGTCCATCCTCACCCTAACAACACCAACAGAAATCTAGCCTAGCATGGTTGATACAACAAGCTCACAAGGTTGGGTTTGTGTACAAGACATGTTGGAAGGGTGTATGAAGATTTCTAAGGGTTTTGAATAATTTTGGGGTGTTTCTCTCTCACTCAAGGTGTTTGTGGGGTGATCCCAGGCTCCAAGGGACACCTCTAAACCTCTAAGGGTGCAGAAACTTCGCGGAGAAGTGTTGGTTTTCGAGTGGGAAGGCATGCTTCAAAATGTGGGGTGGAGGCTTCTATTTATAGGCATTTCAGCTCTTGCACACCTTGACGAAGTTCTGGCACGCCCATGCTCGAAAACGGGTACTGTTGCAGAGTCCTTTGTGTAGAAACAGTTAGGCAGTTGCTGAGCATGCCAGTGCATGTGCATGTGGCACGCCGGGTACTGTTGCAGCCCGTGCTCATCTGAAAAACTATCCGTCTTGTCAGTCTTGGTCGGTTTTTGCCTCGGAGAACACGCTGGAGTAAAGCACGACCGTGCTATAACACTGTGCACGCCCGTGCACCTTCTAAAACTCTGAAATTGACCTCCTTTGACTTGGAAATGTTGACTTGTTGACCCGAGAGGGTTGCACGGCCGTGCCATGTCTGGCAGATCTACAAAGTCTTCAAACCTTTGTCCTTTTTGTGCCGTTTTGTGCGGGTTTTTACTTCTTTTCATCACCGGACCACCAAACCTGCGATTATCAACAAAGAAAGATAAATCCCGATAAAACAAATATAAAAACACGATTTAGAGTATAAAACAAGTGATAATTATATGTTAAAACATATTAATTTCTCGGCACATCTTAACACTCACACTTAAGCGTTTGCTTGTCCTCAAGCAAACCGAACTTTAGGCAATTTTAGTGGGATAAAAATTGTATGTTTAACTTGATGTGCCGAGCTTAACTTACCTCCTACGAGTCTAGCTTAATAAACTTTCGGGATTTCGGGCATAGCTTTTGGTGAGACTTATTACAACAATTCCTAAGATGGCTCCTTTTTCCTTTTCCCTCACTCCTCTCATTCACTCGGGTTTCATTTTTGGGGTGATCACTCAAATTCTACCCGATGGACGACTCAAATCATAGGCTTGGGTGCAAATCGCAACTGCACCACTTTTATTGAGGTGGAGTGTGTGAATCAATAGGAATTTTAAGGGTTATTTAGTGGGATGGTGAAAAATAGGGTAGGAAAGGGGTCTACCACCATGACTGATTTCGGGTTCGGTGCTTGAGGTGTTTATAGGAATCTCAGTGATCTTCTTAAGTTGGCTTTGCTAATCTTCTCTTTGGACTTTGCATCTCGACTTTGGCCTTCTCTCGTGAATCGTTCGGCGCGGGGGCCGCCTAATAGCCTCCACTAGGTTAGGTCGATTACTTGGTCTCTTCAGACAACATTGCAAAACTTTTTTTTTTGAAGTTCCCTTGATTCTCTTTATTCACACACACTTTTTTTTTTTTTTTTTTTTGTATAAAACACAAATTTCTCATGGTGCTTGCTAGGTGATAGCTAACATTTGGTACGCTCTTTTAATGGCTTTCTTTTGTAGTCTCTTCACGATCTCGATTCTTGATTCTTACTTCTTGATACTTGATGTGCGGCTTTTGATTCAGAGTCCCAAAATTGCCCAAGAGCTTCCTCAACACCTAAACACCCCCTAATTTCATCATGACAGGCTAAGGCTCAAAAGTCCCAAATGAACGTAAGGAAATGAAAAGGCTAAGGCTAAAAAATGGGTGGCTAGGGGTGGGGAAAATATATGAAAGGCTAGTAGTAACGGAATGGGTAAGTCCTAGGTGCCTAGATCACTTTCACACACTCTTCTCGCAGTGCATAAGTCACACAATTTCTAATCGCGCCATGCCAATCGGGGAATATCTCTCAAAACAAATGAACGAGCATGTGTAATATATATGAAATGGTGTGCTCGATAAGGCTCAATAATGCTCACATGAAAAAGGGTAGGGTTATTTAAGGAACCGGGAACACCTTAAGCTGTTCTTTGGACTACCAAAAACCTCCCTAATCTCCCACGAAATCGTTGGGCCGACTCAAAGGGTTTGAAAATGTTTTTGTTGCCAAAAACTTCTTTTAAAAACATTGCATTTTTAGTTACGGTTTGCTAGACTGCTTTAAGGTGTTTTAAATTTTACAAAAAAAATAAAAAAATTTAAACACCTCACACTGAATTCTTTTACACAATTTTAATTTAATAATAGTAATATATGTATGTGCAATGAAAAGTGGTCAATTCAAAAGGAACAAGTATCTCCCCTTTTTGTCTTCCAACGGTCTGCGTGCGGTCGATCCCCGCAGCTGCCTTGTCTGCTTTCTTGAGAGAAACCACTTGGCATGAACTTCAATAGTTTATTAGTAACGACAATAAAATTAAAAATAAAAATAAAAACAAGCTACTGGTCCTAATGCCGAGAGGGCATACCTGGGTGATAGAAAGTATCAAGAGTGAACGACCATACCTGATGGTTCTTGACGGACTCGTCTACCATATGCACCAACCTCTCAACTTATTCATCCTAAGCTACTAATCCGGGCTGCCTCCACAGTAGCGCCACGTTTCACGTCTTTGGCCAGACAAAACGTGTGATGCTCAGACTGCTTCCTTTCCGACTTCTTGGACTCTTGTGGTGTTTTTCTTTCGCGGGTTCTTCTTTTTCCATCCAGTCCTCTGACGACTATCCTAGTACTCATCTATCCACTTGGTGTTGTCATGTCCTACCGCTGATTCTTCCGGTGGTGCTACTGCTGAACCTTTGGTTTTCTTCAGTTGATAATCTAGTTGCTTATCAATGAAGTGGGCCACGTCAAATGGGTCTTCAGGCTCGTATTCTCTTCCACCGGTCGTGTAGTGCAACTTGTTACTCCCAACCCGAAGTGTCAGAATCCCCTCACTCATATCTATTGTGGCTCTGCCGGTAGCTAAAAATGGTCGGTCGAGAATAATAGGAACATTATTCTCGCCCATGTTGAGGATGACAAAGTCGACGGGGAAAACAATTTCCTTATTTTGATGAGAAAATTTTCAACAATCCCCTCGGGTTACTTTATGGTACCATCTGCCAACTCGATCGTAGCTATCAACGGTCGTGGGTCGCCCAAATTGAGTTGCTTGTAGATATAAGTGGGCATAACATTCACACTTGCACCCAGATCTGCAAAGGCATAATTTGTAAGCAAATTGCCTTTGGAGCATGGTAAAGAAAATTTCATTGGGTCTGTCAGATTTGGAAGAAGATTTTGCTGGAGTAGTGCTGCACACTCTAGTGCGTTTTCTTTGACCACTGCCTCGAGATTTTTCTTGTTGCTCAAGAAGTTCTTCGAGAATTTGGAGTACTTAGGCATTTGCCGAATGATTTCTATAAAAGGCAAGTTGACATGGATTTGACTTAGGAGTTCGGTGTATTTTTGGTACTGCTCATTCGTCTTTTGTTTCATCAATTTTCCAGGATAAGGTATGTGAGGCCGGTATTTCCTCCGTACTGTCTTCGATGGTGGTTCTGGTGGTGGAGCAATTGAAGGAGTCTGGTTGATTTTGGGCCCTTCATTAACCGGCATTGGTGAACTGGCGGTTGAGTTTTCTGGTGCGGTGATATTGGGAATGGTTATGTTTGGAGTGGGTGCATTTGTGAGTCGGTTGGGTGGTATAATTTCTTCATTGGCAGGTACCGCTGGTTCAGGATAAACGCGGCTGCTTTGAAGAGTTATGGCACTAACATTGGCTTTTGGGTTGGTTTCAGCGTTGCTTGGCAGGCTTCTGATGGGTCTTTCTGCGAGAGACTTGGCCATTATGCCCAGCTGTACCTCCAAATTTCTGATGGTGGACTCGAGTCCTTGAAGCCTCTTGTCGGTGTTGTTGAACTTTTCATCCATTCTTGTTGCTGATCATGCTTCGAGCTTTGCGAGTCTTTCATCTATGAATGGGTAACCGTTGTTTGGGGGCGTTGCTGGTTTTTTTGTTGACTGAATCCGGGTGGCTGCATGGTGTTGTTGTTTTTCCACCCGAAATTTGGATGATCACGCCAACTAGGATTATAAGTGTTACTGTAAGGATTGTTTGGCGGGCAGTTTGTACCAATGAAGTCAACTTGTTCCATGGTGGCCTGAGGAAGACTCCCTTCTTATGGCTGCAACTCTGTTGTGGTGATGGCATTAACTTGTGCTTTGCTCAGCTGGTTGAGGCGAGTTGACAGTGCCTTAATTTGAGCTTGTAATGAAGTGGTGGAATCGATCTGATACAGGCCGGTTTTCATGGTCGGCTTCGAGGGTTGTACCACTGATAACTGTTGACTGCAATTTCTTCTATGTGACCATAGGCTTCTTGTGGTCTTTTGTTCCCAAAAATACCTCCTGCGGTTGCGTCGAGTGTCTGCCTTGCCTGATTCATCAGCCCATTGTAGAAGGATGAAACTTTTAAGCAAACTTCGAGACCATGATGTGGGCATTTTCTCAGCATATCTCTAAATCTTTCCCAAGCTTCATAGAGTGACTCTCCATCTTCTTGACAAAAGATTGTGATGTCGTTTCTTAACTTTGCAGTTTTGGCTGGGGGAAAATACTTTTAGAGAAACTTTTGGGCAAGGTTAGCCCAGGTGGTAATGGAACCTGCGGGTTGTGAGTTTAACCATGCTTTGGCATGACCGGGCAAGTTACCACTTAATATCATAGAGGAGTTGTGACTAACCAGCACACGTGCATCCCCTACTTGGTTTAATTAACTTATCAAAAAGTGACTGGTCTATCATTAACTGTGCGGCAGTATAATGATGAAATAAAATAAAGACCGTTTTATTTCAACACGATTTCATAAATCCGTAACTCACATCAAAGCTTCACATAGACCATGAAACCAAGGTGTAAGATTAAGGATTAACTTATCATTAGGACCAAGTATAAAGACCGTACCGACCCTAAATGAGACCTTGATAATAGAGGATTAAGCCACTAAGTGTGTGTATTTCTACCGACAAATGGAGTAATCACTACCCATGAGTTTCGGTTAGCTCACAAGTGCATAGGTTTTTACACACCATGGGTACACTCATGAGTCCTTCCCATTTCCTATCAAGACACTCACAAGACGAAAGACTAAGTGATTTGTTAACTTGACCATTAAACAAAGTTTAGAATAGTAAGAATTATTAAGAACACAAAACACCACTTTAAAATAAAAGATAAACTATATTAATTCATACCAAGTGTCCATCCTTACCCTAACAACACCAACAAAAATCTAGCCTAGCATGGTTGATACAACAAGCTCACAAGATTGGGGTTGTGTACAAGACATATAGGAAGGGTGTATGAAGATTTCTAAGGGTTTTGAATGATTTTGAGGTGTTTCTCTCTCACTCAAGGTGTTTGTGGAGTGATCCCAGGCTCCAAGGGACACCTATAAACCTCTAAGGGTGCAGAAACTTCGTGGAGAAGTGTTGGTTTTTGAGTGGGAAGGGATGCATCAAAATGTGGGGTGGAGGCCTCTATTTTTAGGCATTTTAGCTCTTGCGCACCTCGAAGAAGTTCTGGCACGCCCATGCTCGAAAAAAGGTACTGTTGCAGAGTCCTTTGTGCAGAAATTGTTGGGCAGTTGCTGAGCACGCCCGTGCATGTACATGTGGCACGCCCGTGCTCATCTGGAAAACTAACCGTCTTGTCAGTCTTGGTCGGGTTTTGCCTTGGAGAACACGCTGGAGTAAAGCACGACCGTGCTACAACACTGTGCACGATCGTGCTACAACACTGTGCACGACCGTGCTACAACATTGTGCACGCCCGTGCACCTTCTGAAACTCTAAAATTGACCTCTTTTGACTTGGAAATGTTGACTTGTTGACCTTGGAGGGTTGCACGGCCGGGTGCACGGCCGTGCCATGTCTGGCAGATCTAAAAATTCTTCAAATCTTCGTCCTTTTTGTGTCGTTTGTGTGGGGTTTCACTTCTTTTCGTCACCGGACTTCCAAACCTACGATTATCAACAAAGATAGATAAATCATGATAAAACAAAGATAAAAGAACGATTTAGAGTATAAAACAGGTGATAATTATATGTGAATATATATTAATTTCTCAGCACATCAGGGCATAAATATAAATTTTTAAACCTAAAGATTTGTTTATGTATTTTATCAGAAACGTAGGTAACTCGATTTTTTACTGTCGAATAAAAAGGCATCATATTTGACCTGACTCATTTTCAAGGAAAGTTAACTCGATTTTATACCGACGCATCCATAAAAATGAAAACGTAAGAAAGTACTTTTATGATAAGCTTGAAACTTTACAAACTTAGGGGATCAAATTGAAATTCGCAAAGTTAAAGGGTTACTTTTGACAATATAGTAAAAATGGGTTATATGTCAAAAACTTGAGGGTTATAAAAAAGTTAAAAAGTGAAAAAGGCATTTTTGTTAAATTAAAATTTACGGGATCATTTTTGTTAAGGTAGAAAAATGATTTTGTCAAGTTGTAAATTTAAGGGATGAAATTTGTCATTTGGCAAAACTTGAGGGTTGATTATAAAAAAGCATGGTCCATCGACCATGCTTTTTAAGTGTATACTAGATTGTGACTATAGGTCGCGCGTTGCGGCGACGATGCCTTATTTGTTTATAGTTAGCTACATGTTATGCGATGCTTTAACCATGTGAAAGCACGGGTTTCGACGTATCTGATCTAAAGCATTGCGGTTATAAAAGAAACATAATTAAAATCGGTTTGATCTGTTTAGTGAGTGGTCCATCTAACACTACACCACCCTTGCATTTGCATCAAGACTTAGCGGCATCAAAACGTACAATAACTCGAATTTTATACCGTCGAATAAAAACGTATTACATTTGACTAAACTCGTTCTCAGACACAATAAACGTCAACACGTAGACCAACCGAAAACGTATTATATTTGACCTTACTCGTTTCCCAAAAAGTTATGTTAAAACGTGAATTTATATCTCGTTCTTCACGTTGAAAGATGAATTTATACAACCTACATTAAAATGTCAAAATGTAGGCCAACTAAAAATGTACGTAAAAATAAGCATGAAAACACAATATGTTTGACCCACTTGTTTTTGGAAAAAAATTACGTTGAAATGTGAATTTATACTTACACGTAGATAAAAATAACCATGCGAGAAAATAGTTTTTTTTTCTTTTGAGCTAAAGAATAAAAACATAGGGGTAATTTTAAAAATTTGAAACTTAAGGATGAAAATGATATTATATAAAGTATTTAAAAAGTGTAGTGGAGTAAATGATAATTGCAAAAGTAAAGAGGTTGTTTTGTCTTTTTGGCTCGTGACAAATATGGAACCGTTTGCTCACCTATATAGTAAATTATAATCTAAGGTTTCTAAGGTGTTTTTTTAATTATATTAAATTTGATTCCTGATTAATAGAGAAATATAAAAACATTATTTTTATTCCAAGTTAGTTCACACTTTAATTGAATAATACTATTTTATCATTATAACAAGGTGTATATATATATATATATATATATATATGGTATAGATCCTATAGGATAATAGATTTTTGCGAGAAGTGTGAGAATGATTAAAAATTGATTTCTTGGGGATTATTTTTGGATTTATTCATTATGTTTTGGATTGTTTTGCTCATAAAAACGTTAAAAATAACAATTAAAAAATGAAAAACAATGTATTTTATGCTTAAAACTTAAAACACTAGGTCAAGAACATTAAATAGTGTGTTTTAAGTGTTTACTAGTATGTTTTATCTGTGTTCAAATTTAGTAATTATAATACATTGCATTGTGTTTTAAATTGATGTAAATTGTTATGTTTAGTGTTTTTCAAGGCAAAACAACCAAACACATCATTCTTAAATCCAAAATATGATGGCTACATGTCAATTCTTAATCCTTCTCACACTTCTTACAAAAACCAATTTTCCTACATGATACTCTGCATATATATATATATATATATCGGGTAAGGTTCTATAGAAAACCCTAAAAATTTAAGGAAACTCAAGAAAACTCCTAGAAAAACCTACTTCCCGAGCTTTTTTTTCTTTAAATTAGGGCATGTAATATACATGTTTTTAAGAGTTTTGAGCCAAAAAAATCAAAAAAGCGCAGAACGGTTTTAAAAAAAAATTTAATTATGCATCATAACATATGTTACCAGTGTAAAAATATGCTAACATATGTTACGAAGCACAAAAAAAAACCGTCCGACGCTTTTTTGTTTTTTGTTTTTTTGGCTCAAAACTCTTAAAAACATGTATATTACATGCCCTAATTTTTTTCAAAAAAAAAAGCTCGGGAAGTAGGGTTTTCTAGGGGTTTACTCAAAAAACGTGCGTTTTCTAACGATACTTCCCCTATATATATATATATATATATATATATATATATATATATATATATATATATATATATAGGATTTGGATCATTTGAGAACCACCATTTAGGGAGAGAACCAAAGAACCAAGTGTGAACACAAAAACCTCTCCACCAAAAAATAAAAAATAATAATAACAAATTTATATAGCCTAAAAAAATAAAAAAAGTAAAAACACCAAAATGTTTTTTTGTGTTAATCTTTCTGAAAAAAATAAAAAATACAAAAAAAAAATAAAAAAACAGAAAAATGGCCTTTTTTACGTCATAATTACGTCATATACCGTATGCACATGTGCATTTCACTATTAGAGCACACTTTTGAATAAATTATCAATTGCCATAATGAAATGATCATTAAATGGACATGATATGATATATAAGGTGGAAAAAAATTTATTCAATGATCTTTAAATAAACGCGAAGTGCATTTCACTATTATAGTTTGGTTTTTTTTTTCATGTTTTAACTTTAGGGTTTAGTTTTTAGATATGATGGGAATTGTGTTAGGTTTTTTGGGGTTGTTGGTGAATAAACTTAAAAAAACCCCTATATAAAACTATAAAATAAGATAATTGTACTACATGCACATGTGCATTTCACTGTTATAGTTAAGTTTTTTAATGGGTTTAGCTTTAGGGTTTAGTTTTTGGGTTTAGTTTTTGGGTATGGTGGAAGAGGGGGTATCTTTTTGGGGGGGATGGGATGGAGCGTTTTGGTTTTTGGGGGGTGTGTGGTTAGCTGCACATGTGCATTTCACAATGGGGGGGGGGGGGTTGGGGCGGTGTGGGGGATGGGGGGTTTAGGTTTTTAGGGAGTGAGGTGGGTGGGTTTAGGTTTTTAGGGGGTGGAGGTGGGGTTTTTAGGTTTTGTTTTGTTTGTGTTGACAATGGTTCTCTGGTTCTCTCCCTAAAGTTGGTTCTCGTATGATCCCTACCCTATATATACATATATATATATATATACACACACTATACATGTTTTCTTATCATGTAGAGATGTGTTTTTATAAATATTTTAATAAGATAATTCATATTAAAATTAGATTTGATAAGATATATTAAATACATAAAATATATTACTAGAAGGGTTCTCAAAAAAATTGAATTATTGGACGATGAAATTGTAGGCAATACATGTAAGTAGTGTTATTATTTCATTGTTCTTAATGCTCTGAAATTAATCATACAGTGTAGTCAAAATCGGGATTAGTTAATGACTAGTCGGTGATTAGTCACTAGTCGGCTCGCAACTAATTATTTTTTTGCTATTCGGTAAGTAATTATTTTTTTGCTATTCGGTACATTAATCGCACATCAGGGTATTTTTTAATTGTATCAAATTTTATGTATATATTAATTTAAAGATGCTGAATAATAATATACTTTCTTTATTTCAAAATTGGCCACTGCTACCGCATCGCACGTGCTTTTATATCTTGAGAATATGTTTTATGATTATTTTATTGCATAGTAACTGGTGTTTTGGTCAAAAATTACCTACTAGAAATAATTCTGTATTTCAAATTAGTAAAAGTGAGGTAGAGTGCTAAATGTGTGAATTATATCAAAAGCTTAGTTATATTTTCAAGATAGGGGTTTATAATGGCAAATATGTTACAATATGAGAACTATGCTGAAGATGGTAAGGATACCATTTAGGATGGGCAGATATATTCTGAGGATGTAACTATATATCAGAATCGTGAAATAAACGAAACTGGATGAATATGTATGTAAAATAAGGAGGGGACAACACACGATGTACGAGGAAAGCCCTTGATCAATTGATGATCTCCGGCATAAAACCTCGGGAGGAGTCTAGTCTCCTGCCTTTGTTTGCTAATATTAAAGTGGTAAAAAAGTGTTACAACTTTGGAAGTATGATGAACAATCTATGAATACAATGATTGTCTAGTGATGTGTGTGCAGAGAGAATGTTTCAGGTGTGTTTCGAAGTATTAGGCAAGTTAGAAGTGTCCTAATCTTGTTTATCATACCCCTATTGATAGTTTACATGACAATAATTGGAAAATCCTGTGATATCCGTTGTCCTCAATGATCCTCTTAGCTGTTTCAAGTAGTTGTTGACGATGTTTCATCAGATATGGAGGTTGGACATGAGTTTCTTTGTTATTGATTTGGCGGTTACACTTTGACTCGCTTTTAAGTCCATACGCGTATTCTTCTTGCATCCTTGACTTCTCTGACTTGGTAAGACTTTGTAGCCGTTGGAAAGGAGTTACAAGTCTTACTCATTCATTGATTGTACCTACCAAGACATTAAGACAAGATAGTTCGTTAGTCTATCCTCAGGATGCGCACTAGTCAGAATGATGTTACATCCTGAAGTCTGCTTAGTCCTTCACCATCATGAGGATGTCACATAAAGTATTTAAGGTAAATCGATCCTGAGGATTTTCACCACCAACAATTATCCCCAAAAATATGTTACCGTTAATATCTAACGGTTATAATATTTTTTAATGCCTCAAGTTTATCTTTGAAGTCGATTGGACACGTGTCAGGATGGGTAATGGCTAGTTTTCAGGCTGAATCTTCGTGATGACCGTTACACCTCATCACTTTCTACTACCTATATCTAGGCCTTCGATTTCTCCTTTATAATCACCCATAATTTCTCTCTGTTCTTCTTTAATTTCTTCAAAATATTTACGATAATGAGTAAGTCGGCTTGAAAAATGCATTAGCCTTTTCTTTAGACTTGATGAATTCAGTGACATGAACTTTTGGTTCTTTGAGAGTATCACAATGCAATTTCTTCAAAAGTTCTGGAGGAAAGTCATTGGTCCTTTCATGTTTAGGAAACCAGATTGTACTTTCCTGCCAGATTTTGTTAATCTTTGAATAAATTGCAAATTTTATCGGATACTTCTCGTTAGAGATGATCTTATCGGATCCTTCCATCCGATAGAAAACATTGGCGGGTTTGTCAACTAAATCATTTTTCTCAATCTTTTTCACATTGTTAGTAACTGATTGAGTCTTTCTGTGTGCATTAGCCTGAGGATGAGAAAACTGAGAAGGTGAAACTGGTTCATTAGTGATGATGTGATTTTCCAAAGGAATATCACTACCTTCTTTCAGTTTCTCATCTTCAGTGTCTGAATCATCAGTCACTAGAACCACTCCCTCATCATTCAGTAAGAGTATCGGTCTCACATCAGAATGTGGATCTCCAAGACTTGAAGTATTAGATTCATTGTCTGATGTGGAGTCCGATTTAACTAAACTCTCTGGTGTTACTGTGTTGAAGTTGTGATTCTCAAAAACACTGGAGAAGGAACAGATTTGTAGTTTACACTACCGGACTGTGATGGTTCTTCAATGATGTGGTCAACAACATAAGCTATGTGTTTATAGCTTTCTAACTTCTTATTGACCTTCTCAGCAAAACACTTGACAGTTGCCATTTCCAATTTAGTGTTTTCAAGCTCATTTATGTAATTGTTAATGGCAAGTTGTTTTATAGCAAGGGTTTTCTTTAATTCAGAAATGTCCTTTTTGTACCCTTCAAGTTTTTTATTGAAGTCATATGAATCCTTACGATGAGATTGAATGTTGATTCTAGCACTGTCAAGGTTAACCCTGAGTTGCTTGTTTTCCTCAGTCAATCTATCGCAAGTACCACAATACTTATCACTATGCATATCAATAGTAGAGTCAGAACATACTGGTTTTGGTGCATCAGTCATAGCCATAAGCGCAAAATGAGCCTCCTTCCCAGCAAAGAACTTCAAGTAGTCAATCTTTGTGAAGGCATCATCAACAATACATGATTTCTTGGTCATCAAGAAATCTGCTTTGGCTAGCAGCTGATCAATATCATCATCCAAAGAATTAGCACTCGCTTCCGAATCAGCTTCACTCTCAGAGTCGGAATAAACAGATTCACGTTCATCAGGAACTTCAATGACAGAATCAATAACAGTTCCTGAAACCTTATCATCAGTAAGCTCTTCAATCTTCTCAGCAACAGAAACCTGAGTGTCATCGACTATCTCCTCAATCACCACCTCAGACACCTTCTCAGAATCCAAAACTTCTTCAACTATCACCAGCTCTTCAATATCAATCTCATTAGCAAAACATGCTACATTCCCAGTTGTAATCTCATCAACTCCCAATTGCATTCCCGTCTAGTCATAACCCTCATCCTTTTGTATCACCAAAGCCTGATTTTGGGTTTCGGTTTATGTTTGGCTATTTAGTGTAGAAATAGGAATAATGGTTCTGGTTGGGTTGTTTGGAGTTTGAGTTTGGTTGGGTGTAGTTGTTTGTCTAGTAGAGGTGTTTTTTTGGTCTTGGAAATTGTTTTGTTGTGGATAGGTGTTGTTGTTTTGGCTCTGGTAGGTTACTTGATTTTGTGATTGGCGATTTTGATAGTTCGAGTTAAAAGGATTCATGTTACCTTGCTGCATCAGTTGTGTGCATTCTCTTTTAAAATGACCTCGACCACCACAGTTGAAACATGAAACTTTGGCTTTGTTGAAGCCATATGTGGTATTAGGTGAGGTTGCCAAGTTAGTTCTACAGGTTTTATCAATAAACTATGTCGCCCTTCTCATCACACTAGCGAACACCCATTGAATATCAATTAAGTCCATCTCCTCCTTATCAATTTGAGCATAATCATCATTAGTCAGATTATTATTCCCAATCTGACTCGCCACAAGCCCGTTATAAGATGCAACCATTGCTGAAACCAAAGCAATGTGTTGTTGAGCAACTTCTACTATGACATTATTCATGTTGGAAGTTTCCAACACGACCGGACTTTGGCTTGAAGAAGCTTGTGATGTGGTAGGAACATATGGTTGTTGTTGAGGTGTGTTAGATGTGTAACATGTGGTAGACATTTAAGGTTGTGGTGGAATGTAAGAGTTTGTGGTGTAGTTTGGTGGATAAGTTGATGTTTGTGCAAGATAGTTAATTGGGTTTCTCGGAGGTTCAATGACACTCGAAACACAAGCTATATGTGGCGCAACATTACTTGCCACACTTGAACTGGATACAGAAGTGGATGAAGACGCATGATACAATTCCGGATTTTGTGGGAATTGTGATCGTCTAGCTTTCCTTTTCTCCTCCAACTCCTTGTTTTCAAACTTCTGAATTAACTCATTGATTGTCCAGTATTGATAAGAATCTTTCTCTTTCAAAACCTCAATATGTTGATTCCAATATGGTGGTAAGGAATCAGCAAACTTATCAACCAACTCGGACATAGGAATCTTGATGTCATAATTCGACAACTCGGTCAACAGATGACAATATCTCGGTATAAGTTCCTTCAGAGTCTCATTCCCAACATAACTAAAGTTTTCAAATTCCTTCTTTAGTTCTTCCACCTTCAATCTCTTCGTCTTATCATTCCCATCGTATCTGTTCTTCAACATATCCCAAAGCTGCTTAGAAGTGGTACACGATCCAAACTGATGAAGTAGATCGGTAGTCAAGGCTTGAGATAGTTGTGAAAATGCCTTCTTCTCGACTGCAGATTTCTTCTTTTCATCTTCAGATAAACCATCAAGTGGAATCGGTTCACAAGAATTCTCCAAACACGGAGCATCATAGCCCTTAGTAATCATCTGCCACGCCTCAGTTCCTTTCAAACCCATGCCTTCAAGATGTATCTTGAACTTCTTTTGCCACTGATTATACTCTGCCATGTCCATAAGCTTTGGAGGGCGTTTTCCACTTCCTGAAGACAAATCATTTATTAATGTGGAAATAGCATTAGTAGTTTGAGAATGTACCGCTGCTGCTGCAACTCCCCAATAATCTGTCGTCGGTTGCTGTGGAGGTTGAGTAACAGGTGGTGGTACCGAACTACTCATAGAAAGATAGTTAATCGGCTGAGATGACTGTGTGTTCGTCTTTCGAGAAGCTACAGCCCATGGATTCATCGGAACGTGTTGTTGTTGTATTGTTGCTGGTCTTGGTGTCATAGGAAATCCCCACATGTTGTCCATGATGTCCGAAATGTAAACACTTAGAAAAATTTCCTAAAAACTGCTTCATTCGACCTCTGATTGTGATAACGTGGGTTCGAAGGTAGGAAATCCTAGGTTCGATTTCCACAAACAGACTCGAATGTAGATATGTAACACACAAGACGCTCTTTCAACCAGAATAACTCTCCTTTGACCTCCCGGTAGGTCGAATGAAAAACAAGTGGTCGAATGTACACACAGCACACTAGAAAAGTTTTGGTTCGACCCAAAAACCTCAGATTCGACCTAAAGTGACCTTGGTTCGACCAAAAACTCACACGTTTGACCTAACTCTCTCTGGTTCGACCTGACCCATTTGAAAAACGGTTATTCTTTGAAAATCGGTTAATTTGATCCAAATTTTTCAAAAGTTTATAGATTTTGATGACCTTAATCAGGTTTTGCTCGGAATTGAATATAGATCAACTTTAATGAATGAAACTTTTGATTTTATCCGTGAAATCTTATCCAAATCAATCAATTTCCATTAAAACTCAATGTTCTATCCAAACAGAAAAATTTTGGACAATTTTGGATCAAATTAAGTTCAAAACATATCAAATTGTAGTTGTATGATCTTGTAGGCTCTGATACCACTTTGTAGACGGATCGGTTTTGACAAAAAGTGTAGGTGATCATACAAGTCTAACAAATCCAGGTGCAGAAACCCTAGATTGTTTACAATATGATATGAATCGAATCAAACACACACAAATACCTTTTCAATCATCATTCTCATTAATAACTTGATAAAAAGTGTTTACAATTAGGTTTACAAGCTTATAAATCAATATCAGAAAGATCAAAACCTAGAGAGAGAATCTAGGCCAGACACAAGACTCAAAATGGCAAAAGTTATAAAGTTAACAAAAAGTTGAGCTTATATAGGAAGCTGCATTCAACCTCACGATGAGGTCGAATGAACACCTTCGACCTTTAAGGCAGCTCGAACCAATCTTTAGTCTAGAATCTTCTCCCTTCGACCATGTCAGTCTTCCTTCGACCTTCACAAAACCACCTTCGACCTCTCGTAAAATCACAAAACACTTTATTTCGTCAATCCAAAGCATTAGTCGCAATTATGCATCTACAACAGCCATGCGAGAAAATAGTTTTTTTTTTTGTTCTTTGAAGCTAAAGAATCAAAACATGGGGTAATTTTGAAAATTTGAAACTTAAGGATGAAAATGATATTATATAAAGTATATAAAAAGTGTAGTGGGTGTAAATGATAATTGCAAAAGTAAAGAGGTTGTTTTGTGTTTTTAGGTCGTGACAAATATGGAACAGTTAGCTCACCTATATAGTAAATTATCATCTGAGGTTTCTAAGGTGTTTTTTTAATTGTATCAAATTTGATTACTGATTAATAGAGAAATATAAAATTATTATTTTTATTCCAAGTTAGTTCATCACTTTAATTGAATAATGCTATTTTTGTCATTATAACAAGGTAATAATTTTAATATTTGTTTTTCAATTTCAATTACGTGTGTGTATATATATACATATATATATAAAAGGTAGAGATCCTGTAGGAAAATAGGTTTTTGTGAGAAGTGTGAGAAAGATTAAAGATTGATATGTATGCATTATTTTTGGTCTTATTCATTATGTTTTGGATTGTTTTGTCCACAAAAACCCCAAACATAACAATTAATAACCGAAAAACAATGTATTTTATGCTTAAAACTTAAAACACCAGTTCAAGAATGCGTTGTTTGGCCTTGATATATCATAAGCTTGATATAGTGCAAAAAAGTGTTATTAATATCTACATGCTTGGGAGGCCTTGCATGTACAATCAAAACGTGTTTTTTGGCTTAAAACGCCAAAATACGAGCTTGTGAAGCGATTATTCTAAAACTGATTTAGAGCAGGTTTTTGTAGTTTATTTTGATGAAAAACAAAGTGTGATTAAGTGAATATGAATGACCCAAGTTAAAACCCTAGGTATATTTGCCAAAGATGCGCAAAAACGTATGTTTTCAACAATTTGTACGCATTTGGGACACCCAATTCTAGGTCTGATGTAAAACTGCTTGGTTAGTGCCAAAATGAGTATAAAATTCATTAGTTAAGGTACATAATATTTTTACCTTAACAACAAACGTTTACAGTGCGAAACTATGTCACGCAAGTCGCTGAAACGCGAATTTTGAGACATATAATAGTAACATTTTTTGGATAGTTTTGAATAGCAAACTTGTGACACCCCGCATTTTCATGTTCCTACTTTAACTTAACTCTAGTTAACTTGCATGTGCATACGTGACTAAACACTTGACTAGGGTTAGTTAGGAAGGTCTTCCTATATGTTATAGGGTAATAACATATGTTATGTGATAATAACATATGTTACAATAAGTAAAGTTATCATCACAATGCACACACGAGTCCTGTATCCCGAACGTTGGTGAATTGTCTGGCATACATGATAATGTGTACAATTGAATTATGAAGGATGTGAAGTTACATGCTTATGTGGATTACATGTTTACGTGAATTACCGCTTGAGTGATAGTTAATATGTGAATCATGCAAAATACGTGCACCTTATGATTAATATGTTATGGAATGATAAAAACAATGGTTTTTATGCAAGATAGGGTGGTCAATATTATTGGGTCCGGTATTGGGCTAAAACATGGTTAACGGGTCCAATTAGTGGACTAAAAGGGCCCTAATATCCAATTACTTGGGCAACAAGCCAAACTCTATTACAATTATAGATGAAAAAAAATAAAAACCCTTACCCTAATCCCCTTTAGCGCCGTGAACTCCCACCCCAACCCCTCTCTCAATATTCAATCAAACAACACCTCTCTTTCACTAATTCAATTTGATTTGGGTGCAATCTCTAGGCCTTGAGGAGTTTAGCATTGCAAGGTATACATTTTACATGTTTCTTGATGATTTACAATACTTGAAAAGTTTTAAAAACCCTAGAGATTACATGTATAAAAATCGCATATAGGGTTATGTGGGTGTTCTTGAATGTTCATTGTGATTTGATGATGATGCTTGTGGTTGGTAATCATAATTAGGGTTTTTGTATGGTAATATGTGTGTTTAATCAGAATAATATTGTAGATGCAAAAGTGCGACTAGAGCTTTGGATTGTAAAACACATTTTGGTTTGTTTATATCGAAGGTGCGAAGGAAGATTGTAGAGGGTGCGAAGGAGGATTTAAAGGTGCGAAGGAAGATGTTTATACGAATGAAGACTTAGATTATGGAAGAACTTGGTTCGACCAGTCAATGTGGGCGAACCTGCACATTCGCATGAATGATTTGGGCGAATGTGCAGGCCTATAAATAGGTTAAGTTCATTTTTGAATGTAACTTTGATGATTATTATTCCCTCCTCTTTTTTGAAACTCTCTCTAGATTTTGTTAAACTTGTTTTACATTTAAACCTTGATTGTAATCATTATTCTACGTGTAATCAAGTGTTTTATGAATGAAATTGATTGAAAATGATGATCTGCGTGTTTGAATCTGTTTGATTATTACTTTGTGATAGTTTTAGGGTTTCCGCACCTAAAACTAACTTGTTTGATCAATCTTTGTTTGTTATCGATCCTAATACGCTCATACAAAGTGGTATCAGAGCCATTTCGGATCAAACAACCACAAATTAATAATCTCTCAGCTGATTTGGACCCAATTTTGGTCAAAAAGTTTCTGTTTCAATAAACAAACTGATGTGATAAGATTTTGATCGATTACACCTTGATTTCGAGTTTAAATTGGATAATTCTCTTTATTAAAGTTGTTCCAAATCAAATCCGATTCAAAACCTGATCAAGATCATCAAAATCCATCAACATTTGAAAAACATGATCAAAATTAACTGATTTTCAAAGAATAACCGTTTTTGAAATCACAGGGGTCGAACGAGAGAGTTTGGTCGAAAGAGGAATTTATTTGGGTCGAAAGAGTGTGTTTCTATACGAAGGAGGTGTTTTAGTGGTCGAAGGAAGACTTTGATTGCTTATTTTTCACATTCGTATCCTTGTTTCACCTTCGCATAATCGAACGGTCGAAGGAGTTGATAAACGGTCGAAAGAGAGTTCTAAGTGGTCGAAGGAGTTTTTAGTTGATTAGTTTTCATTCGTATCATTCAAAAACGGGCGAAAGAGAACTTTATTTCTCCTTCGCACGTCCGTATATACGAAGGAACATCCTGTTTTGAAAAAAAATTTAATCTTTTCGTGTTTAATTGTTTGCAGGACAAGATGTGGAACTTTCCAACAACGCCTAGACCTACTCAAGCACCACAACAGCAGACAACACAAGATCCGTGGTCCATTGCAGCTCAAAAGACTAGTCAACCATCACAGCCGATCAATTATATGGCTATGACTAGTTCGGCACCACAACAAGTTGTTCAATCATTACCACAACCGATTAACAACTATTGGGGAGTCGCAGCAGCAGCAGTCCATTCCCAGACGACCAACGCTATTTCTACTCTTATTCATGATCTATCTTCTGGAAGCGGCAATCGTCCACCGAAGTTAATGGACATGAAGGAGTATAACACTTGGAAGACGAAGTTTAAGATTCACGTTGAGGGACAAGGACTTGAAGGAGCCGAGGCATGGCAAATGATTGTGAAGGGTTACGTTGCTCCTATTCTGGAGAATACTGGAGAACCAATTCCTTTGGAGAATTTGGCGGATGACGAGAAGAAAAGGTTTGCTATAGAGAAGAAAGCATTCTCTCAGCTATCCCAGGCGATCAACACTGATCTATTACATCAGTTTGGATCGTGCACTACATCCAAACAACTTTGGGATATGCTGAGAAATCGACATGATGGAAATGAGAAGACCAGGAAGCTTAGGATGGAGGATCTTCGGAAGGAGTTTGAAAACTTCAGCTATATGGGTAATGAGACCCTAAAAGAGTTGGTTCCAAGGTACTGCCATTTGCTCACTGAATTGTCGAGCTATGAGATCAGCATTCCAATGTCGGAATTAGTTGATAAATTTGCTGATGCATTACCACCCTATTGGAACCAACACATCGAAGTGTTAAAGGAGAAGGATGCTTACCAGTATTGGACCATTAATGAGTTCATCCAAAAGCTGGAAAACAAAGAGATGGAGGAAAAGAGAAAAGCTAAGAGAGCTCAGATTCCACAGAATCCTGATTTATATGTGAGTGGTACATCTAACTCTCTTTCTGCTTCAAGCACCACATCTACTGTTGCACCTCACATAGCATGTGTGTCTAACATTGTTGAACCAACAAAAGCACCCATTAACTACCTTGCTCAAACTTCATCCTACACACCATCATACACACAACAACCTTATCAAACACAAAACTTTATTCCACCATTTTCACCATTACAACAAGCCGCATGCTATACATCAAGTCAACAGCAACAACAACAATATTCTCCTCAAGTGAACCAGATGCAGATTACTCAAGCACAATCAAGTCAAAACCCGATTGTGTTAGAGACATCAAACCTTAACAATGTGACTGTTGAGATTGCTCAACAGCATGTTGCTCTAGTATCTGCCATGGTTGCTTCTTACAACGGTTTGGTAGCAAGTCAAATTGGTAACAATAATCTCACCAATGAGGACTATGCTCAAATCGACAAAGAGGAAATGGAGTTGATGGACATTCAGTGGGCTTTTGCAAGCATTATGAGGAGAGCCACTGATTTCATTCAGAAGACTGGCAGGACTGATCTCTCAACCTCTCCCAATACCACATACGGATTCAACAAAGCAAAGGTTACTTGCTTTAACTGTGGTGAAAAGGGACATTTTAAAAGGGAGTGCGCACAACCAGCACAACAAGGTAACCGAAATCCTTTCAATTCTACATACCAAAACCGACAAAACCAAAACCAGAATCAAGTGTCTTACAATAATCCCAACATCTCAAGCTTTCAACCACAAAACCAAAACACTTATCAGAACCGTCAACAAAACAACAACACCAGACAATCCACAACCCAAAACCAACCTCAACAAAACCCAAACCGAACTATTGTTCCTATCTCTACACCTAACACACAAAACCAAAACCAAACTGATACTCAAAACCAAGCACTTGTCATCCAAAAGGATGAAGGTTTTGACTGGACTGGTATGCAATTGGGGGTGGAGGAAATCACTGCTGGGAATGTTGCGTGTGTCGCACAGCAGATGAGGTTGGATGAGAATGAGGAAGTTGAAGAAGAGGTTGTGATTGAAAAGGTGTCGGAGTTGAAGATTGAAGAAGTGAATGATGATGTGGTTGCTGAAGGTGAAGACAAGAGATCGGGGATGATTCTTGATTCTGTCACCGATGTTGGAGATCAATATGACTCAGCTTACTCGGATATGGAGAGCGAATCTGATTCAGAGACTAGTGTGAATTCACTAGATGATGATATTGACCAACTGCAAGCTGAAGCTGACTTCCTGATGACTCGCAAGTCATGTATGTTGGATGATGCATGCACCAAGATTGACTACTCCAAATTCTTTGCAGGAAAGGAAGCTCACTTTGCTCTAATGGCCATGACAGAACCTCCTAAGCCGGTAAGTTCTGAAACTCAATCTTGTGTTAAATGTGACAAATGTGCTGATTTTGAAAAACTGACTGATGAAAACAAGCTTCTCAAGGTTCAACTTGAGAGTGCAAAACTCAATTGTCAGATTTATCAAAAGGACTTAAAAGATTTCAACAAAGTTCTTGATGGTTATAAAAAGGATGTGTCTGAATTGAAATAGACATTATCTATTAAACAACTTGCCATTAATAATTACATCAATGAAATGGAAAACACTAAATTAGAAATGGCAACCATCAAGTGCTTTGCAGAAAAAGTTAACAAGAAATTAGAAAGTTACAAGCACATAGCATATGTAGTCGATCATATCATTGAAGAACCCTCCCAGACGAATAGTGCAAACTATAAGTCAGTTCCATCTCCGTTATTGTTTGAGAATCACACTTTACATGCAATACCACCGGAGACTTTAATTCATCCTGATCCCACACCAGAAAATGAGCCTAACACTTCCAGTGTCGGGGATCCATATTCTGATGTGAGACCAGTACTGGGAAATAGTGAGGGTGTGGTCGCTACTGATGATTCAGATGAAGAAGATGAGTCATCTGAGACGGTTGAAAGTGATAGTGATATCCCTGATGAAATCATATAATCACTACTGAGCCAGTCTCACCGTCTCAGATCATTCATCCAATGGCAAATGCTCATCGCAAAAATGAGGTTAAGAAAAATGATAAGTTTGTTGGTAAAAGTTTTGAAAAGAAAGAGGTTAAGAAGGTTGAGAAAAATGTGAGAAAACCGGTTGAAAAGAAAGTTGAAATTAAAACTGAGAAAAATGTGGTAAAACCGGTTGAGAAGAAAAATGAATTAAAATCTGAGAAAACCAATGATGTGAGCAATGAAGTGTGTGATAAACCTGTCAAAATCTTCTATCGGATGCAAGGCTCCGATAAGATTTTATCAGATGATGAGTTTCCGATTAAATTTGTCAATTCTACAAAAATCGAAAAGATATGGCAGGAAAGTACGATTTGGTTCCCGAAATTTGAAAGGACCAACGACATTCCTCAAGAGATTTTAGACAAAATTTATTCGGAAAAAGAAGCGAAGGTCAATGTCACACAGTTTGTTTTGCCTGTTCATAAAGAAAATAGTTTTATTGAACCGACTTACTCAAAGGACCCAGCTCCTGAGAGTTTAAGGAAACAATGCATGGTCGATCGATATCCCATTGCTAGTTTTTCCAAGTCGCCGATCAAGGAAAACTACGAGGAATACCGTGCGTGTTATAAGTGCGGGGAACGGGGACATTTACTTGCCGCCTGCCCGTACGTACGACACAAAAGGCACGAGGTGGAAATGAGGCAATATCATGAGTATCCGGTTAACAATTATGGCTATCAACAGAGACAGCATTTTCCTCAAAAAGAATTTTATCATAATCAAAACAATTTTTACAACAAGGGGGAAAATCGTTCGATGACGTATGATAAGCGCAACCGGATGACCACTGATAAATCTGGTAAGAAACCTCAGATGAACTCAACTGTTGATACCAAAAAGGTCGTTCCTAAACCTAATGGTAAACAATCAGTTGGACCTGTCTCTGTTAAATCAGAGAAGGTAACCAAGAAGGTTGCTTTTAAAGAAGAAGTAAAGAAACCGACTGAGACTTCAAAATCTCAGATTCGGATCTTGAAACGATCTGAGCAATCTTGGTCATCTAAGGAATCTGAAGGAGCCTCTACTTCACAGAGCGAGAAGAATGAGAAAAAGGAGGTTGTTAGTGAGAAGAAAGGGGTTGAATTAACCCAAGATGTTTGTGATTCAAAAGACTCTTTGAAACAACCTGTTCAAAGACCCAAGACCAAACAGGCTTGGGTCCCCCGAAAGAACTAATTGATCTACTTTAATTGTGCAGGGAGCTCCAGCTGGCCCTGTTAGTAGCCTATGGATTGTTGACAGTGGAGCTTCTGGTCACATGACAGGGGACCTCGCGCTACTCTTTGACATCAAAAACATTAACGGAGGTTATGTGGCATTTGCTGGAAATAAGGGAGGCTACATTACTATGGAGGGTAGTGTAAGCAATGGGGTCGTAACATTTGAGCGGATTTCTTATGTGAAACAGATAGACTAGAATTTGCTCAGTGTTAGTCAGATTTGTGATAAACAATTTTCAGTGTATTTTGATGACAAATCCTGTTATATCTTGAAACCTGGGTTTGAGCTACTAAAAGAGTGGGTGATGCCGAAGGCACCGAGAGTTAACAACTTGTATATTCTCGACATGTCTAAAGCAATGACCACCCATGGCCAAGTCACGTGTTTCCTCTCCAAGGCTACAGAAAAAGAATCCATTATGTGGCACAGGAGAATGGGACACATCCATTTGAGAAAGATGAATCAGCTTGTGAAGAATGAACTTGTCACGGGAGTTAATGTCAAACACTTCCATCTGAATGACAAGTGTATCAGTTGCAAGAAGGGCAAGCAGCACAAGCAATACCATAGACCAAAGAAAGTTAATTCTGTTGAGCTGCCGCTTGAACGTTTGCATATGGATTTATTCGGTCCAGTCAGACGTAAAAGTCATGCAGGAGAATTATACTGTCTTGTGGTGACTGATGATTATTCCAGATTTTCATGGGTAATGTGTTTGCATTAGAAAAGCGACACTTTTGACAATTTGAAGGTTCTGTTTACACGTCTGGAGAATTTATATGGTCTGAAGATCAAAAGAATCCGGAGTGACAATGGGACGGAGTTTAAAAATGCTCAGATGGAGGATCTTTGTGCAAACAAAGGAATTCATCATGAATATAGCGCTCCGTATACACCCCAGCAGAACGGTGTCGCAGAGAGAAAGAACAGGACTCTTATAGAGACGGCGAGAACTATGCTTGCGGATTCAAATCTTCCAGTCATGTTCTGGAACGAAGCTATTTACGCGGCATGTTATACTCTTAACCGTGTTTTGACAGTGAAGAAGTTTGGCAAGACTTCTTATGAGCTGTTGAACCGACGTAAGCCGAATCTTGAGTATCTAGAACCATTTGGTGCCCCATGTACAATGCTGAATCCTTCGGAAAAGTTTGCACCAAAGGCTGAAGAAGGTTATTTTGTTGGATATGCAACCCCATTAAAATGGGTATTCAACAAAAGAACTAGAAAAGTCGAGGAGTGGGCTAATGTCGAAGTTCAAGGATATACACAAAATGTACAGGGTGGAGGACCAGATTGGATGTTTGATTACAAAGATTTCTTTGAATCATTCAATCTAGATAGCATGGTTGAAGAAGCTGTACTTCGATTATACTACGAGGTTGAAAACGCCGTAACTTCACCGTTAGTGCGTCCGATCACGGTAAACCCCCAAGCAGCTTCTAATGATGCCACTGCTCCTGTATTGGAAGAAGAGGTGTTCCAAGAGGCTTCTACATCGCTTAATTCATCCGAATCAGAATATGAAGACGATGATGCAACAAGTGAAGCTATTCTGGACAACGCTACAGTGACACCACCAGTGAACCCATCTACTACTGATGCTTCAACATCGAATGTGGGTAATGATCTGGCTTCTACAGAGAATTTGACAACTCAGACGGGAGTACAAGTACCTGATTATCCGGAATCTCGGATACATCGGATACACCCGCTTGAACAAGTTATTGGTGATCCTGGTAGTAGTGTGATGACGAGAGGGCAGCTGAAGAATGCTCAAGCACCAGAAAACATTGGCAATCTTGCTTTATATGCCAAAATTCAAAAATCTGGTTTTCAGAATGACTGGTCATTTGCTTGTTATGTTTCGCAGGTTGAGCCGCGGACATACAAGGATGCTCTTTTGGATGACGCCTGGGTGGAAGCAATGCAGGAGGAGTTATTACAATTCCAGAAACTTGGTGTGTGGACCCTAACAGATTTGCCCCCTGGTAGAAAGAAAATTGGTACCAAATGGGTGTTCAAGTGCAAGAAGGATGACAGAGGAGTCATAGTACGAAACAAAGCTCGTTTGGTCGTTTAAGGTTTTCATCAGGTTGAAGGAATCGACTACAATGAAATCTATGCACCGGTTGCACGCTTGGAAGCTATCAGAATGTTCCTCGCGTTTGCATCATGGAAGAAGTTTAAGGTGTATCAAATGGATGTAAAGAGCGCATTTCTTTACGGTGTGGTCAAAGAGGAAGTTTACGTAGGTCAACCACCGGGCTTTGAGGACCCTATTCACCGGGATAAGGTTTATGTGTTAAACAAAGCTCTCTACGGGTTGCACCAGGCTCCAAGACAATGGTATGAGGAGCTGAGCACGTATCTTCTCTCGAAAGGATTCAAACGCGGACTGGTAGACTGCACACTGTTCACGAAACGAACAGGAGATGATTTGCTTCTAGTACAAATTTATGTTGATGACATTATTTTTGGGTCTACTAACGAACTTCTGTGCAGGGAATTTGAACAAGTTATGCAGGAAAAGTTCGAAATGAGCGCTATGGGAGAAATGTAGTTTTTTCTCGGCTTACAGGTGGAGCAAAGACCAACGGGGATCTTTATTCACCAGACGAAATACGTTTCTGAAGTCTTGAGCCGATTCCAGATGGATGATTCGAAGCCGATGGATACCCCGATACAGCCCAATCACGGAGTTGGAGTTGACCTTAAGGGGGAGCTGACTGATCCATTTACATACAGAGCAATCGTCGGATCTCTGATGTATCTCACAGTGTCAAGACCTGATATAATGTTTGCGACATGTCTTTGTGCGCGATATCAATCGAAGCCGAAACAGAGTCATCTTGCAGCTGTCAAGCATATCCTTAGATATCTGAAGGGTTGTCCATCGAAAGGATTGTGGTACCCTCATGACGATAATTTTGACCTAATCGCTTTTAGTGATGCAGATTGGGGCGGCTGTGACAAAGACAGCAAATCCACAACGGCTGGATGTCAGTTTATGGGGAGCAGGCTCGTGACCTGGCAATGCAAGAAACAAACCGCAGTTGCACTATCCACATGTGAAGCAGAATACGTTTCAGCATCGAGCTGCTGCTCACAGGTTCTTTGGATCCAACAGCAGATGGTGGATTACGGTTTGCAATTTCTTAAAACCCCTATTTACTGTGATAATGAGGCCGCAATCGCATTAACAAAAGACTTAGTAAATCACTCAAAGGCTAAACATATCCGGATTAAATATCATTTTATCCGTGATTGTTATGCTAAAGAGTTGATCGATATGGTCAAAATCCACACTGATTATCAACGCGCAGATCTTTTTACCAAAGCTTTTGATAAATCCAGATTTGATTATCTTTTGAAAGCAAATGGTACTAAAGAAAAACAGGACTGATCACCACCTCAGTCTATCACTTTTTAGTTTAACTTTTTACTGTTTTTCAGAAAAATTTCGAAAATCCAAAAACATTGAAAAATTTCAAAAACCATAAAAATTAGAAAATTTCTTTGCTGACTGCTATATCTTTTTCCCTTAGATTAATGCCGTCAGATTTCTGTGAACAAACGATATCTGGGCAGTCACATATTTGAAATGCTCCAGCTTATCCTTGGGAACAGTAAATTCGAAAATCTATAAAAATCAGAAAATTCTAAAATGATTTCCTGGAGTATAAAGGGAAATGATAGTACATCAGTGGGGATCTGACACATTCTAAATAATGTAATGCTATATAGGCGTGTGTCTGAGTCTGTGCGATGTGCTGATAGGCTTCGTAGACCTATTACTGCGTGCCTGATACATACATATCAAACGATTTGTTGTGTGGATGAACTCCTCATGGGCATATGGTCTTAGTACCGTAATTTCGTTTGATAGGGTATTTGTACAAAACTCGGAGGTTTAGGGTTGTTATGTTATTAGTTGTCTGGGGATAGCCTCTTTGATCTTCTGCTGTAAGTCATTACGGACCTAGATCAGACAGGGTGTCTTTATAAAAGAGCTATATATGCCAAATCCTAAAGTTACCGAATTGAGGAACTTTTCATGTTATATGATAATCAAAGATTATCTATTACATCGTATTGATCATTGATGCAAATCATGATTAATATCAGTCCTCAACCTGGTATAGTGCATATGTTACTTTGCTGCATTAATTAGCTGACCTGTATACCTCTATGCATTATATCTTGTACAATTACAGACAACGAAAGCATAATCACGCTTTACAATGAGTTTTTGTGCATTTATTTCTTGATACGGGAGTATGTCGTGTGCGTGGGAACCACAGACAATTGCGTTTATACTATAAATATCAGTATCAGTATAAAGCACTGCATAAAAGTCTGCATGTGAGTTTATGTGTATCACAATATCAGCAGTTGCCAGATCACACATTGTCTTTAATGATAATAATTTCAATAAGATCAACGGTGAGATCAGATTTCTCATAAACTGATATGATCCCTTTACCGGAATCACAAAAATATTTACAGTCTTTCATTTACATTTCTGCATTTTATTTTCTCGTCAAAAAAAAATTACAAAACTCAAAAACATTTTAGGTGTGTTTTAGCATAAACTTTAGAAAATCCAAAAAGATTTTTCTTTTTCATCTTATTTTTGATAACTGATGGTGGTTGATGTCGATTTTCTGAACCTGGATACACCATTTGAGCTTTGTAACTTTTAAAATGTGAAAACTTGAATGTTGGATGCTTAAAGGTTGGAAAATAATTGAACCGGGACTCGTTTTTGAGATTTGGAAAACTTTCAAAAATCCCAATTCTCATTCGCCCATTCGTTTGGTCGAATGTGGGATTTTCCTTGTTCATTCGTATGCTTTGTTTGGGCGAAGGAGAGTGTTCCTGATAATTATTTCATTCGAACCCTTTCATCTCATTCGAACCCTTTCAATAGGGTCGAAGGAGAGAAAAGTTTCTCCTTCGTATGGACAAAACGGGCGAACGTACAGGCCTATATATATCCAGTCTCACATTCGAACCTCACTAATAATTTTTTCCAGATTTTACTCGTAACCTCACCTTGTTGATTTTTCATTTTAAATCGATCTATTGTGTTCGTGCTTTATCACTGATCATTGTGATATCATTTTTACAGGTAATGATCAAAGGATCAGCGATTAATCCCTGTTTTTCTATTACGAGCCCTAACCGTTTAAACTGTTCTAAATACAACATAATAATAACAATTGTTGGTCAAGGTTGATTGTGTGTGAGTTTTAGGGGGAGAAGTAATCAAAACAAAGGTTTAAAACAGTTCAGATTGTGAAATTAGTGTATAAACCCTAGTTTTTGGGTGAAAACACAAACACAATCAACAATTGATGAATCTGTTAGTCTAGGATTGATTATCGGCACTATTAGGTCCCATTTCAATCAAATGGACATGTTCAGGATCTTTAAAATTCAAAATTGATTTTTCAAAAATATGAACTGTCTCCTTCGACCAGTTCGAATGGGCGAAGGAAGAGCATTAATTGGGCGAAAGAGAATTATATGGGCGAATGAAACTTTTTATTAAAATTATCACATTCGTACCATCTGTTTCTCATTCGTACCTATAAAATTTCACCTTCGTACCACCGTTTGGGCGAAGGAAGGAGTTTTGACCAAAAATTTTTAATTTTGTTTATTTTGTCCATTTTTAACATGTTTTCTTGATTTGTTTTCCAGATCTAACAATGTCTGAACAACAGAAGACTACTGAACAGGCAGGATCCTCATCACAGTCCGCAAAGCAGCTTGATTTTGAGAATGCGCACAACTGTTGTGCATATCTTGGCGACGTGAAGAAGCACACGGAATTTGTTGGTATCATTGAGTTTTTGAAGCGAAGCAGAGTAATAGATGCTATTGCTACGCCGACAGTGATCTACCGAGACATGATTCAGGAATTCTGGTCTAATGCTAAACTAGATTTCTGGAAGAACGAATCTTGCTTGACGAGCAAAATCCAGGGACAACGAGTCATTGTGTGTGAAGAAGATTTAAGAGAAGCACTGAATCTGGATGATGATCCGAACGATCCAAAGGAGTTTACATTCATGGATCAAAGGAAGTGTTTTCTCAGGATGAAGTATAACGGACCTATCACTGACGGTTCGTTGCATAAAGGAAAACTGTGCCCACAGTTCAAATATCTGGCACATCTTTTAATCCATGTATTCGGATCTACTGCGGGAGGTTATGACTTGATGAGGAAGAGCATCAGTTCGATGATGGTTGCTTTGGTATTGAACAAACCGTTCAATGTTTCTGGCATGCTGATGTCTCATTTATTGGAACCTGTGAATGGAACGAGGAACCTGAAGTTTCTATTATATCCTCGTTTTCTTCAGATGATATTCGATCACAAGTACAAAGAATTGAAGAGAGATGCTAAACATATTGTTGTTCAGGAACACATGTCGCTGAACACACTAGCTAGAATGAAAGCCTATAAGGGTTTATCTGTTGAAGAACGTCCTCCTGTTAGACGTTTGTTTGGTCATCTAGCTAGGGCAGATTACGAAGATCCGGGTGAGGGGCTTGTAAGGAATGCAAACAGTGATTCTGATGCTGACAATCCTTTACATCATGTTGATCCTGATGCTAAGCGCAAGAGACAAGTAGTGAATGTAGGCGCTAAGAGTGGTAAGACCAATAAACCAGAGATAAGGATTGAGGTTACTGAACCAGAAAAGAAGAAGAGAACTCAAGGTACAAATAAGAGAATGGCGAAAAAGGGATTGAATCTTGTTGATGAAGCTTCCATTGATTCAGAAGAGACAATTGAGGAAGAACAATGGAATTCTGATGCTGAGACAGTGACGACCATGCCCAAGGCCACTGAGGCTGGTGCGTCTGCTAGTCAAAGAGAAGATGATCAAGGGAACAAAAGTCCTATTCCCGTTAATGTAGATGATTTGGGTTTTAATGTTGAAGAGACGTTTGTTGGTTCTCCTGTGAAAGCAGTTAGAAAAGAAAAGAAGAAGCAGGAGAAGCCAAGTATAAAGAGGAAGAAAGAGATAGAATCATTGATTGCTGGTAAGAAACTGCCGCCAGCTACAAGTTCAAAATCACCGGTTACAGCACCTGCTCAAAAGAAACAGAAGACAGCAGCAACATCTAGCACACAACAAACAGAAGAAATTCCAATGGATGATGTGAATGAAGCATTGGATAATGTGCTGAAGAAAATCAGGAAAGGAAAATTGCATGAAGCTGTTGAACCACCAAAGAAGACTAAAGTATCGGTGGACAGTGACATCATGACTGCTGTGAATCAGAGATTTTCTGAGTTGATGAATTTGATTACAAAACAACAGACGGAGATTGAGCAGTTAAAGTCAAATGACAAGAAAATGTTAGAAGTCGTAGTCACATCGGCAGATGACAATGAGACCCTGAAGAAGACAATTAAGAAACTAAAGAGAGAAAACAAGAAGTTGCTGAAACATGAGCAACGTAACACCAGAAGGATAATAGTCTTGAAGAAGGAGAACCAACAACTGAAAAAGAGTAACAAGCATATGGACGATCTGATCAAGAACTTGTACTCTCAGGCTCCTCAACTTCAAGCTGGTGAAGTGGATAAAGAAAGAGAAGAAGAGTTAGTTGATTTTGAATTGTCTGATGAAGAGGAAGATGATGAACTAGATGAAGATGCTGGTGATGATACAAAGACGAAGAAAAAGGATGATAAGGATGATGATGGATCGGATGATGGATCTAGTGATGGAGACGGCTCTGCGTTTGATAGTAGTGATGACGATGATGATGATGTTGATAAGTTTTCTTACGAGAAACGTGACTCGGATAAGGGCGGTGAATCGAGCTCGAAAGCTCCTGGTGAAAATGTTGATGATGAAGATATTTTCTGGAACGACAGATTGAAGTCATTGTCTGAAGAAGATAAGAATATGTATCGTCAGATGTTAACCGATCGAGTCTGGACGATAGACATGACTAGCAGGTTTCCAGAAATATTTGAATCTAACAATAAACTCTTCGAGTTGGAGTATGATGATCCTGATCTTGAGGATGGGGAAGTGTCTGCAGCTATTTCGAAAGAAATTCTGGAAGGTTTAGCAAAGCAAGTGGGTAAGACGTTAGAAGAATTACTTGCTGATAATTTTATTCCTAAGATTCCTGAGAAAGAAGCTGGAAATCACTCGGATGATCGTGATGTTCCTGCATTCGAGGAAGTCGAGATGGAAGATATTACGAACGACAAATATCCACAATATTTCAGAACAAATCAAGAATGTGGATTTTCTTTCTCAGACAAACTGCTAAACCATGCCGAGAAGCTTGCAAGAGATAAGAGCAAAGTCTTTGAAGATGAAATCTTTAAAGGGCACAACAAGCCACGGTTCGAGCAATCAGACAGCTTAATAGAGTTGTTAAAGAAGTTGAAAGAAAAGGAGAATAATCGTCCGAAACCAGACATTCAAGGCAGCTTTTACAAACTTCACAATAAGATTTTCAAAGGTCGTGCATTGGCCTGGAAGTTTGTTAAAGAGTTGAAGTGTTTCGCAGTAAAATGGGAGCAGGGGATCTTGTATTTTGAAAAGTTTCATCACTTGAAGACCCTTCCGTATTGGGCAATCAGAGACATTTGTCGTCACCGTTTAACGGGAGTGTCAAATAGTCAGATTACTTATTTTGCTGAAAAGATGACTCGTGAAAGCCGAACCAAGTGGGACATGTTTGAACCACAATATCCAAAGCGAATCGTTCACAAGAAGGATATTGATCAGATAACTGGAACGCCCAAAGTGACTTTGAAATACAAACCACCGAAAGTGTTGAAAAAGATTCCTTTGATGCCTATTCCGCAACACTTTGCCAAAGACTTCATCTGGTGGTATTATGATTGGAAGATTGCAGAGGCCGTGATCGTTTTGAAGGATGGAGAGTCGAATTATAAGAAAGTGCATATTTTTGATCCCATGTGGTTGATAAACTGTTCACATGAGGATATCATCATGCTATTCTATAATCCGATTTATTCAGATGCTAAAGATGCTGAGCAAGCAGGAAAGTACCAACGTGTGGTATTTCTGTGCTTTGCGTTTGATATTAATGCCGGATGTGATTATGATGTGAAGTTGGGAAAGTATGTGGAGAAGCAAAAGGTGCCAGAGCTGAAAAAGAAGAAACAACAACAATTTCAGGAACCGGTGTTGACCAGAGAACAAATGATTCAAAGGCATATCAGAATGTGGAACAAAAGGTTGGATGAAGAACGACGAACACAATCCAAGCAATAGTCGAGGGGGAGTTTGTAGATGCAAAAGTGCGACTAGAGCTTTGGATTGTAAAACACATTTTGGTTTGTTAATATCGAAGGTGCGAAGGAAGATTGTAGAGCGTGCGAAGGAGGATTTAAAGGTGCGAAGGAAGATGTTTATACGAATGAAGACTTAGATTATGGAAGAACTTGGTTCGACCAGTCAATGTGGGCGAACCTGCACATTCGCATGAATGATTTGGGCGAATGTGCAGGCCTATAAATAGGTTAAGTTCCTTTTTGAATGTAACTTTGATGATTATTATTCCCTCCTCTTTCTAAAAACTCTCTCTAGATTTTGTTAAACTTGTTTTACATTTAAACCTTGATTGTAATCATTATTCTACGTGTAATCAAGTGTTTTATGAATGAAATTGATTGAAAATGATGATCTGCGTGTTTGAATCTGTTTGATTATTACTTTGTGATAGTTTTAGGGTTTCTGCACCTAAAACTAACTTGTTTGATCAATCTTTGTTTGTTATCGATCCTAATACGCTCATACAAATATGAGTTATGCATGTATTAGAGATTTTTATGCATGAGTAGGGTTTCTGAATAACTTGGATGCAAGTTTCAATTTCTGGCAGATTCGTTATGATGTTTTGTAGGATCTGTATTGTGATGTTAAAATGATTGTTTTGATCGATTCTTTTCATGAATGGATTGTACATGGTCTTAGATTTTTAGAATGGGCAAAATCATCTGATTTGGATGTCGTTTGATATGTTTTTGGAATTTTATTTGATTAAAGGTCATATCAGATTTTCGGAATTATAAATTGGGTCAACTTTAAACTGGTATAACTCGAGTTTTACAAAGAATTAAGTTGTGAAATTTGTATAGCAGGTCAATATTGGAAACCCTTGGCTTTTCCAAGTTTATTCACCTTGTTTGGGTGAATACACAATTTTTGGGAATTTTTCTACTAAACTGACCTGCTGTGAAAATTTTCTGGACATAGCTGTGTTCTACGAATTTTAATAATTTTTGTATTTGGGTTTGAGACAAATTAAAAATATGGGTTATCAAATGAATCCCAATAAATATTCAGAAAAAATTTGGGAGTTTAATTCGTTTGTTAGGTATGTTAATTAATTCGTTTTTCACAGCGTACAATCTGCCCTGAAAACGCAGATTGTGTAAGGGATGTTTACGTGACTATTTGGAGTCTTATATGGTATGTATTTGACATGAGCTTGCATGAATACTTATACGAGATGTGTATGAGGTATAAAACAGATAATAATCAATATGATCACCAACGGGATACGTAGGACTTACTTGTGCATGTAGAGTCACTAGCTATCACTACACGATTTGAACTTTAGAAGTTTGGACAAACAAGTTACATGATGTGTTGGTTATGCACGTATACTCACCTAGTGACACTTGTAATAGGGAGTCGGTAGCTCGTTACTATTTGAGGGATTTGGATCATTCACGTGCAACCTAAGGTGAGTTTCACTACTCTTTTCTCAAAAGCATGCGTCTCGGGTTGAGGAAACGTACTTAACTTTTTCTAGTCCGGGTTGGGACTACTATTTTCTAGTCCGGTTTGGGACTACTTACACATCCCGGGTTGGGATGCTATGGATCCTTGTGTGGGTCGGTGTTTGACTCCTTGTGTGAGTCGGGTTTTGCTAGTTCGCAAACTGTGTCCTTGATGAACTAAACCAACTCTATCATCTGTAAGTCCTTCACATACCGAATGAGTTGCCGGGTTATGGCAAGCGGGTTATTAGTTGATAGCGCTATTAGGTCTTACAAACCTCACACCGGCTCGGGGAGTGCGGGAGTGAACTATAACTTAACAGATTTTATCATTGTTGATAGGCAATGATGTAAGGCATGCGGCTCACATTTGTGGCTACACGTACATCAGCCGTTCGGTATATTGGTGTTAGTTATCATGAATGGGTTAGCTACCATTGACATGCGATGAACTAGAGTTTACACGGTTCTTGGAACCAACTCAATTACTTGTTTACGTGGTTTTGGAAACCAGCGCAGCTACATACTCATTTACTTTACTTAGTGAACTCAACAACATTGTTTGTTGACCCACGATTTACATGCTTTTGCAGGTAGTTAGCTTTCAGTGCCAGGATTAGAAAGCACTGCACACTTCACTGCATTTGGGGTCTTGGGCATACACCTAAATTACATATTATGCTTTTACATTTTTTTTCATATGGTTTTAATTTTGGCGCGTTGTTTTGCGCATGGTTTTTAAAAGGTTTAAATTTGGTTTACGCTTCCGCAGCTTAACTAAACTTGGATTTTGAAAACGAACTAAATGGTTTGGGCATTTAGAGTTCGTTCATATGACTTATGGCTATGGGATCCTGGTATGTCATGCGCCTCGCGGTATAAACCCCGCAGTGGAAATTTGAGGGTGTGACAGATTGGTATCAGAGCCATTGGTTATAGTGAACTAGGACTGCATGTTGAGTCTAGTCTATAATCATCATAGCATAAGTACACTCACAACTTAAGTGCACAACTAGCTTTTAGCTACATTTGATTTTGGGAGATATGTTATCTTCTAGTTCTAGACCTAATTCTGAACACGTCAATGGTGGGAACCCAGGGTTACACCAGGTGGCGCATTACTGGGAGTAGTATCCTAACAAACCTCATGGATGAGGAAACAACAATAGTACAAGGGAGGGAGCCCTTTCGAGCGTTGTGGCGCACGTACACAGGAAGCTACACGATGCGCATGACGTGGTACCATTAAATCGAATCAACTATGAAGAAATTCAAATACTGAGACTTATCCTTTTTCACTGAGCAAGGAGACAATTAGTTTCTGTTCCTTGTTACTTGATCTTTCTTACTCCCATTCGAAACTCAGACGGGACTGGGTTACGCATATAGAACTTATTTCTTACGTTAGTACCTAACGCCTAGTATGAGCGGGCGGACGTATGACTGCATATCCCTGTTAATCATAAGTATATGGTAGATTCATGGGAACACATTAGATTGGGGCTTGTTACACACACTCTTGGGGAGTTACGTAAGGCATGCAATGCAGTGCAACATCTCAAAGGAAGACGAAACCTACCAGTGACTGACAGTCACGATTGGAGGAACAAATGGTGATGTTGACCATTGAGCTGACTTACACAGGACCGGAGAAGGAGACTGTACGTAACAAGAACCATATAACACTGACATCGCAAAAGAGGAAGGATAAGGGATGGAAGGGGAACCTAAGCAGGATGAGCACATGGAAAGTGAGGATGAAGGCTCTACTATCTAGACAGAGCATGGCGACGATTGGCTCTTACCTTTTCTTACCTATCTTTTCTTTCATTTCCCTTTGCTAACTTAGATAAGACTGAGTTCTTATGATCAATGATAGGGTGGTTGAGGCCCCCTCGCATCTTTCCAAGCTAGTAAAAAATCTATTTTGCTAAAATCATTCTTTTCCCCTGACTTCCACATTTGAACTTTCTTATACCTTGAACGCACATCGTATTTTCAAGCCTTTTATTGGTTGTAAACCTCGATAACTCCAACGGAACTGAAGAAGACCGTCTGATTGCTTTGATAGTATAAGTCTTTGCCATGTGCATTTGTCCCAGGCAGAATGGGGTAATGTATGCTTGATGCACACTCAATGAGTTACAGATACTTGGATGGAGAACGTAACACCCTATGATGAAACTTAGAAATTTGTTATATAAAGAAGGATGGGACTGAGATCGACGCCTACACTACCAAGCTACAGGAGTTAGATACTTTGTGCTCGAATCTAATTAACCAACTTTACCAGCGGATCGAATTTCATACCAAATGGGTGGGTCCCTCATATTCATGGCTTGGCCACTGCAGCTCACCTACCCAGAATCTAACAAATCTTTCACCTGGCTCGCAAACTCATTGATGAAGCTGTTGAGCATGGTACTTTTTCGAAGCATGGAGCTTCATCTTCTACTTTTGGCGATAGCAAGAGAACGTGGGATAGTGTGAGGTACAAGTCCTTCAACAAACAATAACCACAACGGTAACAACAACAATGGGGCTCGTGGAATACAATTGTGATTGGCTCTGGGGAAGCTAGGACTGATAACAATGTCGTGACGGGTACGACACTCTTTCTTCTATTTTATATCATACTGGTGCGGACTATAGTTTTGTGTCATCAAAACTTAGCAAACAACTAGGGATGGTTCCTACTCTTCTTGATACCCCGTACACCATAGAGCTAGCTGATGGGAAGCCTGTTGAGGTAACCCACACCCATTGTGACCGTAAGCTCGAGTTGCATGGGCAATCGTTTTCCATCAACATTCTACCTATCACCCTTGGAAGCTTTGATCTCGCGGTTGGCATGGACTGGTTGTCCAAGAAACCCGCTGAAATTCTCCGTCAGGAGAAGATTGTTCGTATTCCCTTCCCAAGTGAAGAACTTTTATCTATACAGGGTGATCTGTGCCATGGTGGGCATCATCTCCTTTTTGAAAGCCCAGAAATGTATTCGTAAGGGCTGTCTAGCAATCTTTGCTAACATATCTGACACTCGAGCTGAAACTGAAACTAAGATTGAGGACATCCCAGTAGTCCAAGACTTCCCAGATATTTTCCCAGAGGAACTACCTGGACTTCCACCTGTTCGTCAAGTGGAGTTTCAAATTGACCTTGTACCTGGAGCAGCTCCAGTTGCACGCGCACCATACCGCCTAGCACTAGGCGAACTTCAAGAACTGTCTACCCAACTCCAAGAGAAATTGGATAGGGGCTTTATTAGACCTAGTTCTTCGCCATGAGGAGCTCCAGTTCTGTTTGATAAGAAGAAGGATGGGAGTTTTCCGCATGTGTATCAGAAGTGAAACAAAGTAACAGTTAAGAACCGCTACCCTTTACCTCGTATTGATGACTTGTTCGACCAGCTTCAAGGGTCGAGTTTCTATTCTAAGATTGACTTGAGGTCGGGATACCATCACCTGAGAGTCCGAGAGAAGAATATGGCGAAGACAGCCTTTCGAACTCGTTATGGACATTATGAGTTTTTGGTGATGCCATTTGGGCTAACCAATGCACCAGCTGTGTTCATGGATCTAATGAACCACGTGTGCAAGCCTTATTTGGACAAATTCGTCATAGTGTTCATAGATGACATACTGATTTATTCCAAGAGCAGGGAAGAGCACGAGCAACATCTGCAGCTGATCTTGGAACTCTTGAGAAATGAGCAGTTGTATGCAAAATTCTCTTAATGTGACTTTTGGATTCGAGAAGTCCAATTTCTTGGACATGTGGTTAACAAGGCAGGAATACATGCCGATCCTGCCAAGATAGATGCTATTAAAAAGTGGGAGGCTCCAAAAATCCCACAGAGGTGCGCCAGTTTCTTGGTCTTGTGAGATATTATCATAGATTCATTGAGGGATTCTCTAAGATCACTCAACCCCTCACTGCTTTGACACTGAAGGGTATTACTTACAAGTGGGGAAATGCCCAAGAATCTGCTTTTCAATTATTAAAGTCAAAACTTTGCAGTGCACCTATACTATCATTACCTGAGGGTACAAAAGACTTTGTGGTGTACTGTGATGCGTCTATCCAAGGGTTAGGGTGTGTGCTGATGCAGCGTGATAAGGTGATCGCGTATGCCTCACGTCAATTAAAGGTTCATGAGAAGAATTACACCACCCATGACTTGGAACTGGGAGCAATGGTTTTTGCTCTAAAGATCTGGAGGTATTACCTCTATGGGACGAAGTGTACAATCTTCACTGACCACAAGAGCCTCCAACACATATTCGATCAAACGGAGTTGAACATGCGACAGCGTCGATGGGTCGAGCTTCTGAATGATTATGACTGTGCCAACAAATATCACCCAGGGAAAACTAACGTAGTAGTTGATGCCCTCAGCCGTAAGGAAACGAAACCTAAACGGGTGCGAGCTTTACAACTTACCATACATTCCATTATTCCTGATGTGATACGTGAAGCCCAAGGCGAGGCTTTGAAAGAAGTAAACATCGAGCTTGAAACGTTACATGGTGATGATAAGCAATTGGAACTGAAGACGGACGGTCTTCAACACTTCATGAATCGAGTCTGGATACCACGTTTTGGGATCTCAGACAACAGGTGTTCGATGAAGCTCACACCTCTCGATATTCAGTACATCCTGGTTGGACAAGATGTACCAAGATCTCAAAACTCTTTACTGGTGGCCAAACATGAAAGCTGAAATAGCCACTTATGTTAGTAAGTGCTTGACTTGTGCAAAGGTTAAGGTTGAATATCAGAAACCTTCAGGCCTACTCCAGCAACTAGAAATCCCTATGTGGAAATGGGACGGAATTTCTATGGATTTTATCACAAAGCTTCCTAGAACGCCAACGGGCCATAACATGATTTGGGATATCGTGGATCGTTTAACCAAATCGGCACACTTTCTGGCAATAAAGGAAACAGAATCGCTGGAGAAACTAGCAAATCTCTACATCAAGGAGGTAGTCTCTAGGCATGGGGTGCCTACTTCTATTATATCCGATCGCGATGCGCGATTCACTTCTCATTTTTTTGGGACTACTATCCAAAACACTTTTGGGACTCGCTTAGATATGAGCACAGCCTATCACCCACAGATGGATGGACAGAGTGAACATACCAGCCAAACATTGGAAGATCTGCTACGAGCATCCGTGGTGGATTTTGGCAACAGTTGGGATAAGCACTTGCCTTTGAATGAATTCTCGTATAACAACAGTTACCACACTTCGATATAATGTGCGCCTTTAGAGGCACTTTATGGACGCAAGTGTAGGTCTCCCATCTGCTGGATTGAAATTGGGGATAGCCAGCTAACAGGTCCCGGACTTGTGCACGAAACTTCTGAGGGGATAGTGCAAATCAGAAATCGGATGGCTGCTGCTCGTGATCGACAGAAAAGTTACGTTGATAAGCGTAGGAAACCTTTGGAGTTCCAGGTTGGGGACAAGGTTCTATTGAAGGTGTCACCTTGGAAGGGGGTGATACGCTTTGGAAAACGGGGAAAATTTATCCCAAGATACGTTGGGCCATTCGAGATTGCCGAAAGGATTGGCCCGGTAGCTTTCAAGTTAAACTTGCCTGATGAACTCAGTGGAGTGCACAACGTATTCCACGTATCAAACTTAAAGAAATGCTTATCGGATACAACACTAGTGGTGCCACTGGAGGAGATCCAGGTGGACGATCAGCTACGGTTCATGGAAGAATCGGTGGAGATTCTTGAGCGGGGCGTCAAGAAACTCAAACAAAATACTATACCTATTATTAAGGTACAATGGACTTCCCGTCTAGGACCGGAATGCACGTGGGAACGCATGGATCAAATGCGGCTTAAATACCCACATCTATTTACTGAACCTGAAACTATGCATAAACCAAACACTAAACGTAAAGCAACTCTCTCAAAGTGAATTTCGGGGCGAAATTCCTTTCAACTTGGGGATGATGTAACATCTGGGAACCAAGCACGCATTTTCCTAGCTGGCCTTACTGTTTACTTGCCGAATTTCGGGACGAAATTCTTTTTAACTTGGGGATGATGTGACACCCCGCATTTTCATGTTCCTACTTTAACTGAACTCTAGTTAACTTGCATGTGCATACGTGACTAAACACTTGACTAGGGTTAGTTAGGAAGGTCTTCCTATATGTTATAGGGTAATAACATATGTTATGTGATAATAACATATGTTACAATAAGTAAAGTTATCTTCACAATGCACACACGAGTCCTGTATCCCAAACGTTGGTGAATTGTCTGGCATACATGATAATGTGTACAATTGAATTATGAAGGATGTGAAGTTACATGCTTATGTGGATTACATGTTTACGTGAATTACCTCTTGAGTGATAGTTAATATGTGAATCATGCAAAATACGTGCACCTTATGATTAATATGTTATGGAATGATAAAAACAATGGTTTTTATGCAAGATAGGGTGGTCAATATTATTGGGTCCGGTATTGGGCTAAAACATGGTTAACGGGTCCAATTAGTGGACTAAAAGGGCCCTAATACCCAATTACTTGGGCAACAAACCAAACTCGATTACAATTATAGATGAAAAAAAAATAAAAACCCTTACCCTATCCCCTTTAGCGCCGTGAACTCCCACCCCAACTCCTCTCTCAATATTCAATCAAACAACACCTCTCTTTCACTAATTCAAGTTGATTTGGGTGCAATCTTTGGGCCTTGAGGAGTTTAGCATTGCAAGGTATACATTTTACATGTTTCTTGATGATTTACAATACTTGAAAAGTTTTAAAAACCCTAGAGATTACATGTATAAAAATCGCATATAGGGTTATGTGGGTGTTCTTGAATGTTCATTGTGATTTGATGATGATGCTTGTGGTTGGTTTTCCAAGTGGATTCACCTAGTTTGGGTGAATACACAATTTTTGGGAATTTTTCTACTAAACTGACCTGCTGTGAAAATTTTCTAGACATTGCTGTGTTGTACGAATTTTAATAATTTTTGTGTTTGGGTTTGAGACAAAATAGAAATATGGGTTATCAAATGAATCCCGATAAATATTCAGCAAAAATTTGGGAGTTTAATTCGTTCATTAAGTATTTTAATTAATTCGTTTTTCACAGCGTACAATCTTCCCTGAAAACGCAGATTGTGTAAGGGATGTTTACGTGACTATTTGGAGTCTTATATGGTATGTATTTGACATGAGCTTGCATGAATACTTATACGAGATGTGTATGAGGTATAAAACTGATAATAATCAATATCAGTTTGGACAAACGAGTTTGCACCAACGGGCTACGTAGGACTTACTTGTGCATGTAGAGTCACTAGCTGTCACTACACGATTTGAACTTTAGAAGTTTGGACAAACGAGTTACATGATGAGTTGGTTATGCACGTATACTCACCTAGTGACACTTGTAATAGGGAGTCGGTAGCTCGTTACTGTTTGAGGGATTTGGATCATTCACGTGAAACCTAAGGTGAGTTTCAGTACTCTTTTCTCAAAAGCATGCGTCTCGGGTTGAGATAACGTACTTAACTTTTTCTAGTCCGGGTTGGGACTACTATTTTCTAGTCTGGTTTGGGACTACTTACACATCCCGGGTTGGGATGCTATGGATCCTTGTGTGGGTCGGTGTTTGACTCCTTCTATGAGTCGGGTTTTGCTAGTTCGCAAATTGTGTCCTTGATGAACTAAACCAACTCTATCATCTGTAAGTCCTTTACATACCAAATGAGTTGCCGGGTTATGGCAAGCGGGTTATTAGTTGATAGCGCTATTAGGTCTTACAAACCTCACACCGGCTCGGGGAGTGCGGGAGTGAACTATAACTTAACAGATTTTATCATTGTTGATAGGCAATGATGTAAGGCATGCGGCTCACATTTGTGGCTACACGTACATCAGCAGTTCGGTATATCGGTGTTAGTTATCATGAATGGGTTAGCTACCCTTGACATGCGATGAACTAGGGTTTACACGGTTCTTAGAACCAACTCAATTACTTGTTTACGTGGTTTTGGAAACCAGCGCAGCTACATACTCATTTACTTTACTTAGTGAACTCACCAACATTGTTTGTTGACCCACGATTTACATGCTTTTGCAGGTAGTTAGCTTCCGGTGCCAGGATTAGAAAGCACTGCACACTTCACTGCATTTGGGGTCTTGGGCATACACTTAAATTACATATTACGCTTTTACATTTTCTTTCATATGGTTTTAATTTGGGCGCGTTGTTTTGCGCATGGTTTTTAAAAGGTTTAAATTTGGTTTAGCTTCTGCAGCTTAACTAAACTTGGATTTTGAAAACGAACTAAATGGTTTGGGCATTTAGAGTTCGTTCATATGACTTATAGCTATGGGATCCTGGTATGTCATGCGCCTCGCGGTATAAACCCCGCAGTGGAAATTTGAGGGTGTGACAAAACTAGACTTGTTTCGTGGTTAATATATATATGCTAAGGTCTAAACTGAGCTTATAGGATATTCATAGGGTAACACGAGGCATTGGAAGTTTAGTTGATATGAGAATTGCTCGAATGTGTGTTATTGAGTTCATATGACAGTGGATAAGTAGTATAGTATGATGGGTTGATTTTGATATGTTGGGTGATGTAGCATGAAATGAGCTATGGATTGATGTGTATGAAAGGACCCACGGATGGGTGATTTATTGTTGTATGTATGCATGCGAAATCTAAAATTTAACCAATCATCAAAGTCACCATTAGGTCTATTGGGTAAAGGGAAATAAGAATATGAATATTTTGATAAACTAGATTAAGAAGGTTTATTATGATTGATAATACACAAGGTTTAGATGAGTGTGATTTTGATTGGAAGAGTTTGTAATTTGCTGCATTGAGGTGAGTTTCACGACCCCTTTTCTTTTAAATGTTTTTGAACGTTTTTACAAATTGGGGGATTAACATGCTTGTATATGAGTTAGACTAGAATTGAAGAACACTTGATGGCCTTAGGTCGGTGCCTCGGTGTGTACGTTTTACGTAACACCCGTCCCCCTTCGGGAGGACACCTTCCCTGCACTTCTTAATCATTAGCTCTTGGTTAGAGCCGTAGTTATGTTAGTAGATCTATAAGGTTGACGCCCCCTTTCATATTTTAGACCAGGTCACACCGGAAAGAACATAATCTTCAAAATGTTCCTCTCGGAGAGGTCACCCCGGGAAGAAAGTTATGGTTTGATTAGGAGACTTTGGATGCATCATAATTGTTAGACCTAGCTAGTCTACTTGGTTCTCTTTTAGTAATACTTATCATACGCTTTCGTTAAACTTGAAAGTTTGTCTATTACTTTTAAACCCGTGAACTCGCCAACTTTTTGTTAATGTTTTTAAGCATGTTTTTCAGGTACTGATGCGTAGGGATTTAGAGAGAGTGGGTTTAGCAGGCACTACGAATGTACATGATGTTGGGACCTTAAATTATGAAATCTATGTTTGTATCGTTAATAAATTGTAAAACACTGATTATGTACTTTCGCTCCATCTTGGCTATGACATGTTTTTAAACTTTCTTAAACTGGAAACTTAAATGTGTTGGGCTAGAGGGCGGTTTCAAGATGTCCATACGTACTCACAAATGATTTGCTAAACTTTACGGTAACAACTTCCTTTACCTCATGACTTGTATTCCGCTGTGCGCTGTCGGGGTGTGACAGAAGTTGGTATCATAGCGAAGATTATAGACAATTAAAAACTTTTGATCTATGCTATAACCATAAACGCTCTCAAAAACCCTGTAAATTGTTCTAGGGCTTAGTATGCATCATATAGAGTACCTTGTATGTGGTAGGGATCTAAATACATATGTTGTTGTATATAGTATTATGAAAGGATGATAGCCCATACATAGGATTCGTACCACCCTAAACAATTAGTATATATCACATATAGTACTTTGGAAATAGTATGTAAGAATAGTTATGTTCTTAAAATGTACTATTAAACGTGCTTGTGTGATTAAGTATATTATACTATATGATATTATATATTTTTATTAAATACGGAAACTGATTGTCACAGATCATGCCTTCGTCCAGCATCCATTTCTCTAGTACTGAGAAAGAGTCACCACGAGCACCACACAATCCTGAAGCGGCACCGGTGGCTCATAAAGTAGTTTGATGATAAGCTTGAAACTTTACAAACTTAGGGGATCAAATTGAAATTCTCAAAGTTAAAGGGTTACTTTTGACAATATAGTAAAAATGGGTTATATATCAAAAACTTGAGGGTTAAAAAAAGTTAAAAAGTGAAAAAGGCATTTTTGTTAAATTAAAATTTACGGGATCATTTTTGTTAAGGTAGAAAAATGATTTTGTCAAGTTGTAAATTTAAGGGATGAAATTTGTCATTTGGCAAAACTTGAGGGTTCATTATAAAAAAAGCATGGTCCACCGACCATGCTTTTTAAGTGTATACTAGATTGTGACTATAGGTTGCGTGTTACGGTGACGATGCCTTATTTGTTTATAGTTAGCTACACCTTATGCGATGCTTTAATCATGTGAAAGCACATGTTTCGACTAATTTGATCTAAAGCATTGCGGTTACAAAAGAAACATAATTAAAATCGGGTTGATCTGTTTAGTGAGTGGTCCACCTAACACTACACCACCCTTGCATTTGCATCAAGACTTTGAGGCATCAAAACGTATAATTACTTGAATTTTATACCGTCGAATAAAAACGTATTGCATTTGACCGAACTCGTTCTCAGACACAGTTTACGTCAACACGTAGACCAACCGAAACGTGTTATATTTGACCTTACTCATTTCCCAAGAAGTTATGTTAAAACGTGAATTTATATCTCGTTCTTCACATTGAAACATGAATTTATACAACCTACATTAAAATGTCAAAATGTAGGCCAACTACAAATGTACATAAACATAAGCATGAAAACACAATATGTTTGACCCACTTGTTTTCGGAAAAAATTACATTGAATTGTGAATTTATACCGACACGTAGATAAAAACAGCCATGCGAGAAAATAGGTTTTTTGTTCTTTTAAGCTAAATAATAAAAACATGGGGCTAATTTTGAAAATTTGAAACGTAAGGATGAAAATGATATTAAATAAAGTATTTAAAAAGTGTAGTGGGTGTAAATGATAATTGCAAAAGTAAAGAGGTTGTTTTGTGTTTTTGGCTCGTGACAAATATGGAACCGTTAACTCACCTATATAGTAAATTATCATCTAAGGTTTCTAAGGTGTTTTTTTTAATTTTATCAAATTTGATTACTGATTAATAGGGAAATATAAAATTATTATTTTTATTCCAAGTTAGCTCATCACTTTAATTAAATAATGTTATTTTTGTCATTATAACAAGGTAACAATTTTAATATTTGTTTTTTAATTACTATATATATATATATATATATATATATATATATAGTATAAAGTTATATTGAAAACCCTTGTTATATGGTAAACTCTAGAAACTCTAACTTCCTAACTTTTTTTATATGAAAATTTTAGGGTATGTAATATACATGATTTTAAGCATTTTGGGCCAAAAAAGGGGAAAAAGCGTCGAGCCATTTTTTTAAAAAAAAATAAAAAACCGTCTTCGGGTAACAAATGGTAAACACGTGTTAGTTTCGCTTAACATGTGTTAGTCAAAACTTTATTTTAAAAAAACAAAAAAAAACTACTCGGCGCTTTTTTGATTTTTTTTGGCTCAAAATGCTTAAAATCATGTATATTACATGCCCTATTTTTTTTTCAAAAAATAAAAATAAAAATTGGGAAGTCAGTGTTTCCAGAGTTTACCGTATAACAAGGGTTTCCACATTATCCTTTCCCTATATATATATAGATCTTGTAGGAAAATAGGTTTTTGTGAGAAGTGTGAGAAGGATTAAAAATTGATATGTATGCATTATTTTTGGTTATATTCATTATGTTTTGGATCGTTTTGTCCACAAAAACCAAAACATAACAATTAAAAACCAAAAAAACAATGTATTTTATGCTTAAAACTTAAAAAACCAGTTCAAGAATGTGTTGTTTGGCCTTGATATATCGTAATCTTGATATAGTGCAAAACAAGTTTTTTTTAATATCTACATGCTTGGGAGGCCTTGCATGTACGATCAAAACGTGTTTTTTTGGCTTAAAACGCCAAAATACAAGCTTGTGAAGCGATTATTCTAAAACTGATTTAGAGCAGGTTTTTGTAATTTTGATGCAAAACAAAGTCCGATTAAGTGAATATGAATGAGGTAAAACCCTAGGTATATTTGCGAAAGATGCGCAAAAACGTATGTTTTCGACAATTGGTACGCATTTGGGACACCCAATTCCAGGTCTGATGTAAAACAACTTGGTTAGTGCCAAAATGAGTATAAAAGTCATTACTTAAGGTACATAATATTTTTACCTTAACAACAAGCGTTTACAGTGCGAAACTATGTCGCGAAAGTCGCTGAAACGCGAATTTTGAGACATAGAATAGATACATTTTGTGGATAGTTTTGAATAGCAAACTAGACTTGTTTCGTGGTTAATATATCTATATGCTAAGGTCTAAACTGATGTTGGGACCTTAAATTATGAAATCTATGTTTTTATCTTTAATAAATTGTAAAACACTGATTATGTACTTTCGCTCCATCTTGGCTATGACATGTTTTTAAACTAGCTTAAACCGGAAACTTAAATGTGTTTGGCTAGAGGGTAGTTGCAAGATGTCCATACGTACTCACAAATGATTTGCTAAACTTTATGGTAACTACTTCCGTTACCTCATGACTTTCATTCCGTTGTGCGCTGTCGCGGTGTGAAAGAAGTTGGTATCAGAGCGAAGGTTATAGATGATAAAAAACTTTTGATCTATGCTATAACCATAAACGCTCTCAAAAACCCTGTAAATTGTTCTAGGGCTTAGTATGCATCATATAGAGTACCTTATATGTGGTAGGGATCTAAATACATATGTGGTTGTATATAGTTATATGAAAGGATGATAGCCCATACGTAGCATTCGTACCACCCTAACAATTAGTATATATCACATAGAGTACTTTGGAAATAGTATGTAAGAATAGTTATGTTCTTAAAATGTACTATTAAATGTGCTTGTGTGATTAAGTATATTATACTATATGATATTATATATTTTTATTAAGTACGGAAACTAATTGTCACCGATCATGGCTTCGTCGAGCACCCGATTCTCTAGTACTGAGAAAGAGTCACTACGAGCACCACACAATCCTGAAGTGGCACCAGTAGCTCAGGAGGAGGATGACCAAAATGTGCCTGGAGTAGGCTGGTACGATGAGGTTGTAGAGCGAGACGATGAGGTTGTAGTGGCACCAGTAGTGGTTGAACCTAAGGTTGTTGTACCATCTAATATAGAGCCATTGGTTGCACCTGTTGTTGATCCTAAGCCCGACGAGGTAGCACCCCTTATGGACAAGGCAACACACAAGAGACCATTGGATACCGAAGATCAGTCAGCTCCTAAAAGGAAGAAACCTAGGGCAGAGGTTAGATGTTGGGTTTGGTTTCCACAACAGTTGAATGAGTGGACAGAGATAGAGGGCATACCTCGTGCCTATTAGCAGGGTGGATCCTCATCTGCTGCTCATATTCCTACATTGACAGGTGAGCCTATAGCATGCACCATTGCTACTTTGGCGGTGCATGGGGCACGTACTGATATCAAGATTATTACACTTTAGGGGAAGTATGACAGAGTGGATATGTGGGCGGATTCTCTACAGCATCGAGTGGATGGGTCAGAGCATAGGTTGGATGGTTTGAATGATAAGTTTGAGTGGGTCCGAGATTGTGTGAAGGCAGTGGGTGATCAGGTTGGCCCCTTAGATGATAAGGTGGATATTTTGGATGGTAGGATTACTAATTTCGAGGAGGATTAAGTGATTCATAGCGATGCTCGCGATCAGATGCGCTACCGGATTGAGAAACCGGAATCCGATTTGTTGGTTATACACCGAGATTTGTTGGAGACGAAGAAGAAGATTGGTGAGCAGGACAGCAAATTGGAGGAGGTTGAGACTGGTATGGTTGGATAGGGGCAGCGTGTGATGTTGGCAGAAGAGAGGTACAGTGCGGCTACGGCACTGGCTATAGTGGTGTTAATGTTTATGGCTACTATCCTTCATGGAGGTAGGATCCCATGAGTTGTTTTGCTATGATGTTGACCTTGGGCATGTTAGGCCCTATATAATGATGAGTCTTGTAGGACAAACTTGTTTTGGTGACGGTTGTTTTCCTTGTTTTCTTTGTTGTTTATTTTAATCGCACTAGACAATATGTATTTTGGTTGAATGATCTTTTATAGGCAAGTACTTTTGATTATTATCTTTAAGTTTGTTATGATTATGGTTGATTATCTTTTGCTTAGTTGCTAATCATTAGTGGTACAGGAGTTAGTGGAATTATTTTGTAGATATGAATGCCATTTGAACTGATATTTAGATACGACATAATTAGTTTCCGAAATAAGTAGCTTATTTCTTATATATATATGTTCTCTTATAAATATATAAAAAAGGAAAGATGGCACCAGTATCGAAAGCGAACCTAGAGGCAGGAGACTTTTCACTTCCTATTTTGCTAGAGCAGTTGGCTAGGATGATAGCTCAACTAATAACTTTTGCCCTGGATCAGCATGAGACCAACCCAGAGGTTGGTGGAAGTAAAGTTGATAACATGTTAGGTGGTGGTATCCTAGGCGGTAGCAGCTCACAGAGTCATGGTACGATCGAGCTTGGACTAGGAGGAGGTTTTCATGTTGGAGGTTCATTAGGTAAGAGCGTTTGAGATTGGTTCTAATGTTTCACGAAGCAGTTACTTTGATTTTTATATCAAATAATAACTATTACGTGTCTTGACGACACAGGAGAGCCTGAGCAGGGTTGTGATCATAGGACTTTTCTGTCTTATCACCCCAGTACTTTTTCAGGAGCCGAAGGTCCATTGGGAGTTATCAAATGGATCAAGGAAATGGAGACAATCATGACGACCTGTAATTGCTCCACATCTCAGAATATTAGGTATGATGTTAGTTTTCTTCGAGATGATGCTGTTGCGTGGTAGAATATCAAAGACTCTGTTTCAAAGTTTGCTGCTAAAGTTGATTCAGGTTACTTTCTTGATTATTCTTCCACTAGAAAAGCCTACAAGGTATTCAATTCAAGAACCACGATAGTTGAAGAAACACTGAATGTCGAGTTCAATGAGTCAAAACATTCACTCATTCCAGCACATCCTGCTGAACTCTTTGACCTTGATAGTTTTAATTTCGGACCTGGAAAGACTGTTACTTCATTTAAACCCATTTATTATGGTGATCAAGGGTTTAATGATGATGGTCCTCCATCATGGACTCCTAATACAGTCATTAAATCAATTTTCAAGCCATCAGAAGTTCATCAAACTTCTGATTCAACTACTACTGATGAACAAACTCAAACTACTGATTCAACTCCTACAACTACTAAAGATGTACAAACAGCTGAACCAGATACTATTAACCTCAGTGGTTTGTTTGAAGAAGTTCAAGAGCCTACTCCTATCGGTGGTTTACAACAACTGATTGAACACAAAGATCATCCATTGAATCAAATCATTGGTGATATTGCCTCAGGGGTACTCACAAGAAACCAGTTTTCCAACTTCTGCTTATTCTCGGCATTCATTTCTCAGTTGGAACCAAAGAAATATGAGGAAGCCCTCAAAGAGAACAGTTGGGTTGAAGCAATGCAAGATGAACTACTATAGTTAAAGAAGCAACAGGTTTGGGAAATCTGTCCCTTACCTCCAAACAAACAACTAATTAGAACAAGATGGGTTTTTAGAAATAAACAAGATGAAGCTAGTCTAATCATTAAGAACAAGGCAAGACTGGTGGTACAAGGTTATTCTCAAGAAGAAGGAATTGATTATGATGAAACATTTGCTCCAGTTGCAAGGCTTGAAGCCACCAGGTTATTTTTGGCTTTTGCAATTTCCAACAAAATTAAAGTTTTTCAAATGGATGTAAAAAGTGCATTTTTATATGGAAAAATAAATGAGGAAGTGTATGTTTGTCAACCACTTGGGTTTGAGGATCCTTCTCATCCTGATTCGGTGTACAAACTTGACAAAGCTCTTTATCGGCTAAAACAAGCTCCCAGAGCTTGGTATGACACACTTTTCACCATTTTACTCAAAAATCACTTCACAAGAGGCTCCATTGATAAAACACTTTTCATTAAACATGTTGGAAATCACATCCTACTTGTTCAAATTTATGTTTATGATATCATTTTTGGTTCAACCAATTCAAAACTTTGTGATGAATTTATGAAACTCATGCAATCAAGATTTGAGATGAGTACCATGGGAGAACTACAGATCAAACAACAAACAAATGGAACTTTTATACATCAATATAAATATGTTAAAGAATTATTGAACAAATTTTCTTTAAAAGACTGTAAATCAATTCCACTCCCATGAGTTCAACCACACAAGTTGAACCAGATGATCAAGGAAAACAGATTGATCAAAACATGTATATATGTATGATAGGTTCCCTACTTTATTTAACTATTTCTAGACCAGATATTATGTTCTCAACTTATGTTTGTGCTAGATATCAATCAGCTCCAAGGGAATCACACCTAATTGCTGTCAAAAGAATTTTCAGATATCTGAAAGGAACTCCTACACTTGGAATTTGGTATCCTGCTTCTAGCGATACCAAACTAACAGCTTTTTCAGATAGTGACTATGCAGGGTGTAAAATGTCAAGAAAATCAACATCTTGTGGTTGTCAATTCTTAGGAAACTGTCTGGTGTCCTGGAAATCAAAGAAGCAAACATCTATGGCAACTTCAACTGCTGAAGTAGAGTACATTGCAGCTACAAGCTGTACATCACAGATTCAATGGCTTCAATATCAATTACTTGATTATGGAATCAAAGAAACCAAGACCCCACTATTTGTAGACAGTAAATCTGCCATTAGCATCATTCAAAACCCTGTTCAATTTTCAAAGACAAAACACATAGATATCAGGTATCATTTCATCTGCGATTGCTATGAAAAAAGGCAAGATTGAGGTAAAACATGTAACAACAGCAAATCAAATAGCTGATATATTCACCAAACCTCTTAACTCTTCAACATTTCAAATGTTAGTATCCATGCTTGGGATGCTAAATTATGAGTAAAATTTGTAAGTGTTTTCATTTTTATGCCCATATTTTACTTTCACTTACTTTGTTACTAATCTGTCACAAACCTCTGATGACCAAAAGGAGAGAACCTTCTGATGTATAAAACATTAGAATGGGGATAATTTTCAGAAATTGAATAATTACTGATGAAAATAATCATCAAAAGTTATAAATGTGTTTTTCAAACTTACTCTCATCAGTTGTTCACAAACTACTGAAGAGAAAATGGGAACTACTGATAACTAAATCTGTTTCAACAGCAGTTTTATCAATACAGGCAAATCAGACATTTCCCATTTCAGAAGTTTGACCAAAGGCGGTTATAAACTTCTGATAAACACCTTTTCTCACACTTATCCAGTCAAAAAGCAAAAATTCCCTCTTTCTCTCTCAAAACACTCACAAACCCTCCCCTGCAACATCAAAAACATTGTTCAATGAAAATACACTGTGGCTCTTGTTCTGAAACAGGGACAAAATCAACGAGGCTACTTCGTGAAAGATTCATCCTGGTCTCAATACGATGAAATCATTGATTTTGTCATCAAACCCCAGTTCTAACCCAGTTTTGGGCAAACGCCGAGGCGGTGACTGTAAATGACAAAGTGATTTCCCTCAAATCAACTATCCAAGGGAAGGTTATGGCAATCACACCAGCAACTTTAGGAATAAGGCTTGGTCTTGATGATACTGATGCACCATAACAAATTCCCAATGTTGATATTCAACTAACCATGATAGAGTGTGGTTACCAAGGTACTCTCTCACATGTTACAATTTATAAGAAATATTTTGATGCAAAATACAAACTTTTGTGTCATTACATAATCATGTGTTTAAGTCCAAAAACTTTATCTTATGATCAGATGCCCTCAACTTTTCAACCTATTTTCCATGCAATTGTGAATGAGACTACTTTTAGGGCATCATCAGTTTTCTTTGATGAGTTGGTGTTGCATCGCCAAAATGATAAAAAGAAGTTTTTGTTGTACCCAAGATTTATGATGCAATGTATAATAAAAAGAACTTGGTGAGGACAAACTTGTGGGTGAGGCTTCAAAGCTAAATCCTTTGACCTCACAAGTATTTTCTAGGCATAATAAACCGGCACTTTTGCTAGAAGATGACCAAGGGTAGCAAGCCACAGTCCCCAAGGAACAAACATCTTCAAAAACCACTCCCAAAATGCCTAAATAACCCAACCAACAAAAATCCAAATCCACCACCCCAAAAAGAAAAGTTGTCCAGGAGATTGAGATGCCTGAACCTGCTAATGTGCAATCTGCACTTCTTGAAGGTGTGACTGAAACTTCCTCTCGAGCTCATCCATCTCACACCCCCAAAAGAGCTCCAATAACCATTTTGTTTTCAAGGAAGAAACTCAAAAAGACTATAACTACCGACCCTTCCTTTGAAACTACTGACCCTTTACCAGAAACTACTAAACTTGAACTCTCACACCAAACAGTAGAAATAGCTCAAATTCTCTCTGGGCTAAAAAAAAAACATCCCATCTAAGAATGTCAATCCCCAACAACCACATAAAACAGGGGATACAATCTAATAAACAGACATGCATGTGGATATTATCAGTCCTATCTCAAGAGATGAGGATGAACCAAGGTGTCTAAGCCCAAACTTAGATATTGTAGGTGCATTTGAGGCTGCTACTACTCATATACCATCTAGTGGTGGATTTAAGGACAGTAGTACCATAGCTAAGACCTCAAATGTGGCAACTGCTGATGAAGGCCTTGTGCCTGAAGTAGGAAAACCTCATTACCAAGAAAAAGAGGTTCATGAGACAACTAGGTTAGGCCTAGCTCATGCTATAACTAATGACATCATCATTGAGGATGTTATCAGGGATTCAGATGATTCCATTAATTTAGATGATGTTTCAAATTCTTCACAACATGAATTGACGGCTGATTGTGAAGGTCCTGAATCCAATGTATATGTACTCAAAGAGTCAGTCACAAAAGATCAGGTTAAAGACCACTTGAGCCCTAATTCCACTAAAGTGGCATCCCCAGTTCATACTAAGGATCACCCAAAAATACACCCTCCAAAACAAAAGCCTACCCAATTCCCTAGGTCATCAAGCATAGACTTGAACCACCTATGCAGCCCAGATGGTCTCCTATACCAGATGGTACACCAGCTTATCTCTGCTCATCTCCAAACCTTCATGACTGCTATGGAGTTAAAGAACAAAACTCAGATGGAGATGATAAACAATGCCATAGATCACAAGCTTGGTGTGTAACATCGCGAATTTCCCCTAATTTTTTTTTTGATAAAAAGAATGTATTGTTTTAAACAATATATGTTTTAAATACCTTAAACTAATAATTATTTGTATCTCGACACTTTTGTACGTTTTAAAAATATTTCGAGTCACTTTCGGGCTTATATAATCATATTATGAATTTAGAATAATATAGTTTTAGGGAAATAATTGCCAAAAAAAAGATTTGTGTGGACCGGGACTCGAACCCGCGTCCACAGCCAACCAACACACAGTGACAACCAACTGAGCCAACTATCATCTTGTGTAGTATTTCAAAAGAAAATAAACTTAACACATTCCTTAAATTGATTAGTCAAAGTCTTAGTCAAACAGTCAAAGTCTTAGTCAAACAGTCAAAGTCTTAGTCAAATAGTCAATTCATCATAAAACCTTACTTTATGGTGTTGACCAATTTTAATGGCTAATTGACTCCAAAACTAGTATAAAAACCCACCTATGACCCATTATACTTTGCACCTCTAAATCGATTGTTTCAATCCGATTAAACTTTCCCTCATACCTTTCTTCTATAGTCTATTACTTCTACAATTGAAGCTTTGATTATAAGCTCTTGTAATTGGCGAATTGGAAGCTTGATATTCTTTCTTTTTCGTTTTCTTCAATTTGGACTAGCTACGTTGTTGAGTCTTTGGGATTCGCCTCGCATACATTCACAACACATTATTCTATTTTTTTCACAAGACATAACATTTTGCTAAGGTGAGTTTTACATAGCCCCTTTTCTATTTATCACCGTTTTTGGGGTGAAACATTTTACAACATTCTATATGCAATTCAATCATCAAAGTGTCTATGTGTTTTTCTATGTTGCATTATGTCTTGAACATGACTAGGGTAAGCACAATTCTAGCATAATCATTAACATTGATCAGCCGACGGTATACAATGATCGATCTATTGGACTGACAATCCCACCCGGATACGTGCCTCCTACAAAGGTGGCGTGGGTGTTTGTTATCGCATAACATATTCGAGTGAACCATGAGCGTATGGGATGTACCACATTATAACAGTCACAAGGGTTGATTATGCACTCGATTTACTTCTAGTATGTTTTCACATATGGACTAGACTTGCCATGACACTTGAATTGTACAAGTTTTATTCGATTATCAAAACCTATGTAATTCTCACCAACTTTTGTTGACCCAAAAATATTTTCAAAATTAACATGTTTCAGGTAACAATGAAGCTGAGGCTTTAAGTATGCATGAGGAATTATCATGAAGTTTTTGTTTGAAGTTATTTGAAGTTGTTGCTTTATTTGATATCATGTATTTGGATTTCTAGACATCATTTCATTTTGGATATTTATGTTATGAATAAATTATTTAAAATATCAATTTATACCATGTGCTACTGAAACAATCATCAATACGTGACATCCCGATGTTTCCGCCATCGGTTGGGGTGTTACAGATTGGTATCAGAGCCATGGTTATAGGGAATTAGGTTATTAGAAAAATAATCTAGTCTATAACCATAGGATTATAATCAGTACTTGCTCCTTTTACTTGCAACCCTACTTGTTTCTATTCTCTATCTCCATCCTACTTCTTATCCATACTTTAGTCCCTACAAGAAGATTGTTCTCCATCACAAGATCTACTCTTAGACTAATAGGACAAATCCTCAGGTTTAGCCTGAACCACCTTGAAGATCTCGTCGAAGTTCTAGATTTTAATAACGAACACGTGCAATCTGGAAGGGTGAACGCCTGTATTCTGAGTTTTCTGTCTAGGACTGGCATTGCGCATAAATCCCAATCAGACGAGGGACCCGGATGCCTACCTGGGAATTCTCGGGATGAGTGTTCACTTATAGGCTAAAGCATGTCTTCACTATGTTATTAGAATCTAGAAGTTTTGATAAGTCAACGTTTTTGTTTATTCATTTTAATTAATGAATAAATGATTACACTCACTTTCCTTAAACTTAGCTCTAAAATCTCAAAATTTTACAGCTTAAATCAATCTCATTTCATAACCATTATGGATTTCACAATCACACTTCACCTTACCATCTTAGCCACTTTTTAAATATTCAACACCCTACCCAAATCATATTATTTCATTTCTCCACATGTTACTTATTATTTTAAAAACTAAAACCTCATACCTTAACACAAACTAAAGATTTCTAAATCTTGTTGTATTTTCATTACCTAGTAACTTTACAAAGTACATATTTTTGCCAAAAGATGTCCTCGAACTTAAATTCAATTGTTTATTTATTGACGTAACAAACAATTTTCTATATAATGCTTTAAACTATTAAAAATCACTTAATAGAACCTTGATCTTCAAAACCTAATGTCATGTTTGAAATCTCCAACTAACGGGAATATTTTAATCAAAAGCCCACTTAGCTTGTACTATTTAACAACTTTTGCTTTATGTATAAAACCAATTTTGAAAATAAGATTTTTTTTTATCCATAGGAATAATATCTAGTCTCTGAATTCTCCATCGACACTCACTCATTTTCAACTTGTTCAAATTTTTACAATATTTGGCATATACCACAATCTTGTTTTCTTATACACTTGATTATAACCTTTGATCAAAACCCCAAAATTTACACTGCTACATAATCTCCTTACTATAAAATAAACTCTTTATAAACTATCTTCACATTCACTATCTCTCACAACCTTGATTCTGCTTCAAGATTTTTCATCATCGTCTCAAGAACTAAATTCATATCCTTCACCTTCTCACACATGAGCTAGTTACCCATGATAACCAAACTATTGAAACTTGATTGTGTGTTGCATCAAACATAATCCTTAGTTATACATGAGGATTCGATTATCTACCATATTTAAACATTTGATACTAGAAATCATGGAATATAAACTATTTGCTATAGACACACCTAGAGTCATTAACCTTGTCTAGGACAACACTATTACAACTCGCATGCTATGCTTGATACTTGATTGTTTATATGTACATATTATCAATTTGCAATTTATGTGTGAAATAATTGGTACACTTAATCAAACAACTGGTAGAGGATGAAGTACTTGCTCAACAGTTAGCTGAGTACCAAATAACCTACTCAACGATTGGTAGAGGTCATCATGCCTGCTCAACAGTCGGTAGAGGCCCTACAACCTGCTCAACGACTGGTAGAGGCTATCGCACCTGCTCAACAATCGGTAGAGGTTCTTACTCACTGACTGGTAGAAGTCTTTTTCCTACTCAACAGTTGGACTTATTTTTGGATACATTGTATATGATTCAATCACAAGGTTATTTTGCATTACATACATTTGTGTTTAGAGTCATAGAAGGACACAAAACCCTAATGTAAGGTAAATCGGTGATTGCGGTCCGGAACGTAATCATGAATTTACAGGTACGTTAAGGTAGTGTGAAATTCTATCAAGGTTTTAGGTAGATAACCAATTATAAACTCTAGTTACCTGTTTAGTATTTCATATAGCCAATCAATTCATGCATTTCTTATAAGATTCCTAAAACATAAGTTTAGTATTTTGCTAGATTCTTATGCTTCTTGCTACTTCAGACGAACCTAATCCAATCCTTAAAACTCACATCTCAAACCTCTTATCCAAATTATTCGAAACAAATTATTCTATTACCTATAAATTCATGTCGTGCCTTAACCCAAACCACAGCTGCCTTAATTTCTACCTAATCAACCTCAAACCTGTGTTTTTAATAACTTCGGGACGAAGTTTCAAAAGTAGGGGAGACTGTAACATCGCGAATTTCCCCTAATTTTTTTTTGATAAAAAGAATGTATTGTTTTAAACAATATATGTTTTAAATACCTTAAACTAATAATTATTTGTATCTCGACACTTTTGTACGTTTTAAAAATATTTCGAGTCACTTT